>JAEHOC010000001.1:3188955-3826746 GCA_016834605.1 Chlamydomonas incerta | reverse complement strand
ACCCTGGACAATCGCGGTTAACGCGAACAGGAGCTCCTCGGAAGGGCGAAGCCCGCAGTGCTTCACAACAACGCCAGCTTCCTAGGGAAAAATCGGTTGCGCCGGAAGCAAAAGTCTTCCAGTAGAACCTAGTGCGGAGGGCGCACGGTAAGTTTCAGCTTGGACGATTCGGAAGTCGGAGCCTGCAAACACCCGTTTTAAGTGCACGGCGCCTCTAACTTGTTTGACTTCTTCTTCCAGGACCCCGCGGAAGGATGTAAACCAGGAGAGCGCGGGCCAGGGCGCCCGAGTAAGCCCAGTCTCTGGCGACGCAGGGAAAGCCTCCGTCGTTGGTGCGGTATATCCGGTACCAGAAGGCGCTGCAGCACCACAGCCGGCGTTACGACTCTCCTCAAATGGTAAGAACCCGACTGCTGGGCTCGGTTTGGGCGTCATCCGCGCTGCCGACCGGAGAGCGGCCCGAGTGCACATCCACGTATCTATTCGTGGGTATTTGTAACACTCTGCGTGCGTTCATCAGGGCGGGCGGGGCTGTGGCGGACTTCATGCTGCCGCTGTCCCCAGCATTGTGACTCCGCCGTGACCGGATTCCTGCAGGCGCAAGCAGCAATGTCTTCATCGCGATGCCATCGAAGCTTGCGGCCGCCAGGGCCTCGCGGGAGGCGAGCGAGCGGCTCGGCGGCGGTCCCGCAACGGCGCCGCGGCGAGCGGCCTCGGGGCAGAACGGACTGCCGTCGGAGCTGGAGGACCACTCCAAGGACGACCCCACAAAGACGTTCGCGCGCATGTCCAACAAACGCCGTGGAAGCCTGGAGTCGCAGCCGAACGCGCAGCAGCAGCAGCAGCTCAGCGGCAAGCTGGCGACGGACGCGCCGGCGTCGGGCCAGTCGGTGACCTTCCACGTCTCCTCCGGAGCGCACGGCCAGCACGGCACGCCCACCGCCACCGCCGCCGCGCTCGCAGGCGCGCAGGCCGCCGGCGAGCCCGCAGCCGGCGCAGCCGGCACGCCGCCCCGCGCCGCCTCCCCGGGGCGGCTAGCAGCCGCGCGACCTGCGGCCTCTCTCCACTCGCTCGTGGCGCCGGGGCCGGGGTCGGGGCACAGCTCGCGAATGGGCGCCGGGGCGCGCGTGCCGTCGGCCTCCGGCTCGTCGGTGCATTCGCCCACCATGGCAGTCGGGCTGGGGCCGGGGCCCGGGCAGTTGCGGGCGGCGTCGGCGGCGCTGCCCGGCGCGGGCGTGGGCGGCGCGGTCGGTCCGGCGGAGGGCAGCGGCAGCGCGATGTGGGGCGGCGTGGCGGAGACGTCGGGCTCCACGCTGCCGCCCTCCTCCGCAGCCTACACGCACCCCTCGGCGTCGCAAGCCCAGTCGCAGCCGGCGGGGGCTGGGCACAAGTCCGGGCTCGTAGGTAACAACGGCGGCGGCGGCGGCGCCGGGGGCGTGGGCATGGGCGTGGGCGACGGCGGCGGCGGCCTCGCGCTGTTGGACTCGGCGGCTGAGGGGCTCACCGGCACGGGGCTGGGCACGGGCTCGGTCAGCGGCACCGCCGGCACCAACCTGGACGACATGGTGCCGCTGTCGGGCGGCGGCGGCGGCGGCACGCCGGGCTCGCCCCAGACGCCGCCGTCAGCGGCGACGGCCGCGGCGTCGGCGTCGGCCGGCGCGCGCGCCGCCAGTGGCACCGCCTTTGCGGCGGCGGCGGCGGCGGCAGCGGCTGCCATGTCGGGGGAGCAGGCGTGGACGGGGTCGTCGAACAACGCGCTTCCGGCGGCGGCGGTGGAGCGGTCCCGGTCGTCCGCGGCGGCGGCAGCGGCCACCACGCCGGTGCGCCAGTCGCGGCTGCGGGTGTCGGTAGGCCGGCAGGAGCCGGCGGCGCCCGGCGGCGGCGCCGCCGGCCGGGGCGGCGTGAGCAGCCCCGGCACGGCCTCGCTGGACATGAGCATGGAAGCGGGGGAGTCGCTGGCGCGGCAGGAGCCGGGGCCGGGGCAGCTGCCGCCGGGGCCGGCGCTGACGTCGCCGTCGGGGGCGGCGGCGGAGGCTGCCGGCGGCGCCGCCGCCGCCCGCGCCGGCAGCGGCCTGAGCGCCGTCAGCAGCTCCGCCGGCGGCACGCCGGCCGGCGTCAGCCGGCACACGAGCGCCGTCGGGCTGCGGCACGGCCGCACGGGGCCGCTGGTGGGCCGCGGCTCCGGAGCACTTGGCGGCGCCGCGGCCGCCGGCGCCGGCGCGGCCGGCGCCGCCGCGCTCGAGCTGTTCCACACCACCAGCCTGGGGCCGGCGAACTCGGGCGCGGTGGGCGCGGGGAGCGAGGAGGCGCCGTCGCCGAGCGTGGCGTCGTCCTTCACCATGCGCCAGACACCGTCGGACATGGAGGACGAGCAGATGGAGCGGATGCGGGCCCGCGGCGGCGGGCTGGGCCTGGGGCTGTCCGGGATCCGGCTGCCGGCGGCGGGCCGCGTCACGGCCGGCGGCGGCGGCGCCGCTGGCGGCGGCGGCGGCGGCGGCGGCGGCGGCAGGGTCAGCGTGAACGGGCGGCCGAGCGAAACCGGGACCAGCGGCGGCGTCACGGTGGGGTTGAGCACGGCGGGCTCGCTGATACACACGGCGGACGGCGCCGCCGCGGTCGCCGCTTCAGCCGGCGGCGGCGGCGGCGGCGGCTTCGACGGCGGCTCGCCGGCGCACCGGCTGTCCGGCGGCGTGCCGCCCGGCGGCTACATGCCGTCAGTGGGGGAGCGCGGCAGCAGCGGCGTGCGCGTGCCCATCCGCCTCAACCACCAGCCGGGCCACCAGCGGCGGCTGCCCAACCGCCACGCCTCCATGCCGGCCATGAAGCAGGACATGGCGGCGGCGGCGGCGGTGCTGGGCGCGGCGGCGTCCCACCGCGCCGCCGCCGCCGCGGCGGCGGCGCGGCGGCAGCAGCAGCAGCACGAGGACAGCGGCGGCGGCGGCGACACCGGCGAGCTGCCGGCGGCGGACCCGGCGGTTGCCGCGTCGGTGGCGTCATTGGCGTCGGGCGTGGAGGGATCTTCGCTGCAGCTGCGGCTGATCCACGTCACCGACGCGGGCGCGGTGTCGTCGGGGCAGGTGGTCAGCGGCGGCGCCGCCATGGGCGGCGGCGGCGCCGCCGCCGGCACGGGCAGCGTGGAGGGGCGGCACCTGGTGTCGGGCGGGTCGGTGCTGCACCACGTGAGCGCCAACTCCTCAATGATCAGCCCCGGCGTCGTCAGCGCCACGCTCGGCCGCTGGGCGCCGGCGTCGCCCGAGCTGGCGAGCGCCAACGGCGGCGGCACTGGCGCCGCCGGCGACGGGGCGGCGCCTGGCGGCGCCGGCGGCCCGGCGCTGGTGCCGGTGGCGCTGTCATCGGCGGCCGCGGCCTCGCGCTTCGGGCTGGGCGGCGGCGGCGGCATCGGCGGCGGCGGCCACAACGGCGTCAACGCGCTGGTCGGCAGCAGCGTCGGCGTCGCACCGCTCAGCGGCAACTCGCACAACCTGCCGCAGGCGTCGGCCGACTCCGAGCCGTTCCACCAGCAGCTGCTATTCCCGCCGCCGGCGCCGGGCCAGGTGCCGCAGCTGCGCCACGCCGGCGGCGGCGGCGGGGACCGCGGCACCGACGACGGCAGCGGCGCGGGCGGCGGCGGCGGCGGCAGCCGCGCCACGCCCGCCTTCCTGGGCGGCCGCAGCGCCAGCGGCAGTGGCCACTACGGCCGCGTGCTCAGCAACGCCATGGGCGGCGGCGGCGGCGGCGGGTCGCACCAGGTGCCGTCGGTGCTGATGAACTCGCAGCAGAGCGGCTTCTTCGGCGACCGGCCCAGCCACCCCAGCGGCCGGCTGATGATGAGCGGCGCGCACGCCACCACGGCGGCGGCGGCGGCGGCGGCGGCGCAGCACAGCGGCCTGGCGGCGCTGCACAAGGCTGTGGAGCGGCTGATGCTGCAGGACAGCGGGCTGTACAGCAAGGTGCAGGCCAGCATGAAGGGCATCAGCAGCCTGGCCAAGGTGCGGGCGGGCGTGTGGGGCCGGGGTTGGGTGGGGGGGGGGGGGGTGCGGGGCGGGTGGCGGGGTGGAGGGGTAGTATTTCTCCAATTCCCAAATGGGATGGGGGAGAGGGGCGGGGGTTGCAAGGATGCATAGAAGTGTAGCGGTGTAGACAGCAGGGGGGAGGAGTGGGATGCGTGTGCGCATGTGCGTGTGTGCATGGGTGGGCGGCATGCCTTGTTGGCGAGGAGGCCGGTGAACGGGTCGGTGGGCATCGCATGCCGTAGTTGAGGGCGCCGTCACACGCCCCACGCCGCACGCCACGTGCCTTATTGACACTCGCCGTCACACGCCGTCACACGCCGCACACCGCCGCCGCCGCCCGCAGGAGACCAACAAGCTGGAGTTTGTGCGCGACGCCAGCGGCGCCACCGTGATCAACCAGTACGTGGTGGTCAAGACGCTGGGGCGCGGCGCCTTCGGCAAGGTCAAGCTGTGCCTCAACACGCTGGACGGCCAGCTGTACGCGGTCAAGGTGCGGAGGGCGGGGGCTGGGGCTGGGGCTGGGGCTGGGGGCAGGGCTCGGTAGGTGGGGGGGATAGTGGGGTGGGGCGGGGTGGGGTGGGGTCAGGGGGAGGGGGAGCAGGTAGGGAAGGGGGGTGGGCAGCGAGGGCGACGCAGGCGATGCGGAGGGCGCTTCACCTTCGCACCAGCTGCTGGCGCCCTGGACGACTGGCGGACGGCTTCGTCAACCCTGGCTGGCTGTGTCACACCCCCTTCGGGTTTCGGGTTGGCAATGGTTGATTTGGGAGAAAAACCCCTGGCCTACGCCACACCCCTGACCTCCGCAACCCCCCTCGCCTCCACGCCCCCCCCCCCGGCAGATGATCAACCGCGCGCACCTGCTGCGGCAGCTGCAGAAGCCCGCGCGCCCGCTGCGCCGCCGCGCTCCGCCGCCGCGCAACACCAGCGACACGGGTCTGCTGGGCGGCGCCATGCACCGCACCGCCACAGAGTCCAACCTCTCCATCTGCAACACCAACGGGAGCAGCTTCGGCAACGTGGCGCAGGTGCGGGGGGGAGGGCCGGGTGCTGGTGTTTGGTTTTGGTATGTGTGTGGCGGGTGGGTGGGTGGATGGGTGCAGAGATGGTACATGAAAGTGTAGTGGCGTAGGGGGGGAATAACAGCCCAAGCTAAGCCTACCTAATTAGGCAGGGGACAGGCAAATGCAATAGCAGCAACACCGGGCGGACAATTGGACGGTGGGACGTCGGGTCGGTGCAGGTGTCGGTGCAGGTGGTGCCCTTGTGCCCGCGCCGTCGTTGCCGCCCGCATGGTCGTCTGAGCGAGCCTAGCCTGGGCCCCCTCGCACACGTCAACACCTCCTCGTGCCCCTGCCGCTCCTCCCGCTGCCGCTGACCCCTACCCCCCCTGCCCCCCTGCCGCTCCCCTGCCCAGGCCGCGCAGCCCTCCCGCGCCTCCATGGACGACACCTCGCCCCTGGCCGCCATCATGCGCGAGATTGCGGTGATGAAGAAGGTGATTGCGGCGGCGGAGGCGGAAGCCTCCGGCGCCTGCTGCCCACACTCCCGCACTGTTCTTCGCACCATCCGTACAACTTCTATTTTTAATCCTGCAACCCCCCAATCCCCTGTACGGCTTTCCAACCACCCTTGCAGCCCCCCACTCCTCCCCACCCCCCTCAGTAAT
The DNA here is from genome assembly GCA_016834605.1 of Chlamydomonas incerta. Lineage (NCBI taxonomy): Eukaryota > Viridiplantae > Chlorophyta > Chlorophyceae > Chlamydomonadales > Chlamydomonadaceae > Chlamydomonas > Chlamydomonas incerta. The sequence continues at coordinate 3,821,067 of JAEHOC010000001.1, read as the reverse complement.
CATGCATGGAACCCCCTCCTAACCCTCCCCTCCCCCCCACACATGTAACCTCGCCCCCTCTCCCCCCCAGGTGGACCACCCGCACGTGGTGCGGCTGCACGAGGTGATAGACCCGCCCGGCAGCAGCTACCTGATGATGGTCATGGAGTACTGCGAGGGCGGCTGCGTGATGGAGACGCGGCAGCAGACGGGCCTGGCGCCGCTGGGCGAGGAGGCGGCGCGCGAGTACTTCCGCCAGGCCTGCCTGGGGCTGGACTACCTGCACTACAACAACGTGGTGAGGGGGGGAGCGCAGGAGCGGGTCGTGGGGCATTGACATGGGTTCGAGTCCATGCGGGGGCGAAAGGTTTTATCATGCAAGGAACCCCCATGCATCCGCGCAAACCGCTACCTGGGGATACATCACTCGCACGGACGGCGCCGCCCCCCAACCATTTGCCGCCTCGCCTTTCTCTGTACCATCCTTGCAACACCCCACCCCCACCCCCACCCCAAAGGTGCACGGCGACATGAAGCCCGAGAACATGCTGGTCAGCGGCAGTGGGGTGCTCAAGATCGCGGACTTCGGCTCCAGCCGCTTCATGGGCGGCGACCCGGGGGACGCCACCAAGACCTCGTGCACGCCCGCGTTCCAGGTGGGCGGGTGAGGGGGTTGGGGCGGGATGGGGGAGAGGGGACGGGGGTGCAGGGTGGGCGGGATGGGCGCTGGGGGCGGGCGGGATGGGCGCAGGGCAGGCAGGGGGTAGGGCGGGGGCGGGGGCGCAGGGCGCAGGGCGCGGGGCGCGGGGCGGGGGCGTCGGGCCTGTGTGGTGGATGAACCGAGGGAGGCAGAGGGGTGCCAGCCGTGTGGTGTGCAGCCCGCAGATTGCAGCCCGCAGCCCGGCGTCCCTGGCACTTGCTACGCTGCACGCTCGCTCTCCTACCCAGCCACCCGCCCACCTACTCTCCCCCTACTACCTCTCCCTCACTGCTCCCACACTCCTCTCCCTCACCCCCTCCCTCCCTCCCTCCCGCCCGCCCGCAGTCTCCCGAGGAGATCAGCCACCTGCCGGTGGACCCCTTCGCCGCCGATCTGTGGGCCCTGGGCTGCTGCCTGTTCACCTTCATGTTCGGCCGCCTGCCCTTCGTGGGCTCCTGCGTGGTGCGTGGGCAGCGGGCGGTGGGGGGGGGGCGTGCGGGTGTGTGGGTGTGGGGTTGCGGAGAGGGAGCCGTCCGTTCAAGAATGGTGTTTGGGGTGAGCTTACGGGCAGGGGTTTGACACACCTGCGCCGCACACACGCCATGCACACGTCGTAATCTCATCTCGATCTCATCTTCACCTCATCTTCATGCCTGGAACCCCCACTGCCCCCTGTCTACCTTACTGTCTACCGTCTACCACTTCCTTAACTGGTGGTGAATGTAACCCCCCTCGTCTTAATCCCATCTTCATGCCTGCAACACCGCCAGGTGGACATCTACCGCGCCATCCTGACGCGGCCGCATGCCTACCCCAGCCCCGCCGACCTGCCGCACACCCCCGAGCTGCGCGACCTGCTGGACCGAATGCTGCACAAGGACCCCGCGCGCCGGCTGCAGCTCAAGGTGGGGGGGGTGGGGTGGGGTGGGGTGGGGAGGCGGGAAGCGGAGGAGGGGGGTGGGGGGGAGGGGCTACATTGTGAGTACCAGCCAAGCCAGTAGCAAACACATGGAGGCTCGGGGGGTGGGGGTGGGGGCCGGGCCCGAGCGGGGGCAGGAGGCAGGGGCCAGGGCGGTTAGCGGGGCCAGGGGCCGGCGAACCCTAGGGTAAGCGAGCTTAGCCCCGCCCGCACTCACAGTCCGCAGGGGCCCTGCCGCCCACTGCCGCCGACGCCACCCCTGCCCGCGCGCACGCACCGCAACCAGTGCCACATAGCCAACAACTCGACTTCTAAACCTCGCAACTTTGCAACCGCCACACGCCACACGCCACAGGACATCATGCAGCACCCCTGGGTGACGGGGCACGGCGCGCTGCCGCCGCTGGTCTGCCTCCAGACCCTGGCCGCCGCCGCCGCCGCCGCCGGCCCCGTCCGCATCGGCGCCGCCGCCGGCGGCGCAGCCGGCGGCGCCGAAGGCGGCGGCGGCGGCGCGGCGGCGCCCGCCGTCGTGCTGCCGCCCGTGATCCACGTGACGCACGCGGAGCAGGTCAACGCCATTGACCGCAGCTCGCTGGTGTCGCTCATCCGCGCGCGGCTCAAAGAGAAGGTCTGCCAGCCGGGCGAATACCTGTTCAAGTGAGTGGCGCGGGCCGGGGCGTGCGCGTGGGCGGGGCGTGGGCGGCGCGGAGTGAGGCGGGGCGGGGCGGGGTGGCAGAGGGCGGCAGAGGGCGGGGCGGCAGAGGGTGGCAGAGGGCGGGGCGGGGCTGCGGGAGGACGGCGGGTAGGGTCTGGAAGCAGACCAGCGGTGGTGGTGTCGATACCGGGGGGTAGTCCCTGCGCCCCCCGACTGCCCACTCCTGACTGCCCACACCGCACTGCCACACTCTGCCCACTGCCGCGCCCCCCAGGGAGGGCGACGAGGCTCACTGCGTGTACATGATCATGGCGGGGGTGGTGGAGCTCACGCAGCACCTGCGCCGCCCGCCGCCGGGGCACCCCGGCGCGGGCGGCGGCGAGCGCCGCGGCGCCGCCGCCGCGGCGGCGGCCGCCGCCGCGGCTGCCGCCGGCGGCTGCGCGGACGGCGGCGACCCGGACCACGACGCCTCGTTCAGCGTGGACCTGGATGAGAGCCTGACGCTGGACCACATGGAGGGGATGCACTTCACGGACGCCATGAACATCGTGGACGGCAAGCTGCACATCGACCGGCAGCAGGTGGGCGAGCGGGCGAGAGCGTGTGCGAGCGTGTGCGAACGTGTGTGAGCGTGTTTGGGTGGTGGTCGCCGCCACCGCCACCATCAGCGCCGTCACCTTGCGCTGGTGCCTGGCGTCTGTACCCGCCGGCCCAACCCTATGCTGCCCGCTTGTACCTGTCCTTGCAACCGCAACTAGCCACAGCAGCTCCTAACCATCTGGCAAACCCCCACGGCCATTCCAATCCTGTCAGTAAACCGTTGCCAACCCTGCCAACCCAGAAAACATAAGAGTGGCGCAGAGAGGGCCTGCCGGTATATATACCCATCTGCTCACATCAGCACCCAACTAACTTCCACACGCAAACGCGCAGGCCATCGAGATGCGGCGGCGCATGCAGGGGCAGCTGCTGGGCGACAACGCCGAGTACGTGGTGGAGGTCAAGGGGCCCGGCTCCGTGATCGGCGAGATGGGCATGGAGGCCACAGCCGCCGTCACGCACCGCATGTCGGCCCGCGCGCGCGGCCCCGTCACGGTGGTCAAGCTCACGGAGGAGAACTTCTTCAAGGCGCTGCTGCAGATGTACGGCGGCGGCGGCGGCGGCGGCAGCCAGGCCTCCACCTCCATCACCGCCTCCTCCATCAGCGAGGCGCTCACCAAGGCGAATGGCGGCGGCGGTGGCGGCGGCGGCGGCGCGCCGCCGGCGCCGGGCAGCCACGCCGGCTCGGGCGGCCCCGGCGGCCCCGGCGGGCCTGGCGGCGGCGGCGGCCCTGGCGGCGGCGGCGGCGGCGGCGGCGGCGCGCCGGGTCTGTCGGCGCAGCACCTGATGGTGATGCAGTACCTGGAGGACAGCGGCTCGCACGCCATGTTCGGGCCCACGGGCGCGCCGCTGGGCGGGCACGGCGGCGGCCACGTGTCGGGCACGGCGGGCGGGCGCTACAGCCTGGACTCGGCGGCGCGGCCGGTGCTGATGCGGCCGGGCGGCGGCATGGGCGGCGCGGGCAGCAGCGCCGCCGCGCACCCGCTGAACGCGGCGTCCATGGCGGCGGTGCAGTCGTCGCTGTATGCGCCGGCGGGCGGCGCGGGCTCGCCGGTGCGGGCGGCGGGCTCGCCGTCGGGGCTCGGGCCGGCGGCGGGCGGCAGCGGCGGTGCGGCGGCGCAGTGGGTGGCGATGTCCGGCGCGGGGATAGCGGCGAGCGGGGCCGCCGCAGCCGTTAGCGCCGGCGGAGGCAGGCCTGGGAGCGGCGGCAGCAGCCACCACCATCACCACCATCACCATCACCACCACCACCACGGCGGCGCCGGCGGCCGGTCCAACGGCGGCGGCGCCGCCGCCGGCTTCAGCGCCGCCGCCGTCGACCGCTTCGGCCGCGGCGGCGCCGCGCCGCGCGTGCCGCCGGGCGCCGCCTTTGGCGGCGAGGAGGGCGCCGCCGCCATGGGGCTGAGTGGCGGCGCGGTGGCGGCGCACCGCGCGATGGCGCTGCTGGGCGGCGCGTCCAAGAGCTCCCTCAACGCGCACTCGCACCTGGGCGTGCTCAACACCATCCACTCCATCAACGCCTCCCGCGCGGGCGGCAACACGTCAGAGGAGGGCATCGCCGACCTGTAGCGTGGTGTGCAGTGTGGTGTGGTGTGTGGTGCAGTGTAGGGCCCGACCTGCCTGCCTACATATGCCAAAGCATGCATGCGCGTGTCGCAGCACACACGCGGCTCGCTGACGCGCCGTGTGTTGGAGGATCGGCTGCGTGGGGACAGGGCTGCAGGCCGTTGAAGGCTGCAGCACCAGCGGGCGTGGCACGGGGCCTTGGCGGCTGTGTTGGCAAAGCTGGATTTGGTGTTTATCTCTGTGACCGCCGGCGGCTGCGGGTGCGGCGGCAGGCGGCTGTCGGCCCGCGTCTGTTTAGTCTGCGACGGGTGCATATCGCGTGTCTCGGTGCCTTTTGATTCACCTCGGGGCCTGCAGCCTCCGAGGATGCACAGCATTGTTGTCTTGGACCTGTTGGGAGGGGGAGGCCAGAGCCGGCGGGGCGCCGGTCGCTTTACTGACGCACACCCGGGCTAGAAATCGGAGCGCACTCCCTCCTGCGCGTACTGCAATTGCCCGACTCCGTACAGACTGTCATCTGATAATGTAGTCATGCCACCCAGCAGAGTGCGTGTATGCGGCGAGAGGATGCGAGGGTATCTTCGTTCACGTGGGTGTTTACGGGTGATGGTGCCGTGGGCGCACATGCTGTGTCCACGCGTGACGCGCCTGTTGCGCAGCGGCGCGCGGACGCAGCCCAGCAGCCGCCGCAATCACGGACACGGTGCTGAGAGAGTGAGTGTGTGTGTGCGGGTGAGAGTGAGTGAGCGACTGAGAGGCAGCCTGAGTGCAGGTGATACCCAAACTTGTAGGCCGCGGTAGCGAGAGCGCGAACACCGTAGACGCAGGAGGAGCATGGAAGTGTGCGTGTGTGAGAGGGGAAGTTGGAAGCGTGTTGGGGGGGAAGGCCGTTGCGGCCACCACGACAGATGCGCCGGCCGCGCTGTGTGTGACTTGCACGTGCTGTGGCGGCCTCTCGGCACCAGACTCTGAGGCACCAGCAGCACTGCGTGTTTGGCCTATCTTGCGCGTTCGCACACGTAATCGTGGCCTGACGACACGCAATCGTTTGATTGGTTGCGCGCATGTGTTGTGTGTACGGTATGCGTGTGTGCTGTGTGTGTGTGCGGGCTCGACCTCGCAGCGCTGCATTCACTGGTGTCCCAAGGGATACCTTCGGGAGGGGGTGCATCTAGCTGCGAGCGGAGTAGGTTTGCGCACGGCACTCGAGGCCTGTGCACTTGCCGGCGCACGGCGGCCGCCGGACGCGCGAGGGGGGCATGAGCGGTCTACTTCGGGACATGAAGGCTGCACACACGCACAAGCACACCAGGCATGCGGTATTGCTCAGGCGACGCCGCGAGCGTCGACTCGCATCGCACACCCTGTCTGGGTCTTTCCCCGCCTTGTGCTGTGCCGCACGCACGGCAATGCGTGCTACTTGTAGGACACAGCACTATTGGACGTGTGTTGTCCAACACTAGAGGACGTGTGTTGTCCAACACTAGAGGACGACGACGCGGCGGTTGCGGTAAAAAAAGGTCGGCAAGGTCTGGGGCGGTGTGCTGGGGATGTGCGTGTGTTGCGGTTGTTGCGGACGGGTGCGTGCCGGAGGCGGAACAGGCTGCAGCGGGGGCGGCAGGAGTGTCCGCTCGGATGGCTATTACCCGCGCGCGCCGGCTCCGGGTTGGGGTTGGAAAGGAAGTTTGGCTCCCCCCCCCCGCGCACGAACGCACGGCGCCTTGTCGCCTCTGCGCACAGGAGGCCCAGCTTGCGCTTAGGATGGCTGGCTTTGAACAACAGATTGTACCGGTGGATGGGGGTTAGCTAAAAATGATCCAAAGCAAACCGATATGCATGCCGTGCATGGTGTCTATGAAAATGATGCGCGTGGTGCCTGTACACGTGTTTTCCGCCCGGCCGCGGCGCGGCCATGCTGCCCCTAGCTTGAGTGGCAGCAGGCGATTGGGTTGTGTGCACGGGCCGCGCGGCCGGGCCCGCATTTGCATTTGCGTCGGCCTGTTGCTTTTCTCGGCGGCGGGTGCCGGTGGTGGTGTGTTCGAGTCGCATGAGCAGCTGCATGGCGGCGTGGCGACCCCGAATCACGAACGTTTACATCCACTGCATCATGCATTGTTTTTTGGCGGCCCATTACTGGAACGGTGGTGGCCGGTGTGGTGTTGGGCGTTTACCGCCGAGTCCCGGCTCTGAGGCCCGAGCCGCTGCGCTGTGTCGGAGGCAGCCATGCACAGGTGTCAGGGGCGGAGGTAGGGGCATGCATGCCCTCGGCACGAAGCTGCACGGTCGGAGCGGGGCGGAAGTGGTGGCGCGGTCGCGCGAGGCGGGTTACGGGACGCGCGCGTTGCTCGAATGTGTTTGTGTCGGTGCCAGACAGCACACGGCGGAAACATGTGCGCCATGGCGCCGCCACGTCCTGCCCGTGGCTGCACGGGCGGGGGTGTACACTATCCAGTGCACACCATCACAGTGACAGTTGCATGATTCTGCGGGTGTGGGCCAGGGGCATGGGACGAATGAGATGCCAGAGTATGTGTTGCCATGGGTGCGCGTTGCCGAAGATGCGTGTGTGCAGGAACTGATTATTCGTGGGCAATGCAAGAGCGGCAGAGAGCTGCTTCAATAACATGCACAGCCATGGTGGCTGCGGGTAACGCTGGACTTCGGGACATGCAACGCAGCAGACATTACGACAGATACGCGCGCTCCGGGCGCCGCTGTAACTGCCGCCTGCGGTGCCGCTCAGGGGTGCCGGTCGGGAGCCCAGCCCTCCAGCAGGGCCCAACCCGTGCACGAGGCGTGAACTCAGCCGGCAGACGTAGCGACAAGTGAACCCACTGAACGGCGGGTTATGAAGAATGACCAGGGACCTCAATTGAGAATGACCTGGGTTCGTGCCCGCCCGCCTCCAGTTGCCCCGTGCCAACTTCTCCGTTTCTGGAATCTGTACTGTCGAGGTTGCCCGGCTTACCCCGCCATTCCGCGCTTGAGGCTGCTTGTTGCTGGGTGCACAAGTGTACACGTGTACACACCGGCTGAACAGAGACGGTGGCTTCGAGCCTTCGAGGTCATGGCTGCGCGGGCAGGTGTGGCTGGGTGGATCGGCGAAACCTCCCCTTGGCGAAAGCATTTGCGGGGCACACGCGGGTGTGCGAGCTGGTGTACGGGCTTCCTGCGGAGGTATCATCCGCCCAGCAGCGTGAGGTAGCGCGCAAATGGGGGCCGTCTGTGTGCCTCACCGACTGAGTGGGCGCGAGGGGGGGTGGGGGGGGTGGGGTGGGGGTTGGGGGGGCGGGGCGAGGAGGGGGGGCGGGGAGAGGGGGGTATTTCGCCGGCACGAGTCGACGACGCACGAGCCTCCTTTCAGCCCATGGCATTATTTCCTAAATGTAAATTGCTTGATTGTAGCATTAATCTTTCGGAATGCGCGAAAAGCTGCGCCGGCGACCTCCTCCGTACCGCGATCTCCATGCGAGATCGCAAGCAAGCTCACTTGTTCGCAGCCCAGCCCGAACTGATTTTGTGTCAGCTAGTTCGCTTGCCCACACGTACCAAAAATGGCCCTCGCTATGCGCTCTTCCACCGGCCTGCGTGCCACCGCTGCCCGGCGCCAGATGCCCCTGGGCCTGGGCCGCGTGTCCACTGTGCGCGTGTGCGCTGCTGACATCAAGAAGGTACACAACGGATCGAGCCAGCTAGTGAACAGCGGATTGGTGCGCATAGCTTAGGAGATGTCGAGCTCATCGGGGTCTCCGCTTCTGGTTTCGGTGCGCAGGCTCAGGTGATCAGCCCCGTCAACGGCGACCCCTTCGTGGGCATGCTGGAGACCCCCGTCACCTCCGCCCCGATCGTTGCTAACTACCTCAGCAACCTGCCCGCCTACCGCACTGGTGAGGAGGGTCGGCAAGCAACGTCCCTCGCGCGACCGCAGCAGGACTCGTTGGTCACAGCTGAAGTTTCTAAGGCACAGCAGCTGTATGTCACTGATATGACGTTTTCTTGCGCGCAGGCGTCGCCCCTGTGCTGCGCGGTGTGGAGATTGGCCTGGCGCACGGCTTCCTGCTGGCTGGCCCCTTCATCAAGGCGAGTGGAGAAGCAGCCACGAACTGCGGCTAGGGGCTCAGCGGCAACGGGGGGCGAGCCGGCGAATTTGATTGAATTGGGGTCGGAGGATTTTGGACCGGCGTGCTCGATGTCGCGGCTGCATGGACGCAGCTGGGGTGCGTGGCAATGCTGCCAACAATGCCGAATTACGCCGATCAACCAGTAGCGTCTTGTGGCAGCGTGGCGATACACTTGCAGTCTCGGAAGGCAACCCCCCCCCTCGCTCTTCTCTCTTCTACCCCACAGCTGGGCCCTCTCCGCAACGTCCCCGAGACTGCTGAGATTGCCGGCTCCCTGTCGGCCGCTGGCCTGGTGCTGATCCTGGCCCTGTGCCTGTCGATCTACGGCTCGGCCTCGTTCCAGTCGACCCCCAAGATTGGCGTGAAGACCCTGTCGGGCCGCAGCGTCGCTCGCGACCCCCTGTTCTCGGCTGACGGGTGAGGCGGTTTTCACGCTGGCCGGCGTCATTCCGGGAGAGGGGGACTAGTTGGACGGAGGGGTTGGGAGAGTGGGTGGCGCTTGGCCAGGGCGGGGGTGGGGGCGAATGTGGGGGCGGGGGAAAGCGAATGTGGGTGGCAGGCTTGGGCTGACGTCGGGGAGTCTACGTCCGGGAGCACGCACGTCCTCGCATGACGAGGCAATAAAATGTGTCGCGCCGTAGAGTAGCGATGTGCCCACAACGACGGTGGTGGAGAGAGTAGGAGCTTGCACCGAACACGCTTAATGAACGGATCATGGACTCCAGCTGCAAGCCGGACGTGCGCCTTCGACTCCTGCTGACATGCTGCTGTCCTTGTCTCCCGTTGCACCCTGTGCTTGCAGCTGGTCGGAGTTCGCTGCTGGCTTCCTGGTCGGCGGCGAGGCTGGCGTTGCGTGGGCCTACGTGTGCACCCAGATCCTGCCCTACTACTCGTAAACGGCAGGCGCTCAGAGTGCCTGGCAGTGATTTCCTTCCTCCTCCCCCTCCCACAACTTGAGAAGAAGAGTGTTTAGATCAGCGCTTGTGTGTGTGGCGTGTCTGCCGGGTGTTCACGACCTTGAGCAGCGGTTTTCCCCCGTAACGCTGGAATCACATGCTGCCATGTCGCAAGGTTTAGGATGCATGGCGTTTGTGGCAAATCCTCGGCGGATTGGGACCCCCGCCGAGCGATGTATATTGAACCCGGTAGCCAAGTAATTGGCAATATTCAGCGTGCACCGCGCTGCTCAAGACCGTGTAACTTCCAGGTTCCGCTTATTTGCTTTGCCATTTTATGAGAATATGCGAGGGCCTGGGTGGCTTGAAGTCTGGCTGTGGGGATTTGCGCTTGCGAGGGGGCAACGCACGACTGACTAAGACTGGTGGGATGCACATGGCCAGCGGTCGGAGCATCCGGAAAGCGTCCCGTGTCAGGGGCAGCAACAATCGGTCAGCCTGATACTGGGCATACGCTAGGGTGCCCCTGGCGTACGCTCATCATTGCCCGGGTCAGTGAGATGCGCCAAGAGACGGAACGGAAGCTTGCTGCGTGAATCCACGAGCGGGTGGGCGTTACACGGTGCCTCTGCCACCAGACGCTTAGTGCCACCACGACTAGAGGACAGTCAATGAGCCCAGTAGGTTGACCCCACGCGCTTCGCAATCTAGGCATCTTCGAAAGCTTGGCACCATCAGCATTTCAGTGACACCATCGAAGGCTGGCACGGAGATTAGTGTGAGCCTCTCACTCTCAGTCGCCAGAGCCGTTGTCGTAAATGCACCGTAGCTACGGACGCCACAACCGGCTGTGCGGCCCAGGTCCCACACGGCAGCAGCTACCTGCACGCTCAAGATACCCGGCTCCTGCTGCAGTGGAAGGAATGGTTCTTCGTTACCGTTTTGTTGCTACAACGCTACTGCGTCCCCTAACGTAGTCAAGCAGGTGAAATGTGGCAGGAATGGCGTGCCGAGACAGCCGCCTGTTAGACCCTCTGCATTCAAGCAGAAGTGACGTGTGGGGCTACCTGCTGCAGGGTTCGTGACAATGTGCGGCTGCAGTGGCAGAGGGTGCAGTGGTGCACGTAATGACGTAATGGCAGGAGGTTGAAGGCTGTAGCTGCGGGCCTGCGGCATGTGTGGCACGTCAGAAAGGAAATGTGCTCAGTACATGGCGCTCCCTCTCCAGTCCAGGTGTGACCCTTCCAAAATATCATCTCTGCAAGAGCTCCACCTGGATGTATGCGACGTGCCGCGGTGTGCGGCGACGTGCCGCGCAGACAAGGCGGGGAAGGGTTGCATCTGTGGCTCCGTCGTGCCGCGCGTACGATACTGGCAAGGCTTTGTTCCGTTGCTAAGTGTTCCTCAGCGGCTCAGCTACGCTGGCGGCCATGCTGTAGGCCCGACCTCATAAGACAGCGGCAAATGCGAGCGGCGGCGGCGGCGGCGGCGGCGGCGGCGGCGGCGGCGGCGGCGGCGGCGGCGGCGGCGGCGGCGGCGGCGGCGGCGGCGGCTGCGGCAAGGACGGCCTCCTCCGTACCGCGATCTCCATGCGAGATCGCAAGCAAGCTCACTTGTTCGCAGCCCAGCCCGAACTGATTTTGTGTCAGCTAGTTCGCTTGCCCACACGTACCAAAAATGGCCCTCGCTATGCGCTCTTCCACCGGCCTGCGTGCCACCGCTGCCCGGCGCCAGATGCCCCTGGGCCTGGGCCGCGTGTCCACTGTGCGCGTGTGCGCTGCTGACATCAAGAAGGTACATAACGGATCGAGCCAGCTAGTGAACAGCGGATTGGTGCGCATAGCTTAGGAGATGTCGAGCTCATCGGGGTCTCCTCTTCTGGTTTCGGTGCGCAGGCTCAGGTGATCAGCCCCGTCAACGGCGACCCCTTCGTGGGCATGCGGGAGACCCCCGTCACCTCCGCCCCGATCGTTGCTGACTACCTCAGCAACCTGCCCGCCTACCGCACTGGTGAGGAGGGTCGGCAAGCAACGTCCCTCGCGCGACCGCAGCAGGACTCGTTGGTCACAGCTGAAGTTTCTAAGGCACAGCAGCTGTATGTCACTGATATGACGTTTTCTTGCGCGCAGGCGTCGCCCCTGTGCTGCGCGGTGTGGTGATTGGCCTAGCGCACGGCTTCCTGCTGGCTGGCCCCTTCATCAAGGCGAGTGGAGAAGCAGCCACGAACTGCGGCTAGGGGCTCAGCGACAACATCCAGCAACATGCAACTCGGGCGTATGCGGCACGGCGCCGTAGCTGATCATCTGGCAGGGCGGAAGGTGCAGCATGTGCGTTTACGCCATGTGCCGGCCGCGCCATGCTGTAGGCCCGACCTCATAAGACAGCGGCAAATGCGCCGAATCCCATACGGTGCCGAGGTGATGCTGTAAGCTACCTTCACCCGTCAATGCGAGCCATCAAACCCTAAAGCCCGCGTCCGGAGCGATGCCTGCGCCCATGAGCAATCCGCATTCGCACCCACCCACACCCGCGAGCCGAGAGCGCGGCCAAGCCGTGCCCATACACCCAGCGCCTCAGGAACGGACCATCACATCACGTGCGGTTAACTTTACACATGTGGGCCCTGAAATGGCAGAGCACCTCCAGAACACCGCACTGCCCATGCCAGGGGTCAAGCGTCACCGTGCAAGCGATCGGGTATTGCATGCCTTCTTCTGGGGGAGAAAATAATGATTCAGCATAACGGACCTAAAACAATCTAACGTGCCCGCAATGTGCACATCTACTAGCAGGCTAAATGGCATTGCGAGCCCGCGCTGCATGGCTATCCGCGCAAGACCACCTGACTGCATGACGCCGCACACCACGCATCCCGACGTATCCACCCACCAAAACTCCTGAACCGGGCCCCCGCTTCATGGCCCACGCCCTCATCCACTACATCTCGCTAGTCTGTCTGAATTATCCACTCCACTCGCTCACTGCTTGTTCTGGATGTTTTGGCTCAGCCAGTCCAGGCCCTCGTACAGACCCTCGCCGCTGGTGGCGCACGTGGACTGGATGTACCTGCGAAGCAGACGGATGCACATGATAGCTTCAGGTCCGCAGTCTACAGCCCAGAACCAGTTCATGTTTCGCTATGATGGCACTGCCACCTGGCAAAACGCATGTCAGACGCGCATGCTGCAACCGAAGGCCGTGCGCTACATAAGCTACGAAGATGTGATGCAGATGCCAAGCTCCTGGGCCCCGTGGCTCGTTGTTGGCACCCTTGCCAACAGCACGACGTGGTTACCCGCCAGCTCCCCTTACTGACACGACAACCCCTGGAAGCACCCTCCTTTTGCCCCGACTAGTGCCATCCGTACGGAACCCACCAGTGGCGCTGGCGCAGGCCGTGCAGGCCCAGCTTCTCCGTGATCTCCGCCGCGTTCATGGCGTTGGGCAGGTCCTGCTTGTTGGCGAAGACCAGCAGCACGGCATCCCGCAGCTCGTCCTGCATACCCAGGAGGAGCCCAAGCGAGTCAGCACCGCTCAAAATTGGAGCAGGAAGCCACTTTGAAGCCACTTTGCAGAGCCTGTGCAAGCTTTGCCTGCAGCGCCCGGCGCACCTCGTTGAGCATGCGGTGCAGCTCATCCTTGGCCTCCCCAATACGATCGCGGTCATTGCTGTCCACGACGAAAATTAGGCCCTGGGTGTTCTGGAAGTAGTGCCGCCACAGCGGGCGGATCTGCAACAGAGAGACAGCGAGTCAAGTCCCCGCCAAACTCCGCGGCCAGGCAGCGAAACGAACCTTGTCCTGGCCACCGACATCCCACACGGTGAAGCTGATGTTCTTGTACTCCACAGTCTCCACGTTGAAGCCTGCATTCGCCTCGCGTCAGCGCTGGGCTCTGCTACGGGTGGTGATCTCTTCCTTACCGATGGTGGGAATAGTCGTCACGATTTCGCCCAGCTTCAGCTTGTAGAGGATGGTGGTCTTACCAGCGGCGTCCAGACCGACCTGCGCGGGCGGAGCGTCTCGGTCAGCGGTCGGGCCCGGTGTCACAAGGGCGGGGCGGGACACACCATCAGAATGCGCATCTCCTTCTTGCCAAAGAGCCGGCTGAGGGCCTTAGAAACCATGAGACCCATCCTGGCTGGTCTCTAAAGTAAAGAGGCCTAGAGCCGAGTTCGCCCGCGAGGGGGCTGGTGCGAGTCTGTGGGAAGTCGCTTGAAAGTCTGTTTGTAGCCGCAGTTCAGTGGTGGCGGTGGCGCAGCTGCCTTGTCCCTACGGCAGGGAAGCGCGAGCTGCTTTTGTATATGAAGTGTGCGAAGGACAGCGGGCAAAGCTTCCAACTCGGGCCCCTAGACAGCGTCGCTCCAGGGCTCCCATGCAAGACGCGGGAAGCAAGTGGCGCAGTGTCCCAGCTTTGCTGTCCGCAGTTAGGCCCAGTGCTGGCACGTCCGGGGTCTGCACTTGCGCCTGCCAGAGGCTCGACGGGCCCGACGTGCGCTCGCGTTCAAACCGAGCGCCATGCGCACATGCCCTTTGCGAGCGAGCCCCGCTATGCCCGTTCGCGCTCGCTTGTGTGCTATAGCTCCTGCATAGAACAACTTGCAGCGGGCAGTTGGAGCTGTTTGGCCCTGAGGAGCCTCGGCTGTTGCCGATGGCTGTTGCACCAGGTTACGTCGCGTGGCCCCTCGCTGGGGTGGCGCGCAGCAGTGTTTCAAGGTGCTCGTAGGCTGATGATTGCGCATGAACCTTGCGTGCATCTGAGCTTCCTTAAGGGAATCGGGAGCCGACCCGCCGCCTTCCCGCGGGTGAGGGCACGGCGACCGTTGGCACGCTCCCGGTCTCTACCGCACGCATCCGAAGCACGTTGTGCGGTTTTAATGGGCTAAGTTACCGTAAGTATTAATGCAAAGGGTTGTGAAGGTGGAGTAGCAAGGAGGGGCGCACGCTTCCCCTGCCCGCGTCTGCCCGCGTGCCAGCGCGTGCCGTGTTCCCCGCGCGCTCACCATCAGGCGATTGCAGGAACAGGGCAAGGGATGCGCGTTGGCATTCCCCTGTGGTGACAGGTGAAATCCCATACCCAACAAGCCCCGTGTGCGCCATCAGAGGCAAGAGTCGTGGCCGTGCGGCGCTGCTGGATGCGCAAGCAGTGATTCCATCAGGGGAGGGGCTCTGGATTCCAAGGATGCCGATGGCCAGCCTGGCGGCGGTGGCACTGAGCCCAACAGTGGCCGGCAGTCCAGATAAAGAGTTCCATGGGCAGGGGCAGGTTTGGGGCCAGGCAGTTAGCGGCTGGACTGGGTTCGGCCCCTGCTGGGGGCGGAGGTGAGCGCGACTAGAGGGGGCAATCATGGATGTAGGCTGAAATCGGTGTGGCCGCCGGCCCCAGCGTTACCTTCGAGGCGGTCCTGCAGAAGGCGTTGCGGACTGCGTGCGAAAGGTGTGCGGCCGCGGCCGTGGCCGAGGTCCCGCCGTGGTGGGATCTTCGCCTGGGAATGGGACAGGGGGTGGCCGGTGCCTGTTTCATGTGGCCCCCGGTCCTGGTGAATGGTTGCGATGGTACAGAGCGAATTGACCAAGTCCCGTAGTGTGAAGCAGAGTCCCATACCCGGCAGTCAAGAAGCAATTTACGACAGCAGGCAGGAGCGCGCGGCTGGTGTAACGCGCCGGAGTTACTGTACCGAAGCGGTGCTGGATAGCTGTCAGGCTGGTTGTTTGCTGATGCGCATTCCTCACGCTCCGGGCCTGGTGAGTGGCGAGCAGCTGCTGGAGATCGCGATGCGCGGGATAAATTTGTCAGGGCACCGGTGGGTTGGACAGGGCGCCGGTGGGGTGGACAGGGGGGGGCGGTGGGGTGGACAAAAGGGGGGGCGGGCGGTGGGGTGGACCGTGGACAAGGGGGGGCGCGGTGGGTGGACAGGGGGGGCGGTGGGCTGGACAGGGGGGGCGGTGGGGTGGGCAGGGCACCGGTGGGCTGGACGGCGGGGCAACTTCCAATCCCTAGACCCCGGTTTGAACACGAGCGCACGACGGGCCCGTCGAGCCTCTGGCAGGCGCACGTGCAGACCCCGGACGTGCCAGCACTGGGCCTAACTGCAGACAGCAAAGCTGGGACACTGCGCCACTTGCTTCCCGCGTCTTGCATGGGAGCCCTGGAGCGACGCTGTCTAGGGGCCCGAGTTGGAAGCTTTGCCCGCTGTCCTTCGCACACTCCAGCAGCTCGCGCTTCCCTGCCGTAGGGACAAGGCAGCTGCGCCACCGCCACCACTGAACTGCGGCTACAAACAGACTTTCCGGCCACTGCGCAGTTCCCGTGTGGCATCCCCCCCTGCTCAAGCGTCCTGTGAAGCTTCCTGCTAAACAACAACCCTGAACCCTGAACCTTGAAATGAGGGGCGGAGGTAGGGGTTCGATGCCCCGCCTAGACCCGCACTCCTAGTCCTTGGGGGCCTCCACCCGTGGCCAGAAATCCTTTCACCCTTCGACCCCCGGACGTTTCATAGGGGTTAGCCCCCCCGTATTTCTTAGGGGCATAGACCCCCCCCATTTTCGAAATAGGGGTCTGGGCGATGCCCCTAAGGATTAACGGGGGGTCGACGGGTCAGGTGCGGCGTACGGCCAAATCCTGTTAGGAAAAGCAAGCGCCCGGGCACGCAGTGCCGCTCTCTCCACAGGCCTCCACAGGTTGCTGATCAATGCATGCATAGGCTCAAAGGCAGTGGTCTAGTTGTCAGGAGATGGGCCTGAGCCGGTCCCTCGCTGCTTCACGACGCGAGCGGTTGCACGGGTGACACCCATGAACCGTGCTGTCAAATCCAATTGAGTCTTTTCGGGCGTACGCAAGTCCTGAGTTGTTAAACTTATTAAGCTTACTAGTAACACAAATGGGGAATACTCCGTCCACCGCGTTCACGGTCGAGAAAGACGAGGAACGAACCGATGTTACCAGCGGTGCTTCCGCCGCGGCGAGCAGTGCTAATAGCCCTCTCGTTGAGCATACCGTCTCCAGAACTGCTGCAAGAAACGCCATCATAGATAGCGCCATTAAGGAGAGCAACACTGTGCTGAAGCGGCACGTCTCCGCTCCGTTGCACGTCCAGCGCGGCGACTTGGTTGAGACCCACCACAAAGCCACCTTCAACCTGGACGCGGTCGACAAGGGACTCGGAATCAGGTACAGTTGGAGTTTCGTTTCCTATGGGGCCTTGTGCGTTTTGGGCTGCGCCGCGGAGTTTGTGGGGTCTCAGCCACATGGGTATAGAGGGGTCAGACGGCACGTGGGGTTTGGGCAGGGTGTGCGATGGCATGCTCAGGCCGGCTCACCGGCTTTGGGTCGGCTAACGTGGGCATTTCTGCTGGATCGCTTGGCGTTCAGGGGGTTGCGTGAACCCGTCCTGCTTGGCATGGTCGGACACGGTCGTCAAGCTGACCTCAAAGATTGCTGCCGGTGATACGCAAGGTGGCCTAACACGCCCCCCCCCCCCACACACCCACCCCTCCCTTTCCCTTCGCCTGCAGGGCGGAGCTGGTGCCCGGCCAGATGCCGGCGGACCTTCGCATCGTTGACGCGAATGGGGCCCCCGTCAGCGAGGTGCAGGTCAAATTGTACAAAGACGCCGCAGTCCTCCGACGCGCCCTGTCGGATGAGCGCTACGCCGGCATGCAGAAAGTGGGCCCGGCGGGCGAGGCGTTTGCAAAGCGCGGCATTGCCAGCCGAATGGAGGCCGGCGGCGTCGCCAGCGACCCGCTCACCGTGGAGGCAGCGGACCGGATGGCAGCCAACCCCACCGCGCACTACGAGGCGCTCCGGCCCAGCCTGGTAGCGGAGGCGGCGCGTGCGGGCGTGGTGGGCGCCGGCATGGGCGCGGGCGTGGGCGCGGGCGTCGCCACGGCGACACGGCTGGTGCAGAAGAAAGGCAGGCTGGACAAGGAGGACGCCAAGGTGATTGGCGAGAGCGCCGCCGTGGGCGCCGCCTCAGCCGGCGTCGGCAACATGCTGGGCACCCTGGCGCAGAGCACTGTGGTCGGCGGGCTGGCGGCCGGCGCTGTGGGCACTGTATACTCGGCGGCCAAGTGCCCCGACCGGGCCAGCGCAGTGCAGGAGGTGGCGGTGGGCATGGCGGGAGTGGCCGCGAGCGTGACCGCAGTCGCGGCCTGCACCGCCGCCGGCATCCTGTCCGCGCCGGTGATTGGGCCGGTGACGGCGCTGGTGGTGGCGTGGCAGGCCAACGTGCAGGCGCGGAAGGCGGCGCAGAGCGAGGCGCTGCAGGAGAACGTGCGCTGGGGCGCGGGGGAGGCGGTGCAGAAGACCAAGCAGGCGGCGACGGTCGCCGCCCATGTGGGCAAGTCGGCAGTGGCAGGCGGCGCGCGGCTGGCGACGCAGGCTGCAGTGGCGTCAGCCCAGGCGACCGCGCAGGCGGCCGCCGCGGCTTCCCGGGCGTTGGGTGGCGTAGTCCCCTGGCCCCGGCGGCGCGCAGCAGCTGCAGAGGACGCACGTGGTGACGCGGGCTTGGGCGGTGCGAGCGCGGACGAGAATGTGGGCTCGCGCGGGAGTGCAGGTCCGGGCTGTCACGAGGCAGAGAGCCACGGGGCCCAGCAGGAGACGGGCGGGTGGGAGCGGAGCCCACTATGAAGGAGCGAGTGGGGACGCGTGCCGCGTGCAGCCGCAACACGGCTCATGGCATTAGTCTGAGGCTGCGCGCCTGTATTATACCGTAGTGTGCTGATTTTGCACAGTGCTGATTCTATGTATGCATGCATGCATGGATTTTGCATGGGCAGGTGCGCGTTCATCAGGCAGCGTGTGCCCTTGGCCTGATTACGACGCGCGTCAGTGTGCATTAAGCATGCGTACGGCAGTGATTGTGATGTCGCCTAGCAACTGAACTGGGTACGCATGGGTTGCCACGAGCGTGTGCCCCGCAGTACGGCGGAGGCGAAGTCTTAAGCGCATGGCCGCGCGAGCAAGCGTTGCCTTGCTCTCGTGCTCACATACCCTATACTGCCTGTATGAGACGCATATTCTTTTGCAAGACCAACGTATATATTAAGTAGAGAGTGCAAGAGCGCGCCGTGGCGCTTGATGACATGTGTGAGCAAGGCTGACAAGACTGGGCATGGGAGAGTCATGCGGACCAGAGCTTGGGCTTGGTGCGGTGGCAGATGCCGACTACTGGATGCGTGGTCCTACCTGTCATGCGCGTAATGACGTGGTTTAGGAGAGAAATGGACGTTCATGGACGTGATTCAGGATTCGTAGCATGTCTAACCACACCTTCATGATGACGTGGTTCAGCAGCGGAATGCTTGCCGTGACAGTGCGCGTTGTGCATGCTTGCCTGAAGCTGGGGTGTGGGCGTGTGGTGCTTGTACGGCGTTACGGGCGGTTTGCTGCCGGGCACAGGGCACGATTTTATTGAGTGCAGTCAGGGTGTCGTTGGGAACAAGGCAGACCTGTGCGGCTGTGCCTCGATGTGCTGTTGGAATGATGGTAGGCAGGCAGTGCCCAGCCATGCTTGCCCGGCCG
This sequence comes from Chlamydomonas incerta, assembly GCA_016834605.1. Classification (NCBI taxonomy): domain Eukaryota; kingdom Viridiplantae; phylum Chlorophyta; class Chlorophyceae; order Chlamydomonadales; family Chlamydomonadaceae; genus Chlamydomonas; species Chlamydomonas incerta. The sequence continues at coordinate 3,802,109 of JAEHOC010000001.1, read as the reverse complement.
TGCACTGTAAGCCTAAAGAGCAATACGACCGTACCGACACGGCGCGCACTCGTACACAACATCTTACAGAGCCTGCCACGGGTGCCCGCCACAAACATAAGCCTTCGCATGTCCAGAGTTGCCGTCCATGCCAGCATTGTGAACCGGCCAGTCACGTGTCTGCTCTTGTGCCCAGCCCCACAGTCTCCACACGGACACCGCGCCAGGCGCACAGTTCAACAGTGCAGGTCAACGTGTACTACGTGCCCGATGGCAAGCCGGCCAAACACAAGCTCTTGATCGCGCCCCGTCACTGCACATCCACATCCATCGTGTGGTTCCGTACCACCTCCCCGCGACCCTGTGAAATACTGAAATACCGTATAACAGCAGCGTGAACGTTGGGCAAATCTATTCCTAGTTGCCGGCCTTCAACCTCCAGTCCTCCACCTATTACACCGTGTTGCACCCGCCTCTGCTTGCTAGGATGAATGAACGGCCGCACGGGACGCGTGTGGCCGCCTTGCATGCGGCCCGCCGCAAAGCTTCCCCCCAGCCAATGCACATGTATTGCTCCTATACCCGTGCCCACCGCCGCGACTATCTGCATGTTCCGCGTTCATGTCATTGCCTGCCTCTTGCACATGAAGCACATACCCACAAAGCACACCGTCAGCTCCTTACGTGTCTGCACGGGACAGCAGAACAGTCAAGAACTACCGTAATTGTCTAACTTGCTAACTAAGCGCCTGCCCATCCTCTGCCGGCTGCAGGCGGAATGATGGCAAGAAGGGAGGTTTCCAATGCTCCATCTCACGCGTAAACGCCTCATGCGGCGTTGGATGCGAGGTGTGTAAATATGATCGGCCAGCGTCGGCCAGCAACGCAGCCCCTGTCATGTCCTGCAAAACGGCATGCCTGCCCTGGACATGGTGAAAGCTGTCACCGCCTCGGGTGCGTGCCGGTCCTTGCCCTGCCTTGCCCTGCCCTGCCTGCCTGGCCAATCGCCACGCCCTGTAAAGACACCACGCACAAGCCCAGACTCCACAGCCACCACCACCATCGCCACCACCGCCACGAAGCCCGCTGCATCCGGCTACCGCGAGCCCTGCCGCAGGCCGCCGCGCCCGCCCCCGCCCGAGCTCCTCCGCTGCTCCGGCCCCGGCGCGGGGCCCAGCCCCAGCCCCGCCGCCGCCATGCGGACCGCGCGCGCCGGCTCCTCATCGGGCATGGTGATGGAGGCGATGCGCTCCGCCTCCAGGTGCGCGTCCGGATCCACGTCCTCGTCGTCGTCCTCGCCCAGCGCGAAGCCCACCGAGGGCCGCTTGCTGGACTTGCTCTTGATGCTCTTCATGGACTTCTCGCTGTTGCGCGCCGACATGGCGGTGGGCCGCCGCTGCGCGGGTGGGTGAGGTCGGGCGCAAGGCTGGGCAAGGTTGGGGTCAGGGGGTCACTAACTTGCCAGGTTACGGAAGCGGCCCGGGCGTCAGGGGCAGGGGTCCCATGCGCAAGTGCCTGGTAACCCCAAGGCCCTGACACCCCCTCACGAGAACCAAGCCACCACTGACCACCATGGCAGCAAACAGCCCGCGCCCTTCCTGACGCACCCCACCCTCCCGCTCCCACTCTAACCCCCTGCCCGCGCCCCGCCCCGCCCCGCCCGCACCCCGCCCCGCCCCGTCCCCACCAGCAGCGGGTTGTTGTCCTTCTCGCGCTCGAACTGCTCCCGCAGCGGGTCCGGCCCCGCCAGCTCCCGCTCCTCCTCCGCCTCGCGCTTGGCCGCGTGCTCGCTGACGGTGCTGCCCTCCGCGTCGCTGGTGCGCCGCCGCACGCCGATGGAGCGGTTCAGGCTGCGGCTGGCGGCGAACATCTGGGGCGACTGGGGGGGGGCAGAGCAGGGGCGGGCGGGCGGCGGGGGTTGGACGAGGCAGGGAGGGAGAGCATACATGAATGCCAAAGCCCGGCTCCGGCCGCGGCCGGTTTCATCCAGGCCCCGCCCGTGCACCAGAACTGTGCCGCAGCACACGCCCGCAGCGCACCCAGCGCGCACGCGTGACACGCGTGCGTGTGTGTCGGCATGTTGCCTGCCGCTTGCATGCCTTGCTTCCCGAGCGCCCCATCACCCGATCACTCCATCACCTCTGCAGCTTGTCCCCCACACTTCCTGCCATCCCCACTCACGGGCGGCGCTTCCTCCTCCTCGGCCGCTATCGCCTTGAAACGAGACTGGAGCTTGGAAGCGTCTGGCGGCGCCTCGGCCGCCGCCGCTTCATCCGCGTTGGGTTGGCTGGGGCGCCGTGTCAGTATGGGCGGCAGCGCGCCCGGCCGAGAGGCGCTGGGCCGCTCCGCTGGACTGGTGCGATCTGCTGAGGACGATGCCTCGGCTGCAGCTTCCCGCGACGGCGCCCGCCCCGCCTCTTCCGCGGGTGCCGACTCGACGGCGGAAGGCGTCGCCGGGCCCGGCGCGTCACGAGCTGTCGTGGCGGGGGCTGTCGGAGGCTGCTCCGCAGGTTCCCCTACGCACCCCGGCTCGCTCCGATGTTGCCGCTCCGCTGGCTGCTGGTCCGCTTGCTGCTTGTCGTGCTTTTCAGTCGGCGCGGGGGCGCCCCCGGTTCCTTCGCATGCCGCCCCGTTCGCCGCAGGGGTTTGCACGACGATAACCCGCTGTGCATCGGGGACCTCAGCCGAATCCTTTAGGTTATCTAATTTTTTTGCGACCGGGGTCGCGGCCTGTGAACAGCGGGTAACCGAGGGGTGAGAAGCTGTTCTTCGAAGTCACGATTCCTGTTCCCGGCAACCTAACAAAGCAATAAACAAATGAGATGTCAAACATAGCATACGCACCGTCGACACAGGCTGTGCGGGCGCCTTCTTGCCTGGCACTCCTTCTGCTGCATTTTTACTAGTCCCACAACCCATAGCTGCTTGTTTACTGTCTCCCGCTTAGATATATAATCCTATCAATAGGGGAAAACAACGCGGAAGAGCGCGAGTAGCGCGATACTTGCCCCAGAGCTATGGCTAGCCTTGTATTGTTTTGCGAAGTAATACGATGCTTCTAGGATGTCGGTGCCTCAGTTTGTAAACGGGAATCCTGCTACTAAGCGTGAATCGCTGATGGTCGCCACCCATGTTCGCCAAGTTCTTCACCATTCTGACTTCCAAACTCCCCATGTGGAAAGCTGGGATCGCTTCGAGTGTTGACATTACAGGAGCCATGGCATCGCGCAAGCGCGAGCGACAACGCGCCCGGCGACTCCCACTTTTCTTTTGGGGTTCGTGCCAGGTGTGAAGCCCAGGTTTTGCACCCATAGCTTCACATCCCAGTCTTCCAACAAAACCATTCAAGCGCGCTTGCGCCCCTACCCTCCCGAACGTCACCGCTGAGGCTTTTCACCCCCCGTCTCTCAAGCCTCCCGCCAACAGCATTGCCCCGCGGTCGCGTTCCTACTACGGCCCTCAACGCCTCCCCGCCCAGGCCACCAACGCAACCGCGCAACACGCATTGCCATTCCACACCCGCGTCAGGCCCGGCCTGCCCCCCCCCCACAGACGTGCAGCCGTCCCCTCCCCTCACTAGTCCCCACCCTACCCTACCCCCCTCCTGCATCTGCCGGCCACAGCTCCCGCAACAGCCGCCGCTCGCTCGCTACTGCCCCAGCGCCTCGGGCGCGGGCAGCGCGAACCGCGCCGTCTCCGGCGCCGCCAGCAGCCCCACCACGCTGCCGCCCTGCGCCGCGGCGCCGCTGGGCAGGAACAGGTCGTGGCGCTGGTGCACGTAGGCCGACCACACCGGCGAGCTCTCCAGCAGCGAGCATACCTGGGGGTCAGTGGGGAGGGAGAGGGGGAGGGGGCGGGTGAGGGGGTTTGGAGAGGGTGGGCCGGGAGGGCAGGCAGTACGGCAGGTAGGTTTGAAGGCATTCGCGCCCGTGGCCTGTGCTTGTTACAGCTGTGGCCGCCGGACCCACTGGCGGCGCAACGTGTGCACACACGCAAGCACACATGCGGCGCATGCGCACGACCCACACCCGCACGACCCACACCCGCACGACCCACACCCGCACGACCCACACCCGCACGACCCACACCCGCACGACACCACACCCGCACGACCCACAACCCGCACGACCCACACCCGCACGACCCACACCAGCACGACCACACGACCCACAACCCGCCAAGACCCCACACCCGCACGACCCACACCCGCACGACCCACACCCGCAACGACCCACACCCGCACGACCCAACCCGCACGACCCACACCCGCACGACCCACACCCGCACGACCCACACCCGCACGACCCACACCCGCACGACCCACACCCGCACGACCCCACCCGCACGACCCACACCCGCACGACCCACACCCGCACGACCCACACCCGCACGACCCACACCCGCACGACCCACACCCGCACGACCCACACCCGCACGACCCACACCCGCACGACCCACACCCGCACGACCCACACCCGCACGACCCACACCCGCACGACCCACACCCGCACGACCCACACCCGCACGACCCACACCCGCACGACCCACACCCGCACGACCCACACCCGCACGACCCACACCCGCACGACCCACACCCGCACGACCCACACCCGCACGACCCACACCCGCACGACCCACACCCGCACGACCCACACCCGCACGACCCACACCCGCACGACCCACAACCCGCTACGACCCACACCGCCACGACCCCACACCCGCACGACCCCACACCCGCACGACCCACACCCGCACGACCCCACACCCGCACGACCACACCCGCACGACCACACCCGCACGACCCACACCCGCACGACCCACACCGCACGACCCACACCCGCACGACCCACACCCGCACGACCCACACCCGCACGACCCACACCCGCCGACGGCCACACCCGCACACGACCCACACCCGCACGACCCACACCCGCACGACCCACACCCGCACGACCCACACCCGCACGACCCACACACCCGCACGACCCCACACCGCGCCCACACCCAGCACGACCCCACACCCGCACGACCCACACCCGCACGACCACACCCGCACGATCCCCACACCCGCACGACCCACACCCGCCACCCACACCCGCACGACCCACACCCGCACGACCCACACCCGCACGACCCACACCCGCACGACCCACACCCGCACGACCCACAACCCGCACGACCCCACACCCGCACGACCCACACCCGCACGACCCACACCCGCACGACCCACACCCGCACGACCCACACCCGCACGACCCCCACACCCGCACGACCACACCCGCACGACCCAACACCCGCAACGACCCACACCGCACGACCCACACCCGCTACGACCCACCCGCCACCGACCCACACCCGCACGACCCACACCCGCACGACCCACACCCGCACGACCCACACCCGCACGACCCACACCCGCACGACCCACACCCGCACGACCCACACCACCCGCCACGACCCACACCCGCACGACCCACACCCGCACGACCACACCCCGCACGACCCACACCCGCACGACCCACACCCGCACGACCCACACCCGCACGACCCACACCCGCACGACCCACACCCGCACGACCCCACACCCGCACGACCCACACCCGCACGACCCACACCCGCACGACCAACACCCGCACGACCCACACCCGCACGACCCACACCCGCACGACCCACACCCGCACGACCCACACCCGCACGACCCACACCCGCACGACCCACACCCGCACGACCCACACCCGCACGACCCACACCCGCACGACCCACACCCGCACGACCCACACCCGCACGACCCACACCCGCACGACCCACACCCGCACGACCCACACCCGCACGACCCACACCCGCACGACCCACACCCGCACGACCCACACCCGCACGACCCACACCCGCACGACCCACACCCGCACGACCCACACCCGCACGACCCACACCCGCACGACCCACACCCGCACGACCCACACCCGCACGACCCACACCCGCACGACCCACACCCGCACGACCCACACCCGCACGACCCACACCCGCACGACCCACACCCGCACGACCCACACCCGCACGACCCACACCCGCACGACCCACACCCGCACGACCCACACCCGCACGACCCACACCCGCACGACCCACACCCGCACGACCCACACCCGCACGACCCACACCCGCACGACCCACACCCGCACGACCCACACCCGCACGACCCACACCCGCACGACCCACACCCGCACGACCCACACCCGCACGACCCACACCCGCACGACCCACACCCGCACGACCCACACCCGCACGACCCACACCCGCACGACCCACACCCGCACGACCCACACCCGCACGACCCACACCCGCACGACCCACACCCGCACGACCCACACCCGCACGACCCACACCCGCACGACCCACACCCGCACGACCCACACCCGCACGACCCACACCCGCACGACCCACACCCGCACGACCCACACCCGCACGACCCACACCCGCACGACCCACACCCGCACGACCCACACCCGCACGACCCACACCCGCACGACCCACACCCGCACGACCCACACCCGCACGACCCACACCCGCACGACCCCACACCCGCACGACCCACACCCGCACGACCCACAGCACACAACACACGCACACAACACTCGCACGCACGCACGGGGGGGGGGCGCACCTGGCCCGAGTACAGTCCGTCCAGCTGCAGCGCGCGCAGCACGTCCACCGCCAGCACACGCAGCACAGCCGCGTCCTCGCCCGCGCCCGGGCCGCCGCCGCCGTTGGCTGCCGCCGCTGCGGCTGCGCCGCCGCCGCCGCCGCCGCCGCCGCCCGCTGCCCCGCCGTTGGCGCCGCCGCCGCCTCCCGCGCCGCCGTTGCCCCAGTCCAGGGAGGCCAACAGCTCACTGACCAGTCCGAACTGCAGCGCCTGTAGGTGTTGCGGAGTGTTGTGGGGTGTTGGGGGTGTTGGGGGTGTTCACTTGTGTTGGCTGTGCCGCCACGAACGAACCGCAGGGGCCGCCGGACCCGACCGGATCAGGGGCCGACCTCGTGCAACTGCAATCCCTCACGGCACGCCCCGCGTGCAGTGAAGCGCACGACCAGCAGCACCAGCACCAGCAGCACTAGCACCAACCCCCAGGTGCATGCAATGCACCCACTGGGTTGCAGTGCCTGCAGTGTGGCAGCAGCAGCGTCCTGGCCCCATCTCACAGGCGAAATCCCCACGCCCCGCTCTCTCTCACACGTCCACACATTCCCAACCCCACCCACCCGCCCGCACCTGCACCACCAGCGCGTCGCGCTGCCTGTTGGTCGGCCCCAGCGCGCGCTTGAGGCTCTCCAGCGCCAGCACCCGCGCCGCCGGGCCCAGCCGCATGGCGCCGCACAGCACCTGGCGCCCGGGAGGGGAGTTACAGGGGGGTGGGGGTTAAAATCATGATTATTAAGCAAAGGAAGAGCAGTAGGGGGGCACGCGTGCGGTTGTCCGGGTGGGGACGCCGTGAGGGGGCCAGCCATCCGCACGCACACGGCCCCCCACCCGCCACCTGGACATCGGCACTTCACATTCAGTGCACACAAACACCCCGCCGCCGCCGCGCTTGGCTCACCTGCACCGCCGGCGGCGACGCCATGGCCAGTGCCTCCGCCGCCACCACCGCCTCACACAGCTGGTGCAGCACCCGCAGCGCGCTGCCCGCCGCCTCCGCAACGCTCGCCGCCACCGCCGTCGCAGACGCGCTCGCGGCGTGCGGCGCCGCGGGCTGTGCCGGCGTCGGCAACGTCGGTGCCTTCACGCCGCCCAGGGGGCCTGCGGCTGCGCCGTCGCTTGCGGCGGCGCCGCCGCCAGGCGACGTGGGCGGCGGCGCGGTGAGCAGCAGCGGCTGCTGCTGCGGCTGCAGCGGCCGCGTGAGGGCGCTGAGGGCGGCCAGGAGTTTGGACACGTGGCCGGCGCGCACCAGCTGCTCCGCCAGCAGCGGGTGGGACTGCGGCGGCGGCAGCAGCAGCAGTAGCAGCAGGGGCGGTATGTTGCAAGAATGGTAGGGTGGAGTGCAGCAGGGTCGATCGCAGGCGTCGTGGCGCGGGTAGTGAAGACAGCGAAGGCCAAGAATCCCCTTGCCGACGTGCCCAATCGCCAACCCTACGCTTCCCCCCCCCTAAACGCCCGAACGACGCCGTGTGCCTCTGGGCGCACCGCACTACGCAGCTCGCACCACGCAGCCGTGCGCTCCCCCTCTCTCCCTCTCCCTCTCGCGCCCTCTCACGCCCTCACCCGCAGCACCGCCACCAGCGCCGCCGCCAGCAGCACCAGCAGGTCCACGTCGCGGCCGGCGGAGGTCAGCTCGGGCAGGTACCTGCGGCGCCGCGGCGGTCGAATTGGGGTTGTGGGTGGGTGGTGGTGGTGGCGGCAGGGGCAGGGGCAGGGGCAGGGGCAGGGGCAGCCGCGGCGGCGCTAGATACACTCGGCACGCAAGACCGTGCCGCTGGCTTCACGGGCACATATCATGCAACAGCCACCACTCACCACGCTGCCCGAGCACACACACGTGCCATATCACACGCCCCGCACTGCTGCCCCGCACTGCTGCCCCGCACTGCTGCCCCGCACTGCTGCCCCGCACGCCCCACACGCAAACGCGCACGCCCCGCACCTCTCCAGCACGCCCTCCGCGAAGCGCGTGGGGTCCCGCAGCGGGTGCCCCGGGCTCTTGAGGAACAGGCGCACATAGGCGCCGCCCAGGTACAGCTCGCCGCGCAGGCGGCCGTACGCCACGCCGGCGCCCGGCGGCGGCGCCCACTCCAGGTGCCCCTCCGCCTGGCGCCGCCGCACCTCGGCTGCCAGCACCGCCACCTGGTGGGTGGGGCGAAGCCGTGCATGATGGATGCATTCAAACGCGAGCGGTTGCGAGGGGAATAAGGGTCGTGAATACCGCCCTGAATTGAAGCGTGGGGCTTAGGGCGATGGGGCTGGGCAGTGGATGAGGGGGTGGGTTGTAAACACCAGCCCAATCTAAACCCAAGCGAAACTAGACAAGGGTCAGGCAGGTGCAGTTTGCGACAATACAGGGTAGCGGCATACTCTTGCGTTTCGGGTCGAAGAGCGTAGACGGGGCGAGGTCGGCGCGCCGTCGACGAAATGCCACCCAGGCTCGGCTCGCATACAGCAGAAACAGACACGGGGCCTCGGCGCCGCCACACCGACACCGCCACTGCGCACCTGCGTCGCGGCCGTGTTGGCCATCTCCGCGTCCCAGATGCACTCGGGCGTCTCCACCCGCTGACTCAGAGCCTGGGGTGGCGGTGGTGGTGGGGGCAAGACACGGGTGCACAGCTTGCGCTTTTGTTGACAACATCCCCAGGGGGCAGGCACTCACGGCCAGGTCGCACGCAAGGTCGCACACCACCCTCCACACCCACACACCCACACACCCACACACCCACACCGCCAACCCCCGTTCGTGTGGACAGCTAACCAGCACCCTCACCCTCGCCCGCAACATCACCCTGCAACCGCCCCTCCCATCCCCATCCGCCGCACCTGCAGCACCGCCTGCGGCGGCCCCTCCGCCACCGCCGCCACCAGCCCCGGCGGCAGCAGGCGCTGCAGGCTCAGCCGCACCGCCGCGCCCTGCACCGAGTTCGCCATCAGCCGCGACAGCAGCGCCGCCGCCTCGCAGCGGGCGGCGTCGTCGGCCTCGGCCGCAGCGGCGGCAGACTGCGTTAAGGAAGCACCCGGAAAGCACGTGCATGTGTTAGAGAGCACAAGGAGAAACGACAACACGTGTGTGCATGAGTGTGTACGGCATGGGATACGCGGTTGGTTGATTGCGTGGCGGCGGGATCGCGTGGCGGCGGGATCGCGTGGCGGCGGGATCGCGTGGCGGCGGGATCGCGTGGCGGCGGGATCGCGTGGCGGCGGGATCGCGTGGCGGCGGGATCGCGTGGCGGCGGGATCGCGTGGCGGCGGGATCGCGTGGCGGCGGGATCGCGTGGCGGCGGGATCGCGTGGCGGCGGGATCGCGTGGCGGTCGGGATCGCGTGGCGGTGGGATCGCGTGGCGGTGGGATCGCGTGGCGGTGGGATCGCGTGGCGGTGGGATCGCGTGGCGGTGGGATCGCGTGGCGGCGGGATCGCGTGGCGGTGGGATCGCGTGGCGGTGGGATCGCGTGGCGGCGGGATCGCGTGGCGGTGGGATCGCGTGGCGGCGGGATCGCGTGGCGGTGGGATCGCGTGGCGGTGGGATCGCGTGGCGGCGGGATCGCGTGGCGGCGGGATCGCGTGGCGGCGGGATCGCGTGGCGGTGGGATCGCGTGGCGGTGGGATCGCGTGGCGGCGGGATCGCGTGGCGGTGGGATCGCGTGGCGGCGGGATCGCGTGGCGGTGGGATCGCGTGGCGGCGGGATCGCGTGGCGGTGGGATCGCGTGGCGGTGGGATCGCGTGGCGGTGGGATCGCGTGGCGGTGGGATCGCGTGGCGGTGGGATCGCGTGGCGGTGGGATCGCGTGGCGGTGGGATCGCGTGGCGGCGGGATCGCGTGGCGGTGGGATCGCGTGGCGGTGGGATCGCGTGGCGGCGGGATCGAGTGGCGGCGGGATCGCGTGGCGGTGGGATCGCGTGGCGGTGGGATCGCGTGGCGGCGGGATCGCGTGGCGGTGGGATCGCGTGGCGGCGGGATCGCGTGGCGGTGGGATCGGGTGGCGGTGGGATCGCGTGGCGGTGGGGATCGCGTGGCGGTGGGATCGCGTGGCGGCTGGGATCGCGTGGCGGTGGGATCGCGTGGCGGTGGGATCGCGTGGCGGTGGGATCGCGTGGCGGTGGGATCGCGTGGCGGTGGGATCGCGTGGCGGTGGGATCGCGTGGCGGCGGGATCGCGTGGCGGTGGGATCGCGTGGCGGTGGGGATCGCGTGGCGGGGGATCGGCGTGGCGGTGGGATCGCGTGGCGGTGGGATCGCGTGGCGGTGGGATCGCGTGGCGGTGGGATCGCGTGGCGGTGGGATCGCGTGGCGGTGGGATCGCGTGGCGGCTGGAATCGCGTGGCGGTCGATCGCGTGGCGGCGGGATCGCGTGGCGGTGGGATCGCGTGGCGGCTGGGATCGCGTGGCGGCGGGATCGCGTGGCGGCGGGATCGCGTGGCGGTGGGAATCGCGTGGCGGTGGGATCGCGTGGCGGCGGGATCGCAGTGGCGGTGGGAATCGCGTGGCGGCGGGATCGCGTGGCGGTGGGATCGCGTGGCGGTGGATCGCGTGGCGGAGGGGATCGCGTGGCGGTGGGATCGCGTGGCGGTGGGATCGCGTGGCGGTGGGATCGCGTGGCGGTGGGATCGCGTGGCGGTGGGATCGCGTGGCGGTGGGATCGCGTGGCGGTGGGATCGCGTGGCGGCGGGATCGCGTGGCGGCGGGATCGCGTGGCGGTGGGATCGCGTGGCGGTGGGATCGCGTGGCGGCGGGATCGCGTGGCGGTGGGATCGCGTGGCGGCGGGGATCGCGTGGCGGTGGGATCGCGTGGCGGTGGGATCGCGTGGCGGCGGGATCGCGTGGCGGTGGGATCGCGTGGGCGGTGGGATCGCGTGGCGGTGGGATCGCGTGGCGGTGGGATCGCGTGGCGGTGGGATCGCGTGGCGGTGGGATCGCGTGGCGGTGGGATCGCGTGGCGGGGGATCGCGTGGCGGCGGGATCGCGTGGCGGTGGGATCGCGTGGCCGGCGGGATCGCGTGGCGTGGGATCGCGTGGCGGTGGGATCGCGTGGCGGTGGGATCGCGTGGCGGCGGGATCGCGTGGCGGTGGGGGATCGCGTGGCGGTGGGATCGCGTGGCGGCGGGATCGCGTGCGGTGGGATCGCGTGGCGGCGGGATCGCGTGGCGGTGGGATCGCGTGGCGGCGGGATCGCGTGGCGGTGGGATCGCGTGGCGGCGGGATCGCGTGGCGGCGGGATCGCGTGCGTGGGATCGCGTGGCGGTGGGATCGCGTGGCGGTGGGATCGCGTGGCGGCGGGATCGCGTGGCGGTGGGATCGCGTGGCGGTGGGATCGCGTGGCGGTGGATCGCGTGGCGGCGGGATCGCGTGGCGGTGGGATCGACGTGGCGTGGGATCGCGTGGCGGTGGGATCGCGTGGCGGTGGGATCGCGTGGCGGTGGGATCGCGTGGCGGGTGGGATCGCGTGGCGGTGGGAATCGCGTGGCGGTGGGATCGCGTGGCGGTGGGATCGCGTGGCGGTGGGATCGCGTGGCGGTGGGATCGCGTGGCGGTGGGATCGCGTGGCGGCGGGACCTGCCTAGCTGGCATGCGGCCCAGCAGTGCAGCGTGACAAAGCAGCGGACAGGGAGCGTGTCACACGGCACACGGCACACGGACACCGTACACGCGCAAGGCACACGCAGCTCACCTGCGTGGAGTGGTGCTCCCTGCCCTCGCCAGCCGCCGCCCCCGGCGCCACAGCCGGCGGCGGGCGGTGCTGCTGCCAGAACCAGGGCCCGCGGTGCAGCAGCACCTCTGTGAGGTACAGCCAGCCGCCCTGCGCGGCTGCTACTGCCGCGCAGGCGTGCGCGCCGGCTGTAGCACGCAGCAGCCGCAGCGCTGCCGCCAGGGCGTCGGCGGAGGGCGGGCCGTGCAGGATCCAGAACAGCATCCGCATACAGTGCTCGTCCGCAAACGCCTGCCCGCGCGGGGCGCAGCGCACAGCACACGGCACGCCAGGGGTGGAGGTGTCAGGCGGTGGCAGTTGACACGAATGCGCCCACAGTGCCCAACTGGGGTGTCGGGACTCGTGAACGACTTCCGCCGGCGGCGCGGGGCACGGGGTTGGCTGTATGGGCGGGCGTACCTCACAGAGGTGCTGCTGCACCGCGGGCCCTGGTTCTGGCAGCAACGCACCGGCCCCGGCCCTTTGTCAGACCCGACCCGTTTCGTCCGCCCCCACCCATTCGTCCGCCCCCCGGGCTCACCTCCAGACAGCCGCCATGCTGCGCCGCTCGCCCCAGCAGCGCACAGCCCGCCAGCGCCAGCGCCTCCGCATCCCGCATCCGCGACAGCAGCTCGCCGCCGCCGCCGCCTCCGGCAGCCGCCGCCGCCGCTGGCTGCGCCACCGCCGCCGCTGGCTGCGCCGCCGCCGCCGCTGGCTGCGCCTCGCCGCCGCCGTCTAGCAGGTCAATGAGCGACGCCGCGCCTCCGGCCGTACCTGCACCCGCCGCTGCGGGCGGCTTCACCTCACCGCCTCCTCCTCCTCCGCCGCCTCCGCCGCCAGCTCCGCCGCCCGGCACGTCCAGCGCCAGGCAGGCCGCGGGCGCCAGGCAGGCCACGAAGGGCGACAGCGCCGAGGGTGAGGCCAGCACGCCCAGCAGCCGCGGCTCGGCGTCCAGCAGGCGGCCGGCGGCGGTGAGCGCGGCTAGCAGGTCGGGCAGCGCGGCGGCGGGCGGCAGGCGGCCGGGCGGCAGGCCGCGCAGCGAGTCAAACAGGTAGCTGGGAGGAGGAGGAGGGGGAGGGGGAGGGCAGGGGTTGTGAGCACCAGCCCAAGCTAAACCAACTAACGAGATAAGAGGGGCACCAGGGGGGTTGCAAAGATGGCTGGAAAAGCGGTACAGGGGGCGCCGAGGGGTTCCCACTTTCCATGCATGATTCAATGCGACGACAGGGCGTTGCCACAGAGCAGCGGGGAAGGGGGAACCGAGTGAACACCAGCCCAAGCTGAACCACACAACGGTAACTAGACGGATGCAGGCTGCCACGCAGGCAGCAACAAGCGCGCCCTCACCGGATGATGGCCTTGCAGAAGCCGGGCGGGTCGGGCGGCAGCTCGGCGGGGCGGCTGTTGAACACGCGCACGAACACGCCGCCCAGCACCAGCTCCCCCGCCAGTGCGCCGTGGGAGAAGTGCGACAGGCCGCTCAGCAGGTCGCCGCTGGTGGTGCTGGTGGTGCTACTGCCAGCTGCTGCGCCTGCGGCGCCCGTGCTACTGCCGGCGGCGGCGGGCGGCGGCGTGGAGGCGGCGGTGTGGGAGGTGGGCGCGCTGCTGAACAGGTCGTCGAAGGCGTCAGGCGGCGAGGCGGTGGCGCCGGCGGCTGCGGCCGGGTGTGCGGCTGCGGCAGGGTGTCCGGGGTGCCCGGGGTCGTGGTGGTCATGGTGGCCGCCGCCTGCCGCCGCGGACTTGGCCAGGAAGGTCAGCAGCTCGTCCCGCATGGCGCCGTTCCAGATCACCTGGGGGTGGGGTGGGGTGGGGGGGGGAGTTGCAAGGATGTTTGGAAAAGCGGTACAGGGGCGGTCCATGCATGAATAATCAAGACGAGGGGGGGGGCACACGTACATGATAAACACACGCAGGCCTAGGGTGGTTGGGGAGTGGGCTGGATCGGCACGGTCCCATGGCAACATAACCGCATGATCACCCCCTCCCGGACCGACCTCCGACTCCCCTGACACAAACGCCCGCCCCCGCGCACTGCTGCCGCAGCGCTCGCACCTGGCACGTCTCGTGTGTGCCGCTCAGCAGCCGCAGCAGCGGCCGCGGGTCCGGCTCCGCCAGCCGCGCCGCCAGCGGCGTCGTCAGCAGCGCCGCCAGCGCCGCCTGCGCCGCCGGCACCGGCGCCGTGGCGTGCGGCGGCGGCAGGCCCGCGCCGGCCAGCCGCGCCGCCGCCTGCGCCGCCAGCACGGCGTGCTGCCCGCGTGCGGCGGGGGTGCTGACGCGCACGGGCGCGTCGTCGGGTGTGGCCAACAGCGGCAGGGTGGCGGAGTCGTCGGGGCCGGAGAAGGGCGCCACCAGAATGTCCTGCGGCGGCGGCGGCGGCGGTTGTGGTGTGTGCAATCATGCGGGCTGTGTGTGTGTGTGTGTGTGTGTGCACTTGTGGGTCGCTTGGTGTGCAATCATGGGGGCTTGGTGGGCGACAAACAGGACACCGCGCGCAGCCGTGGGAGCGGGTGCGCGCGGGTGTCAGCCAGAGCGGACACACGGGCCCGCGCCGTACACACCCACACCACACCACACCACACGACACGACACGGCACCACAACGACACGACACGGCACGCCGTCCCTCAAGGCGAACCGTGCTCCGTGCCACCTCCGATTTAGCTTGGGATGGTATTCACCCCCGCCCCCCCCCCCCCCCACCACGCACACCTCCACCACCCGCGCCGCACCTGCAGCATCTCCGGCAGCGTGACGTCGAACCGGAGCATGAGCGGCAGCAGCGCCTGCAGCGCCCCCGCCCGCAGCAGCGCCGCCGCCAGCCCGGGCGCCGCCGCCATGTGGCCCGCCGCCACCAGCGCGGCGTCCACCGCCGCCGGGCACCGCGCCAGGCCCGCGCAGCGCAGCACGTCGCGGCACAGGCCCGCGGCGGCGGCGCCAGCCGCCGCGCCGCTGGCAGCGCCGCCGGCGGCGGCGGCCCCGCCGCCGCCGCCCATGGTGAGCATGGCGGCGCGGGCCTCTGGCACCATGGCCAGGCCGGCCAGGGTGCGGAGCGCGAAGGTGGCGACCACGGCGGCGGGCGCGGTGGGCGCGGCGTCCAGCGGCAGCACGCCCACCGCCCTGTTCGCGCGTTTGTGCGTGTTTGTGTGTTTGTGGCTGACGTGCAGGGCAGGGTTGCTGGGACTGGGCAGGTAGCAAACAGACGCGGCGCAAGCACACCATACGCACGAACAAGGAAAGACTTCAGCACCGTGACACGGCACACCTCAAGCCACACCTCAGGCCAAGCCATACTTCCAAGTCACACATGAGATGGAGAGCACCTGGGGCCCCGCACCTGCTGAGCAGCTCCGCCAGCACGGGGACGCCGCCGCAGCGCGCCAGCTCCTCCGCGTTGCGGCGGCAGGACAGCACCGTCAGCCAGCACAGCTGCGCGGCGGCGGTCACCTGCGGGGTGGGTTCAGGGTGTGGGTACCACACCGTACACCTGCCGGTTGGGGGGTGGTGCCGGGATGCAGACCGACACCGTACGCATGCAGCCAAAAACCTCGGCCGCAGGCCCCAGGCGCAGGGATTCAGCTCGAGCCGGCCCCTCCCCATTCAGTAACGGCTTCGAGACGCAGACGCAGACGCTGTATCATCTTTGCAATCCCCACCCCCGCCCCCCGAACTACCCCACCCTCCCACCCACCCACCTGGTCCAGCGCCTCCCCCGCGAAGAAGCTGCCCGCCGCCGCCGCCTCGGGGCCCGCCGCCGCGCCCGTCATGCCCAGCGCGGTGCCGCCGCGGATGGTGTCCAGCAGCAGCGGGTAGCCGGCGTACTTGTAGGGCGCCAGCTCGGGGCCGTACCTGGCAACAACACAGGGTAAATCGCGATGCCGCATAAGTCCGTGCTAAGTTGGAATCTAATGCGTGCGAAGGATAAGGGTGGTGCACAGAAGGGCCCTAGCTGCTCGCATGTGGTGCCTGCCTTCTAATTTCCGTCACACAGCACGCGTGCTGCACAAACCGTGCCCTGCGACTCAAGCCCTCCGTCAGCAGCCCGCCCCCGGCACTTACCAAACTGTCACACACCATTCCTATGGACGCCTACCCCACCCACCCACCCACTTACACCCACCCACGCAACCACACCCACCTGCCGTACAGGACCGCCTGCGCGCGCAGCAGCAGCAGGATGCGCCAGGGCTGCGGCCCCTGCCCGCCCGCCACACCCGCCTGCAGGCGCTCGTAGGCGGCTTGGATCTGTAGCGGCGGGGCGGGAGGGGTGGAGGTGGAGGTGGGGTGGGGTGGCCGCGGCACCGGCGTGTTTGCCTCGATCATATTCAAACGGGCTATGGGCAGGGGGCTGCGATATGGAGGAGAGCCATCATGGGGGCGTAGGGGCGAGCGGGCTGGACGTAGCGAGTCGGCGACCACATGCACTCCCGGCCCTGGCCCACTGCGGCAGCGCCTGTGCGCCGGCACGAGCTCACGGGCCGCCAACACGACGGCTCCCACCGCCCCAAGCCCTCAGCCCCCAGCCCGACCCACCTTGAGGAACATGGGCCGCCCGGCAGGGTTCTTGTCGGGATGGAACTTCCTGCGCCGTGGGCGTAGGGCGTGTGTTTGTGTGAGCGGTTGCGGTTTGCCCATACGGTGGATTGTCTCGTTTGTAGCCACCCCTCACATGTTTTCTGAATCCAACCCGGACACCCTGGGGCTCTGCACACACGCACACACGCCCATGCGTTTTGTCTGTCCTGGACGCTGTCCTCGCTCACACAACGCACACGCACACGGCCGCACGCGCACACACGCACACACGTTTTCCCTTGTGTCCTCCAAACGCACGCACGGCCACACGCACGCACGCACACCTGGCCAGCGCGCGGTAGGCCCGGCGCAGCTCCTCCTCGCTGACGCCCTCGGCCCCGGGCGTGAGGCCCAGCACGGCGCAGGCGTCGGTCTCGGACAGCGCCAGCGGCTGGCGGCCCAACTCGGAGCGCCACTCGGCCAGCAGCGACTGGGGGGGCGCGGGGTGCGGGCGGGTGTCGGGAGGCGTGCGGGCGGGGTCGTTAGTCGTTACAGAGCTCAGGAGCGGAAGCTTTGCTCTTTACGTTTACTGTACTGTAGCGCGCAGCCACACAAGAACTACAAAAAAATGGCGAAAAAGCAGGCCAGGCAACCCCCATGTTGTTGAGCGCTGCTGCAGCACCGCCGCACCTGCAGCAGCGGCACGTGGTCCACCAGCGGCCAGGCGGGGAAGCGGGCGGTGTCGGCCAGGTGGCGCAGGTAGTAGCTGGCGGGGGGGAGGCGGGGCGGCGGGGAGGGGAGGGGAGGGAGCGGACCAGTGAGGGGCGGACCAGTGATATGCCGACGCGGGAGGAGTACTGGAAGGTATTTGTCACGCTCGGTCGGCTCAGCCGGGTCCTCTTGCCTCTTGCACCCCACCCGCACCCCACCCCACCACACACAGCCTGGTGTCGTGCCCCTGCCAGCACTCACACTCAAACCCACCCACCCCCGCCCATCACTTGATCACCCCCCACCCACCACCACAAAAAACCGTCACATGCACGGCTACCCCCCCGCCGCCCCACCGGTGGCAGTACATCTCCCCCTCCAGCTCCGGGTAGCTCAGCGGCGGCAGCGGCGCGTACTCCCACACGCCGCCGCAGCGCTGGCCCAGCCGCAGCGGCAGGTCGCCCAGGTGGGCCGACAGCGCGGGCAGCAGCCGGCCGCGGCGCATGGCGTGCGTCCAGATGAGCTCCGGGCTGTCGGTGTCGCCTGCGAGCTCGAGCAAGCCAGTGAGCGTGCAAGCCAGCGAGCGGTTTATGCACGTGCACCGTTTGTGTGCATAGTCGATTGGTAGATTCGAGCGACCGGCTTGCCCTTGGTGGCCCCGTCGTCAACCGAAACCCAAACAACCCCAACCTACCCAACCGTGCACTGCACCACTACATTTCTATCTTCTATGTACCATCTTTGCAACCGCCCCCCCCCCCCCCCGCGCTCACCGCACAGCGCCGCCGCGAAGGCGTCCGGCCCGCCCGTGACCAGCACGTACAGCAGGCTCTCCGGCAGCACGTGCCCCAGGTAGGAGCGCCGCCGCAGCGGCAGCCCCGCGGCGGCGGCGGCGCCGCCCGCCAGGCCCGCAAAGTCCTGCACCAGGTGCGCCCTGCGTGTGTGTGGCCGTGGGGCGGTGGCGGTTGCGGGGTGTGGACGTGGTTATGTTGGTGCGGGTGTGACGGCGGAGGTGCGGGATGCAAGTGCCGGTGCGGAAATGTTCCCGTGTTCCTCCCAATCTCATCGGCACTATGGAATGGGAAGGCACGTGCACGGTGCCGCCACCCACATCCCCAACCCCAAGCTGTGTCGTGCCAGTCTGCCGCGCACAGCCCTCCCTCCCTTCCCCTCCCCACTTCCCCCAAACGCGCCTATCCACCGCGCCCCGCACCTGTGCAGCAGCCGCGCCGGCTCCCGCAGGTCGCTGCCGGGGTAGGCCAGCGCAAAGTAGGGGGCGCCGGTGAGGTGCAGCCGCGCCAGGGCGTCGGGCGCGGGCGCCAGCAGGCAGTCCAGCAGGCGGCAGGCGGCGGACACGATGGGCGGGTGGAAGGTCAGGATGGCCTGGAGGAGGGAAAGGGGTTGGGTGAGTTGGAGTTGGGGTTGGGCGCGGTTCCATGCATGATTAATTCAGACGAGATGAATGATGGGGCTGGAGTTGGAGTTGGGAGCGGGAGCGGAGCGTGCGTATATCTGTGTTCGTATGTGCGTGTGTGCGCATAGGAGGGTACAGGGGACAAATAAAAGGCTGATGGAGGGCCCAGGCAGGCACGCCGCTCGGGTCGGGTCGGGTGAACGCGAGCGCATGCATGGCACCCGGCACCTGCGCCTGCTCCTGTCCCTGGAGGGGCCTGCCCTTGCAGCCTCCCACCCCCCGGCATACGCGCACCTGGCACAGGTGCGGCAGGCAGCGCGGCCCCGTCAGCACGCGGTAGGCGCGCGGCAGCGGCTGCAGCACCAGCACCTCGCCGCCGCCGCCGCCGCCGTCGGCGCCGCCGCCGTCCTCCTCCGCCGCCTCCACCGCCGGCTGTAGCGCCACCAGCCGCTGCAGCAGCCCCAGGGCCAGCTCGGCGGCGCCGTAGGGGCTGTAGCGGCCGGGGCCTGATGGGAGGGGGGGAGGTCCATGCATGATTGTTTAAGGCGAGATGATGGGGGAGGGGCATGGCGGGACGCGTGTCAGCACGGGTCGACCGTGTCGGTGCGGGTCCTGACATCGCCCCACGACTCGACTCACCCTTGGCCAGCATCCACCTCAGCTCCCGCACCGAGCCCAGCGCCACCGGCCGCCCCATGCCGCCCGCCCAAACCAGCGTGCCCCACTCCGCCGCCCCGCGCGCCGCCAGCTGCCGCAGCTCGTCGCGGCTGAAGGGCCCGCAGCGCCCCGTCTCGTCCGGCCGCCGGCCCAGCAGCTCCACCTTCTGCGTGCTACTGCCGCTGCCGGTGGGCGCTGCTACTGCAGGCTGCACGGCGTCGCCGAGCAGGTCGCCGAGGAGGTCAGTGGCGGCGGCGGCGGCGCCGCCGCCGCCGCCAGGCTTCGCCTCAATCACGCCACGCGGGTAGAGGTACCACTCGCGGGGCATGTCGTCGTGCCCCACCGGCGTCAGCAGCTGCGGCGGGCCGGCCGCGGCGCCGCCGCCGGCCGTCGTCGCGGCGGGGTGGTGCAGGTGCTCCCAGGCGCTGGCGCCCGCGCCCGCCGCCGCCGCGCCGCCGGCGCCGGCGCCGCCGCTGCCGCCGCCGCCGCCCTCGACGGCGGCGCCGCCGGTGTGCGCGTACGCCACGATGTCGGTGAGGAGCTCCAGGCCGCCCGCCTGGGGTTCGGGTTCGGAGGGGAGGGGGGAAACAGCGGTGCGATCGAATGCGCGGCACCGCCAAACCGTCACCAGGCCAGACCAAGCCAGGCCACCAGACCTGACCTCCCTGGCAAGCACGTTGGGCACAGTCTGATACGTGGCATTGCACGAGGCGCGGGGGCCTACACGGCATATGACACGCACCTCCATGAAGGCGTAGCTGTTGGCCCGCACCGCCCTCGCCGCGGGGCTGGTGTCCGCCCTGTTGCTGCTGCTACTGCCGCCGCTGCTGCTGCTGCTGCCAACGCCGCCGCCGCGCGCCGCCGCCGCCGCTGAGGCCGCCGCGGCCAGGCAGCGGGGCGCCAGCAGCGCCGCCAGCAGCTCTATCAGGGCGTGGCGCAGCGGCCGGCGCGGCGTGTTGTCCAGCACCTGGGCAGCCGCGGGTTCGACCAGCGCGGGGGGCGAGTGGCAAGATGAAAGCACAATACGGTATGTGGGGCACAATCGCATGCAAGGATTCGAGCACGGCGGACAAGCGTGTACAGCGTTTAGGAGTACGCCTCCTGCCGTCTGTTTGTAAGAAGGCCACCGCCACCACCACCACTTCACCGCCACAACGACACGCCGCGCTGCTACAGCCGCTGCCGCCGCCACTGCCGCCGTGCTCACCCGGACCAGGTGCGGGATGCCGTCCACCGCGCCGATGACGCCGGCGTGGGCGTGGTACACCGCCGCCATGGCGCGAGCACACAGCTCCTGGTCCGCCGCCGCCGCCGCCTCCACGGCGCTCATCGCGCCGCCGCCGCCACCGCCGCCGCCATCCGAGGTGGCGGCGGGGTCGGAGGAGGAGGAGGCAAGGGCGGCTGCGCCGCCGCCGGTGGCGGCGGCGGGCAGGGCGGCGGCGCCGCTGAGCTGCGTGGCCTTGCGCGCCGCGGCCGCCGCCGGGTCCTGCGTGGCGGTCACAACTCACAAGATGGTTAGACGTCTGAGACTCATGACACATCGTACTCTCTCCCAAATTGTCTCACACATGCGCACACACGAACACACTTGCAATGCCGGTGCCTCACCTGCGTGGCGGGGTCTGCGGCGCTGAGGAAGGCGTGGTGCAGGGCCGTGTACAGCTCCCGCGGCTGCGGCACCTTGTCCACCGCGGCTGCGGGGGCGGGGCGGGCAGCGGGGGGCAGGGGTTGCAAGGATGGTAAAAAGAGGAGGGGTGGGTTGATTACCCTTAACCGTTCACATGGACGCTAGAACACTGGGGGTGGTACAGCCTCTCCCGGTCCATCATCATCGACTTTTCAACCTTCAACAACCTTCAAAGCGTCACATACACGGCTGCCGCCGCCCCTGTCAACATCATCACCATCATCATGCATCGAACCCCCTCCTCCGTGCTCTGGGCGGGACTGATTGGTTTGGGCTCACTCGGTCTGTTGCTTTGGGTTCTAGAATGAACTACCCCACCCCACCCCAACCCTCCACCGCCCACCCACCCGTGTCCGCGCCCTCCAGCAGCAGGCGCACGTAGATGCCGCCCACCGCCGTGTGCGCCGCCAGGCTGCCGTACGCCACCCCGAACTCCTCATAGCACCAGCCCAGCCGCCGCCCGCCGCCGCCAAGCCCCTCGCCGCCGCCCAGCTGCTGGCGCCGGGCCCTGCGCACCGCGGGGTTCGGGATGGGGGATGGGGATGGGGCGATGAGGGACTCGTTAGAGCGGTGCCTGGTGACGAAAGCCCCATGATAAGATGAGCCCATACAGCCCACAGCGCACACAGCACACACGCAGCCCACAGCACACACACACAGCACACAGCACACCGCCCACACCGCCCCCCCAGCCCACAGCCCCACAGCCCACAGCCCGCACAGCCCACACCCCTGCCCACGCAGCCCCCACAGCCCCCACAGCCCTCACACAGCCCGCGGCTCGCCTCAGCGCCGCCTCCTCGCGCTCCAGCGCCTCGCGCAGCTCCTGTCGGCAGCCGGCGTGCCAGATGAGGCCGGCGTGGCAGTGGTCGCGCCCCGCCGCGTCCCAGAACGCCTCCCAGTTGCCGCGCAGCTGCCCCCAGCTGGCGGAGGGCGCGGCGGCGGGCGGCGTGGTGAAGGCGGGCGAGGCGGAGGCGGCGGCCAAGGCGGAGGTGGAGGCGGAGGCGGGTGTGATGGCGCCGGCGGCGCCGTCAAGGGGGCCGCCAGCGGTGGGGCCGGCGCCTGCGACACCGGGGTGCGAATCGGATTGCCCGGCGGTCTGGTGGGCGCCCTGCGGTGCGGGCTGCTGGGGATTCAAAGACTGCTGCGCGGGCTGTTGCGAGGGCGCGGCGGCGCCAGGCGGGAGGGGCAGCTGCTGCGCCACGTGTACGGAGGGGTGCGGCGACATGGGCGGCGTGTCGCCGGGCGCGTAGGGCGCCGCCGCGGCGGCCCCCCCTCCGGCCCCTCCAACCGCGGCTGCCGCGGCTGCTGCTGAGGCCGCGGCGGCCGCCGCCGCGGACGCTGCTGCTGAGGCCTTTGCGGTGGCTGCTGCTGCTGCGGCGGCGGCGGCGGCGCCGGACCGCGGCGCGTTCAGGTAGCGCACCAGCCCCGCCGGCAGCACCCTGCTCGCGAGCGGCACACAGGGAGGTTGCAAAGATGTTTGTACAAGCGGTGCAGAATGCATTGAAGACTACAGGGGGGTTGCAAGGATATGGAAAAGCGGTACAGGATGCACTGAAGACTGCGTCTTGAAGTTCGATTTGGTACGTTACCGATGGGAGCAGCCGTCCGGGCGGCCGCGGTCCAGCTCGCTGTGCCTCCGTGCAGCTGATATTCCCTCCGTGAATTGGACAGTACCCAGTTGACTAAGAAAAGCGCGGGCGCATGTGGCGCGTAGTATGGAAAACGCTCGGGAATACCGCAAAGGAACTGTATTGGGGGGGGGTGATAGGGCGGATCCAAAGCCGGACAGCACCAGATCACCACCTACACACACATGCACACACGCGGCCACCGCCCCCTCCCCCCACCCCGCATACACCGCCATCCCCGTCATGCCCTCCGCAAGCAGAAACACACCGCACTCACCGCCGCAGCAGCGCCAGCGCGGGCGCGTACTCGTCACACCACGACGCCACCAGCGCGCGCGACAGGTCCCGCCGGCTGGCGGCGCCCTCGCCCGCCGCGCCGCCGCCGCCGCCGCCGCCCGCCGCCGCGAACATGGCGGCGTGCAGGTGGTGCAGCACGGCGCCGTGGCGCAGCGCGGCGGCGCGCATGGGCGCGGCGGCGGCGGCGCCCGACTCGGCCACTGCGCGCATGAGCAGCGCCGCGCCCTGCGCCACGCGCGGCGCGGGGTGGTGGCACAGCGCGAAGAGCGGCGCGCCCAGCGCCGCCGCCTCCTGCGGACAGGAGCGGAACGGAATGGGAGGCGGGGGGTTTACGCTCGAACGAGCCGAAAAGGGTCATAGAGCTGACAAAGAGGTGAAGATATGTGTCGTGCTGCATCACGACGAAGATGCGATGCCACCCCATCTACGCGGCACCCTTACACCGCAACCCCTCCCTGAACACCAACACCCACACCCACAACCATCCCACATCGCGCCATCACAACCTCGTCATAAATGGCCCCGCCCCCGCACCCGCCCTCAGCCCCACACAGCGCCGCGCCGCGCCGCGCCGCGCCGCACCTGCAGCAGCCCCGCCAGCGGGCGGTTGTCGGTGCTGCGGCTGCCCGGCTCCACCGCCACCGCGCCCACCGCCTCCAGCGCGCACATCACCAGCAGAGCACTGGAGGAGCCGCCGCCGGCGGCCGCCGCCGCCGCCGCCAGGCCGGATGCCGAGGACCGCCCCTTGCCACCCTCGGCAGCGCCGGCGCCCATGCCGCCGGCGGCGGCTGTAGCATTATTGCTGCTGCTGCTGCCGGTGGCGGTGGCGGCGGTGGTGGTGGGCGCGGGCAGGGAGGTGCCTCGCAGCGGCCGGACCAGTGCGGCGCAGCGCTGCGGCGTGATGGCGGGCCCGAAGGCCAGCGCCTTGGCGGCGCGCGCCAGCGACAGGTCCTGTGCCATGTGCGCGTGCGTGCGTGCGTGTCAGCGTGTGTGCATCATTTTGGGTGAGTTTGAGTGTTGAGTGCTAGGGTGGTTGTGTGTGAGTGTATGCTTTTTTGTGCTAGCGTGAGCGTGAGTGTGTGTTAGGGCCCATCCACAGGATCAGCCGAAGCGCAATGTGTGTGTGCGCGCACGCGTTCAATTCAGCTTGTGTGCGGCGGCGTATGTGCTGGAGTACCGTATGCGTGGGGGCGCGCAGCAGCACACGCACGCACACGGCGCAGCGGCACAACCGCCTCACCACCCCACCCACCCACCCACCCACCAACCCACCCACCAACCCCCCAGCCTGCGCCCGCTGCAACTGGGCGCAAGTCACCCGGGCTCGCGCGTTCTAGTCATAGCATAGGTAATAGGATAGGTCTTCGATAGATTCCTTTCGTCTGCTCACACGCCCTGCTCGCCTGTACCCGCCCCGCATGTCGATGATGCTTTGGATGCTCCTGCCGGGCTTATCGTGGACGCTGCCCGGCCCTTCCGCGTGTGGCTACAGGTGGGTGTAGTGTGTGATTAGTGCAATAGGCTGGGTCGGGCTGGGTGTGAGCGCGCGGCGAGCCTGGGTGACGCGAAAACGCCGAACAGCGTTACTTGCTACTGGAGTCGACGACCCAAGATGCCGGCGACGACTAGATGAACGAGACTGAAGACCGCCAACAAGAACACGAGTATACCGCTCTCCTTCGCACATGGGTTTTGGGTTGGCAATGGTTGATTTGGGAATTGGAGAAAACTACACCCACCCACCCACCCACCCCACCTCTGGCGAGCAGCCGCTGAGCGGGTCGTCGGGGTCGGCCAGCAGCGCCGCCAGGGTGGTGGGCGCGGCGCGCAGGCCGGACCAGGGAGCTGCGGAGGGAGGGTTGCAATGATGGTACATGGAAGTGTAGCAACGGAGGGGGGCGGTTGGCATGTTGACAAACGACGGCGGCGGCGGCCGGGCTGGCACCAGCCTGTCACGCACCGGCACAACACGACGAGGCGCCGCCTCCCCCACGCGACCCACACCGTGCGCACCCATCGGCATCTGGCTCTACCCATACCCGCGCCCCCGCCCCCGCCCTTGCCTCCTGCCGCTGCCCCCGCCCGTGGCCCCCCCGCCCGTGCCGCCGCACCTGCGCCCACGCGCGCCGCCGCCGGCGCCCACAGGCGCGTGAGCAGCCGCGCCGCCTCCGCCGCCACGCCCTCGGCGCCGCAGCTGTAGGCGGCCATCAGGCGGGCCAGGGCGGTGGGCGCGGACAGGAAGGCCTCCGCCAGGGGGTGGCACACCACCAGCCGCTGCAGGGCCTGGGGGTGGGGCGGTGGGTTGCAAAGATGGTACATAGCAGGGGGCGGGTGGGAGGAGGTGGGTGGGGCGGTGGGGGATATGGGGTGGGGGATATGGGGTGGGGGATATGAGGTGGGGCGGCGTGGAGGTGCGGCGGTGGGGAGGTGGGACGGTGGGAGGTGCGGCGGTGCGGCGGTGGGGCGGTGGGGCGACGAAGGTGGGAGGTTCAGCAGGGGTTGGCATGGCACGCGGGTGGAGCTGGCGCGCGCAAGGCAGGTCGAGGTCGGGGCCAGAGAGGTGAGGTCGCACGTGGGGCAGGCCGCCAGCGGCGCCACGCCGGTGACGCTGCAACAACAACTCCTTTGCTGCTCCCCGCCACCAACACATCACCTCGACCTCCTCGCTTGCCTACCACCCACGCCTACCATACCTACCACCCACGCCCACACGCGCACACGCACGCACGCACACACGCACGCACCTGCAGCGTGGCGATGCTCTGCTTGGCGGCGTCCGGCCCCATGTGGCTCAGCGGCGTGGGCCCGGGGATGAGGTCGGGGTGCAGCAGCGCCACGCACACGCCCACCAGCTGCTCGCCCGCCTCGCCGCCCGCCACCGCGCCGCCGCCGCGGCCCCAGCCGCCGCCGCCGCCGGGCAGCACGCCGCTGTACGGCACCGTGCTGTTGAAGTCGTACACGGCGTCCAGCATCACCGCCATGGCCTGATCGGGACACGGGCGGGACACGGGGGGGGGGGGGTTGCAAAGCGGGGGGGGAGGGGGAGGGCGGTGAGCGCTGAAGGCCGTGCGAAGCGTAGCGGGTGCGGGAGTGCGGCACGAGGTGCGGCACGAGGTACGGCACGGCGCGAGGTATGGCGCGGCACGGCACATGTGCTCATGGGACCTGTCGGTGGGACCTGGGGCCTACCGGTGCAGCTGCCCCCAGGTGCGCCGACCGACCCATGCAACCCCTGCCCCCCGCCACCGCCACCGCCACCGCCCACCTCCTGCAGCGCCACCGCCGCCTTGGCAGTGTCCGCCGCCGCCGCGCTGACCTGCCCCACCATCTGCCCAGCCAGCACCGCGCCGTGCGCCGCCGCAGCCACCGCCGCCGCATCCGCCGCCGCCGCCGCTCCACTGCCCCCTCCGCCGCCTCCTCCACCGCCCCCTCCGCCTCCCGCACGCGGAGAACCCATCCCTCCTCCATTCGCTCCTCCGCCGCCGCCCGCGGGCCCGGGGTGCGGGCTGTTGTGGGTGACGCTGCTCCGCAGCGCGGCCAGGGTGGAGGGCGTGGGCGAGGGCGTGAACTCGATGTCGGCGGCGTAAAACATGCGGCTGCTGGCGGACAGGTGCGGCCAGGCCTCGCGCGCGCGCGCCGCCAGCGCGTCCAGCACCCAGCGCTCCGTCTGCGGCGTGGGAGGGCGTGTGTGGCGAGGGTGGGGTGTGAGGGTGCTGTGAGGGTGCAGTGGGTTGTGGGATTGCGAGGGTGCTGTGGCTGTGTGGGCGGGCGAGTTGTGCTCTTGTTGACCGAAACAGCCGGCACGGCGCCCCCGCCCCCACCCCCACCACCCACTACCACCCACCCACCTCCGTGTCGCGCACCACGGTGACGCAGTGCGCGGCCAGCGGCGGCGCGCTGTCGCCCACAATGGGGTCGCCCGGCGGCGTGAAGCCGGGCAGCACCGGGATGGGGCGGCCCGCGGCGGCCTGAGGGGGGGGGAGGGAGGGCGGGGAGGGCGGGCATTGGGGTTGGGGTTGGGGTGGCGGGTGGCGCGGCGGGCAGGAGGAGCAGGAGGAGGAGGAGCAGGAGGAGCAGGAGGAAGGAAGGGGGAGCGGGCACACACAGGCACACGCACGCACACATACTGTTTGCTTCGTTTGTTTATTCCAACACACGCGCATGTCCCCCCCGCACCACCCCGCACCTGCGCCATGTCCAGCAGCGCCGCCAGCACGCCGTCGCGCGCCGCCCCCG
Source organism: Chlamydomonas incerta (assembly GCA_016834605.1). Lineage (NCBI taxonomy): Eukaryota > Viridiplantae > Chlorophyta > Chlorophyceae > Chlamydomonadales > Chlamydomonadaceae > Chlamydomonas > Chlamydomonas incerta. The sequence continues at coordinate 3,774,607 of JAEHOC010000001.1, read as the reverse complement.
CCGCGTACACGCTGGGCGGCGAGCCGTCGGCCCACTCAATGCCCAGCAGGCCGCCCTCCTCGGCGAAGCGCAGCAGCGCCGACACACTCCTGGCGGGTTGGGGGTTGGGGGTTGGGGGTTGGAAAGATGGTAAGAGAAGTGTGGCAGGTGGGGGGTTGCGAAGATGGTGCAGCGGGTTGGGGGGTTAGGGTTGGGGTTGGGGTTGGGGTTGCAGTGGTGGCGGCATTGCAGTGGTGAGTCGTGGGACAGACCGCAGGCACAGGACATGCAGCGCCGGCCAAGCCTGGGCCAGGCTTGCCCCCCTAGATGAACAAGACTGAAGACCGCCAACAAGAACACGAGTATACCGCTCTCCTCCGCACATGGGTTTTGGGTTGGCAATGGTTGATTTGGGAATTGGAGAAAACTAACCCCCCCCCGGCATTTCCGTTAAGCCCACCACACCTCACCACACCACACCACACCACACCACACCACACCACACCACACCACACCACACCACACCACACCACACCACACCACACCACACCACACCACACCACACCACACCACACCACACCACACCACACCACACCACACCACACCACACCACACCACACCACACCACACCACACCACACCACACCACACCACACCACACCACAGTCGCGCCGCCGCTCACCCCAGCGCCCGGCGCTCCTCCACGTCGTACGTGACCGCGTCCCGCTCCAGCACCCAGGCGCGGCTCACCGCCAGCCGCCGCGGCACCGTGTGCGCGCCCGGCGCGAACGACAGCGCCGCCGCCGCCGCCGCCGCCGCCTCCAGCGCCGCGGTGTCGGCCGGGTGCGGCGGCGGCGGCCGGCAGCGGGCGGACAGGCCGGGCTCCATGAGGGCGGCGTGCGGCGGCAGCGCGTCGTACCTGTGTGTGGGCGTGTGGGTGTGTGGGCGTGGGCGTGTGGGGGTGCGTGTTGGGGGCACTGACGTCCATGCGCATGGTATGTAGCAAAGGGTGGCCAGCCACACGCCAGCCTCGCTGAGACAGACACGCGTCACGCTCGCGCAGCCCGCACCTGCGCCATCCCCACCCTACCACCGCCACCCGGGATTGCCCGCGCTCACCGTGTGCACAGCCGCGCCACCTCCCACTCGCCCACCGGCGCCTCGCCGGGGCCGCTGATGGCCTGCCGCTCGCCGCGCGCCACCGCCTCCAGCAGCGTGCTCGGCGTGGAGCCGCTGGCGGTGTCGGCTGCGGGGGTTGCATGCATGGTTGGAGACAAGATGATGCGGGGGAATAGCCAGGTGAGCGGGCGCTGTGGACGTCCCAAAGCCGTACACACACGTGCTACCTCAATCCACCACGTAACAGCCCGCCACCCGGCTAACCCGCCACACACACGGCCCGCCACACACCGCCCATCACCCCGCCCCATCCCCAGCCCACCCCATCCCCGCCCTCCCCACCGCCCGGCACCCACCCACGACGTGCAGCCCCAGCCGCCGGCCCGCCACCGCCGCCATGTGTCCCAGCACCACCTCCCGCTGCCGGCTGGCCAGCAGGCGCGGGCCGCGGCTGCAGCGGCTGAACACCGCGAAGGCGCCCTCGGGGCTGGGCGCCAGGCCGTAGGAGGCGGCGGTGGTGGGCGCGGAGGCCAGCGCCGCGGCGTCGGCGTGCGGGTGCTGGGGGTGGTGGGAGGCGGCGTGGGGCGCGGGCTCCGGCGCCAGCGGCGCGAAGGCTACTGAGCTCATGGTGCAGAAGTCCAGGCGCCAGGTGGGCGTGCCTGGCGGGTGAGGGCGTGTGTGGGGGTGTGTGTGGTGTTGTGTGGGGGCTTGCGTGGGGTTCTTGCAGGGCGTGATGGTGGGCGAACTGGTTGCAGCGCTAGTGAGCGCCATGCGTGCGTACGTAACTGGATACGGTACACACCCGTACACGCAGCCGCGCCGGCCCCCGGCCCCCGCTGCCCCCCGCCGCCCCACCCTCGGCGTCCACCAGCTCCAGGCCGTACGCCGACACGCGCAGTGTGGTGGGCCGCCAGCAGCCGCCAGCCCACTCGTGGCCGGGGAAGTGGTCGGGCGAGCTGCAGGCAGGATGGGCGTGTGCACTTGTGTTTTGTCGGGGCAGGGAGGACGGTGGCAGCGGCGGCATGGTGGGTTGCAGGCAGGTGGCGATGGAGGCAGTGAGCACCACAGCAGCAACAGCAGCTGGCAGCACTGATCAGGACGTTCCCAACATGCTCACCCTTTCCCTGCCCGCTCTGCCCCCTACCTCAACCTCCCCTCGCCCCCGCTCCACCCTACTAACCCCTCCACACACACCCTCCACCCCGGCCCCCGCCCCTCCGCGCCTCACCCCATGAGCCGTGGCGCCACGGCGCAGCGGCCGCGCGTGTGCGCCGCCGCGATGCACTGGAACAGGTCGGTCAGCAGCCGCGAGCGGTGGCTGCAGCTGAACTTGAGCGGCTTGCACTTGCTCTGCGAGCAGCGGGGTATGTGGATATGCATTGAGTGGGCGCGCAGCACATGTGAGGAGCCGCGGCCGGTACAGCGGGGTGTTGTCACGTAGGGTGTTATGGCAGGGTGGTGAGGTGGCGCCGCCGCAATGCAACATTTGCAGCCAGTGCCGCCTGTGTCACCTGAGCAGCTTGTGCAGCCCATGCCGGGCCAGCCCACACAGGCCACCCGCGCACACACATACCCGCACGCAAATACACGCACACGCACACGCACACCTTCTTGTCCTGCCGCGCGCTGATGGTGAACTCGCCCTCGGCCTCGCTGCCGGCGCCCACAGTGATGCTCTCGATGTCGCAGTCGCCCGTGAAGGCGTAGGTGTTGGTTATTGCCATGCCGCTCTCCGGGTTCTGCGTCACCACCGCATCCGGCGTTATGCACATGATGCGCCGGTACTTGCCGCGCCAGCTGTGCTTGGTGACCACGTAGCGGCCCACGCAGTTGGGCGGCTTGGAGGCCACCGGCCGCCCCGAGAACAGCAGGTCCATTGCCGGCTGCGCTGCGCTGCGCTGCTACAGGCGGCGAGCGAGGCTGTTGCGGCGGCGTGGCCGCTGGTCAAAGGCGCGGTCAGAGGTCAGCGGGGTGGGGTGCCGCGGAAAGGCGCCCGCCGCAGCGCTGGGCGGGCTGCGGGCGGGCAGGGGCTCCTGCGCGCTCCTGGGCCTTTCGCACACCGGCGTCGCGTGGGCACCCGCCGCTGAGCTCGTCCCGGCGCTCCACGTAAAATGCTCACTGATGTGAAGGATGGTATGCTTGGCCGAACGCTGAGAGCCTCTGCGCACGATCGACGCGACTCCACGTCCAGCAAGGGTTCCGGGTCAAGCAGCTACCAGCTCTTGTTTTCAATCAATGCTTATTGTAGGACCGCAATCCCTACACGACCATGTCAGCGCTATCGCGCCAGCTCCACTCGCGGAACTGTGCAGGTTTCATTCTCGCGTTAGCGTTCAGGTCTGAAACTGGGCATGCCGTTGGTCTAGATGCTCTTTACAGTTACATATGAACCAGCTGAATTGCAATTCTCAGTCCTTTGTGCAGGAGGCGTCAGGCACGCTGCCGATCTGGGCGCGACCAAACATGAGCAACACGCGCCTGGCTGCAAACAAACCCGCGCGCAGTTGCGAGCTTGCGTGCACCTGTTTCTGGTGCTGCCTGGACGCGTCAGCGCCGGGCCCTCCTCCTAACATACGGAACTACACACGGCACGCTGCGGAGTCGGCCGCCCGCTCAACCACAGCTGGCAAGCCACACGACAAAGCACGACCCTGGTTCCACGGCGACTCCTCCGCCTCAAACACTGCCTCCTCAACCCCACACGGCGCCTGAACACGCCCCGGCTAACATCAAGCCTGGGCTGACCACCCAGCCCACCGCATCGCCTCATGCGCACCACACCTCCATCAACCACACACGCTCCAACCCCGCCGGCGCCTGCGCCCCCCGCCGGCACAGCCGCTTACGCCGCGCCATCGCGCGCACGCGCCGCACCCTCGCTCACGTCAATCGCGTCGCTTTACGACGAGTGCGCGACCTCGCGGCTCTGCAGCATCTGCGGCTTGGAGATGATGGCGTCGACCAGGCCGTACTCGATGGCCTCCTGCGGGCTCATGAAGAAGTCGCGGTCGGTGTCCTTCGTGATGGTCTCCATGGACTGGCCGCAGAACTGGGCCTGTGGGGATAGTGGTGCGGGTGGGGGCGGGGGAGGGCAGGTGGGCGGGGGGAGGAGTCAGCGGGCGAGGGAGAAGCGGGGGAGGAGTCAGCGGGCGAGGAGTCAGCGCCCCCACCTTCACCCATTCGGTTTGGCAATGACTGGACACGTGCACACCAACACGCACACCAACGCGCACACCCACACGCCCCCCCCCCCGCGCCGCGCTCACCAGGTAGCCGTTGAGCGTGAGCTTGTGGTGCAGGATCTCGTTGGCCTGGATCTCAATGTCCGTGGCCTGGCCCTGCGCGCCGCCCAGGGGCTGGTGGATCATGATGCGGGAGTTGGGCAGGCTGTAGCGCTTGCCCTGCTGGCCGCTGGCCAGGATGAAGGCGCCCATGGAGGCGGCCAGGCCGATGCAGCAGGTGGACACGTCGGGCCGGATGTGGCGCATGGTGTCGAACACCGCCATGCCTTTGGGGGGGAGGGGGGTGGCGGGGCGGGGGCGGGAGGGGTTGCAAAGGGGTTAGGAGGTCGTAGGAGTCGGGAGGCAGCCGTCCATGCGAATGTTGTATTGCCGGGGAGATGGGCGGCTGCAGGGGGCGGCACAGCTGCGGGGGCGGCACAGCCCTCGACCCATGCATGCTGCGCTCCAGGTAGGGGCGGCGAGGGAGGGTGCGCCGAGGAAGCAGTGCGCTGGGGCCACGCGGCTGCAACCCTTCCGGGTCCACAGCGCCCCATCTCCACACAGCTGTGCCGCGAATGCAGTCTGCACAGCGCCGCGTCGCCACCCGCCCGCCGCTCCGGCGCTGCCTCACCCCAACCCCCAACCCCTCTGCTGGTTGACTGTTCCCGCCGGCGGGACTGCCTGCCGCTCGCACTCCTCCTGACTGGCCCCTCTAGGCGCTGCGGCCGATCTCCGGTGGAGGTGGGGCCGACGCGCAGCCCGCGGCAGTGCAGTCCCGCGGTGCGCCCGCCCGGGCCTGTACGGCTGTGCTGCATCCGGTGCTACGTCCGTAGCTGGCTTTAAGCACTGCCGCTGCCGCTGCTGCCGCTGCGCGGCACTCCTGGTCTGGCGCTGGCGACCGTTGCCGGCCCCAGCGCTGTGCTGAGCAGCCCCCCTCCTCCCCTTCCTCCTCTTCTGCACATCAGACACACGCTAGCACCAGCCCGGCGAACCGGGCTCCCGCACCGCACCGCCCTTCCCTCCGCGCCTCCATTCCCGCCCGCGCGGCCGCTCCCCAACTCCTCCCCTTCCGCACGGCGCAGCCCCTCCGCTGCGCACCTCCCCCTCCTCCTCCTCCCCAGCTACCCGCCACCCGCTACCCGCCTCCACCTCCGCCCCACCCAGCCCGCCCGCTGTATGCCTCCTGCTCCGCCATCCCGCCTCCTGCTCCGCCGCCGCCGCACCGCCGCGCCAAGCCGCGCCTCCGCACCTGCCGTGACGGAGCCTCCGGGGCTGTTGACGTACATGGTGATGTCGCGCTTGTTGTCGACCGAGTCCAGGTACAGCAGCTGCGCCACCAGCAGGTTGGCCATGTCGTCGTCCACGGCGCCGCCCAGCCGCACGATGCGCTGCGTATGGTGGTGGTGGGGGGCGGGGTGGGGAGCATTAGGCGGGGGGGTTCGGGGGCGGGGTACTGGGCGGGGGAGGGGGTGGTCGATGACAGGAGCAGGAGGGGAGGGTTGCGGGAGAGGCATGCGGCGCCTGCCAACAGCGCTGGGCGTGCGCGTGGCGTCAGGCGGCACCTTTGGCAAATCGCTGGGTTTGCCAGCCCGAACGCCGCAGCTGCACGAACGCCTCCGGGCACCCCTAAGAACAACAACCCCAGTCGGTCGGCCCGCCCGGTGCGAGTCAAGTCGAGCCCGGCTCCGGCTCGGTGACCTCACCCACCTGCTGGAACAGCTGAGACACGACGCCTTGGAAGCGCTCAATCACCAGGGGGTTGGGGGGAGGCGGGCCCTGGCAAACCACCGGCGGGTGGGGGTTGCGCGAGGACACGGCCAGCCTGCGAACACCAAGCGGACACGGCTCTGATACTTTCGAGAGAAGCCCTCGCGTCGCAGACCCGAACCGGGCGCGAGCGCGAAGCCCCTAGATCTAGGTCGCATTAAAGTTGAACATGCGGCAGACAGCGCGGGCGCAGGGGCAGAGAAAGCGCCGCCCCAATGGACGTGGTGCATCTTGCGCCCTGGCGATGCCGCTGGCTGTGATCACAGCTGCTTGTCGCTGGATCCTAGACAGCACCCAGGCATTCAATGCGCACGCTGGACTCACTTGACCTCCGAAGTGGGCGTCCACAGCTCCGGGGCAGAGGAGCGTGCAGCCACGCTACGCCGTGCCGGGCGCGCGGCAGCGCCGGCAGTGAACTTGTTTTGGAGCAGCAGCTGAGCCATTGTCGCTATACGTGTCTAAAAGGGCTCGGACTTAGTTCTCGGCCCCGTTCACGACGTGAGGCCCTAGGTAGCGGCTTTGCACTGCTGCCGTCTAAACAAGCAATATTTGTCTATTTGCAACTCGAGACTCAGGGCTGCTGCCGCTGCAAAACGCGCCGATCGGAGCTTGCCATGCTGCCGGTCTCTTCCTCGCGTGGCTCGCGGACATGGCTTGCACACACAACTTTGCCTGAAATCAAAACTGCTGCATGCATTATTAGTACACGCCCCCAAGCTCAGCGACGACTATTCTTTCTGCCCGCTTTCTTCGCGTACACCTGCCTTTCAGCAACGCCTACACAAGCTGTTCTTGCATATATTAGGGTTAGGGATAGGCCCGGGTCGGGCTCTGCCGGCCCCGCGCATCTGACGGCACTTGCCGCGCCTTCCTAAATACCAGCTTGACTAGCGGCCTGGGAGGAGATGGAGAAGCATCATTTGCTCCGTCGTGACCCCAACTGGCATCCAAATGGCTGCAACCTGTGCGGCCAGGTACGCCCTCGGCAGCAGCAGGGTCGGGGTCGGGGGTGGGGAGCACCGGAGTGCTGCGACTGCAGCGGCGAGCCGTGGACACTAAGTCAGCGCCTGCGCCACGGTAGCAAGGGGCTACGTGCCCCGCCTCGTAGCGAAGGGGCCCCGCTCGTCCCATGCCCACGCACCTGCACAGCCCGGAACCGGCCGGACCAGCCGCACGCACACGATTACCCCTCGCCGCCGCCCCATGCGCTTGACCCGTCAGCGGCCTCGCCCCACCCACCCTCAACCCCTGCCCTCAACCCCAGCTCCCCACCTGCTCCCCACCCGCTCCTAACCCCGCCCACCGCCCGCCCCGCCCCGCCGCCCGCCCCGCATGGCCGCGGCCCGCAGCTGGGCCACCAAGCCGCCAACTGCCCCAACGGCACCATCAACTGGCGCCAGATCTACGGCGATGACGCCTTCATCATGCGCCAGCCCATCTTCTACTCCGACATCGCGGCGCGGCTAAAGTACAAGGAGGAGGGCATGCGGGACCTGGAGGCGCGCGCGCGGGAGTACGCCAAGGTGCGGGTGCGGGCGGGTGGGCGCACGCGGGTGCGGGTGCGGGTGTAGGCAAGCGGGTGGTGCGGGCAGGCAGGTGGTGTGGGCAGGCGGGAGTGGACGCGCACACACAGAGACGTATGCACATACAAATACGCACAGGGCGAAGGCGGGCGCGTGCGGGGAGACGTGTGTGGTGGTGGGGGGGCGTGTTGGGGAACCGGATGGGATCGGGGTGGTAAGGAGCGCATGGCGCCTGGGGCAGGGCGTCCCTGGCGGGGGGCCGTGGGCGGGGCGTGGGGCGGCCGGGTGCAGCCAGGGCCGGGGTTCAGGGGCGGGCGGGCGCTGAATCACTCCGCGTTGCTGGGAGCGCAGCGGAGAGTGATGGGAGGGCAAGGGAGTGGATGGATTGGAGTGCACCGGTAACGGATGATGATGACCGGGCGGCGAGCAGGGGATGGGGGGTCGGGGCCAACGGACAGGAGCTTTGCGCGGGAGTGCAGCGGCGGCGTGGCCTGGCATACAGGAGGTCCTGGGACCAGCCTTTGCAGGGTGCGGGCTGCGGTGGAGCGGAAACCTGCATGGCCGATACCGGTAGCAGCCTAGCAGGTGCAGGCCGGTACGCTGCCTGACCGTCAGGCCCGCGCGGCTTGGCCCGATACCCTCTTGTCCTTCGCCCGCCTGCGCCCGCCTTTGTAGAAACGCGCTGAGGAGCAAGGGCTAAGCTGGGACGAGATCACGGCCAAGGCGGAGGAGCTGCGGAACAAGGACCCCGCGGAGACCATCCCCAAGGCGGTGGCGCCGGCAGGTGCGCGCGGTGCCAGCAGGAGGGGGGGCCCGCCTAGGGGGCGGCGCTGCGCCGCAAGTGGGGCGTCGTGTCGTGTGTGAGGACGCCTGGTGGGGCGTACTGCTGGCCGCCTGCCCGCTTGCAGCAGCCTGTCGTCATGTCGTGCTGTTGGGACTCACCCGCAACGCTGGTGGCCGCGCTTGTGCGGGTCCTTTTGCCAGCCCCTTCACCCGCCTTGTGCTCCCGCCCTACACATACACACACGCCCTGCCCGTGCCCTCCTGTGTTCCCCGCACGCAGGCGGCGAGGAGGCGCCCCTGCCGGCGGGCTGGGCGGTGGCCACGGACGCGAGCGGGCGCAGCTACTTCTGGCACAAGAAGACGCAGAAGGTGCAGTGGGAGCGGCCCACGGACGACACGCCAATCAGCTAGGCGCAGCGGGCGGAAAGTGGGAGCGGCGGGGCGAGGCGCGAGGTGGAGATGCGGGCAGGAGCATGGGCGGATGGAAGGAAGGAAGGAAGGAAGGGGCGCGGCAGCAGGCGCGGCAGCACAGGTGGCGGCGAGCAGCGGAATTGGGGGCGAGGTGTGCGGCGCTTGGGCGGAGGCCAGGTCAGGCGGGAGCATGCAGGGCTGCAGGGGGCGGGAGGCGGGAGGCGGCATGTGGCTCAGTGCCTGGCCCGCCTGCTGCGGCACGGCGGTGTGCTTGTTCGCTCACCGCGGAACTACAGACATACAGACAGAATGACTAGGATGACTAGGATGACGGGGATGCGGTGATTCGGACCCGGCGCACCCACGTGCTGACTGTGTATGTGGGCGGCGACCGGGTGGGGTTGGGGGTTACCCCACGGGCATGCAGGGAGCGCATTGGCGCTGTATGTGCGAGGGCGGCGAGGCGCAGGGACCGACCGGCCGGGGAGCATGTGGGTCTGCGTTGTAAGCCTGATGAGCTGCGGTTGTTGGGGCTGTGGCGCTGACGGCAGGTCGCCGTCTGTGCATCCTTCTGGTGGCAGCAGCAACAATACCCGTCCTGCGTTCCGAATTGATGGCGGCTGTCGCCCGGGCAGCAGCAGCAGCCCGGCATTCTGGCTGTAGCGCGTTTCGAAAGCACTTCGCTAACGGTAGCACCGTGCTGTAGCACTGGGCATTTAGGGGGGGGGGGCGGGCAGCTGGCATGGGCCCAGTGGAGGGGCAGCAGCTGTAATCTGCTACCGCAGCGGCACAGTAGCTACAGCCGCCCATGACAGGGGCACGCAGGCACCCGGCGGTTCGCGCTCGCTCGTCTCTCTGGGGGCAGGATAGGAGGGGTGTTCGGTGTTAGGCACTCAGCAGGGGCACCCGCTGCCTGCGCCGCGGGGGATGGCGCTAGCTGTGGCCTTTTGTGGCGGAAATGCGGCGCCCGTGGCCATGGCAGCTTCACTGGGACTCCCCACCCCCCGACTGGGACCTGGTGGTCCGCGCACGTGCGGATCACCTCCGTACCGGCGGCTGGCTGTAGCCCGGCTGTGCGCAAGGGCAGCTGGCCGGGGGGCCGGACTGGAGGCAAGCGCCCGGGTGGGCACAGCTGCGGTACCATATGGGCGCCCAGGCGACTACCAAACCAGGGGTCACCCGCCGGAGCCCGAAAGAGCGCTTCGGCGACGGCGCGCGTGCAGCACGTTCCGGAGTCGTTTGCTCATTCGAAGCGTGGCACCGCACCCCTGTGCTGGCGAGCTGCGCAGCAGTATTACCATTTTTGCGCATTGCATCTTACTCGGGAGGTGCGCAATACCTGCGGTGCCTTCGGCCGATTGACGGATTCCGCCGATTCACGCATTCCGCCACATGTTGGTTCCCACCGCCGCGGCTATTATATACACTCATATAGTCATAGATTGAAGGACCCACCCTACCTACGCCACGACCGCCGGAATGTCTGACCTGACCGGTCCGCGTCGCCATGGCTTCACCTTTCTACGGCGCCCGGAGCCGACATGCTACACCGTCGTGCAGCCGTGCACCATAAGCAGACACGTATGCACAGCCGTCGCGTATACAGCTATCGGCTGGGCCGCGCGCAGCTACAAGGCCGCGTTCGAAAAGATTGAGGCCGACGGGCGCGCGTTTCGCGAGGTTCACGAGGTCAAGATGCAGGCGGTGCGGGACTTGCACGAGGTCAAGATGCAGGCAATTCGCGACGTTTGGGACGCGCGGCGCTCGTGAACGCCCCGCCGCAGCCGGCCGGAGGAGAGCAGAGGGTAGGTGAAGGGGGCAGGGGCGTCTTATGGGCTACCGGTAGCCCATAAAACAAGTGCCTCTAGGGCTCAACCCCTAGCCCGCGAGCCTTGGCTCGCGTGGGGGCGCACAACTTTTTAGTTGTCGACCTTGGCTTTCGTTGCAAAATTTTTTCAGCCTGTTACGGGCTCCAGACTTGGTTCAGACGTGGTTCCAGACTTGGTTCAGACTGGTTGGGTGTCAGAGCGTCGCTCCGCGCCCAGGCTTCGCCTCGAAGTTTCATGGCGGTCGGGTCCGCGTGGGCGGCCGGTCGCGCGGGTTCTTCTTTGTAGTGCTTTCTGCGGCTTCTGTGTGCGCAGGTTGCGGATGGCCCTGGTGGTCGCTCGTGGCCCGGCACAAGTGGTGATGGCAGTTCCGGTGTGCTTCTCGGCGTCTTTCCTCGTGGCGCTTGGCCCGCCGTCGTCTCTGCCTGCGGCCTTACGGTTCTGCAGTCTCTAGCCCCGGCCGTTTCGTCAGCATGCTGGTCCTTAGCGGACCGGAAGGCGCGTCGGCTATCGGCAGTAGGGTGTCCCGGGTGTCGTTTTGAGGGCTCGGGCCGTTGCCCGGGGGCCCGGGTTGCTGTCGGGTTTGTCCGCCTCCGAGCGCGGGCGGGGTTAGCTGTGAGGTCGGCTTGGGTCGTTGGGGGGGCGGGTGGAGGGCGGGGTGCCCGTCGAGTGGCGTGGTGGTGTGCTGGTGGGTGGGTGGCTGCCTCAGTGTGATGTGGGGCGCTGCCCCGTGTTGGGCCTTCGGGCCCGGACCAGACTGTGCCATTGGCACTTGCAGTTGGAGCGCTGCCCCGTTGACGGGCCTTCGTGGCTGGTTTCCAATGTTGCGGTGCCTTTCATTTGGTTCGGCGCGCTCGTGCCTGGACGCTTGCGCCCTGGCTGTTAACGCTTGGCCCGGTGTTGGGTGCTGCGGGCGGGGCTCCTGGCCCCGGTTGGACTGGTTGCCGGTGTTGCCTGCTTGTTCGGGGCGCTTCCCTGTGCTGCGTTATCAGACAGCGGTTTGGGGCGCTGCCCCGTGTTGAGCCTTCGGGCTAGGCCCAGACCGTGCCCCAGGCACACAGACCTGCAGTTTGGGGCGCTGCCCCGTGTTGAGCCTTCGGGCTGGGACCAGATCGTGCCACAGGCACACCAGTTTGCTTGCTTTTTGGGGCGCTGCCCTGTGTTGCGCCTTCGGGCTTGGTGGAAGACTTTGCGGTGCCTTATGAGCCGCGTGCTTTGTGATGCTGCTGTTTGGTGTGGCTTTGGCGGGCTGCGGCTTAGCTTCGACGCGCCTACGCAGCTGTGAGTTGGGTTGGCAGCCAAGCGGGGGTTGCGGTTTGCTGCGTTCCTCGGAATGGTGGCTTCCCTCGTAGCCGTGATGGTGTTTACACTGTCCCCTTCTTGTAACCTCGCATTCATAAGACGTGGCCGCATGTTGTTTTACGGGCGTGTCACGGCGGTGGGACGCCGGCACCGGCGGCTCGCCCGGATGTGTGCGACCGTATGCTGTGGGTCGCGCACGACGGCACGCGTGTTTGATGGAGCAGGACAGCAGGGTGGGCACGTGTCTGTTCGAAGGCGCAGGTTGGGCGCATCCGTTGACAGCAGCCTGCAACACCTGGCTTCTGCATGTGTTACTTCTTTGGACCACAGGCTGCTACCGGCCTGCCGCATGGTGCGCCAGGCGAGCGAATGAAGGGGGGCACGGCTGAGGCGGCGGGGCGGCGCACGCAGACAGGGCAGTGGGGCGGCAGCTTGGGTTGCAATATGGCTATGGCTGTGGCTGCAGCCTTTATTTGCGGTTCTTTCCCGTAGGTTGTTGCGGCGGTGCGGTATGCGGTGGCACGGCATGAGCACACGCACGGGCCCTGCCAGCTGGTGCCTACGTACTGGTGCGGTGTGTGTGCTGCGCCTGCTCGGCTGAAGACTTGTTTGACGCGCCCGCTTGCGGTGCTGGTGCCTGGCGGGGGTTGCCGGCGGCACCTGCTCCAGCGCCACGTGTTTTGTGGGTGGGGTGGGGTTGAGGACCCAACGGGGCATGCAGGGAGCGCATTGGCGCTGTGCGAGGGCGGTGGGATGGGAGGCGCAGGGACCGACCGGCCGGGGAGCGTGTGGGTCTGCTGCTGTGTAAGCCTTGAGCTGTCGCACTGACGGCAGGTCGCCGTCTGTGCACTCTTCTGGTGGCAGCAGCACCAATACCCAATCAAACCTCCTGCGTTCCGGATTGATGGCGGCTGTAGCCCGGGCAGCACCAGCAGCAGCAGCCCAGGATCCTGGCTGTAGCACCGTGCTGTAGCACTGGGGCATTTAGGGGGGGGGCGGGCAGCTGGCATGGGTGGGCCAGTGGAGGGGCAGTAGCTGGGCGCGGCACGTGATCTGCCACCGCAGCGGCTACAGCAGCTACAGCCACCCATGACAGGGGCACGCAGGGCACCCGGCGGTTCGCGCTCGCACGTCTCTCTTTCTGGCGGGGGCTGCATACATGTGTGTGTGGTTACAGAGTGGTGCGCACGTTCTTGTGTGCCTTCCTGCTGCGTGTAAACCGGAGGCCCGGGCCGGGGTGACCCTTATAACGCCAGTGCAAGATTGTCCTATTTATTGTTCTCCCCTTGCAAGGGGTACTTCCCTACTTCTATGCTCCCAGATGGAGCTGAGTAATGCAGCTAACTTGACAGGCTCAGATTTCAGCATCACTTCGCGCATGCTTAGGCTAAAGTCTAGGCCACTGCACGCCCGTAGCTCGGTGTAAGCAGCACATTGGGGGCATACGACAAGGGGGCTGGACAGGAGGGGTGTTCGGTGTCAGGCACCCAGCAGGGCACCCGCTGCCTACCTGCGCGGCGGGGGATGGCGCTGGCTGTGGCTGTTTGTGGCGGAAATGCGGCGCCCGTGGCCATGGAAGCTTTATTACTGAGACTCCCCACCCCCCGACTGGGACCTGGCGGTCCCCGCACGTGCGGATCACCTCCGTACCGGCGGCTGGCTGTAGCCCGGCTGTGCACTAGGGCAGCTTGCCGGGGGCCGGACTGAGGCCAGGAGGCAAGCGCCCGGGTGGGCACAGCTGCGGTACCATATGGGCGCCCAGGCGACTACCAAACCAGGGGTCACCCGCCGGAGCCCGAAAGAGCGCTTCGGCGACGGCGCGCGTGCAGCACGTTCCGGAGTCGTTTGCTCATTCGAAGCGTGGACCGTACCCCTGTGCTGGCGAGCTGCGCAGCAGTATTACCATTTTTGCGCATTGCATCTTACTCGGGAGGTGCGCAATACCTGCGGTGCCTTCGGCCGATTGACGGATTCCGCCGATTCACGCATTCCGCCACATGTTGGTTCCCACCGCCGCGGCTATTATATACACTCATATAGTCATAGATTGAAGGGCCCACCCTACCTACGCCGCGACCTGGACTGGGCGGGCCGCGTCGCCCGGGTTTCACCTTTCACTGCGGCGCCAAAATGCTACACAGTCGTGCAGCCGTGCACCATGAATAGCCACCTGCTCATAGCCATCGCGTCTGCAACTGCTGGCTGGGCCGCGCGCAGCTGCATGGCCTGGTTCGAACTGAAGGATGCCGACATGCGCGCGCTTCGTCAGGTTCACGAGGTCAGGATGCAGGCGATTCGGGACGTGCACAAGGTCACGATGCAAGCGATACGGGATGTCAACGACGCAAGGATGCAGAGGATTCAGGAATACTTCAAAGCACGGCGCTCGTGAACGCCCCGCCGCAGTCAGCGCGGAGGTGAGCAGAGGGGTGGGGAAGGGGGCATGGGTAGGGGTAGGCCCATGGGGCGTGGCCGCATCTCAATTAGGTAGGGGCGTGGTAGGGGATTAGGTAGGGCGAGGTAGGGGCGTGGCCGCATGTCGTTTTACGGGCGTGTCACGGCAGCGGGAGGCCGGCGCCGGCGGCTCGCCCGGACGTCTGCTTTGCGACCGTGTGTTGTGGGTCGCGCACGACCGCACGCGTGTTTGATGGAGCGGGGCGCGGGATGAGAGGTCGCACGTGTCTGTTCGAAGGCACAGGTTGGGCGCATCCGTTGACAGCAGCCTGCAACACCTGGCTTCTGCATGTGTTACTTCTTTGGACCACAGGCTGCTGCATGCCGGCCTGCCGCATGGTGCGCCAGGCGAATGAAGGGGGGCACGGCTGAGGCGGCGGGGCGGCGCACGCAGACAGGGCAGTGGGGCCGCAGCTTGGGTTGCAAGATTGGCTGTGGCTCCTAGCTCGTTGCAGCCTTTGATTTGCGGTTCTTTCCCGTAGGTTGTTCCGGCGGTGCGGTATGCGGCGGCATGGCATGAGCATACGCACGGGCCCTGCCAGCTGGTGCCTACGTACTGGTGCGGTGTGTGTGCTGCGCCTGCTCGGCTGAAGACTTGTTTAACGCGCCCGCTTGCGGTGCTGGTGCCTGGCGGGGTTGTCGGTACCTACCTGCACGGGCGCGGCTCGGGACTGATCGCAAGCGTGAGTGCGTGACACACCCAAGCGTGTAACCTTGTCAGCCCTGGATACGAGTGCAGTCCCGTCGATCGGTCACCGCCACCAGCACGCACACAGCCACCAGCCAGGCACCAGCGCACATGTGTTGTGCGGGTGGGGTTGGGGGCTTCCCAACGGGGCGTGCAGGGAGCGCATTGGCGCCTTTGCTAGGGCGGCGAGGTGCAGGGACCGACCGCCCGGCCGGGGAGCACGTGGGTCTGCGTTGTAAGCCTGAGCTGCGGTTGTTGGGGCTGTCGCGCTGACGGCAGGTCGCCGTCTGTGCACCCTTCTGGTGGCAGCAGCAACAATACCCACCCGCTCCTGTGCACCGGATAGAGGGCGACTGTAGCCCGGGGGGCTGGAGGCAGCAGCAGCCCGGAATCCTGCCTGTAGCACTGGGCCAGCTGTGGGCGCGGGGCGGGCAGCTGGCATGGGTGGGTCCAGTGGAGGGGCGGCACGAGGTCTGCCACCGCAGCGGCTACAGCAGCTACAGCCGCCCATGACAGGGGCACGCAGGGCACCCGGCGGTTCGCGCTCGCACGTCTCTCTTTCTGGCGGGGGATGCATACGATGAGGGGGCTGGACAGGAGGGACAGGAATGCACGACGTGCTCACCACCTTGTAACCACACACAACGAGGAGGGGTGTTGTGGGCTAGTGAACGCGGCGGCTTGGATACGGCAGGTGGGCGTGCGTGGCGGACTGGCGGTCGGTTATAGCAGCTGTCTGTGTGCCCCGGACCCGGAGAGGGGCCCGATACCCGTTCTGCAGCGTGGTGGTGCAAGTGTGCCCGCGGCGGTTTTCGTGTCGGCGTCGGTTTGGTTTCTGGTGCTGATCCCGGGTGTTCTTTTTCCTCCTCTGTTGTTTGCTTCGTCATTTTTTGGGGGCCCCGGTCTGCCCTTGCTTTGCCTCGGAGGGGTGCCCTTGGGTTTCGGTGGCTGGTGCGGTTGCCTCCGGTTTCTGCTTGCTCGCTTGCCGGTTGTGTGCCGGTGTGGTGCTGTGCCTTTCCCCTTCATTCCCTATCCTTTGTGACCATTCTCTCAAAAAAAAGGCCAGTAGCCAGGGCGCCCGTACGTTGCATGCGCGGCGGGATGGCGCTAAATGTCGCTCTTTTGGCGGAAATGCGGCGCCCATGGCCATGGCAGCTTCACTGGGACCACCCATCCCACCCTCCGACTAGGACCTGGCGGTCGGCCCGCGGTCGCCGCACGTACGGGCGTGGCTCTGCACCCGCACACCCGGCACACCTGCGCACCGGCGGCTGGCTATAGCCCGGCTGTGCACTAGGGCAGCTGGCCTGGGGACCGGACTGGAGGCAAGCGCCCGGGGACCCAGGGTTGTCCGCAGGTCGCCCGGCTGGGGCATGCACCGGCGCCGCCCCGCCCGGGAGAACCGGCTCGGCGGATGGAAGTGAGGCAGCCTGACTGCACACCTGACTGTACACTGCGGCAGCAGCAGGGGGATGGACTGGGGCCGATGGATGCAACCGCCCGGGTGGGCACCGCTGCGGGGCGACGTGGGCGCCCAGACACTTCCCCAACCAGAAGCCAGGAGGCACGCGATATGGAGCTTCGGTCATGACGCGGTTCCTGAGTCGTTTGCAAACGCTCACTCGATTACCGCACCCCTGTGCTGGCAATACTAGCATTTTGCGCACTGCACGATTCCAGCGGCGCCTTAATTGATGCCTGCTGGGCGTTTCCCATGCACGCCAGCTCGCGGTCAAGAGGCCTTGCCGTGGCGCCGTGCCGTGCGTGTGCAGTGGACATGTGTGATGGGGACAGGCGACATTGGTTTTGGGATTGCAAGGTGGCCCGGGCGCTGCGGGAGCACATGGGCATGGCCATGGGGTTGCTTCCAGACGACGCCTTGGGGGCGTTTACGCGTGCCGAGCTGTGGCTCGTGCGTCCGCCAGGGGGTGTCGCGCCTGCAGTGTGGGATGTGGTTTGCCTTGCTGCTCTGTCTGCCATGGATGTCGGACGGCGTCGCGTGGTGACGGCTGGGGCAACCCTGCCGTCGGCGCAGGTCCTGGGTATTGGCCTGGCGGTTATCGCCGACTTGTGGGGGCGTCTGCAGTCTTTTGTTAGCTTGGGAATTCGCCCGAAGGCTTGGGATGCGGTGCCCCCCCTGCATCCCTTCCTGGCGCGTAGTGTCGGTGATTGCATGGTCGTGTGTTTGCCATATGACGCGGGCTCCCCTCCTCCCTCTCCTTAAGGGGCACGGGCGTGAGGGCTGCCCTGAATGTTTGGGGCGGTAGCGGCGGTGGGGGTGGTGCTTACGGGTGTGCTTACGCTTCGGTGCCTGGACGCTTGCGCCCTGGCTGTTGCGTTTGCCTCGTGTGAGCCTACCCTGGCCGGCGGTTTAGTGTGTGCGGTTTCGGTCGCGGACTCCTGACTGGCGGCAGCGATGCAAATGGTGGGGATCTGGCGGGCCTAGGCTTGGCTGGGACTCACTGTGCGCGGAGTCGCGCGGACTACGCTGTGGGAGGGTATGCAGCAACCCCAGGGGTGGTGGCGTCCAGTTAGTCTCCTGGCAGCATCAGATGGTCCTGGCGTCTCGCACGCTTCGGATTGTCCCCTCTTGTAAGCTCGCATTCTTAATTTCGGCCGATGTCGCATTCCGGTCGATTGACGCATTCCGCCACCGGTTGATCCCACGGCCGCGGCCATTATATATATACTCATATAGTCATAGATTGAAGGGCCCACCCTACCTCCGTCGACCTGGACTGGGCGGTCCGCGTCGCCCGAGTTTCACCTTGCGGGATTTACCTCTTTGCGGCGCCCGGAGCGAGGATACTACGCCGTCGTGCAGCCGTGCACCATGAATAGCCACATTCTCGCAGCCGTCGCGGCTGCAGCTGCCGGCTGGGCCGCGCGCAGCCACAAGGCCGCGCTCGAAAAGATACAGGCCGACGGGCGCGCGTTTCGTCAGGTCCACGAGGCCAAGATGCAGGCGATGCGGGACGTGAACGAGGCCAAGAGGCAGAGGACTGATGATGTGTTCGCCGCGCGGAGCTCGTGAACGCCCCGCCGCAGCGAGTGCGGAGGTGCGTGGGCAGAGGGGTGGGTGAAGGGGGCTGCGGTAGGTAAGGGCATGGCCGCATCTCTCTACAGTACGGGCGTGTCACGGTAGCGGGAGGTCGGGCGTTTGTGTCACGCCCTAAAGTATGCTGGCGCCGTCGGCGCGTACCGGACTAGGGGCACAGGACAGCGTGCCTTACTTCCACACAAGGGCCGGTTCCTACGAACTGGCCAATCAACTGCCACAATGTGAACCCGACACCGGCACGCCGTCGTGCCGTAAACCCTATAGCAAAACCGGACTCCCTGGGACGCCCGGTACACGCCCCAGGACTTGTAACACGCCATGTCGTGACATTTGCGACCGTGTGTTGCGGGCCGTGCACGGCGGCACGCGTGTTTGATGGAGCAGGGCAGCAGGGCGGGCAGCCGGGCACGTGTGTGTTCGAAGGCGCAGGTAGGGCGCACGCACCCGTCGACAGCCTGCAACACCTGGCTTCTGTATGTGTTACTTCTTTGGACCACAGGCTGTTGCCGGGCTGCCGCATGGTGCGCCAGGCGAATGAAGGCGGGCACGGCTGAGGCGGCGGGGCGGCGGGGCGGCAGCTTGGGTTGCAAGAATGGCTGTGGCTGCCAGCTCGTTGCAGCCTTTGATTTGCGGTTCTTTCCCGTCGGCGGTGCGGTATGTGGCGGCATGGCATGAGCACACGCACGGGCCCTGCCAGCTGGTGCCTACCGGTGCGGTGTGTGGGCTGCGCCTGCTCGGCTGAAGACTTGTTTAACGCGCCCGCTTGCGGTTCGATGGAACAATGCAAGCGGGGCAGGTGGCGAAGTCCCATAGTGTGCAGAACCTCCCAGATAGACCCAGCTAACAAATTGCGACAGCAGACAGGAGCGCGCGGCTGGTTGAACGCCGGAGTTATTGTACCGATGCGGTGCTGATTAGCTGCCAGGCTGGTAGTTTGCTGATGCGCATTCCTCACGCTCCGGGCGCCCGGCCAGGCGATAGCACCAGACGCACACACCGCAACGCCACACACGCGAGCGCGTCGCAGCGCACCTGCAGGCAGGCGCCCGCTTGCGGTGCTGGTGCCTGGCAGGGGTTGCCGGCGTCACCTGCTCCCGCGCGGCTTGGGACGGATGGCAAGTGTGACACAGCCAAGCGTGTAACCGTGTCGGCCCTGGATACGAGTGCAGTCCCGTGAGTCGGTCACTGCCACAAGCCAGCAGCCCCCAGCGCGCACGTGTCCGCGACCTCATGCACACACACCCGCCAAAGCACAGCACAGGGCAGCTCTGATGCACCGCTGAAGCCGGTGAAACCGCTTGCTGGCGCAGGGGTCTGGTCTGGCTTGCAAGTCCGTCAAGTATGTAGCCATTTGTCACCTGGACAGACGCACGCACCCATTTCATCACCGGATGACGCCTTGCATGAAACACACCAAAAGGGTGCCAATGCCAGTACCTGCACGCAGCCACCTCGCCGCCAGCAGCACCCCCTATCCTAACGAAAGTGGATTTAGAGCCCGAAGCCGAAGCGGAAGCCTCCACTCCCGCCTGCAGCCGCCGCAGGCTCGCCGCCAGCCGCCGCGGCCGCCGCCCCGCTGGTCCCACCGCCGCCGCCCGCGCTGAACCCAAACGAGAAGCCGCTTCCACTGCCGCCGTTGGCAGTCGGCGCCGCCGCCCCACCAGCAGCCGCTACAGTCTGGCTGCTGCCTCCTGCCGCCGCCGTCCCAGCACTGGTGGGCGCCGCAGCGGCACCAGGCTCCGGGCCGTGCTTGAAGAGGGCGGCGAGCCTGCGCGCGTGTGTGTGCATGCGTGCGCCAGAGACAGAAGAGAGGTCAGCTGACATTGCCACAAAACATTGCCGCTCTGCGCCAGGCCGCGCGGGTCTTTTAGACATCCCTCCCATACGCGCACATGCACACGCACACGTGCGTATGCAAAATCGTGGTTAATACCCTGCCTTGTGCTCTCAACCGCATGCGCACATGGTGCACTGTACCATTCCCTCTCCATTGTGCCTTTCTGCGGATCCCTAACATGAACAAACACACACGCGCCCCACCCCATCCTCGGCCCCGCACCCACTTGTTCGACTCCCGCGCCTTGGCCCGCGCCTCCTCCTGCCGCGCCTCCACCGCCGCCAGCACGGCCGGCCGCTGCGCCCGCAGCGCGGCCACGAAGCGGTCGTACAGGCTGCACCTGCGGGGGCGGCGTGGCGGGGAGGCCGGATTGCAGGCAGGCAGGCTGTCAGGCGCCCAGACACCCATCTGCCTCCCGCACACCACCCGCACACCACCCGCACGCCACCCCAACCCGCGTTTCCCAACACTCCCCCCTTGTGCTCGTTCGCACGCACGCACGCGCACGCACGCACACGCACACACGCACACGCGCACGCACACCCCGCGCACCTGTTCTCGTGCGCGCAGCCCGACACCATCTCCGGCCGCCGCGACTTGAGGAAAGACAGCGTGGCCTGCAACCCCACCTGCGCGCGCGCGCGTGTGTGTGCATGTGTTAAACAACAAAAAAGACGGACCAAACACGCCAAACAGTTACATACAGATAACTCCGAGCTGTGTGCATGTGTGCGTGTCAACAAGGAACCGAAGCCCGAGAGAACTGAGAGCGCACTCACGGGTACGGGCATCTGTAAGTGTGCGGCAGCCACACCTCCCACACGCATCAGCCGTGTGCGCCGCCCACGCCCTACCTCCCGCCCACGCCCACGCCCACCCACGCAGCAGCGCGGCCCCTGCCCCCAGCCCTCTTCCTCCCGCCCCCCAATTCCCAAATGATTGATTTGGGAATTGGAGAAAACTACCCCCCCCCCCGGCTCCCCGCCCGCCCGCCTCACCGCCGACACGAAGTTCTGTGTGATGGCGCAGCTGTCGGTCAGGTTGAGCGCGCAGTGCCACCAGCCGCGAGGCACGAACAGCAGCTCGCCGGGCCGCGCCACGAACTCCACCGGCTTCACCTGTGGAGGAGCGTATGCGTGTGTGTGTGGGCGTTAGAAAGGTAGAGAGGGCACGGGAAACGACACGCACACCTCCCCACCCCACGCACCAGTCTTGCGAGCTTCCTCTGCCTTGTGCGGTTTCTGAACCCGCACGCCCCCTGGACCCCCCTGGACCCCACCGTACATCAGCACGCCACAATTTGCAGTAAAGCTGGAGCACACACGCACGGCACGCACGCCTGTATGCACCTTCATCTCGGCGCACTCGGGGTAGAAGTTGACGAACCACTCGGTCAGCGACACGGGGGTGGCCACGTCGGCGCCGTCGGGCGAGGGGTGCACGCCGGGCGGCACCACGCCGGGCGGAAACATCACCCACCTGCGGCGTACGGCAATAGCAATTAACACACCAGGAACCTTGGTTGCGGAGAGTGCCGCACACGTACGAACGACGAAAGCCAGCTGCCCCTGCCCCTGCGCCGATGCCCGTTGCTGGTACACCCGCCCCGATGGCCGAGGGCTGCCAGCAGGGCGCCCACCTGCACGCAAGCCCTCGCCTCTCCTCCTGTCCCCTGTGCTCCCTCGTCCCCGACCCTCACAACCCCACACAGGCCATCCCCGCCTCCCGCCTCCCCCTCCCTCCTGCCTCACTTCTTGGCGCCCCACACCAAGCCGTTCCAGGCGGACGTGGCGTTGGGGTCCACGTGGAAGGAGGAGCCGCTGCGCGCCGGGCCCAGGATCAGCCAGCTGGAGCAAAGAGGGAGGAGCAGGAACAAGAGGGGGAAGGGGGCCGCTGTGTTAGAGAGCGCAGCGTGTGTGATGTTTGGAGCCGCAGCCCGCCCAGAGCACACTCCCCAACCTCCCACTCAAACATCGCAGCAGCCTCCGCGCCCTCCCCAGCGCCCTCTCCCCCCAGCGCCCACCGGTAGTCGGGGCGGCCCGCCTCGCCCAGCAGGCCGAACAAGTCCTCGCCGAACGCCGCCGGCACACAGTAGTCGGAGGCCAGGGCGGGCGCCTGGTTAGGGAGTGGTGGGGAGCGGGAGGTTGTGCCGGTTGCCTAGATCAATGGCGATACCCCGAACCGTATCAAGTTGGATCGCAGGCATAACCACGGCCCGCCCCCTACCACCATTCCCCCACCCCACCACGACGCCAACCCCCAACCCTCAAACGCACGCCCCCAACCCCACGCAGCCCTCACCCCCACCCCACGCGGCCCCCACCCCAACCCCACGCGGCCCCACCGTGGCCGTGAACTGCTTGTCGAACAGGTACAGCGGCATCTCGTCCGCATTGGCGGCGGCGTAGGCGGCGTAGGTCGAGAAGGGCATGGGCATGTTGCCTGGGTGCGTGTGCGGGCGTGCGGGTACGGTATGCGTGTGGCCGTGTGTGATGAGTTAGAGAGTTGTGCTGCCCGCCTGCCGCCTCTGCACGAACCTCACACAACACCGCTCACACCCACCCAGTCCACACCCACATCCAACCGCACACCCAGTCCACGCTCTCTCTCGCTCACCCACGATGACGTCCTTGTCGCCAAACACGCGCGTAAAGTAGTCGTTACTCCACCGCGACATGGCCGGCCAGCTCGACATCGCGTCCTGCGCGCCCGTGCCAGTTTTTGTGTGCGTGACATGCGCGTAACGGTACGTGTATGTGTGTTAGAGAAGTGGAACCAAGCCCGCGTGCGTGCGTATATGTGTAAGTGTGTGTGTTGGAAACCTCCAACCAGTCGACTGTGCGTGGCTGACGTGTGTCGTGCATGTGTTTGCGTGTGTGCATGTCTGCTGGGCACGGGTCAGGCGTGGGCGGCGGGCGACCGCCCTCCCCAGAGTCCTCTGCGGCAGCGGCCCGCGACCGCACGCCCACGGCGAGTGCGTGTGGGCGGCAGCCGCGATGACGAGCCCCGCCCCCGCTCACCGTGAGGATGACGGGGCGGTTGGGGATCTCGTACTCGGTCCGGAACTGCTCCGGGGTCAGGCCGGCGCGCCTGCGCAGGTGTTGGGGCGGGGGGAGTATTTCATTCCAATTCCCCATGCAACCCAAGGGGGCGAGGAGTGGGGGAGGGGGTTGCAAAGATGGTATATAGAAGCGTTGTAGGGGGCGGCAGGCGGCACACGCTGATCCTCCACAGCTCCAGCTGTGCCGCTTGTCCTCCTGCCCAAACACCCAAACCTCCAGCCCGCCTGTCCCCCAGCAACCCCAACTCCCGCCCCCACAGCCTCCCAACCCTTTCCACCCCCAGGCCCCCAGCCATCCAACCCAAGTTACCCAACCCAACCCTCCCCCAGGCCCCCAGCTCCGCAGCCCCCTCCACCCCGGCCCCACCCCACCTGTCGATGTTGTTGGGCCGCAGCCAGTCGGGCGGCATCTCGAAGTTGGCGCAGAACCAGGGCTGGTACAGCAGGTCGCTGTAGAAGCCCCGGACGCGCAGGTAGCGCTGCAGGCACACGCGGCTGCTGCTGCTACTGCCGCTGCCGTTGCTGCTACTGCCGCCAGCCGAGGACCGCTTGCCGGCAGCAGCGCCAGCCCCAGCAGCCTCCTCGTCGTCCTCGCCGGCGGCGGTCAGCAGCGGCCCGGGCAGCACAAGCCGCCGCATCAGCGGCCGCCGAGGAACGGCGGCCGCGCCGTTACCGTTGGCTGTGGCCGCAGGCTTGGCGGCGGCAGCGGCTGCGGCTGCTGTGGACGAGGGCCCCGGGCCGGCAGCCGCCTCGTCCGCCTCCGCGCCCGCAGCGTCACCGGCCTTCTTGCCCTTCCCTTTCGCCGGCTTGCCCTTGCCCTTGCCACCCGCGGCCTTGCCGTTTGGCTCCGACTGCGCCTTCTGCGCCGCCGCCGCCGCCGCCGCCGCTGCCGCCTTCTTCCCCTTGGCTGCTGCGCCCCGGTCCGCAACGGCCGCGGGCGCGTCGCACGGCTTGCGCCGCTTGCCGCTTCGCCTGCCCTCCACTTCCTCCCGCTGCTCCTCCTCCTCGTGCTCCTTCACCTTTGCAGCCTCCGCCGCGGCCCGCGCCTCCGCCTCTTTCTCCTCCTGCTGCTCCTCCTGCTCCTCCTGCTCCACCACGCGCCGCGCCTGCTCCTCCTGCTGCGGGCTGATGCGGCCGGTGGACAGCAGGTAGGTGCGCTGCCAGCAGCCCGCCCACGTGAAGCGGCCGCCCAGCTCCTGCAGGGGCAGGCAGCAGGCGGCAGGCGGTTTCGAGGCGTTTTGAGGGTGTTTTGCGGTGTTTTGCGGTGTTGGAGGCGTGTGAGGCATGTGAGTGCGCCCGCCTCGGCCGGGCCACTAACAACTCCGACTCCGCTCCGCCAACCCGGCGGGCTCACCATGGGCCGCACCCCTGGCTCCACCCCGCCGCACCCCCGCACCCCCAGCTCCTTCCAACCCCAGTTCCTCCCATGCCCCACGCTCCACGCCCCACGCCCCACGCCCCACGCCCCACGCCACGCCACGCCCCACCTCCAGCACCAGCCCCTTCCAGCTCTCCTCCAGGTTGGCGAAGCAGTACAGCACCCGGCTGGCCGCCGCCAGGCGACCCAGGTCGGCCGCGCCCAGGCCGCCGCCGCCGCCGGGCGCCAGGATGTCGAGGAGCAGCGCGTCCGGCAGCACCGCCAGCGCGCCCAGGCCTGTGTGATGCAGGGTGCGGAGGGGGAGAGGGAGTGTGGGTTAGGCTGGCGGGTGTGAGGCTTTGTGGCCGGGCAGATGGTCGGGATCTGAAGGCGCAGCGCGGACGCGGGTTTTTGCGGCGGCGTATGGGTGGCAGACTCAATGTGGGCGCCGGCAATGGGCGCGGCGTCGGCGTGTGCCTCTGGTGACTCCGACAATGCGAGAGCGAGAGCATCCGTCACAAGGGGTTCCAGGCGTACTGCAGACGCGCGAGGGCTAGGGCCACGCGCGAAAGCGCTATGTGCCGGCGCGACCGGGCATGCCCGGCGATGTACTACCCGGTTCCTGACACGGCGGCCACCGGAACCCTGGCCGCGCGAGCGGTGTGGAAGCTCACTTGATTCACGGATGTTGGGGCCGTCTCGTATGTACATATTGCCCTCTGGCTGTATTCCCAGCGGGTGCGCCATTCTTGAGGCCTATTTCAGACTCGCGCTCAGGAGGATTGTCACGTCAAAGGTTGCGTCACTGTACTTGCAAGTATTATGTTGGTTTAGTGATTAGTGCCGCCAAGCATGGCGCGTTTTGGGAAAGCTTCTAAATTTACCATCGTCGACCATTCGCTCGCCGAGCTTCTGTAGGCTTTCATATTATTGTCATACGAATATTTTTGATGCCTATACCTGTCGACCAATCTTCCTGAGCCTGCGGCGCCGGACCAATTATTGCACACTCGCCGCCGACGTCTTCGTTTCGCGCGCGAGTGAATACACTGCCGACCAACCCCGGTGCGCGTATCGGCAAGCAATGAGCTCAGCCGAGCCTCACGACAGCGAAGGGGCGACCGCGGCTCATGAGGGCGCTGCCGCGGAGGTCCAACCCGGCCCTGGCGCCAACCCGCCCACAGCCAACGGCAACGGCAACGGCAGCAGCGCAAGCCACGCTCCTGCGGCCGGGGCCAGCCCCCCGGCAACAGTGACGCTGCCGCCGCCCGGCTATGTGCTGGTGACGCTTCGGCTGGAGGGGCAGGAGCAGCCCGCGCTGCTGAACCTGCCGGTCGAGGTGGGTTGGCCGCACGGTGCTGCGGTGGTGTGTGCTTGCGGCGGCACGGGGTGGCTGCCACAGGACCGGCAGAGTGTGTGAAGCAAACGTTCTGGGTACCGGTATTGTATGGCAGGGAGGCTGGTGATGCAGACATGCAGTGTACGATACGTAGTGGGGGCGGGGGAGGGGCGGGGCGGGGAGGGTGCGCTTCGTGATCGGCGCGCGTGTGATGCAGCACAAACAGCTTGTACTGTACGGCGTGTGGCACGCTGGCACGCAGGTGCTGCCCGCGCACTCCTTCATGGACGTCTGCGCCGCCGCGCTGGCGCGGGTGCCGGAAGTGCCCGCCGGACATTGCCTGCAGGTGTGTCCTTGTGTGCGTGTGCGTGTAGGCGGTTGGGCGGGGCTGAGCGGGACCTGCAGAGCGGGTGCATATCCACATATGCACATGGGGGCGACAGCGGGCGCAGCTAGACCTCGCCGGCGAGCGGAGGGAGCGGGCATGGGAGCCTGGGCGGCAGTGGCAGTGGCATGGGGGTTGATGCCGGGCTATAGACCCCGCCCCGGCAAACAAGCAACGACGTGGCTGTTTCGGGTTGGTCACCTGATGAGTCGGAGCCGCCTGCACCCGGCATCGTCACGCCTGCACGCCTGCACACACACGCACACAACACACTTCTGCAGGGCGCGTTCCTAGAGAGCGGCGGCGCCCGGCTGCCGCTGCAAGACCTGCACGCGCCCGCCCGCGCGGTGCTGCGCGCGTTCGGCCCCGGCGCCGGGCTGGTGTTTCAGGTGGGCGGCCCGGCGGCGGCGGCGGGCGGTGGCAAGCGGCTTGCCAAGGTGGTCCCCCGGCGGCAGCGGACGTGGCCCCGGCAGCTCGCCCGGGCTGCCATCGGCGTCGCCAAGGTGAGAGCGGTGGGCGCATTCACGCGTGGGGGGGACGCACCTCTCATAGCGCGTGGATGCACGAGCCACCGCCGTTAACTTGCGGCCTGGGCCATGGTTTGGTTTACACGCGCTCAACAGCGCACCAGCTCACATGCTCGGCAAGCCACACCACCTCGTGGCTGCTTTCCCCTGTGTTAGAGAGCACATGGACAAAGCATCATGTGCGTGTGTGTCTGACATCGGGTCCCCGCCTGCCGCGCCCCCCCCCCCCCCCAGTTCGTGTTGGCGGTGGAGGCGGCGGCGCTGCTGCGCGGCGGCGCGCTGTCTGCCCTCCGCCGCCTGCGCCGCGGCGGCGCCGAGAGCGCCTCCTCCTCCTCCGGCTCCGCCTCGGATTCGCCGCGCGGCGGCGGCGCACGCCGCGGCGGCCGCCGGCGGGGCCTGGGCGGCGAGACGGAGGCGGCGCTGGAGGCCGTGGCGGCGTACGTGACGGGTCAGGGCGAGCTGGGCGACCTGGCTGCCTTCAGGCCGGAGCTGGTGGTGGGGGCGCTGCAGGCCATGGACACCGAGGTGCTGGAGCAGGTGCGTGTGTGCGTGCGTGTGCGTGTGCGTGTATGGTTGTGTGTGTGGTGGTGGCGGAGGGGGAGTTTTTGGGGGTGGGGGGAGGCAGTTCGTTCCAATCCTAAAATTGACCATTGCCAACACAAAACCAGTAGATTGTGATTGCTTGCGGGGTAAAGGGGTGCGAGGCACGTCTTTCTGTGTTGCGGGGACGCGGCCGACGGCCGCCGTGTGCGCGGCCACCGCACGTCGGCGCCGCCAGCGTTGTGACGACGCCCGCCGCCCCCGCCCCTCTCGCGTGTTGGCCCCTGCACTGCAGCTGGAGGTAGCCGACGTGGCGGAGACGCGGGCGGCAGTGCGCGAGATGGTGGCGCAGTTCCGGCGGGACCACGAGGCGGCCATGGCGGCGGCGGCGGCGGCGGAGCAGCAGCAGCAGCAGCAGCAGGCGCAACCGCAGCAGCAAGGGGAGGAGCCCGCCGGGGCGTCGCCTTCGGGGAGGCAGCAGCGGCCGGGCGCAGGGAGAGCCGGCGGGCGGCCGGGAGCGCAGGCTGCGGCGGGCGAGGAGGCAGAGAAGGACGGGGCGGCGGCTGAGCCGCTGCCCGGGTTTGGGCCAGCTAAGTCGACGGCGGGGTCAGGCGGGGCACGAGGGTTGAGTGGGAAGTGAGGGAAAGGCAAGGGGAAGGGGGGGGGGGGGGCCGTGTGCAGCGTCCGCAGTAGATGCTTGGCGGACAGCTTGGCCAGCCCAGTCTAAGTTCTCTGTGGGCTGGCGAGCTGCAATTGGTGGAACAATGCAGCTGCCAAACATAATGGAGTTCCACTGCTCCGTCTGCATGTGGGGGGCACCTGCGCGAGGGGGTTGGGCCGTTACAGGACGGGGAGGTGACGACGTGCGATGCACACAGCCCTGCGCAGCCAAGCAGCGCGCAGTGGCCACGGACGGAGCCCGTGTAACGGATGCAGGGGTACATATCGCATGGCGCCTTGTGCACTCCCTGCGAGTGGTAGTTCTAGGGTTTGGTTCAGCTTGGGTGGCTTCAAGGCACAGTGGCGCCACCCGGGCATGGGCGCAGAACCTTCGGTCCATGCAGCAAACAGCATCCAAAGTCGGGGATGTCTGGTGCGCCTCGTTTGAATAGCGTCAAGGGACGGGTTTTCTCGAGGTCTTGGGTTCGATTCCCATAATCCCCTCCGATTTCGGTCGGAACGAAAAGACTAAGGATAAGCAGTCGGCTGGACGAGTTTAGGACTTAGTTGATGAGCCCGGATTCGGTCCACTAGGGCGGCCGCGAGCTCTGAGAAATCGAGTAGTGAAGATCGGATCGGGTGATCGATTAGTGGAGTGTCAACGTATCATTGCGCCTTCGGACTCAAAGGAGTTAGCAGGGCCACATGGACTCGAACCCATGTAACAATCAATCAATCAATCCAAAGTCCCGCGCGCAGCCAATGGAATGTACTTTGGCTCTACAGCATCCTGCTTGCACTACAGCGACCGATAGACAAGCTAGCTGCACACCCTGCTTGAAGCACCTACAACGCAAAATGCAGTCGACTGTGCAGCTGACTCGCCGCAGCGCTGTGGTGCGCCGATGCGAGAGCCGCACTTGCAGGTACGCAAGGCATAGCTTGAACGGGGGCCTATGCTTTTTGGGTGCGCCCGTGCATTCTCCAGCCCCCAACCTAATTTCTTCTTGCCGCAGGCCCTTCGCGCCCTGCCGCCCGGTATATCACGTCGCTAAAGCCTCGCCAACTACCGAGGTGCGCTTCAATTGGCCGCTGGTGGCAGACGTGGCAAAGCCCTGGAAGAGTTTTTAGGTGCTGACGGGCAAAACTCGCTCGCGCTTACAGGAGCCTAAGACGTCGGGCAAGTCTGAGGCTGAGCTGGCAACTGAGAAGTATGGACTGGAGGCCGGCCTGCTCACTGTAAGCTCGGCAACTGCGGCCCATGCATTGCGCGCGCGTTTAAGCTTGCAAGCAGACTTTGAGCTGTTTCCTTTAATCGTGCCGCGCTGCCGAGCTTCTTCATGAGCATGAAACTAACCCAAAGTGTCCCTTGCGCGGGCTCCGCAGGCTCTGACCTCCAAGGACGAGGGCGGTGAGGGCGGCAAGCTGAGCAACACAGAGCAGGCGAAGCGGCTGCTGGCGCAGTACGGATCCGCCTACCTCATCACCTCCATCTCCTTCGCCATCGTGTCCTTTGCAGCATGCTACGTGGCGGTGGATTCAGGTGCGGCACCTGGCCAGCGGCAGCGGGGCAGAACAGAGCCCAAGAGTGGGGCTAGGTGTGATGGGGAGGAATGGCGCCCACACACGGCGGCGGGCCGCTGCATCCTAAACAGGGAGAAGGCAGTGGCAAGAAGCAGGTCGGGATTGCGGATAGGGCGCAATATCCGTGTCTCTTGACATGCCATGTGCCCGAGGTGGTTGTGTGCCAGAGGCCGCACCAGCTGGGGATAGCCGTTCCTGACGGC
The DNA here is from genome assembly GCA_016834605.1 of Chlamydomonas incerta. Lineage (NCBI taxonomy): Eukaryota > Viridiplantae > Chlorophyta > Chlorophyceae > Chlamydomonadales > Chlamydomonadaceae > Chlamydomonas > Chlamydomonas incerta. The sequence goes on along the minus strand of JAEHOC010000001.1, from coordinate 3,744,981 downwards.
CTGACAGCCAACCCGGGCTGGTGGTGGCCCGACACGGCTGACGGACGGGCGGGGGTTCGGGGATGAGACCCAGATGTTCGCCGTGTGGGCGCGCACAGTTGAGGATTCGTGCTCCCAGTCACAGCTGTTTCGGCACTGCAGCGCCATCTGGGTCGGCGAGGGAAGCCGTGTGCCCCGCGTCGCTTGTAGCCGTGGACCGGGCTGCGGGGGCCATGGAAGCTCAGTTTGTGCTTATCCCTCCGGTGCTAGGGCTATAGCCTGCCTGCGTGCTGCTCATTGCACTCATTGCTGCCCCTGACTCCGGCTGCTGCCCCTGCTGCTGTTGCTGTTGCTGCTGCCGCCGCTGCCCGGCTACAGGTGTGGACATGGCCGGGGTGCTTGCGCGGTTCGGACTGGAGGCCTCGGACACTAGCGAGAAGGTGGGTGCCCCTGGGGGCGGGGCGGGGGGAGCCGGGGGCTGCGTGTGTGTTTTGGACAGCGCTAGATGGGGTAGGAGAGGTGCGAGTGTGTGCAGCTGAGAGGCTGGGAGGCTGGCAACCGCTGGAAGGGTGGTATAGTGGGGGGGGGGCGGGTGCAGCAGTGGCGGGGGAGCGAGCAGGAGCAGGGCATCAGCGCTGGAAGCCGGAGGAGGGTGGGAGCGCCGCCCGTGGGTAGGGAGACGGTCTGATGGGCTGGTTGGCTGGCGGCCGGGTGGGAAGAGTGGACATGCGGAGCCAGGCAGGCCCGGGAAGGCGGAGCGGCGACAGGCAGCGAGTGAAGAACAGCAGGGGGCGGCTTGTTATTGCGGCGGCGGCAGTACAGCGCAGGGGGTACTGGTAACCAGTAGGCGAGGGACGGGTCCGTGCACGTGCCCTCCCGATGCGCCACTGCTCCAACTCGCTGTTGTTCTGCCGCCGCCCCTCTTCCCTGGCACCGCAGGTGGGCACCTTCGCCCTGGCCTACGCCGCGCACAAGGCGCTGTCGCCGGTGCGCTTCCCGCCCACCGTGGCGCTCACACCCGTGGTCGCCAAGTACCTGGGCAAGAAGAAGGAGGAGTCCTCTTCGGGCAGCAGCAGCAAGTAGATGCAAACAATTTTGACGAACAGTTTTATGTGGATGCTTCGGGAGTGAGCGTTACATGTGAGTGAAAGTTGAGAGCGGCGAGTGAGTAAAGGGGGTACAACCTATTTTCGACAGACGTATGAATGCGAGGTTACAAGAAGGGGACAGTGTAAACACCATCACGGCTACGAGGGAAGCCACCATTCCGAGGAACGCAGCAAACCGCAACCCCCGCTTGGCTGCCAACGTATGCACCGCATTTTCGATTGAATGCGAGGGGTATAACAAACAGACCAGGAGTTGCACTGCAAGGTGTGTTGGCGCACGGCGAAGGCGGCACGGGACGAAAGTGTGGAGGCGAGGGATTGCGAGGGAGCGGAGGCGGCAGCGGGGCCCGCCACGCGTGCGGTCCTGCGGTACGGCCGTGAGGATATAAAGGGCCGTTGGGACAGTGACAGGGAGCCTGTAACATGGGGAAGGAGTACGAGTACTACACGATTACAAGCAGGACCCGCGCCGCTCCGCCCAGCATGGCACACGCAGGCTGTGTCACAGGCAGTGTCCTGGCTCCAGCCCGCCAGTAACCCACGCAGGCTGTGTCGCAGGCAGTGTCCTGGCTCCAGCCCGCCAGCGGCAACGCCTCCAGACCCCCGATGTGCCGCCCACCTCAACCTGTCAACCTACATAGACGCGCGGTGGGGCATCCAATTGCGCCGTGCTGTATGCCGCCGTATGGAAGCTGAAACTTGGCCACGGTGTCACTGCGTGGTGGACTATCGGGGCGCTGGGTGTGTGGCATGCGCGGCATCGGCCGGCTCGGCATCTGGCCCGCGGTAATACCACTGGCATGCTGCGCCCTGCGAGACCCGTGCGTGGATTGCCCGTGTGTTGGCATCGAGCCACCAACAGCAATGCCCGGGAGCATGTGCACGGAAGGCATGAATCTTGCTTTACATGCCCGCGTGCAGGCATGCGCTTTGGTTGGGTTGCACACCCGCACTCGTCTGCGACACATGCGCCAGGGTTTTGCTCCCTGCGCATGGCGATATCTCTTCTTGGGTCCGAAGTGTTCTTTCCACTTCCACACCACACTCGTCATTGCTTGTCAAGTCGTGTGTCTATCTGTGGGATGCAGTCACTCCCGCCTACCTAACCATCACCACCGCTACCGGTCAGCATGTGTCACCATCATCATGGGTCATTCCTGCTGTCCCACCTCTGTGGCCCCTCGGGCCGGCCCATAGCTGTACAGCGCGAGCTCGCACACATTTAGCTCTTGTCTCTCGATCAAAACTGCCACCACACACACCACCAACACAATAGTACACAAACGCGAAGATCGCGATGCCTTTTAAATGCGACGCCAGGGCGGCGAGGCCGTGGCCCATGTGCCGCGGCCTGCACACCCACCGCTGCCGCCGGCATCCTTCGCCAACAAAACCAACAAATATGTTATGGGGGAGGCTGAGCGCGCCACGCCACACCCTGCGCTGCGACTCTGCACCAATCATAGTTTAACAGATCAGATACACTCTGCTGCTGCCGCCTGCTCCCCGGCACACAAAACCGCACCGCACGCACGCACGCCGCCGGCCCAGCCGGCCCAGCCTGCCTGCCTGCCAGCCCGCTCTCCTCCTCCTCCTCTTCCAGCTCCCAGCCCGCTCGAGCGCCCTGCCGCTACGCGGCGCGCTTAGGCGGCCTGGTAGGGGATGGACACGCCGGGCGCGTCCTTCTTGGTGTACTGCTGCGCCTGGCTGGCCAGCACGATCTGCTGGAACTCGTCGCCGTCGATGTTCTCCTTCTCGACCAGCACCGCCGCCACCTTGTGCAGGATGTCAATGTTGGCGGTCACCAGGTCCTTGGCGCGGCGGTAGGCGCGCTCCACCAGCTCCTTCACCTCGCTGTCGATCTCGTCGGCCGTCGACTGCGAGAAGTCGGCGGGCTGCGCCGCGGAGGCGCCCAGGAAGCTGGCGCCGCCCTGGTTGCTCCAGGCCACCTGGCCCAGCTTCTTCGACAGGCCCAGCTGCGTGACCATGAGGCGCGCAATGCGCGTCACCTGCTGGAAGTCGCCCGAGGCGCCGGTGGTGATGTCGTCCTCGCCGAAGATGAGCTCCTCCGCGATGCGGCCGCCCAGCGCCACCGCCATCTGGTTCTCCAGGTACGTGCGCGAGTACAGGCCCGACTCCAGGCGCTCCTCGCTGGGCGCGAAGAACGTCAGGCCGCCGGCGGCGCCGCGGGGCACGATCGAGATCTTGGTCACGGGGTCGTACTCGGGCATGAGCGCGCCCACCAGCGCGTGGCCGGCCTGAGGGAGGAGGGGAGGAGGAGCCGAGGAGGGTGCGGTGAGCGATAGACACGCGGCCGACATCTTAATTGTGACCCGCGTAATTCTGTACATCGACCCAAGCTCACTGCGGCAGCAATCTGCCTTTCCCCTGTGCGGTTCCTGGCCCTTCTTTGACACCCCAGCTCGGCCGCCCCCGTCTCCCGTCTGAGGTCTTCGTCCCCTCCACGTTCCCCTCTTCAGGCCGCCACTGCTGCTCACCTCGTGGTAGGCCACCAGGCGGCGCTTCTTGTCGCTCATGACGGCGCCCTTCTTCTCGGGGCCGGCGATGATGCGCTCCAGGGCGTCGGCGATCTCCTCCTTGGAGATCTCCTTCAGGTTGCGGCGGGCGGCCAGAATGGCGGCCTCGTTCATCAGGTTCTGCAGATCAGCGCCTGTGGTGGGTTGCAGGGAGCGGTGGGGTGCGTCAGACAACGCGCAGAGATGCAAGCAAATGGCTAGCGTGCAGTTGTGGAGACTATGCGTCTGTTGGGTGTGTGACCATCGTTTAAGGAGGCTGCTCATTGGCCTTAAGGTCTCAACGCCGCCCTGATGTTGGTCGGGGTCAATGTTGCATCTGTATAAACAGGCACAGGCCGTCTGAAATTTCGACCAGCGCCCCTTATGCAGTGCGTGCGGCTCACACCTCGGCCCGTTTCCCCCCTCCTCCTTCCACATCCCTCCAGCCGCCCGCCGCAAGCAACCGCGGCGCTGCGTGCTGCACCCGCTGCGCCCCACTCCGCACCCCTCGCTGCACTCCACACTACGCACCCCACACGCCACACTCCTCCGCTATCGCTCTCTCCCTCACCGGTGAAGCCGGGCGTGCGGCGCGCGATCTTGTCCAGGTCCACGTCCTTGCCCAGCGCCTTGCCGCGCGAGTGCACCTTGAGGATGGACACGCGGCCCTGCACGTCGGGGCGGTCCACCGTCACCTGGCGGTCGAAGCGGCCGGGGCGCAGCAGCGCCTGGTCCAGAACGTCGGGGCGGTTGGTGGCGGCCAGCACGATGACGCCGGTGTTGCCCTCGAAGCCGTCCATCTCGGTCAGCAGCTGGTTGATGGTCTGCTCGCGCTCGTCGTTGCCGCCGCCCATGCCGGCGCCGCGCTGGCGGCCCACGGCGTCGATCTCATCAATGAAGATGATGCAGGGCGCCTTGGACTTGGCCTGGAGTGGTGGCGGAGCGGACGGGGCGGAGGAGGTGTGATTTGAGTCGACGTGCTGGGCAGCAGCAGCGAGGGTGGCTGTGGACTCCGTTTTGCTACCAGCTTGCTTGCTCACTATCGACGAGGCCTGATCCAGTGCGTTTTCGGCTTCCAAGGCTGCCTATGACCCCATGGTCCCATTGCCGACAGTCGCCAGTCGCTTTTACATGCGCCCTCCAGTAGCCCCAGCCCCCAGCCCCAGCCTCACCTTCTCGAACAGGTCGCGGACGCGCGAGGCACCCACACCCACGAACACCTCCACGAACTCCGAGGCGGCGCAGGAGAAGAAGGGGGTGCCGGCCTCACCGGCCACGGCCTTCGCCAGCAGGGTCTTACCGGTACCGGGGGGGCCCACCTACAAAGCCACAATACAGAGAAAGCCGTCAGGCCCGTGCACTACCAATCCCACGCCTCAACGAAGTAGCTGGAAGCGAACAATGCGTGTGGAAGGCAACACCCAAACAAGACATGCTCGGGCGGGCGGCTCACCAGCAGGCAGCCCTTGGGGATCTTGGCGCCCAGGGCGGTGTACTTGTCGGGGTTCTTCAGGAAGTCCACAACCTCCTGCAGCTCCAGCTTGGCGCCGTCGCAGCCCTGCAGCGGCAGACGGGGTGGGGTGGTGGTGAGGCGGCAGTCATGATATGGGGCGGGGGTCGTGGGGCAGGCGCCCAGGCCGTCAGCGTGCTGCTCATACCCATGCTGCTTGTAGGCAATAGCTCCAGGACACCTTCATCTACTGCTGCCCCAAAACACGAAACAAATTTGCGTCCTACCAAAACATGCTTGGCACCGACCCAAAGCCCCCCCCCTTTCAGCCACGCCCGCGCCCACTCACCGCCACGTCGTCGAACACCACGCCGGTCTCGGGCACCTCCTGGAACTTGGACTTGGAGCGCCCGAAGTCCATGGCGCCGCCCATGCCGCCCATGGGGCCGGCGCCGCCGCCGCCGTTCTGGCTGCGGCGGAACAGGAAGAACAGGCCGCCGAAGGCGATGAGCGGGAACAGGATGTTGCCCAGCAGAGCAACGTAGTTGCCCTGCTGGTCGCCCTCGCTGACGCTGATGTCCACACCGTTCTTGGCCAGGATGTCAACCAGGTCGGGGTCGTTGGGCAGCACCACGGTGGCGCGGCGGCCGTCCACGGCGGTCAGCTGCAGCTGCGAGCCGTCCTTGGAGAAGCGCACGCGCTCCACCTTGCCGGCCTCGACCGCGTTCACGAACTCGGAATAGCGCCACTGGTTGCCCTCGGGCAGGGTGTACTCGGAGCGGACCTCGGGGGCGGCCAGGGGCGCGGAGGAGCCGAAGTTCATGGAGGCGGGGGCCTGGGTGGCGGTGGTGGTGGTGGTGTTCGCGTCGGTGGGGGGAGCGAAGTAGTCGGCAGCGGTCGCCACGCCCGCGGTCGAGAGCGACAGCAGGGAGGCCAGGGCAGCCTTGGGCAGCTTGGCCACCAGCTCATTGGCCAGGTTGTCGCTCTGTAGGCGCAAAGCAAGCATACGAAAGGGCTCAGCATCAGTCGTCGAGATGTGTGGTTCAGTCGCGAAGCCACGGTCGAGCGCTTATTGGGCCGCTGTTCGGCGCCCACACCACCACACATGGACTGTAAATACACTTGGCGTGTGCGAGGCGTGTGGGCTACCGCTGGCCACACGCGCAAGTCTACGTGGGCGATGGCCCGAGCAGATCGACCACCCAAGCCCCGGTAAAGAGGCATCATCGAGTGCGACCCTTGTAACCATTCAATCTATAAATGTGGTGAGGCTTTGCCGCGCAGATCGGTCACTCACGAGCTGCTTGGGCGAGTACTTGGCGGTCACGCGGCTGGAGCGCTTGGGCAGGCCCAGCAGCTGCGAGCGAAGAGCCTCGGTGTTACGGGCGAAGGTGCGGCGACCGGCCTTGGAGGCCAGCGCCTCAGGGCGCGCGGTGAAGGCAGACATCTCGGCTGGGGTTCGGGGCTATGGAACAGTAGGGCTCAAGCACTTCAATACTGTGCGTTCACGGTGTAGTGCTGTCACGTAAAAGAGTCGCTACTGTATGAAGCCCGGACACAATATGCAGTGCACAGGTGCGCGACGCAATATGACGTCTGCCCGAGAGGCTGCATGGGGGCACCGGCCCCAGCTGTGTGGCTCGCGGGCTGCGTTGTGGTCGAGTGGCTCAATCGTCGAGTGGTCGCGCGCGGTATGGCAAGGTGATACATGCAGCAATAGAAAGTACTTGCCCTCAAGAGGCATCTGCGCCCGAGCGCCCGGCGCGACCGACAACCACTCGGGCGGTCAGCGTCACACGCCATCTGCGGGGCCAAACAGCCAAACCAACCGGCCCCAGCGCCACGTTTCGGTCCTCGTTGCAAACAATAACTAACAACTCAAGCCAGCTCATCGCGTCCGTCGTCGCGCACGGGGTGGCCGGAGACCAAGCGCTGGCATGTGTCCGGGCCGCGATCGCCGACATGTCCACCTGTCCGCCAGCGCAGCTACCACCATTTTTGTAACGCAAACACGCACATCCTCCAAACACCATGCATGTAATCTTATGTCGCGGGCCCGGCGCTCCGGGGGCTCCAGACTACCTTCCATACCGTAACCCAAACCCACGTCCTAGTGGCCGCGGGCCGGTCTCTATCCACCCCCACACCCTGGCATCCCCAAACCACCCATCACTTGCTCCACGCCCCTGCCACCTCCCGCTCCGAACCTATCCGTGCCGCCGCTGCCGCTTCTCCTCGCGCGCCGAGCTCTGCTTCTTCAGCTGCTCGCGCAGGCGCTCGAACACCTGCTCGGGCGTGAGGCCCTCCACCGTCATGATGCGGTTGCGGTTGTGCTTGGCGCGCCGGATGTCCAGCTGCGACAGGCGCACGTTGAGCACCTGCATGGAGGAGGGGGTGGGCGGGGGGCGGCAGGAAGGAGGGGGGAAGGCGTGAGGCGGGAAGGGTGATAGGAGGCGGAGTGCAGGTGGGGGCCGCGGAATCAGTAGCGGTATGCACATACGGTAAGCCCGGCGACTGCCCCGGCGCATGCAACACATCGGCGGTGCGCTTTGCTCCCCGCTCCACCACCACCAATAAGCTCTTTACTATTGCATCTCGCCCGCCACTCCACTCCTTCCAGCCCCCTCCCCCAACCCGACCCCTCCGTCCCCCTTTGGGTTCTGGAATGAACTAACCCCCACCCACCCACCCACCCAGCCCCACCGTTGACCCCGCGCACCCCCGGCCCTCATGGATGCAGCTCCCACCCGGCCACCCCATCCCCACTCGGTTGGCTGCTTTTGGCCCTCGAATGAACTGCCCCCACCCGGCCACCCCATCCCACCGCCTCCCACCCCCACCCCGCTGATGTTTCCTTACGGGATTGGTTCACAGCAACCCTCCCACCCCACCCCCTCCCCCCGCCTCCCGCCCCCACGCGCCTTGCTGAACAGGTCGAACAGCTCCTCGTGCACCGCGTCGTTGGCCATGAGCCCCGTCACATGCACCCGCACCACGTCCGCCGTCACGCGGCTCAGGCAGCAGCGGTGCGAGCGCTCGTCCAGCTCCAGCCGCATCTCCACCAGCCCCGTCTTGTCGGAGCGCGTGATGCAGGGCGGCACCAGCAGCTTGCCCTACAGGGGGGAGGGGGCGGGGAGCGCAGGGGAGGGTGAGCGTGGCGGGGCGGAGCGTGGCGGGGCGGAGCGGGGTTTGCATTCCAAAGTCCAGTCAGCCGAAAGCGATAGGGTTGGTTGGGGAGAGGCGAGCGGCGCATTGAAAGGGGGGGTCTGAGTTGGCGTGTGCGTGAGCAAGGAACCCCATCCAGGACGCCGCCCGCCGCTTCCCTCGCAGCCGCTCCTAGAACTTGCCGTCCTGACCTCCCTCCTCGCCCTCCTCCCAACTGCCCCCCTCTTGCAATCCCCTGCTCCTGCTCCTGCTCCGCCCCCTCCCCCTGCCGCTCAAACCCCACCGTTGTGACAGCCCCCCCTACCCCTGCCGCTCACCGCTCTCCGCGCGTTCTGGTTGGAGAAGGTGGTGACGGCGTTGTCCAGGATGTACAGCAGGTGGCCGTTGAGGTCGGACTTGTAAGCGATGGGCAGCTGGCCCAGGTTCTGGCGGTACTGCTTCTCGATGGCGCCGTTTTGGCTGAGGGGGACAGGGTGAGATGGTAGGGGTGGGACGGTGGGATGGTGGGGCGGTGGGGTGGAGAGGTGGAGAGGGAGGCGTTGCAGGGTGCAGTGGAAGGGTTGGGGTGGGGGAGTGGAACGGGCGGGGTTGGGCACCCCAGGGCCGCCAAACCCTGGCCGCCCGTGAGACTGGCCCTACCACGCCCACCCCGCCCTGCCGACATCCACAGGTGCACCCCCTGCGCCCCCTGCGGATGAAATTGAGGGCAGGGCGCGAAGAACGCCCCGGCCTCGCTCACCGCTTTATGTACTTAAGCCCCCCATCCGTGGTGTAGAGCTTGATGGTGTGCTCGTTGGTGTCCACGATGTACGCCCCGTCCGTTCGCCGCCGTGGCATCTTCTTCAAGTCAGCATCTGCGTGCGCGCAAGGCAGCCCGCGTTGCGCCCGTGTCCGCGAGGGCTCGAAATGCTTCCGGCCGAAAACCCCGGGTACTTCGCCCAGCCCACCTATCGTGAAGGCATGGCGCCCAGAGTATTTGCAGTGGTAAACATAAAGCTTTGCCGAGTCAACGCGGGGCCCATCCTCGCTAGTGAACGTGAGCGTGGTACGCTTCGGCATTTTTAGTTGTTAAGGCAGGCAAATATCTATGAGTATGCTAAATTGGCCTGGAGGCCGCAGCGGCAGCCTCCTGTGAGGCTTTCTTATTGCAGATTCTTGTGGAGCGCAGGCGAACTGGGCGTGTGGAGTAATGCTGGAGGTCAGAATGTGAGGTGAGGGGTGGGTATAGGGGGCAGAAAGTCAGGATAGGCGCTGTGGGGCGGTGCCGGGGCACTTCCAGCCCAAAGATGGGCGTGCCAAACCCATCCTGGAGATTCAGCTGAGCTCTGCCGGCACTTGCGAGCCAAGTATAGACCCTAGCCCCCGACCTAGGCAGCTGCAGCCGACGTGGCCTTCAGTTCTCAGTGGCCCTCAAATAATCGCCGCCAACATGAGCACGGCTGCGCAGACTGCCCCCGCCGCGTTCCGTGCCGCTGCTGCCCGCGCTGCCGCGGCCGCTGCCCGGGTGCTGGCAACGTGTTCTCTCAGCCCCTCTCGCATCCATGCAGCAGACCCCTCGATCGGAACTGGGTGCTCGGGGCGCACTGCCGCCCGCCGCGCGCCGCCCGCCGCACCCGCCCGCCAGCCGGTGCCACCACCACTACGTCCCAGCCCCGCGCAGCAGCCGCGCCGGCCGCCGGCCGCGCCCCGCCCGCGCCAACTGCCCGTCCTGCCGCTGCGGGCGGTGCACAGTGGCTGGCAGGCAAGCGAGGCACGGCAGGGATGTGAATGCGGGCTTCCATGGCGGGACCCCCGGGTCGAGCGCGGCGGCGTGACGCATTTGATAACCGGTTGCGAAAGCGGTGCCGCCCGCCCAAGAAGTTGTTGTGCTTGCAAACCGCTAAACAACGCGCTGCAGCTGTCACGAGCAGCGAGCTACTGCGCCACCTTCACGAGCTTCAGCGGCGCCGTAAGCGACGCGGATTCCTCAGCCGCCGCCGGCAGCAGCAACAGCAGCAGAGGCCAGCCGCGTGCGCAGCCGCGCCCAAACATGGTGCGGCGCTGGGGTCGGTGACTAATGACGGGTTGCCGGCGGCGTGCCTGTGTTCGCGGGGCAGCAGCGGTTAGGCTGCTGCCCCCACTGCCCCTACTACCCCTACTACCCCTACTACCCCTACTACCCCTACTACCCCTACTACCCCGGCTGCTACTGCCGCTCCTGCCGCTATTGCTGCCGCTGCTGCTACTGCTGCTACTGCAGGACACCACGGGCGGCTACATCGCCACCAGCCAGCGCAACGGCAGCGGCCGGCTGGTGGACAAACCCAAGGTGGCGGTGGGGCGGTGGGCTCGGCGGTGTGGGGCGGTGTGGGGCGGTGGGCCCGGCGGTGTGCGTGGCGTGTGGTGGGCCGTTCCCTGTTTCGTCGTGCAGTCCACATTCGCGCGCATCCGCCGTAACACCGAGCGCGCACCCACGCATGTCCACTCCCTCCAAACAGCAGCCTTTTCCGCACGCGCTTTCGCGCTGGCCAATGCCACACCCGCAAAGGGGCATTGGGCTCCGAGATCTGGGAGCCTTCGCCGCCTCTGCGCCTGCATGGGTGTGGGCGACGCCCCGCGCGACGGCGTCGTGTGGCTCGGCTGTGGCCCCACCCCCCACCGCCTTGCAACGGCTGACCCATTCCGCACACGCATGCGCTCCGCCGCTCCACCCCATTTTCTTGAGGCGGGTTTGACAGCCCCCACTCCACCCCCATCACCACCACCCCACTGCTGTGTGCCCAGGAGGAGCTGCAGGCGGCCAAGGACGCCCTGCTGGAGCGGCAGGCGGCGGAGGGCAAGATGCCGGGAGCCATGCTGCTGCACGTGAGCTGTGTGGTTTTGGGGCGTGGTGGCCCCGTGGGGTTGGGGCCTAGCTGTAGCTGCGGCGTGCGTGTTCCGTCAGTGGTGCTGAGCGGTGTGTGAATGGCGGAGGAGGCAGGCAGGACACACGCAGCATCAGGAGAGGCTGGGGAGTGGGGTTGTCTTTACCAGCCCGAGCTGGGGGAGCAGTGCGGGATCGCCGGGCAGTGTGCTGTGCGCAAGCCGCGGGGCGCACAGCCCACCGCGAGCTGCCGTGTGAGTCGCACCTGCCCCCACACATACACGCACATGGGGGTTGGGGTTTCGGTGACGTGCGCCTGCACAAGTACTGACCACCCAGCAACCCGCAAACGCACAACCTGTAACCCGCAAACGCCCTGCAATCCCACCAGGACCGGCGCAGCGGCGTCAACGCGCAGGAGACGTGGGGCAACGTGCCGCCGGAACAGTACGACCAGGGGGCTGCGCAGGTGCGGTGGCGGCGGCGGCGGCCGCGGGGTAACTAACGGACCCTCAGCATTCACCATTCGTAATCGCACCCCCAGCAATAGGTCAAAGGGCACAAGCATAGCGAGAACGCAAAGTCGGTGTTCGCGGCTGCCGGTGTAGCCCGCAAGCAACGACACGCGGCACACGCTTGCTTGCGAGGGGGGGATCGAGTGCTTGCTATGTTCCTAACGGCCGGTTGACGCACACTACCCCTTTCCCTCGTGTGTACACGTGGCGGCCGCCTCCCTGCAGAGCTCCTTCGCCTCAGCGGACCAGGACGCGACCGGCGCCAGCGCCGACAACACCCGGGCCACCACCACCACCACCACCACCACCTCCGCCGCCGCCAGGATCCCCAGTGACGGCGGCGGTGGCTCCGACCGCGACGCGGTGCGGCAATCCGGCGGCGGCGGCGCGCCGGTCGGCAGCGGCGCCGTGGACGAGGCGGCCGGTGTGACACAATCGGCCGGCGGCGGGAGTGGGAGTGGCGGGGTCGCGGAGGGCGGCGGCGCAGGCGGCGAGGGCCCCGTGCGGCAGTCCGGCGGCGGTGGGCTGCACGAGGGCGGCGGCCACGCCGGTGAGGGCGCGGTGCGGCAGGGTGGCGGCGGCAGCGGTGGTGGTGCTGGGGATGTGGTTCTTGGCAGCGGCCCGTCCAGCGGCGCGTGATTCAGCGTGGGCTGTGTGTACGTGTACGGCGGAAAGTGCAGGTGGCAGTTGGGGCTGCCTGCACCGGGGTTTGGTCGTCTGGCGCGCGTGTTGGCAGCTTGGTTGGGTTGGTGTGCGCCGCGCTGGGTCGGTACGGTAGCCTCGTGTCATGGTAAACGGTGACGGTAAACGAGCACATACGCCGGCCAGGGCTCTAGTGCTGCCCAGCGATGCCTAATGCTCAGTTCCCCGCCGGCGATGTCTTGCGGCGTTTGCATTCACGAACAATTACTTCAGCCGAGTGTGACAGATGTGATATGTCCGCAACGCTCGTCGAGTCCGTCAGCTCGCGGCCGCATGCAGGGGCGCCGCACTGTCTCAGCGGCTCCCATGCATGGAGCTGATACGCGTCGGCCCAGGGCCCACCAAGCCCCCAGAGCGCTTCCGAACATCCCGCACCACAACCATCATCTGCCGCGCAGCGCAGCCGTCACACACACGCCTCTCTGCACCACTCCCGCACCTGTTGCGCCCCTAAGTGGGTGCCAGGCAGCAGGTGCCATTGCCTGCCTTGGATTGATAAGCGGTAGCCGCGTTTCCAAACTCACACGAACGGCCCGGAACCGGGCGTTTCAAGCCCGGCCCCTCCCCACCAAGCTGCCCACTTCTGCCAACGGGTCCGTGCTTTGCACACTTGCAGAGCCGGGGCGCCCTCGCAGGGACGCCCGCGCCCACGTCTGACCGTTCCGCGGACAACGCCCGCCGAAACTCCCTGGCAGTATTGGAAAGCAAAAAGAAGAAGCGAAACTGCCTAACACCGCAATGCTGACCCTGCCCAAACTCAGGGCTTCCCTGGTCTACATTCCTGTTCAGTGCTGCCACCGCACGACGCTCGTCTGTACTCCTCCGCAGGAGCACGCACCTAACAGTGTTTGTTTCGCGAAAGCCCTGCAAGGCCGCATCACGCAGCCTCGTGCTGATGCGGCCGCTCCAACTGAGTTCGTCCACCCGCACGCAGCACACATCAAGCAGCGGCCCTCCACGCAGGCTCCGCCACCGGCATACCACCCGCCCCATCAACCACTGCCCCAGCCACCGACCCAGCCGCACTCCACGCAGTGCTATTACTCTGTGTGCGGCCGTACGTCCATGCACACGTGTGCCCACCCATGCATACACCGCTCGCATTCACATTCACATACACACGCAAACGCACAGCCTCGTTCGTTCTGCTCCGCTCGCCATCTGTACACCTGCCCTTGCAACCGGCTCGCCGGCCGCATGTGTAGTCACGTATGCTTTCCCACGTCTGCGACTCATCTACCTAAATGAGATCACGATACACACGGGTTGTGTGTCAAGTCGCGTACTAGTGCGCAAGGCGCGTCTGCGTTGCCGTCCGTCAAACGTCCTTGGATGGGGCAGGGCAGGCGGCCCCTAGCCTCCCCCGTCGATCACGTGCCCAGGCCGGCTGGCGCCAATCACACACGGCGCCGTCACCGCTTGCACACACGCACTTGATACGCGGCCTTGCGCATTGAGCCGCGCCCGGCCCGCGGGCCGCGCGCCGCCCGTTTATTGTGCTGTTACCAGCCCGCCTGCTCCTCCCGCAGCCCAACGCATGCACCACCGGACATGAGTACCTGCCTGCCATTCCCCTTCTTCGTGTCAACTTGCTTGCTCCTGCGTGATGCGCAGCAACCCGCACCCACCGCAGCGTCGCAACCAACCACCGACCACCGCTGCCAACAACACAGGCTGGGCCAGCCCACGCTGCACCCGCCCCCAACGACCACGACGAGTGCCGTACAAGAGCGCGGCCCCACCGCATCACTACTTCTGGAGCCGGCGCCGCGCTCAGTTGGCGGCGCTCTGGATGCGGCTGCGCCAGCCCACGATCTTGCCCTCGTTGGACTCAAAGAAGTAGATGTGCGGCCCGTCGCTCATGACCACCTTGTTGCCGCTGACAGCCACGCAGCGCGGGCTCACAAACTGCGTGTAGATGGGCACGATGGGGTTGTCCGACTCGTTCACCAGCTCCATGAGCCGCGGGATCTCGTCCATGCTGCTGAGGCTGCTGCGCATGCTCATGGCGGTCTGCAGCACCGGCGGCGTGCCGCCGGGGCTGGGCGGTGCGCCGCCGCCGCTGCCGCTTAGCGAGGGCTGGCCCATGTTGTTGAGCACAAAGTTGTAGTTGTACTCGGTGGAGGAGCCGGCGGGCCCCATCATGAGGCCGTTGGGGCTGTTGCGCTCCAGGCGCATGGTCATGGACGGCTGCAGCATGTTGTGCGGCGTGAAGGAGGGCTGCCGCCCAAACGTGAACGCCGCCGAGCCCAGCCCGCCGCTGAGGCTGGCCTTCTCGCCCACGCCCTGCACGCCGCCGCCGCTGCTGCTGATGGCGCCGCCGGCGGCGGCGGTGCCCACGAAGCCAGGCGCCGCGCCGCTCATGCTGGTGTTGGCGCCGGGCGGGCGCGGCTGCAGCGCGATGGCGCGCACGCAGGGCGCGTGCCGCGCCAGGCTGTACATGCTGAACGCGCCCGCGGCGCACAGCCCCGCGTTGCTGATGATGCACAGCAGGATGCCGCTGGCGGGGTCCCACACCCGCACGCTCTTCTCGTCCAGGCTGCTGCTGGCCAGCAGCTTGCCGGTGGGGTCGTACTCCACCGTCGTCACGCCGCCCGTGTGCCCCTTGATCAGCACCTGCTGCTCGCCCAGCGTGGTGTGCCACACGCGCACCGTCTTGTCCGCGGAGCCGCTGGCCAGGCTGCGGCTGTTGGGCGAGAAGGACAGCGAGTGCACGGGCGCGGCGTGGCCGCGCAGCGTGTGCTTGGGGTCCAGGCCGATGACGTCCCAGATCACGATGGTGCCGCTGTGGCAGGCGGAGGCCAGGAAGCGGCTGTTGGGCGCAAAGGTGACGGCCAGCACGCGGTCCTGGTGCGCCTGCAGCAGCCCCTTCTCCGCGCCGGTGACCGGGTCCCACAGCCGCACGGTCCAGTCGGAGGAGGCGGAGGCGAGCAGGTGGCCGGTGGGCGAGAAGGCGACGCAGCGCACCACGTCGGTGTGGCCCTGCAGCAGCGCGCGGTGGTTGCCGTCGGTGGGGTCCCACAGCCGCACCGTCCAGTCCTGCCCCGCCGAGGCCACGGTGTGGCCGGACGGCGAGAAGGCCACGCACGTGACGCAGTCCATGTGGCTGAGGCTGGCCTCCTCCACCGACTTGCCCTCGCACGCGATGCGCGGGTCCCACAGCCGGACCGTGTTGTCGCTGGCGGCGGAGGCGACCAGCGCGCCGTCGGGGCTGAAGGACGCGGCCACCACGCCGCTGGCGTGGCCCAGCAGCACGCCGTGCACCTTGCGGCTCGCCACGTCCCACAGCCGCAGCGAGCCGTCGGCGGAGGCGGACACCAGCAGCGCGCCGTCGGGCGAGAACTGCGTGGACAGCACCTTGTCCATGTGCCCCGTGAGCTCGGCCACCGGCTGCCCCGACTCGCGGCAGGACTCCAGGTCCCACAGGAAGATCATCTTGTCGTGCGAGGCGGAGGCCAGCGTGCGCCCGTCGGGGCTGAAGGCCACGCTGGTGACCGCGAACTTGTGCGCCACCAGCGCCTTGCCCGCCTGGCGGCCGGTGGTGCTGTCCCACAGCCGGATGGACATGTCCGCCGAGCCCGACGCCAGAAGCGTGCCCTCGCGCGAGAACGCCACGCTGTGCACGATGTCGGTGTGGCCGCCGCAGGAGAACTTGAGCGCGGGCATGGGGCTGCCCACGTCCCACAGCTTGACGGTGGTGTCGTCGCCGCACGACGCCAGCAGCACCGCCGGCCCGCCGGGCGTGGCCGGCGGCCCGAACGCCACGTTGCGCACCCAGTCCACGTGCCCGAACAGCTCGCCCTTCTCCTCGCCCGTGGCCGCGTCCCACAGCCGCACGGTGCTGTCCACGGACGCCGACGCCAGCAGCGCGCCGTTGGGGCTGAACGCCACGCTGAGCACCTGCCCCGTGTGCCCAAACAGCACCGCCTTCTGCTCGCCGGTGAGCGGGTCCCACAGCCGCACGCTCTTGTCCTCGCTGCCCGAGCCCAGCAGCGTGCCCGCCGGGTTGAAGCACACGCCGTTGACGGCGCGGTGGTGCTGCGCCAGGATGGACAGCTGCGACGGCCAGGAGCGCTTCTTGTTCAGCAGCGTCACAGGCGTCTGCGTGTTGGGCTGCAGCATGCCGCCGCCCACGGCGCCCGCCGCCGCCGCCATGAGCTCTGTGGTGATGGTGCTGCTGCGGCGCGGCCGCCGCAGCGCGATCATGAAGGCCGAGGTGTTGGGCGCCTCGTTGGCCAGCTGCACCACCGCCGCCGGGTGCGCCCACAGCACGTGGCTGTTCAGCCCCAGCCAGCGCACCACGTCCGCCACGGCGCGGCTCTTGGGCTCCGCCGCCGCCAGCTCCGAGTGCAGCCGGAACACGTGCCCCACGCGGCAGCACGCCTGTGGTGTGTGAAAGTGGTGGCGGCGGAGGGGCAGCGAGGCAGGTTAGGGTGCCAGGCATGGGCTTTTCCAAGCGTCGAGCGCCCCCTTCCTCACCAACTCTGCAATTTGTGCACCCTGTATACCACCGCTACCAGCGCCGCCACCGTCTGTCCTCTTGCTTCCCTCTTCCTCCCCTCCCTCCCCTCCCTCCTCTCCGCCCCCCTCCCTCCTCCCTCCCTCCTCCCTCCTCTCACCTCCAGGTGGTCCATGTCGGTGATGGCCTGGTCCAGCAGCTCCTTAAGCTTGGCGCCCGCCGCCAGCAGGTGCGTCACCAGGTACTTGGCGCCATAGGCGGGCCGCGGGTGCGCGGCGTGGAACAGGTAGCGGCCCAGCGTGGCGTGCCCCACCCGCGCGTCGGCGTAGTAGGGCCCCGACGCCTCCTTGTCCATGAGCCAGTCATGCAGCGACTTGTGCAGCGTGTACACCTTGTACTCGCGCTCGTACATGAGCGCGCCCCAGCCGGGCAGCTTGGCCAGCACCTGGTCCAGGCCCAGCCCGGCCAGCAGCGACAGCTGCAGCGGCTCGCGCGCGGCCATGAGCACCTGCAGCGCCTTGACGCTCTCCTGCTGCTGCTGCTTGGACAGCTTGGGCCACTGCGCGGCGAAGATCATGTTGTAGCAGGCAGGCAGCGAGGCGGGCACCTCGGGCATGGGCGGCTCCAGCAGCATGACGGCCGAATAGTATACCAGGTTGTTCTCGCCGCCGCCGTTGGCCATCACCGCGCTGGCCACCTCGGCGCCGAAGCGGCTGCACACGCGCCGCTCCAGCTGCGCCAGGGTGCTCTCGCGCTTGCGCACCATGGCCGGCGTCAGCTCCAGCGCGCCCTGGAACTTGCGCCGCAGCGGGCCCATGAGGTGCGGCGCCGAGCGCGTGCTGGTCACGATGCGCACGTTGCGCGGCAGCGAGGACAGCTGGTGCAGCATGAGCTGCAGCACCGGGTTGTCCAGCGGCAGCTGCGACTGCGAGTCGGCCTCGTCCATGGCGTCGATGAGCAGCACCACCTGCTCATCGCGCGGCAGCAGCGTGGTGAGCGGCTTGAGCAGCAGCAGCCGGAAGGCGGTGGAGGCCTGGTGCAGCTGTTGCACCTGCCCCAGGTCCAGGCCGGCGTAGTAGTTGCGCAGCAGCGGCATGCGCTGGGCCAGCTGGTACGCCAGCGTCTTGACGATGCGGATGGGGCTCTGCCGCCGCACGTCGCTGTACTTGCAGAAGTGGTAGGCGTGCACCAGCGGCTTGTGCCCGCTGGCCAGGCCGCTCAGCTGCCGCGTGAGCGAGGGCATGGGCAGGTACTGCGGCGGCTTGCCGCCGGGCGACGGCGGGTGCGCGCCGGTGGCGCTGGTCTTTGGCGACGCTCTCCGCTCCCCGCTGCCCGTGTTGTCGGGCGAGGCGTTGGCGCCCGGCAACCGCGGCACCTTGAGCCCGTGCGGCGAGGCGGCGGCCACCGCTGCCGCCGCCGCGTCGGCCTCCGCTATCGCCTTCGCCGCGTCCGAGTTGCCCTTGGCGATGGCCTTTTGTCTCCGCTGCTGCGCCTCCTCGTCCCAGCACAGCGCGGCGGAGATGGTGGACTTGCCGCTCCCCGCCGGCCCGCTGAGCACGCACACTTGCGGCGCGCGCGGCGAGGTGATCCACAGCTGGATGGGCGAGAAGTCGTACTCCGTGGCGCCGCCCGTGCCCTCCAGCAGCGACTGCGCGGGGGGCGAAAGGCAGGCGGAGGCGGGAGCGAGGAAGACGGATCGAGTCATTTTGTGCAGCCGGGGGAAGGAGAAAAAAGGCGGGCCGTGCGCGCGTGTGTAATCACACAGGTACCAAGGCAGCCACGTCCACACACCCTGCACACCCCGCCCACCCTCGCAGCCCTGTGCTCGTGCCGCCCCCGCTGCGCCCCGCCCGCCTGCCCTCCCTCCTTCCCCCTCCCTCCTGCCCCCTCCCTCCTGCTCCCTCCTGCCCCGTCCTGCGCCCTCCCGCCCGCCCGCACCTCCAGCTCCGCCTGCGTGTCCAGCGGCTCCAGCAAGAACAGCAGCTTGAGCTTGTTGTCGAAGGCGGTGGTGGAGCCGTGGTGCGACACGATGTCCTCCAAGATCTTCTCCTTGTCCGACTGCTTGTAGGCGCCCGCCTCCGTCACGTTGATGGACTTGAACACAGAGGCCATGTCCTGTAGGGGGTGGGGGTGCGCATGCGAGGGGAGAGGAGGGAGGTTGCAGTCATGGTTGGTACCGGTGATTGCGAGATGGCGTGAGCGTGCGGGACGCGGTGGCGCTGAGGGCAACATGCAGTAGGCTCTGGCCGGCCTAAGACGCCCTTGCCACTCCCTTCCCCCCGTCACATGAACGGCTACTCCCCCACCCCCCGCCGCGGCCAGCACCCACAGCCGCCTGTCCCTCGCGGCCGGCACTCACTCCCGCCCCCTGGCTCTGCTTCCCCGCCCCCCTCCGGCCAGCGCTCGCAGCCACCATCGCGCGGCGCCGCCCACCTTGACGCTGAAGTTGGGCGTGAGCAGCACCAGTCGGTCGGGTCCGTGGATGGTGATGGTGTTGTCGCACTCGTACAGGCACCACACGCGCTTCAGCGGCGCGCCCGTCACGTCCAGGCACATGAGCGTGGCCTTGGACTTGTGGATGGCGTTGCGCAGGTTGGCCAGGTCGTCCTGCTGCTGCTCCGTGGGGTGCTGATTTACGGCCGCGATGTCGATCCACACCTTGGTCGAGTCCAGCGCGCCCGACAGGTGGTCGCACACGCACTGCACCAGGTGCGCGAAGGGGTTGCCCCAGGCGTGCGAGATGAAGTAGTCGGGCTCGCCCACGTCGCCCTGCAGCGCGGGCAGGTGTGTGGGGCGGGTGAGTGGCGGGCGGGTGGGCGGGCAGGCGGGTGCGCAGGTGGGTGGGTGCGCAGGCGGGTGGCAGGCGAGTGGGTGGGTGGGTGGGTTTGCAGGAAGGCAGGGTCGCAGGTGGGTGGGCGGGCGGGGATGGAGTTGTCAAGCCCAGCCCAAGCTGAAACAAGGCGTAACTGAACGGAGCCCAGTCACATGCGATAGAGGCAATGCAATACTCGTGGGATTGAGGTGTGGAAGGGTCTGCCCACGCGCGCAAACCAGCGTGGCCTTGCTGCCCTAGGTCTCGACAAAAGCCTGCCACGCGCCGCTGGCCGCATCCAGTGCAGCCCCCGCCGATGCAACCCCCGCTGCCGCCCCCGGCGCCGCGCGCGCACCCACCACTGGCACCAGCCCCGGCACGTCCACCAGGCGGCACTGGTCCTCCTTGGTCAGCTCCTTCACCACCATCTCGTTCACCATGGAGGTCGTGACCTGCGGCGGGCGTGGAGCAAGGTGCGCAGGAAAGGGTTGAGCACGTCGACGTGTCGAACCGCAGGCGGCATTCCAACCTCATCACAGAGCCTGTGCCGGGCAGCCGCCATGCAGCCTCCCGACTACCGTGCTGTGCTTTCCTCCCCCAAGCATTGGTACGGCGCCCGCTCCGCCCAGCGCCTCCCCTTGCTCCACGCGGCCGACCGCCCCAACAACTCCTAGCCCTGTGCAAACCCGCCGCCCTCCCAAGGCACTGGCCGGCACGCTCCCCACTCCAGCCCCCTGCCTTGCCCCCTGCGCCCGCACTGCCCCCCGCCCTGCGCACCTGCCCCAGCGGCACTTTGAGCTTGTGCGCCAGCGGCACCACGTGCTCCGTGAGCAGCTTGCGCAGGAAGCGCAGGCTGATGGCACAGTGCGCCGACGACTGGAACACGCTTGCCCGCCGCCACCGCGCCCCCTTGGCGTCCCACTCCTTGCCGCCGCGCTGCGGGAACGTGCGGGGCGTGCGGGGACAGGCACTTCAGGATGTACGCGCTGTGCGCCCACGTGGTGGCCACAGGCGGCGCGGCCTGCCTGCGTCTGTCTCTGCCTATGGACACCAGCCCCCAGAAACACACCCTGCCACACCCCGCCACCCAGCCGACCATGCGCCAGTCCTGCGCCCGCACGCGCCCGCCGATATCTGCCCCACCTTTATTTTCCGGCTGTACCGCCCCGGGTCGTCGTCGCGGTCCGCCCCCGAGCCGCCGTGGGTGGGGTCGTCCGGGTCCACGTCCGTGCCGCCCCGGCTGAGGTGGTGCCGGTCGCCGGTGGCCGCCGAGTCGAAGCTGCCGCCCATGGAGCTGACGGCCGACTCGCCCCGCGCCAGGCCCTGCGGGCGGCAGGAAGTGCAGTGGTCGCGGTTCAGGCGCGCCCGCAACTCCACCCACCTTCGTTCGCAGTTCCACGCCCTCTCTGTACGCAACGCTGTCAAACCAGCACCAGCTGCTCCCCTTCCCTCCCTTCGCCCCCCCGGTAACGACTTCGAGACGCAGTCTTCAGTGCACCTGTGCCTCTTTTCCAAACATCCTTGCACCAACCCCCCCCCGTCTGCAGAGCCCACCCGCCTTCCCTCCTCGCACCGTCCGCCCGCCTGCCCTCCCCGCACCTCCCACCCCCGCCACCTACCGTCATGGACGGCCCGCTTCGGTTCTTGAGCGCCGGCGTCGACACGTCCCGCACCGATACCGCGAAACTAACCTCCGACCGCTGCAAAGCAAACACATTGGAAAAGCAATTTATATGCCAATGACGCCGGCCAGGGCACCGCTGCATGGCCATTTTTTTACTGCATATCTGATACCTGCACGCGACCCAGCCCGCAACACGCGGCGGCACGCACCCCCTCTCCCCCCCACCCCCCACGCACCACGCCGCCGATGGAGCGGTTCCCGCCAATGGAGCGGCTGCCGATGGAGCGGTGCCCCGTGGGCTTGACCGGCGGCAGCCCGTTCGAAACCGTGGCCTGGCTGGTGGTGCTGTCCGCGCTGCGGAAGTTCTTGGCCGGCGCCAAGAGCGGCTGCGGGCGGGAGGGGGACGCGTGGGCGTGAGGATGGTTCGCCGGGCGAGGCTTTGCCGCCCTGCTCCGAGCGCAAGCGCAAGCGCGCCCGGCAGTTTGGCCCGCAGCCATTTCCTGCCCCGCCTCCTCCCGACCGTGCCCAGGCGCCCCGCGCGCGGCCCCGCCCTGACTCTGCTCGTCGACTGCCGCTCCCCACACAACAACGCCACCAAACCACCCCCAACGCCACACCCCCAACGCCACCACCCCCACCGCCCGCACCTTCTTCGCCAGCAGCGCCACGCTGCCCGCCCGCGAGCTGAGCCCCGCCGCCAGGTCCACACCACCGTCCGCCATGCTGTCCAGCCGCCCCGTGGGCGCCATGCTGTTGAGCCGCAGCCGGCTGTGCGCGCCCACGAAGCTCTTGCCGCCCTCGTCGTCCGAGTAGTAGTCATCATCCAGAAGGTCGTCGTCGTCGTCGCGCTCAAACACAAACGTGGTCTTCGCCGCGTCCTTGAACGCAATGCTGCGCGTCCCGGGCGCCTTGACGCTGCGGCTGCCCGCGTCCTTGGAGTTGGATTTGAGGATGCTCGACACGTTGCTGCCCGCGCCGCCGCTGAGCGCGCCGGTCCCGGCGCCGCTCATTCGGTAGATGGGCTGCCCCGGGCCGCCGTGCAGCGGCGCCAGCTGCCCCGCCGCCCGGCTGGCGTTGCCGCCGACGACCGGCCGCGACCCGAGCATGGGCGACCCCGGCAGGGGGCTGCTGGCGGCGCCATCCGCCGAGCCGCGTTTGGAGGGGCTGAAGATGCGGTCGGCTCCCGAGCCGTCGGCGGAGCTGCGTTTGCGCACCCCCGGGCTCTGAGACGCCCTGCGGCCCTCCACAGGCGGCAGCGCGGCGCCCCGCACGATGGGAGAGACCGGACCGCCCATGCCGCCGTCCACATCTGGCAGCGCTCTGCTGCCCTGTGGGGGTGTAATGAAGGGACCGAGCGGCCGCCGACGCCGTGCGAGCCGCGTTAGACGGTGCTGTGCTGGGGGAGCATGCAACCTGGTGGCCGCGCCGCCTATGCATGCAGATTCCGACTGCCGGTGCAGCGCTTGTGCCACTGGTGTGCACGGGCGGCCCGACTGTGCACGTGGAAGCGGTTCCCTGGACGCCAGGGCGCCGGTGGCGCCCCTCCCTGACCCCACTGCCAGTCCTTACCTCAGGCTTCCGCCGTTCAACTATCGAGTGAACAGTGCGCAGGTCAAATGACTGCACATGTGTCTGCAGACAGCAACCAGGGATGGTGGGGCCCTTGATGAGGCAACACGAACCGAGTGTTCAGCAGGGACGCCCTCAGGGACACGCTCGGTGCTCAAAACCCGAACCCGACACCGCGGTACTTCAAGACTCCCGCTGCGGGCCCCACGGGCTCCGGCACGCCCGAGTCAATGTGGTCGCACTGCTACTACGCTGCGCCCGACCGCGACCTACCAGCTCCGCTGACTGCCCCGATGCAGAACCGTTTTTCGGAGGCCGCCTAGAGGCCCCCGAGTTGGCTTTGCTGCCTGGTTCATCAAGCTTCGCAGACGCAATGACCTGTGGCCGGAGCCCCAAGGCAACAAGTATTGACGCACATGGCCGCGGGGCTCGAGCGAGCTTCAGTCGGTCGCGAGCAGCCACACACTGCACTCACCTTGTCCTTGCTCTTCTCCAAGGAACTCCCGCTTTCATTTTGTGGCTGCCTCTCGGGTTCAACCTGCGCCTTGTTGCTGGTACTCGCCGCGCAGCCCATCTGCTGACCTCAAGGTCTATGTTTCAGCCTGGACTACCATTCCCACGCTCACACATCGGCAAGCGGGCAAGCGGGGCAGTAGTAAGAGCGAGCCAGAATGGAAAGCACTTTCACTGTGGTCGTGTGTTGAAAACGAGTGTTATAAGCGATACCATCCAATGTAAGCAGTAAGGAAATCGCGGCCACTGAACAGGAGAATATGCATCGCGAAGTCGGAAAACTCTCTTAGAGAGCGCCGATTGGCACGAAGACCGAGTGCCGTGCCCGTGGCTAGGGTCAATTCATCGCATAGAAATCAGTATAAAACAAAAGGTTTGCGGGCAGGGGGCTTCGGAAGCCGGTGGTGAACAGGCACGCGCGCCAACGGGCACGGCGCCGGGTCCTCCCGGGAGCCGCGCGTCCTTGCGCTTCGCCCCCTCGTACCCCTTGTACCCGGCTCAACGGGAGGCCGCGCTGAGCCACTATGCAGCTACAACAAGCAGCTCACAGGCATACCTTAGCAAGTCATATGGTACTCAAAGCGCGGGTGAGTGGCTTTGGACGTGCCCACAGAATTGGGCATCACAAATTGCCAAGTTGTGCCCCCATACAGAGTCCCGGCAATCCATAGCAATCATACCCGTGTGACAAAAAGTATGCCCGTCCTACGCTATTAATCACACCACTCCGCAACTATGGAGGTTTGGGTGGCACCGCAGAGCCTCTGCCGCAGGGACCTGTCGGGACCACCCGAAGGGAGCAAGAAGGGGCGATTCGCACAGGGTGGCGGGAGACGCACCCAAGCACTGAACAAGACTACAACGTCACACAATAGTAGCAAGGCAAGTCCCGTTCAGTTGAAGGAGTTGTCCGCAATGGATCGAATCCGGGTTCGTATGAGTGGGCAGCATACCTGGCGTCAGGCCCGGCTTCAACCAGTTTATACTTATCCTCGACACATTTGCTGATAATTACACTTCACGTTGACCCTGTACCAACCCTAGAAAGGAAAATTGCTCTGCAATCGTTGTATCGCGCTGGGCTTTAGGACCATCGGCTGCTGCCTTGGTCTTGTATTCACAATCAAGTCTATCAAGTCGTTAGATTTGTGACGGGGGCGTGCATACAGCGCGCCCCCTGCGCCCTGCGCGCGCGTCAGCCCTGCGCGTCTTGGTTATAAGCATATCACAAGAATGAGCTCGCTAGAGGAGTTGCTGTCTCAAGTGAACTCTGGCGCTGTGAACGTTAACAAGTCGGATGCGAAGCGGCAGCAGCGCAAGCCGAAGGCGCAGACGGACCTGCAAAAGAAGCTTCGCGGGCAAGCCGGCGTCGTCAACAATGCTGCTGCCGCTGCCGCGGCCACGAAGACCTCCGTGGCCGAGAAACGCAGAACAGCGGCAGCGAGCGCTCGGGCAACACCCCCGCCCCAGCCGGGTGGTGGCAGTGCTGGCGGCAGCAGCACGCCCGGTCCCAGTGCCGGCACCACCGCTCCCGGCCCGGGACTGGGCCCGTCTGTTGGGGGCACGCTGCCGCCCGCCGCACTCGCGGTGCCACCGCCTCTGGCCGCAGATGCGCCAGTGCCGATGCGGCTGAAGCGCGTGCTGGACCTGCTGCGGACCAACCGCGACACGTTCACGTTTGCGGAACTCAAGGCAAAGCTAAATCTAGACCTCAACCAGGATACAGAGCTCCTGGAGCATCTGCAGTCTCACGCGCAGGTGCGAGTTTGTCATGCAATGTGAAGAGGCAGGGGGGTGTCGGCCGAGGCGGGCGTGCCGATAGGGCCCAGCGTGGCCCGGCGCGTGCTTGATCCACAGAAGCAGCCAGAGTGGGAAGACCATGCATGGATCCAAGCTCATCTCGTAGTGTCTTCGTGTTGGAAAGCCCAAACGGAACAAAGCTGTGTCTGTCGGTGCGTGGCGGTGCCGGTGTGCAGGTGACGTATGATGGGGTGGACCGTACGCTGCGCTACCGGCCGAAGGTGCAGGTGAGCCGGGCCGGGCTGGCACGTCAGGACGAGTAGCCACGGGCTCTCTGAACTTGTAAACACTTGTTCACGTTGCCGCCGGCCGTCGCTCTGGCTGTCGCGGCCTCTGCCGACAGCTGCTTGCGCTCCTGCGCGGGGTGGGCAGGCGCGCTGAAGCAGCGCGGGCAAGCGGTGCCGGCTCGCTTGCGCGCAGCGCCCCGCCGCGACCCCAATTACAGCTCCACGTCCCGACGAACCCCCCTTTTGTTCTCTCCCTGACACTTTGCGTTCGTGCCTCTCGCGCCGCGTCGCCGCGGCAGGGCATCAACAACGCCACGGACCTGCTGAACTACCTGCGGCGGCACACCACGGTGGAGGGCGCCAGCGCGGCGGTGCCCATGACGGGCGTGCGGCTGGGCGACATCGCGGACGCCTACCTGGCCATCGCCGACGACATCAAGCGCCTGCAGGCAAGCGCGGAGCGCAGGGCTAGGGGTAGGGTGCGCAGGATGCGGCTGGGGGAGTGGTGGGCTGCGGAGGGATGGGGTGATGGGGCTGTATGTTGGGATGGCGGGGCGGGTAGTTGGGGCGGGGCGGGGGCGGGGCGGGCGCGCTGCCTCTGCGCTGGCTTTCTTTGTACCTTCTGCCGGTCAATACCGTGGTCCGCATGGCCGACCTGCACGCCGCGTGCACCCGGCAGGCCGAGGGCTCCATCTACGTGCTGGGCCACACCAGCGCCGGCTCGGAGACGCTGTTCGCGGTGCAGAGCATGGGCATGGGTGAGGACGGGGGGGGGGGTGCCCCTGGGGAGTGGCCCGCGGGAGCGGCCCTGGGGAGTGGCCCTGGAACTACGGGCAAATTACGCGCGAGCGGTATGCAGGCTCAGGAACCCGCAGCTCGCGTGAGCTGGCCGTCTTAGAAAGCAAGAAAAGGGGAACGAGCCGCCGCGCATATGCAGCGTATGCGATGCGGTGGATGCGCCTGTCGATGACCGCATGTCCAGGCCTACCGCGACGCACCACTCTTGACACGCGTGTGCGCTCGGCTCTCCTACGCACGCCTTCCCCTCTTGTTGTGTTGCTGTGCACGCAGCTCCTGCCAGTGAGGCGGTTTTCGAGCTGTTCCACAACACGCGGCTGCCGGTGGACATGATCGACATGCAGTGGCGCTGCAAGGACCTGGGGCTGAAGTCGGCGCTGGCGTCACGGCCGGTGAGGAACCGGCGCTGGGATTGGGGTTGGGTTTCGGGGTTCGGTTCGGGGCTTTGGGGTGTTGGGTCTGGCCAATGGCGGGGCTGAGCAGCAGACGTGGACGAGTGTTTCCGGCTCTCGTGCCGCTGTGGTATTGGGCCGCTCGGTCGTCCTTCAGGCCCTCCCTCCCATCGCCCTCGCAGGCGCGAATCAAGGATGAGAGCAAGGACAAGAAGAAGAAGCGCAAGCGCACGGAGCGGCGCTTTAACGTGGAGAAGGCCACCAACGCGCACATGCGGGAGCTGTTCGAGGGCGCCCAGCCCACCAACATTGACTCCAAGTGATGCGTTGTGTTTGGTGGTGTGTGCTGGTGGCGGTGGTCCATGGTGGCGTGACCCCGCAGCCAGCAGGCAATCAGGTATACGCTCGTGAAACCCATGAAAGCGGGGCGCTTACGCTTGGCGTCACGGCATGGGCAGGAGCTAGCAGGATGTGGCAAGCAGAAGGGCCATAGATAGAGGAGCGAGTGAGGAGCGAGGTGTGAAATTATCGAAGGCGGACAGCTTCGTGTCCTGCAAGGCGGTGCATGTAGTTCATTGTTGCATGAACATCGAGTCGTCTGGAGATTCACGGCACCACACGGCACCACAAGACCACAAAACCACGTGCGCCGTCCGTGTTACTATTTTCCACCTTATAAGTTGAGGTAAATAAAATAAAATGGTAACGCCGATCCGTAGAGTCTGGCGTAGTTTATCGGGGCAAGATGGGTCAGGGTGAGGGGCAAAGAAACGCCCCCTCACGCTGCCACCTCACCACGCAAGTGGGACCAGGTTTGGGGTCTCACCCGGGTGGCCGGCGCATTCGCCCTTCAGTTATGCGCCTGAGTTTGATAATGCCCCCAGCCTGTTGACGGCGTGGGTGTGGAGTTCGGGGGCACATGCCTTTGCATCGGCTGGCTTCACCCCCAGATGTGTGGGCACCAAGTTGTAGGGTATGGATCCTGTCACTCCCAGGGCGACGCACTCGTCGGCAGAGTAGTGGACACGCCAGCCAGCGTCTTCCAGCAAAAGCTTTAAGGTCAGGTGTTGCTCGGCTTTTTCTTCACGCTTGTGAAGGTGGCGGGTGTCGGAGCTGTTACCTACTTCAATAATGTGCACGGGTAGATTCCTCTTGTCCAGGGGAGGGTGGTAGTCGGCAGAGACGGTGTGGGCAGGCAAGTCTGGGATAAATAAGATGTCGGGCCGTAGCTTGGACATAAGTTCAGGTGAGGTGCCAGGTTTGAACAGCCAAGCAGGGGGCCGCTGTGTAGGGGGGGGGCGGGGTTCGGGGGAGCGGAAGTTACTGATTTTACTGGACCTGGGTGACGCCGAGTGCTGCGGAGTTGTACGGAGTGCGCATGATTGTGGCGGGGGGGGGGCATGGTTCCAGCGGAGGGGAGATGAAGTCTGCGATGTAACAGTTGCGCGCGAAGGTTCCTGGGCTTCACGGGGTGGTGCAGGTCGCCGCGGGGTGGCACGTGCGCGGCAGGTTCGCCCGTTCGCGCACGCACGCGACGGATTCTGGGTGGGTTAACAGCCGCGCACCGAATTCACAGCAACGTACGTGGGGCAGGTGGGAGGGAAAGGCAGTTGGGGTGGTGGGGGTTTGGGGGAGTCGGGGAAATCAGAGGGACTCGGGCGGGACGGCATGGGCCGGCCCGGACGGCTCTGAAAGCCCCGAACTTACCGATTTCGCTTTTTGGAATCGGTACGGCTCAGCGCGTTGAATCGCCTTTGTGCAGCGCGTGGCTTCGCGTGCGTGTATTGTTTCTGGCCAATAACAAGCAGCATGCGCCATGAAGTTGTTTAGCTCGAAGAAGCACGGGCCCAGGCGGGAAGCTGCCCAGCGCGTCAGCGCGGCCACGGCTGAAGCGCCCGTGAAAGTCGTGTCGCTTGACCACTTTCGCAAGGATGTGGGTCAAGACGTCTTCGATGGCATTGTGGCGTGCGCGACGGGGGCGGTCAGGAGCTCCAGCGTGGAGGACATGGTGGAATCCGTGGCGCGGCTGCGTGGGGGCTCTAACGCGCAGCCGGTGCTTCGGATGTACTGGTTCAAAGCGGGCGTTGGCGAGCAGACGAAGGTAGGCCGTCTGGTTTAGCGGGAGCTCTTAGGAATAGAGGAATTTGCAGGCCGAATTGTCGTCGCCGCGGGCCGCTCGTCCGCTGCAGCAGCTTGTCCTCTTTTCCGGCGTCCATGACCATGTAACCACCGCCACGGCCCCTTTGTAGATGCATTCAGCAATGCGCTGAACGGCACAGTTGTGTCTATTGATATACGCGCCTTTCATGTTGGGGCGGGAGCAGCCGCCCAGGATGTGTCCTCCGGAGTCAGGGGCGTGGCAGAGTGGGCAGCGGCCGTCGCCTCCCATGCGGTACCGGCGTTTAAGCTAGGCGTTGAACAGGTACCCGTAGCGGGCGTAGAGGATTTGTTTGACCAGCCAAGGGTGGCGAGACGCAGCGGCTAGGGTGCCGTTGCTGAGTTTAGGGCACGTGGCTGCAGCTGCGGCTTCCCATCTCTCAAGGACGGGGGTGCTGTCTGTGAACCCGTGCCACACCCTGAGTGAGGCTAGCAGGCCCCGGTTGAGGTCGCTAAGATAGAACTGCACTCCCTTGCCCCTTCTAGTTAAGACGCCCCTCAGTCACCAATCGCCGGGTTCCGACACCGGGGGCCGACCCGCGCTTCCAATGGGTCACCGAAGTCTGTAGAATTCCCAAACGACCTCCTTTCACCTCCAGAGGAAGTTCATATGATACGGCATAATTACAATATAATTTACAGCGCAATTGCAGCGCGAGAGCGAGCGCCAAGCGACGAGTGCCGACATCGCAAGATCCAAAACAAATCCAAACTCAAACTCACAACACAGACGTCTCGCACCGGGGTCCGAGCGGACCCCGGCTTTAAGACGCCTGCAACGGATGCTAGGGTTTCGGCCGACCCCGGGTCTCAGGCCGGTGTAGCCCGGAATCCTGCGCCGTTGGACCCGCGAGAAATTGCGTGATATTCTTCATAATGCAAAAGGCACATTTCCGCCCAGACAGCCCGCGAAACGGCGGCCCAGAGGACAAACGGCATGCAACTCGCGCGCGCAGTCCTGCCAACAGTCCTCATCGGCAATGCATCTGGTTATATGTGGTTGCGTGTTTGATGTTGTATTTGCGTGTTTGTCGTGCCTGACGACTTTATTCAAGATCTCCGAATGCTTGCCTGGCCATGTCTCGTGGTGCGACCTCTATTTGGCTGCAGAATGTATTCAATTCACTCGTATGAAACAAATTGCCCAGGTAGCTTGACGCCACGAAGTTCCCCTGCGAAGCTGAGGACCACCGGGTGATAATGATGAACCGCGCGGCACAGAGGCTGCAACGTGTATGCTGAAACCTCATTCGCACGTACTTATGAAAATCAGGACGGTGTTCGCAAACTGAGCTTGAAATGCCTCCGGACCCGGCGAACGACCTCGTAGAAGACGCCCGCATATTCAAAGCTGCGAATGCAGCCCTTCTCGTGCAGTACTGCCTGGCCGGAGCGAAGGACCTCAGCCAAAGCCGAACCGCGTTGAAGAACTGGAACCGCGACGGCAACTGGAGGCTCCCATCGCGCAAGCTCGGCCCCGGGCCCGCGCAGCTCGCTGTTGCAAGCATGGAAGACCTCGAAAATGTGCTAGGTCGCTGCCGGCGTGCTGGCGCGGAGGCCGGGCATGTCGCGGCCATTGAACGCCGTTTGCAGCCGCTGTTGGATGGTTCCGGTGCGTGAGGGTGCTGATATGAACGTAATGATGTGTTGGCGGCGTGTGCGAAATGTCACGTATGATAGGACCACAGCACTAACCCGCATTCTTTCCTTTGCTTGCCCCTAGGTCCTCAGCGGCTGGGCCCTCGGCTGGCCCCTCGGCGGAAGGCCCCTCGGCGGCTGGCCCCTCGGCGGCTGGCCCCTCGGCGGCTGGCCCCTCGGCGGCTGGCCCCTCGGCGGCTGGCCCCTCGGCGGCTGGGCCCTCGGCGGCTGGGCCCTCGGCGGCTGGGCCCTCGGCGGCTGGGCCCTCGGCGGCTGGGCCCTCAGCGGCAGCTCCGAGTGGAGGCCTCAACACTGCACCAGCTACAGCCCCAACACCCCAGCACCAAGGTGCGTCCTGGCATATGTACCTGATTCCTGCGTGCTTGCACCCATACCTCCTGCTTGCCTCCACACCATCGCTTACATTCATGTTCGCACTGTGGTCTGTATGCACACAGCCCTGTATGCCCACCTGGCACCACTGTGGCGGAACCGTTTGCCGGCACAGGCCGGCATCCTGGCGCATGGCGTCTTGCCGTACCTTCGGCGCGACACCTGCCAGTCACTTGTCCGCAAATGGGTCAACACTGGGGCGCTTCGCCTGGGCACGGCTGTGTTCCCGCGTCCCCGTGGCAGTCCAGTGGAGGCCTTTGCGGTGGCTGGAATTGAGGACCTGGCAGAGGTGCTGCGCCTGTGCCGGAGAGAATGCGTGGAGGAACACCGTGCAGCTATGGTTGCTGGGTTGGACCAGCGTGTCCTTGCTGCTCTTGCCGAAAGTGAAGGTGCGCCAGAATGGAAGTCTGTTGGTGTTTGCGGTGTGCTCCCACTTGTGCTTCATTCCGGCTGGGTAACCATGCCAAATGCCTGCAATACAGATGGGACCGACTTCAAGGCGTACCAGGCGTTCCGGCGGTCACAACTACAAGCTGCGGCTCTCCAGGCCGAGGTCACGCGGCTTGAAGCCGTACGCGCGCAGCGAGTTTCACCAGCAGGTACGCTGCAAACACATATGTCACATCATAATTCCCCGGAATCAGCCCAGCAAGCAGCACTCCCCCTGCTTATCATCAGCTCTTCCTGCCTCGAACTGCATATGCAGGCGGGCGGCCAGCAGTTCCTTCCCCGGTGGGGGCACGCTCTCCACCAACCACAGCACCCCATCAGGGGACGGCTGGCCCACAGCCATCCACAGCAACCAAACGTATGCCAGCAGCTCCTTGCACCCCGGTGCCACGACGCGGCATCCGTGGGCAGCCCATGCAGCAGCAGCCAGCAGGAGGCTGCCCTGCGGCTGCTGCACCAGAGCAGCAGCCAGCAGGAGGCTGCCCTGCGGCTGCTGCACCAGAGCAGCAGCCACTGCACATCCGTCACCCCAATGGCTTGTGGGCGCGCAGCTGGCTGGGGCAGGGCCGGCGGACCTGGGGCATTGCCCGCTGGGTGGCCCGCTGGCTCACAGTGCGCAAGGTGCTCACGCTCATCGTGGCCTGCGCTGTGTGCGGCTACGGCACCTACCCGGTGTCCGATGAGCTCGCAAAGTGGGGTGTGCGGTCGCCACCAACAGCAGACAGCCTGCCGCTATACTCCCTGGCGAACCACCTTCACCCCGGCCCCATGGCGGGCCCTGACGGCACGTGGCTCCTGTGCCCCACGTGCGCCGGCAAACATCAGTCAGACAGCCGCTTGGAACATGTCGTGTTCTCATCACCAGAGTACATCCAGGACGTGGTTCGCCTGGACTCATCGCTTCAGATGCTCCTGGCGCTAGCAAATGTTGGGGCGGGCTTTGCAGCCAATGCCAAGGGCTACTTCACGGCGGGCCTGCGGCAGCCACACGCAGTCGGCGCCCATCGCGGATGGCCGACGGCAACCCCACGGCCCCGAGCCCCCGGCCCCGCCCCCGGCCCCCCCTTGGCTGCCGCCTTTGCATTGCCACACAACCCGGCGGCCCTCCCGTCCTGCGTCCGCCGCAGCGACGCATGCCCCCCTCTTCCCCCCCTCCCGTGCTGCATGGACCCTCGCCTCCCCTTCGACCCCCGTTCGACATCTGCACGCTGCCAATACCCGCCCACACCCCATCCCAACCACACCCGCCGCGGCCTCATATGCATGCTGTCATTCGGGCATGGGCTTGTAGGATGGGCATTTGATTTGCGGGGTGGCCCCCCTGCAGCCCCGCCTTGCGTGCACGCACTGTTGCCTCACGGCACGCCTCATGGCATGCCCGGGGCCCCACACACAGCACGGGCCGCACCCGACCGCCCGCTCGCGCCCGCACCCGCACCCGTGGTTGCTATCCCAAGTACACAGCACACGGCGGTTGTGGCTCCCTGGCGTCCTCCATGTGCTCATCACGTGCCGCGTCCACCATGCCCGCCGCGCCCTAGCCCCAGCAGGTGCAGGTGCCGCTATAGCCACAGCCGGTGGCGTCGCTGCTACAGGCGCCAAAATTTGTGCCACAGCCAGGGGTGCTGCTGTCGGGGACCCGGCTTGTGCTCACGGGGGGAAATAGCGGCCGCGGCCCGGACCGCTACGGTGGCGGCGGTGCGAGAAGGTGCGGGCATGGGGTAGTCACTCTGAAACCTGATCGGGAGACCCAGCGGCCACGGGCCCGCGCCATTGCGGGTCTGGGAAATGCGCAGCGTGCGAAGTAGGGGGCCCGCCTTGCCCTTGGCGCGAAGCGGTAGGTACCATCAGTAATCAGTCCAACCCACCACCTGTTGAGGTACGCTGCGGGACGCCGCCCCTTGCCCCTTGCCCTGTACCTGAGTGCTTTCGCACCAAAATGGGCACGGCGCGGTATGGTGCTGTCTTGGAGGACGCGCGTGCTGCGCAGTAAAGTTACATCAAAATCTGAGCAGAAGGGGGGATGGAAGCGGGGTCCTCGGAACTGCGGCGGTGAAGCTGTCTTCAGCTCACGCGGGCATGGGCCACGCCGTGCCGGGGGGTCCCCATCAACCATGCGCCGTTCTCGTCCGGCGAAGACACGACCGCGCGCAAGCACACCGACCTAACTTGTTCATACCATTTACGCGCATATAACCACCATGCTCCAGCGCGCTGTCCTCGCATCCACCGCACATGCAAACCCAACACGAACGCCACCTTGACTCCAAGGAATGAGACTCTGAGCTTGCTTTAAGGCGTCTCAGCAAGGATGGGAGCGGGTTGCAGTCGACATATTTTATTGAAGGAGCACTTGACGCCGAGCGAATGGAACGCTCTTTACTCGGCCGAGTGGAGGAGCGAGCGGTCTCGCGAGCTGGACAAATATGGAGGTGAGTTCAATGGTTCAGCGCTAGGTTGTTTTCGGTGCAGGTGGGCAGCCCGCGCTGGGGCACTGGGCTATTCTGCCGGCTCCGGGAGCCAGGGATGCTTGTAGTTGATGCAATTAATATGGAAAGCTTTGATAAGGCGTGGCATGTTGTTTGCAAGCCCGGAAACCCAAGCTGAAGTGCAGCTTGGTTTTGCGTCGCTGCAGGCCCTGCGCGGCCAGCTGTGGCTCGCGGAGACTCTGTCTCCGCAAAGCTATGCTTCCTGGAGGTGCGCTCTCCCAGTTTCAGTCCGCGACATGCGCGCCTGGGAGGAGCTCGGCGCGAGTCACGCACAGCCCGCTGCTGCTAGCTGGTGGAGGGTCGCACTGGAACGCCCGACACCACGCATCTGCGGGGCCTGGTCGACCGGCAACCGGCTGGCAACCCGGTACCCGACAGCCCGACACTCGCGCGGGGGTCCGCACGGTCGCCGACACGGCACCGCCGCCCTCTCAAATGTGTCCACCGCCCTCTCAAATGTGCAGGCGGGCTTGCGCAGCGAGCAGCGCAAGATGAAGATCGTGCTGGACATCCAGGACGACGAGGCGAAGCGGCGGGAGGCAGCGGTGAAGGCGACGCAGGACCGCAACGCCGCGGTCGCGGAGGCGCTGGTCCTGCACACGGACGCCAGGTGCGGGCGGCTGAAGCAACGCGGGGGGGGGGGATGTTTCGGGCGTGGGGGTCGGGGGTGGATGTCCAGTTTGGAGGGGCCTTCGTTGCGGATACCTTGGACTGACGCCCCAGCCGTGCAACTCCCCCACCCGCCCGCCCAGCCCAACCCAACCCAACCCACCCGCCCAACCCAACCCAACCCAGCCCAACCCAGCCCAACCCAACCCAACCCAACCCAACCCAACCCAACCCAACCCAACCCAACCCAACCCAACCCAACCCAACCCAGCCCAACCCAACCCAACCCAACCCAACCCAACCCAACCCAACCCAACCCAACCCAACCCACCCAACCCAACCCACACACAGGGCCGTGGAGCGGCGCATCTCTGACGGCGCCACCTCCATGGCTGAGTCCAGCCTGGTGGCGCTGGTCCTGGGCGCCACCAGCGCCACCGGCATGTCCGCCTACAGCGCCGCCGCCTCCGCCGCGGGCGCCGCCGCCGGCAGCGGCAAGGAGTTCTCGCTGCTGACGAAGGACGACCCCGAGCTGCGGCGCAAGATGGCGGAGCAGCGCAAGCGCATGATGGAGTACGCCAAGGGGTGAGGGCAGCAGGCGGGGGAGCAGGCGGGGGCCTGGGGGAGGGGGACGGTGTGAACACCAGCCCAGGCTAAAGCGGGGGGAGGGGGGCCTGGGGTGGCAAGCTGCGGGTGGGCGTGGGGTAGGGGGTGGGATACTGGGATGGGGTAGTCAATTCCAATGGCCGGGGCAATCAACCGGGGCAGTCGTGCCTGCGCGCGAGCGGTTTGTTTGGAATTCGTGGGGTGCGGAGGAAGGCACAGCGTGTTTTTGTTTCGAAATCACGAAGTCTGAAAGGGGGCGGGGGTAGCTGTCTGTGCGAACGCTGTTGGGTGGATTTTGAAGAGGACCGGATGGGGGAAGCAGACACAAAAGACGAAACGGGCAGCAGCCTGGGACAAAGCCGTTGACGTTGGTGCTGCTGCCTGCCGCACAGAGTCAATGTGGCGAAGGGCGCGCCGCCGCCTAAGCCGCTGAACCTGCCGGAGATCCGCTCGAAGGTGGCGGCCAACTGGAAGGACAAGAGTGAGTAGTGGGTGGGCGGGGGGTGGATGTGGGTGGATGGGGTGGGGTGGGGTGGGGTGGGCGATGGCAGGGACTGGGCCGCCGGTGGGTGGGGGAGAAGCTGCACATGCTGACCTGCTCACGCCAGGCACACAGCCCTCCGCTGGGAGCGAAGGGACGCGACGACGCATTGAACCAGCGCGCGGAGCGCATCCAAGCACGCGTGGAAGACCCGCCTTAACCCCACCTCGCGCCTGCGCATGCGTGCCGCACCTTAAACACCGCCCTCAGACGACAACTCCAACAGCGACGACGAGGGCGACCTCAGCCCCGAGGCGCGCGAGGCCAAGCTGGCGGCCGCGGCGCCGCCGCCCGCGGAGTGGCGCGTGCGGCTGCACCAGGCCCGGCGGCGCACCATCCTGGTGGTTGCCGCCATCAGCAAGTGGCAGCTGGCCATGGCGCTGCGGCCCGGGCCCAAGCGCCTGCCGCGCGTCAGCAGCTTCAGCTACTACATCCCCAAGGTGGGGGCGGGCGGCGGCGGCGGGGAGGGGGCGGGTGGAAGGCCGCGAGGAGGGGGCGGCAGCGAGGAGGGGCCGGGTGGGAGGTAGCGAGGAGGGGGTGGTGGGCCGGGATCGGATGGCGACATTGTGCAGCACGCAACCCCCAGCCGCCCGTCGCCCCTCCCCCTGGGCTTATGTACAATCCCTACAACCTATTTGAATCTCATATACCCCGGTTCGCATGGACGGCTCCCCCCCACTAGGGTACCATCTTTGCAACCCCCCTGCTGCAACTACCTGTCATCATCATCTCGTCTTAATCAATCATGCATGGAACCCCCCTTCCCAGGTGCTGGGTGACGAGGCGCCGCGCTTCATCGAGGAGGCCAAGGCGGTGGCAAAGATTCAGGCGGACGCGGCGGCCCGGCACGAGCGGGAGCAGCAGCGGCAGCGGGCCCCGCAGCAGCAGGAGCTGGGGCAGGAGCGGGAGTCGCTGGGGGGGCTGGGCGGCGTGGGGTCGGGCTCGACGTCCACCAGCCCCATGCCGCGGCCGCCGCCGCGGCGCGGCATGTCGGACAGCGGCGCCGCCAATTCGGCTGTGGTGGCGGCGGCGACTGCGGCCGTGAACGCGGCGGCGGCGGCGGGCGGCGGCGGCGCGCTCACGGGCGTGCCACAGCTGGCGCTGGGCGGCAGGAGCCGGGAGCTGCGGAAAAGCAACTCGGGTGCGCGTGGGGTGTGAGCGGGGGGCGGCTTTGGGATGCGCTGGGGTGGCTGCCGTCGGGACGTCGTCGGGCCCTGGAGTCACAACCGGGGCCGTACCACTTGCCATGCGGCACGTGGTGGGACGTGCTGGCTTGGGCTCGGCTGGGGTCTAGCACCCGTCCGCGCCCCTCGCTTGGGCCCCGCCAAGACAGGGTGCACACTGCCAAGACAACACGCACCTTACCGGCCCCACGCCCCGGCCCCCTTTGTTGCGCACTGCCGTGCAGGCAAGTCCATTTCCTCGCTGCCCGACCTGCCCGGCCACCAGTCGGACGCGGAGGGCGGCGGCGCGCGCCGCGGCAGCCGCAACAACACGCCCACGCTGCCCGCCATCGGCTCGCGGCCCTCGCTCACCGACGGCGAGCTGCCGCCGCCCAATGTGCCCACCGCGCCGCGCCTGCCGCGCAGCATGCTCGACCGGGCCAATGAGAGCACGCGCACCGGCCGCCGCCAGTCGGACAGCGCCGTGGCGGCAGCCATGCTGCCGGCCGGCATCGCCGCCGCGGCGGCGGCGGGCGCGGCGGTGCTGACGAACGGAAGCGGCGGCGGCCCCGGCGGCCCCGGCGGCTCCGGCGCAGCGGCCATCGCCGACCGGCGCGGCGTGCGCGGGCAGCTGCGGCCGCGCGCCAGCGACAACGGCGTGTCCCGGCTGCGGCAGCGCGACGGCGCCGGCACCGGCAGCGAGGGCGGCGCCGGCGGAAGCCCCTTCATCGCCAACCTGGCGGCGTCGGGCGGCTCGGGCTCGGGCTACCCGATGCATCGGCGCAGCGACGCGGGCACGGGCAGCGGCGGCGGCCTGACGACGATGGGCAGCGCGCCGTCGGATGGCAGCTTCCTGCCGCCCATTGAGCGGGGCGACAAGGCGGTGGCGGCCGCGGCCGCGGCGGCGAACGGGGTCGGGGGCAAGCCGGTGACGCTGGCGCAAGGTGGGGCTGCGGGGTGTGTAGGAGGGATGGGGGGGGGCTGATCGGCGGCACAGGCCGGCGGGGCCAAGGATGGACTGGATGGGGCTGATGCACAGGGGTAGGGCCACAGAGGCACATGACCCCAGGGCCCCAGGGGCAGGGGCGCGCAAGTCGCGTGGAGTGCCGAGGTGGCGAGGCCTCCGCAGCACCTCATCTTGCTGGCTGCTGCCCCCACTCACACCCCTCCACCCCTTCCACCCCGCCGCACCCGCAGCCCGGCGCCTGGCGCTGCTGAGCGAGGCGGGCAACAGCAGCGGCGGCAGCGACGACTCGGGCGTGTCGGCGCGCGCCAACATGTCGCCATCGCGACTGGGGCCGCTGAAAATCAGCACCGGAGGTGATTCTGGGCGGGGTCTGGAATTTGGGATGCTTGCTGTGGGCAACAGCAGAAAGGGCGGCGCCAACTGACGGAAGGATGGCAGCGTGCATGGGGATAGCCAGTCCGTGTGCAACCAAAGAGGGCGGGGGTCGCGCAGAAATGGCCCCCGCCGTCTTGCGGACACGGGCTGGGCATGGGTGGCATGCACTCCTGCCGCACCCCCTAGTCATGAATGGAGCCCCTGTGCGCTTGCTTCATCATCGGCGCGTCCCGCGCTCGCCGTTTCCTGCATGCAGGCACCGCCACGCCCACCAACGGCCGCGCCGCACACAGCCGCTCCCCGGAGAAGATGGCGGTGGGCTCGCCCTCCGTGGCCAACGGCCCGGTGAGCCTGGGCG
The DNA here is from genome assembly GCA_016834605.1 of Chlamydomonas incerta. Lineage (NCBI taxonomy): Eukaryota > Viridiplantae > Chlorophyta > Chlorophyceae > Chlamydomonadales > Chlamydomonadaceae > Chlamydomonas > Chlamydomonas incerta. Next base: position 3,706,763 of record JAEHOC010000001.1, on the reverse strand, counting down.
CTGGGCGCCTGTGCCACGGTGCCTTGCCGCGCCTGGTCGTGCTGTTGCTGTGTCTGGATCGCCGGGCGGGCGATGGCACATATCAGGACGGAGCCGGGCACCGGGACGGGGCGGGGCGGGGGTTGCTGGGGGTAGGTGGGTGGGGGCGCTGCATGGAAGAGCCTGTGGCTGAAGCTCTGCTCCCACGGGCTGTGTCGCGCTGGGCAGGTGGCGGGCAGCTCCATTCTGGACGGCGTGCGTCAGAGCCGCGACACCACCGCGCTGCTGAACCGCGAGTTCAAGGAGGCGCTGGCGGTGGCGGCGGCGGCGGCGGTGGCGGGCGGGCCCGGCGGGCCAGGCGCCGCGGGGGCGGCGGGCGCCAGCCCGCTCAACAGCCCAGGTGCGGCCGGGGCCTGGAGCCGTGCGTGGAGGGCTGGGGCCGTGGCAGCCAGGCTGTGTGGGGCTGTGGGGCCAGTTGGCACTGGCTGCTTGGCTGCTGGGCAGTTGGATTGCGAGCCGAGCATGCCGCGGCGCAGCGCCGGGCCGTGGCGCAGCGCTGGCGTGCTGAAACACCGCTTCTTCCCCGCTATGCCGCTGACACCTACCCCACCACTAGCGCAACCACCACAACCACCAATAGCAGCACTCTTTGCCCCAACCCCAACTTCTTTGCACCATCTCTGCAACCCCCAACATCCTTGCAACCCACCGCAGGCTACCGCGGCCGCTCCCTGGACAGCGGCTCAATGGAGCGCAGCGACAGCGCGGGCGGCGGCGGCGTGGCGGCGGCGCTCAGCAGCCCGCGCACCAGCGGCCTGCCGCCCTCCGAGGGCGCCAGCATGTCGGGCGCCATCGCCACGGCGCAGGCCGCGCCGGGCGCCGGGGCCGCGGGGGCGCTGGGCAGCGGCCCGGCGCCGCCCTCTGGGCGGCCCTCGCCGCCGCTGACGGTGGTGACGACCAGCTCCACAGACGTGGGGCCGGCGTCGCTGAGCCCCAGCAGCGCTGCGGCGGGCGCGGCTGCGCCGCTGCCGGTGCCGGTGCCGCCGCCCGGCCCGCCGCCCTCCAACCCGCCGCCCGCGCGGCCCAGCCACCTCCTCTCCGCCGGCGCCGTCGCCCCCACCCCCAGCGGTGCCTCGCGGCCCACGCCGCCGCCGGGCGGGCCGTCGTCGCTGGCGCGCAACAGCAGCATGAACCGCAACGCGCCGCCGGCGCCGCCGCCGGGCGTGGACGCGGAGGGCGCGGCGCGGCTGTCCAAGGCGCAGCAGCTGATGGGCATGTACGCCAACCGCGTCAACGCGCAGTGGGCGGAGGGGCAGCAGTGGGCGCCGCCCACCGTGCTGCCCAGCTCCGAGCAGGTGCGGGCGCGGGTGCGGGTACGGGTGCGCCGTCAGCGTGTGTCGTCGCCGCGTGTGTTGGCGTGTGCACGGGATTTGTCACGTTACCCCGGTTGCGACAGGGGCTGCCGTTACGGCTCCCCCTGGATGGGCAGCTCGCCTGTACCCGGTTGGGAGATTGCCACTGGACTGCGATACTGCGACCCTGAACAACTCTCTCTCTGGGCCGCGCTCTCCCTTTCTCCTCCCTCTCGCTCTCTCACCTCTGCGCTCTTCTACGCACCGCCCCACCACCACCACCCCAGGAGATGTTCTGCTCCTCGGACGCCTGGGTGCCCTACAAGGTCAACGCGCTGCGGCTGCTCAAGCAGGGCGGCATCGCGGTGCACATCGACGCCTGCGCCGACGCGGTGCCGCTGGCGGACGGCAGCGCGCTGGACGTGTGGACGTCCTGCCCCTGGCAGCTGGTGCAGGCGCTGCGGCCGGGCAGCGTGAGTGCAGGGCCGGAAGGGGGGGGGGTTGTGAATACTATCACAAGCTAAATCCAAGGGGAGGGCGGCTGCGCGGGGGGCGGGCGAGGGAGGGGGCAGCGGTTGGTGGTAATCTCACCGCTTCTGTTGGTCTTCAGTGCCTGCTGCACCGCTTTGCCAACCATCCTTGCAGCCCCGGCCCCTGCTGTCTGCCCTGCTACACTTCTCTTTCCATCCTTGCAACCCGCACCCACCTCTTCCCGCACCCACCTCTTCCCGCACCCACCTCTTCCCGCACCCACCTCTTCCCGCACCCACCTCTTCCCGCACCCACCTCTTCCCGCACCCACCTCTTCCCACCCGCCCGCCGCAGCTGCCCATGTCGGAGCGGCTGGAGGGCGTGCCGCTGGGCGCGCGCGTGCTGCAGCAGCTGGTGCTGGCGGTGGAGGCGCTGGCGGGCAAGGAGGCGGTGGGGCGGCTGCAGGTCATCCTGGCCATCAACGACGACCAGCGTAACGCCGTGGTCGCGGACATCATCCGCAGCCGCTCCTACGGGTGAGGCGCGGGCGGCGCGGGTCGGGCCGGACGTGGGGCCGGGGGGGTGGGAAGATGCGGATGGGGTGGCAAGGTGCCGACGCAGGTGCAGGCGTGAATGTGCTGGGGCGGGGATGGTCAGGATGGTCAGGATGGTCAGGCGGCCCCCTGTGTGTTGCGCACGGGCGTGCAACGCCGCTTGGCACACCAACTGCCCGTGTCATACCAACGACCATGAGCGCGGTACGATGCGTCTGGCGTCTAGCGTCTGACGCGTTGTGGTTGTGTGTGTGTGCGCGCCCACGCAGGCTGAAGCCGGAGAACCTGATCCTCACGGCGCAGCGCAAGCGGTGCGGCTACCGCTACGACCGCGAGGCGCAGGCGTTCCTTGAGGTGCGGGTGGTGTGGTGCGGGTGTGTGCGGGTGCGGGTTGCTGCGGGGTTGGTGCGGGTGTGCGGGTGCCGGGATGCGGGTGCGGGTGCGGGTGGATGCGCGGCCAGGCGGGTAGTGGCAGTGGCCCGCGGGAGGCGCAGGCTGCTGGGGCGTGGGCACCGGCACGGGGGCAGGGGCCGGAGCTCGCCGCCGCTGCATATACCGCCACCATCACCACCACCACCACAACAACAACAACAACCTGCGCGGCATCGTAACCAGTCATGAATAAAACCCGTTACCTTTCGTCTCAGCCTGGCCGATGACCACAACCCGCCCCTCCACCCCTCCACCCCTACCTCCCCTCCCCCCTCCCCTCCCGCCCCCAGGACCCCGCCTCGCCTGCCGCGGTGCTGGGCAGCGGCTACTCGCTGTGCCAGCTGGCCTGGCTGGGCGACGCCTTCTACGTCTCCCGCGAGGGCGAGCTGTCCATGCTCATGGGCAAGACGCTGCTGGAGCGCTTCGCGGCCGGCGACAAGGACCAGGGCAAGGTGCGGCGCAAGGGCGCGGGCTCATGTGCAGTGGTTCAGTAGTGCAGCAGCTCAGTATGGTAGTTCATTCCGAGCCCCAAGCCAGCAGGGGGTTGGCGGCCGCGGCGGCTGCGGCAGCTGCTGCTTGCTGCGGCTGCGGCAGCTGCGGCTGGAAGGAAGGCATATGCGGAGATTGCCCGCTTACCGCTACTGTGGCTGACACGACGCCGTCGCACCCTCGGCCGACCCACCTCTTGTGCCGCCGCAGGTGGAGTGGCTGGTGTGGCGGCGCGCGCGCGACCTGTCGCTCCTGACGCCTGAGGGCATCCTGGACCTGCCGCAGCTGGCCTACTCGCTGTACGCCGCGGATGCGCACAGCGGCAACATGGTCACGCAGGCCGCGCCCGCCTCCTCGCTCACCATCCCCCGAGCCTACGACTCCACCCTGCTCGCGCTGAAGAACCCGCCGCCGCCGGCGCCCGGGAATAAGGCGTCGGCCCCGGCGGCGGCGTCGGCCGCCGGCGCAGCCGGCGTGGCTGCCGCCGCCGCTGCTTCGCAGCAGCGGATATCCGCGGCGGCGGCGGGCGCCGGCATCCAGGGCGGCGGCGGCGCGGCGGGCGTGATCGACCTGCGCGCGGCGGAGCTGAGCAGCCCTGTCATGGTGGAGGCGCTGACGGCGGTGCGCAAGCGCTGCGGGCACGACGGCTGGGTGGGACTGCAGCGCTACCTGCTGCACGTGCCCACGCTGCACAGTGAGTGGCGGCGCGCTTGTAGCTCGCATCGGCGCTTGGGTTTATGCGCCGCGTGTGCTGTGGGCTGCGTGTCTGCACTGTTTTACCCGTGCCGTGGCCCACTGCAACTGAGGTCGCCGGTACCCGGCTTGTGGTATCTCTTCATCTTGACATCCGCCCCGTGCGTGCGGCGCCCACCCCACGTTTAGCTTGGTTTAGATTGGGCTGGTGTTCACAACCCACCCCACCCCACGTCCTAACTAATGATGAATGTACCCTCCCCCCGCGCCCTGGCCCGCCGCAGACATGCTGAACTCGCTGGGCATCTTCCGGCCCAAGCTCACCATGAGCGGCGACGTGGCGCGGCTGAGCCTGGACGCCGCCGACATCACCGCCGACCCGCGCCTGGGCTGCGTGGCGGTGCAGAACCGCACCAGCCCCGCCATCCTCACCTGCCCCAACGTGCGTGCGTGCATGTGCCCGTAGGCATGCGCCGCGCGCGCGCTGTGCGCCTCCTGACCCGTGCGACGGGCGGTGCATTCCCGGCTCTGGTGCTGCGGCCTTGCTGCCGCGGCTGCTGTGCCGACACTACCGCAACATGGAAGCCGATGCTTTAACGCGGACCCCTGACCCCTCCATCACCAGACCACCCCACACACACGCTCACACACACTCACACACTCTTCCACACACTCACACGCGCAGGAGGTGGACGACCTCATCCCGCTGCTGCTGGCCCAGGACCGCTCCGCCGCCTTCCGCGACATCGTGGCCGCCAACCTGGCGGCGGGCGCCGGCGGCGAGGGCGGCGGCGCGGGCGCCACGGTGGTGGCCAGCCCGCAGCTCATGTGCGCCAACACCGCCAAGCCGGGCCAGCGCATCCTGGTGTACGTGGCAGCCAACGACGTCACGCAGTTGGCCGTAAACCTGGTGCTGCTCATGGCCAGGTGCGTGTGCGTGTGCGTGTGCGTGTGCGTGTGCGTGTGCGTGTGCGTGTGGTGTGCGTGTGCGTGTGCGTGTGCGTGTGCGTGTGCGTGTGCGTGTGCGTGTGCGTGTGCGTGTGCGTGTGGGATGTTGGAGGAGTTGGGGAGGGGATGAGGTCGAAAGGTGTGGCGGACTGGGGGCTTTAGGTTGGGACTGTAGGGGGAAGTGGGCGGCCAAGCCACAGTTTGTTTGTGTTTGGGATGGTCGTTCTGCTCACCCGCGACCCCTCAACCGCACCCGCGTCCGCCACACCACACCACACCACACCACGCCACGCCGTACAACGCCCCAACCCCCCCAGGCCCGGCCGCGACGTGGTGCACCTGGTGACGGTGGTGCACAACAGCCTGCAGCAGGCGGCGGGGCAGCAGCTGGCGCTGCGCTTCCTCAAGCAGCTGTCCAACGCCATGATCGAGACGCACGTGGAGGTGCTGGTCAAGGGCATCAGCGGCCTGCTGGAGGTCATGGTGCGTGCCGCGACAGGGCGGGGGGGGGGGACCGGGCGGTCGGGACCGGGCGGTGGGGACCGGGCGGTGGGGACCGGGCGGTGGGGACCGGGCGGGGGCGGCAGCCATGTGGCAGTGTCGCGATCGCAGGCGGCGGCGGTGCGGCAGCTACATGACCGGATGAGCCTCCCAAATCGCCCCTGTGTTTTTTTCCTCGTACTGCTCTAATACACACTCCCTGTGTTTCTTCCCTCGTGCTGTTCCAACACACACGCAGGAGGGCGCCGCCTCCAAGCTGGCGCCCAACCTGGTGGTGATGGCCTCCGCCGCCCTCACCATGTCCAACCTCAACACCGCCTCCGTCATGGGCAGCGTCACGCTGTCGGTGCTCAAGCGCCTGTCGCTGCCCGTGGCCGTCGTCACCTCCAACTCCAAACACCTGGTGCTCACGCAGCGACGTGAGTGCAGGGGCGGCGCGTGTGTGCCTGGTGGCCGGCGGCGTGTGGCTGTCTGCTGCCCCTTGCCTTACAACGTATCTGCTGCTCGAGTGAACATAGGCTATGCCAGAAAAATGCAGCCGCAGTCACCCAACCCCATCACCGGTACTCCCGCAGCAAGGCACCCCAAGGTGCCACGCCCAGTGCCCGCTCTTACACACTGCCACGCATGGCGGCCCCCGCCCCCTCCTCCCCTCCTCCCCCCTCCTCCTCCTCCCCTCCTCCCCCCCTCCTCCTCCTGCCCGCAGGCACTGCGCTGCGGACCATGGCCGTGGTGGAGTCCACCGCGCGGCCCACGCTGGCGTTCCTGTGCGCCCACTGCATGGAGCCCATGCGCGGCGACAAGCTGGTGCTGGCCGCGCACCACCCCACCCGCCAGATGACCACGCAGCAGCAGCAGACGCAGCGGCGCCTGCTGGAGAACTTCGCGGACATCGCGTCCAGTGAGTGTGTTTCGCGACAGGGCGGCGGCGAATGGAGCTGGCCAGAGCCAGGGATGGGTGCTGGGTGCGTGTGTGCATACTTCCGCGCCCCCGCTTTATTGGCGCCCGGTGTGCCCCTTACCGTTCTCGCCCACCCCACAAGCTGCGCATCCGCCGGCCTTCCAGTTTCTGAATCCGCCTCCCCCTCCCGCCCTCCCCCGCTGCCTTCCTCCGCAGGCCACCGCTTCCACTCCGCCTACCGCATGCAGCTGGACGGGCCGCTGGAGAAGGCGGTGGCGGCGGCGGTGGAGGAGGAGCCGGTGCACCTGGTGGGGCTGCAGGTGCCGGCCGGGACCAAGGGCGTGCCGGGCCACGTGCTCGGCCTCATCCGCGCCTGCCGCGGTGGCGTGCTCGTGTATCGCGACACCATGTGAGCAGCCGGCTGGGGCGGAGCAGGGCGGGGCTGGAGAGAAGCGGGGCGGAGCGGAGCGCGTGTCGTTAGGTGCGCCGGGCGGGCGCACGACCCGGCCGATAACAGCGCGTGGTGGGGCAAGGGGAGCCAGGCGGCACATAGCAGCGCTGCGACGCGTTGCGGGGGCCGTGTGCGATGTGCGGGGGCCGCTTTGTTGTTGAGCACTCGAGGAGTGTGGGGGCCACCGCGGCGCACGCGGGGGCCTCCGACTGTGTGCACTGCTCTTGGCGTGGGATGGATGCATTGGCATGGGGCTGGTCAGAGCGGGGCAGGGGTGGGCTGGGGTATTCCTAGGTGCGCGGGATCATGCGCCGTAGGAGCCGTGGCTGGTTGCTGCTGCATTCGTTGTCGTATGCTCGTCGGGGGCACGGAGCACTGCGGCCTATGGTGGCGTTAACACCTGTCAGGCATGGTGGTGAAGCCTGACGCGTGTGAGTCAGCTGCTGTGTTGACGCGGATTGGAGGGGCCCTGTACAGGCGGCCCGTGTGTGACATGTGACAGGGCATGCCTCTTGACCGTTTCTTTGGGTGGACTGCCAACGCGCGCGAAGGTCGTATCGACGCTGACAGGGCGACGTGAAGGCCGAGGTGGCAACGCTTCCTCGTGCCGAAAACGCTTGCCTGATGGCGCGCTTGGATGTCGGGGTTGTGCTATGACATTGCATTGCATCGGCAGGCTGGCGAATGATCTGCTGATTATGCCTGTGCAACCCAGTTGCTGGATGCTGACTCGACCATTGACGCCGTGCATGCATGAATGGGCGAATTGACGCGGAGGATTGGGGACTCTGCGCTGTTAAGCGCGCGCGAAAGCAGGCACCTGAGTGGGCGGTGCCGTCATCTGTTGTCTTGTTCAGTGCTGGGTTGGTAGATGCTTGACGCTTTGGCGTGCCGTATTGGTGTTCGCTGGATGCTCCAGAATGTGTGCATACATACAAAAGGCGTGTGTTTGGGGAGCTCAGCCGCATTGCCGCCGCTGAAAATGCGGTTGGGGTAACGGCCTTTATCAGCTGCGCGCGAACACACCGTGACACGCGTGTTCTGGTGTGCCCTCGCCGGGGCTATTGGACTGTGTAACTTAGCTGGAAGCAGACTGCCCTCGCACGACTACTGCGCTGCAGTCTGCACGTGTTTTGCACCTTGTACGTCAAGGTGTACGCAGTGGCGACCCCGTCACATTTAGTTGCCTCACGCCCTTCCTAGCCACGCTTCGGCAGCCTCAAAGCCGCTCTTGTCCCCGCTGACACCCTGCGGCGGCGGCGCGACCCTCGCCAGTGAGTCCACAGCGCTTGATACGCGCCTGTGCTGGACTGCAGAGATGCAACCTCCGACGCCGGCTGGAGCCGCGCCACGTCGCTGCTCGGCGCCGGCGGTCGCGCTATCCCCGCCGGGTGTGGCTGCCGATGATCCCCGGCCAGGCGCGCGCCGCTGACTGGTCGCGACGCCACCCCGTGCTGCACCCTGCCCGGCTGCCCCCGCTGCACCTTGTCCCAGAGTCGCGCAGAGGCGCATGCGCGCCACCGCCCAAGAGCCCAACCCCGGAAGCCAGCGGGACGCACGGGGACTGGGAGCGGCACGAGCGTTCGCGGACAGACTCCCGTTACACCATCGCCAGAGGTCGCCCCCTGGACGTCGCACTTCCCGCCACAGCAGACACCCCAGCACTTGAAGCAGCTGCTTGGCAGGCTTACACCTTGAAGCCGCGGCTCTTCCGGCGGCCACGGGCCTTCTCGAACTTGCGGCCCTTGGCGCGCACGTACGGCTTGGTGGTGGAGCCGGGCACACCTGCGGGCGGCGGCGGAGGAAGCCGTCAGCAATAGGGGGCGTAGAGGATCAAGGAATACGGGGGCGGGAACATTGCGCAGGTTCGGTGGTGCGGCTGGATGCTGGTTGTAGGTAGCTGCCGACGCCTCGCGCGCGCTGAACCAGCGTCTGCTGCCGCCCCGCTGCAGCGCCCGGCTCCGGCTCGCCGCGCCCTGCCGCCCGCGCCTGCCTGCCGACGACGTTGCTGCTCGCGGCCCCGGCGGCCAGCAGCGCCGCAGCCAAGGGCTGCGGATGTCAGCCGCCTCGGCCCGACCAAACGCCGCGCTGCCCTGTCCACCGCGCTGCACGGTCCGGCGCCGCTGCTCCTCATCTCCCGACCCGGCTTATCAGCTCCGCAGTTGGCTGCCTCCAGGCAGCTGCCTCCTCCAGCTCCAGGGCAGCCGCTCGCTTCGCGGTGCTCACATCCCCCCGCCCCGCCCGCGCGCCCGACCTCGCCCCCCCTTTGTTGGCTAACGCTATGCCGCCAGGTTACGCGAACAGAGCTCCCGCAAGCACTCCGCTACTCTGCCTTTCAGCCCGCCCAGTCGAAATCCAAGCTCTTCATCCTTTCTCGCATCTTCTTGGAACCTCGTCTATGCCCCCCCACCCCTGAGGGCTCCTGCCGGCCTCCCGCAGGCCATCCTATCGTCTTTGTGCACTCACCGGGCGCGGGGCCGAAGTGCTTGCAGGCCTCGCGCTGGCTCTTGGGGCCGCGCAGCAGGACGCAGTCCTTGCCGGTGGGGCGCTGCAGAGCCAGCTGGTCGAAGGTCAGGCACTCACCGCCGGCCTGCGCAGGAAAGGCAGAGTCAGGCAGGCGGGGCGCCAAAACGTCAGCCAGCGAGCACGCAGCACACATCCCGCATTTCGGGGGCACACAGGAAGCAATCGAGGCAGCCTCGAGCCAACGCTCGAGTGCCGGCTGTTGCGTTCCATTTGTTGCTGCGCTGCGGCTGCACTGGGGCAGGGCTCCATAGAGCGCGCCGCGTGAAGAGCTGGCGCCCCCCTCTCCCCCCAAAATGGTTGATTTGGGAATTGGAGAAAACTACCCCCGCCCCCCCCCCCCGCTGCCAGGAACCGCCAGCGCCGCCGCGAGAAGCCCCGACAACCGCCAAAGCTGCCGGCAGTTGCGGCTGCGCGCAGCCGCATGCGCTCCCCTGTGCCCGCCAAGAGCACTACGCGTTCAGCTGGCTGTCACGTGGTCCGCCCACCAAGTCCCAGCCGCGTCGCGCCGCGCCGCAACACGCAGTGGCTGCAGCAGAGCTGGACTCGCGCAGCCCCGGTGTGGGCACGGCCCGTCCCTGCCGTCCCTGCTGCGCCGCGCCGCCTGCCGCATGGCAGCCGCTCGCCGCTGCAGCCGTCCCCCGCGCCCGTTAGCAGCCGATCTGGGCTGCACCAGCGCCTGCTGGTGGTCGCCTGAGCGACGGGGCCACGCGCCACCCGCGCCGCGCACCCGCTTCCGCGTACGCGCAGCAACTGGCCCACCCGACGCCAGCGGCGGCTTCCGTCCCCCTTTCCCAGACGCCGCTTCAGGCTCGCGTCCTCCTCCGCCGTGTGCTTCGCCGTCCCACACCTCGCTGCTGTCCTGGGACGCGTCGCCACTGGCCCCAGAGCCGTAAGCCAGAGCGGGCCCTTGCTTTCGAGGTCGCCCGCCCGCCCACTTCCGAGAATCCCCTGACGCCGTTGTCATCCCCACTGCTGCTGACTGCTGCTGGACTGTTCTCCATGGCTCGCCTGCCCAGTGCTAGCTCGCCTGGTGACTCGCTTCGCACAGACTACGATGGCCCATGGACTGTCCTCAACGAGAACGCCCATGTCTGGCTGGCTGTTGCCATTTGCGGACTGCCCATGCTATTTTCGCCAGTGGCAAAGCTTTGGCTTGCCCCTACAGCGGCCGCCGCCTGCCGCCTCGCCAGAGCTGCCCAGCAAGCCGCTCGCCATCCAGATTGCGTGTCGCTATCTGCATATCTAAAAACGGGCTACCAGGTATACAAGCAGAAAATTAGTGACTGTCTCACCTTGGTGATGCGGGCGCGGGCGGTCTCCGTGAAGCGCAGAGCGCACACGCGGAGCTTGGGCACCTCGAACAGGCGCACGTCGTCGGTGACGGTGGCCACGATCACGGCCACCTTGGACTCCTGCACCGCGCAAAAACATCGGTTCAGCGATGGCCGCCACTGCGGCCCCGTCTTCCGTGTGCCCCAGACTCCGCCGACTAGCTCCAATAATTCATTGCTATCAAGTATGCAGATTGGAAGGGCCAGCAGCGCACCTTGCCCTTCATGAAGGTCGCGAGCTTGGAGAGGGACAGGGGCGGCCTGTTCGTCTTGGACATGAACAGGCGCTTGAGGATGACCTTGTTGAACTTGCTCTCCGTACGCCTCACCAGGAAGCGGTAGAGCTGCGAGCAGGAGCGGCGACGGCTCAGGGCGGCCCGTTCCCAATTACCCGTCTCCGCCGGCTGCTTACCTTGACCAGCAGGGCCAGGTACACATTCTGGCTCTTAGGGGCGGTGCGGTGCACCTTCTTGTTGCGGCCACCCGCAATCAGGTCGATACCCTGCGCGGAAGAGATGTTTCTCGGTAAATAGTCGCGCGCTGCTTTCCCCTAGCCCATCATTCAGAACGCACCATGGCTGCGCCCCTTTTTCCTATCGGACGAAGGGTGAAAGAGGGAGGCCGTGGCAGTCTCCGCGCAGACAAACAGGAACTTCGTCTGCCCATGCAGGTCGCATGCCCATGCAGCTCGTCTTCGGCGGTCTGTGCGGCCCTCGCCTAATAATTTAGCCACCTCGCATACGGACAATTTAGTAGTCAACAGACCAACAGCGCCTTGTTGCGGACCGCCTTCGCACGCAACCGCCGCTCTGCAGTTTTTGTCTGTGCCGCGAGGATGAAGCTCCTTACACACAACATGCTTTCCTGCCATATCAAGAATGTCAGAAATGGATACCCCTTCCTAATTGAGGTCGTCAAAGTTTCGGAGCATGAGGCGGACTTCGACCCAGGCAAGCTTTTCGGTGGCACTGGCGGCCATAGCATTCGCTGGTGCAACATTGATGGCGTTGCGGGGGGAGGGGAAACGGCACGGCGGGTGAAAGGTGTGCTAGCGTCGGCGGCGCCGTGGGCGGTGGCTAGGCACAACTTCGTGTGTTAGCACCAGCCGTGCCACCGCCAGGCTGGCCCCTCGCTGCGCTTGCGCCGTTTCGCAGCTTAGGCCACTCTACCAACAGCTGGTTCGGGCTATCAGTCTGCTTGCCGCTTGGTCCTGCGGAGCTGCTGAGATAGCTTCCCTGCGTGCTTGCAGACTTCCTCAAACACATCTTCCCGCGCATCAACTGGCCCGCCTTTCTCCAAGGCGCCCAATCGGTGAGAGCGCAACCGCACCTACACGGCCGGGCTCCCAACTACCGCCGCCAGCACGTGCTATCAAACTTTGCGCACGCCGTTCACGCACACGGCCTTATCTCTGACGGCCCGCGCTAGCGCCGCACCTGACACTGACGCAGCCCACGCCCGCCGCACACGCAGCTGGGGTGCCGGGAAGGGCTGCCGGAGGAGGCGAGTGAGTCCATGCTGGAAGATGAGGGCTTCCTCAAGCGCTTCCACCACGCGCTGCTGGAGGTGGGTGCGCGGCGGGAGGTAGCACGTGAGCCGGAGCGCGTGGGCAATGAACGCGCGCCGTGCGCCCGACTGGGGTGCACACGGGGCGGGGCTGAACGTGCGAACGGCGGGCGTGGGCGTGCAGTTTGTGTGTGTAAGTTTGTTAGCCTTCCATGGGGCCCCAGCGCGACGTGCCTCCGCACTCCCATCGTGTTGCTGAGCCCTCCACCGCCCGTGTCCCCGCCGCCCGCTCCCGGCCGCTCCGCAGGTGTTCCTGGAGGAGGGCTCGCTGGTGTGCCCCGAGACCGGGCGCAAGTTCCCCGTCACCAAGGGGATACCCAACATGCTGCTCAACGAGGACGAGTGCTGAGCGGGGCGCGGCGCCGATTGCTGGATCGGGGCACTGGTGGTGGAATAGTGTGCGTGCGTGTGCGTTTGTCCGTGAGTTTGGCAGGGTGAATGCCTGAATGGGGTGGGTGGATGTGTGTGTGTGTGTGTGTGTGTGTGTGTGTGTGTGTGTGTGTGTGTGTGTGTGTGTGTGTGTGGGCGGGTGGGTGGGTGGGTGGGTGGGTGGGTGGGTGGGTGGGTGGGTGGGTGGGTGGGTGGGTGGGTGGGTGGGTGGGTGGGTGGGTGGGTGGGTGGGTGGGGGTGGGTGTGGGTGGGTGTGTGTGGGTGGGTGTGTGGGTGGGTTCCAGACCACGAACGACGTGGGACCGGCGGCGGCTTTAGTGCAGCAGCTGCAGCGCGGGCGGTTGCAGCGCGGGCGGCTTTGCCCATAGGCTGGCCGTGTGCTGTATGATAACTTCGTGGGGCAGCCGGGGCCAAACTTGAACGGGGGGACTAGCAGGGAGGCGGACTAAGCGCCGCGTGCACCCCGTGCAGATCAAAGCGACGAGGCCGCATGGTCGTTGTCTGCGAGCACGGTGCGGAAGTTAGAAAGCCTGACAAGGAAAGGGTACGAAGCCACTGCTTGTGAAGTCTGATGCGGGCCTAGTCCTGGGTCGGGTTGGTCGGGCATCTTAGAGTGACGAGTGTCAGCTAGTGAGGTGGTGACGGGTGAGCTATTAATGTATGATGCGGTGGGGGGCGGCGCGAACGATGTAACAAATGACTGCTTGACTGCGGGCGCTGGTGCGTGCACGCCAGTGTGGCCGGTGCGTGGCTAGTAGCGATCCTCGTGCCCCCGCCTCGCGCCCCCGCTCATAGATCCTCATGCTTCAGCTGGCCCCGTCCCCGAGCCACCGTGTGCTCAGACCCCCGGTCCTCAACCAACGACTGAGGGCTTCTTCAATGCCTACACCAGCATTCCACCGCCGCCACCGCCGCCGCCATAATGGCGCACATTCACGGCGCACAAACCTAGATGTACATGCACACGGGCATGCACGCAAACGAAGATGCTCTGTACCGATTGCAACCTGTTATACGTCCTGCTGCGTCTGCGTCATCAGAATGCCCAGCACCACGCCCGCCGCCTGGCTGCCGCCGCCCTCTCCCTCCAGGTCCATCTGGCTGTCCATCCCAAGGCCGGGCTGCGCCGCAGATCCCCCGTCCGTGCCAAGCACTTGGCTCACACCCACGCCCGCGGCAACGCCACTGGCCGCCTCGCTGCCCTCCATGCCGCCTGCCGCTGCCGTGCCGCCTGCCGCCACGACGCTCGCGTCCGGCGCATTCGATGCGCAGACCACGGACGCGGTCGCCGTCGCCGTCATCGTCACGGCAGGGCCCGCGGCAGCGGCGCCGGGCAGTGCGAATTCGGCATTGGCCAGCGCCATCAGCTCGGCGTCCAGGTCCGCATCCGCCTGGCTGGGGGCCGCCGCCGGCGCGCCGCCGCCCGCCGCGGCGTCCACCTCCATGGCCGCATCGGCTCCGCCGTCGGCGCCCCCGGCTGCCTGCGACTCCGGCTGCGCCGCCGGTGGCCCGCCCGCGGGCGGCAGCACGTCCATCTGCGCCAGCGCCATCAGCTCCGCGTCCAGGTCGGCTTCTGTGTCCGCCGCCGTGGACACGCCAGCCGTCGCTGTTGCCGTCGCCGCGCCCTGTGCCAGCGACATGGGGGTGCGATGCGGCGGCATGTTGCCCGCCATACTCTGTCATGAGCACACACGCAGCTTTCAGTCCCAAGACGCTTGCAGCACGCTCCGTCCGTCCGTTCCCGCTCCCGCTGGCAGCACTCACCTCGGCACGCGCCGCCTGCGCGCCGTCCGCCGGCTCCTGCTGTGGCCCCGCCGCCACCGCCGCCGCCACCTCGTGCTGCATGGCCAGCGCGTACAGCTCGGCATCCAGCGCGTCCTCCTCGGGCCGCGCCGCCGCCACCGCTGCCGCCTGCTGCTGGTGCTGCTCCTCCGCAAGGGCCATGAGCTCATCCATGTCCACGTCCTCTGCGGCGGCCGCCGGCTTGGCGGCAGCTCCTGCTGCCGCGGCCGGCTTGGCCTTCGTGGCCTCCAGCTCGTCCATTGCCGCAAGGGCTGCCTCCTGCGCGCCATCGTGTCGGGATGCTGGGCGTGAGTATGTGTATGTGTATGTGTAATAATGTGCTGTCCACCACCTCTACAATGCCCTGCCGCTTCCAGAGCTTGTAACCGGCACGCCGCTAGCGCCGGCACCCCAAGCAGCTCACCCACTCCGCCTCCCGCTGCATGGCCACCAGCTCATCGTCGTCCATGTCGCCGCCGCCAGCAGCCGCAGCCGCGCCGGTGGCCGGGGCGCCGGCGGTGCGGGGTGCGGCCCCCGGCGCTGGGGTCTGGGGGCAGGGAGCGGGAGTTTGGAGTCAAGCGGGGCTTAGACACTGGCGTTGGGCAGGAACCGTGCGCGGCCGTGCATGCCGTACCCTGATGTGGCCAGCATGCAGGTCGGATGCCGCGCCATGGGGCGTACCTGGAAGGCGGCGCCGGCAGCTCCGTTGGTGCCAGCGGCGTGTGCCGCTTGCTGCTGGTCTGCTGCGGCTGCGGCCGCAGGCTCCTCGTCTGGGAAGATGAGTCCCAGCAGGTTCTGACGCATGCTGTGCATCTTGGACTGCGGGCGTGCAAGTGTTTTGTTGGGGGGAAGGGATGCAGCAGTTGTCAGGGGCATAGGGTGGGCGTGTGCGTGTAGCCAGCCACTCTCCTCCGCTCTCCGCCCCCGCAGCCCCCCGCCGCGCCGCACCTTGATGGCCCTACTGCGGCCCGACTTCTCCAGCTTGGTGACGAAGGTATCGAAGTCGCAGTGCGGGTAGAAGCGCATCTGCCAGCGCTGGTACAGCTCAAGTAGCCGCCGTAGGTCCGCAACCTGCGGGCGGAGGGGCGGAGCGCGGCGGGAGAGAGGTGTTCCAGGAAAGAATCATGTTTGAGATGGACGATACTTCAACACAGCCACGGCCGTCCTCCACAGCCACGGGCACCAGCGCCTGCTGGTCAGCGCGCCTCCGGTGCCGGTGCAGCCCGTGCCGGCCGGCGCTGCCCCGCTCCCACCACTGGGGCGGCCACATTCCGCTGCGCCACGCACCTCGTGGCCCTCCCCCTTGAAGGACGCCTTGAAGGCGGGCGCTATCGTGTGCCACACATCGTTGAAGCCGCCGGTGGCCTGAGTTGGTGTGAGCCAGGAATGGTTACGCACCCGGTGATTGGGATTTACATTGTTTGCTGTGCTAGTTGCTGATTGAGGGCAGCACCCCGCCTGTTCCCCTTGGCATAGCATACCTCGAGCAGGTCCAGATCCAGCTTGGGGTCCTTCTTGCGGGGCTGACGCGCGGGCTTGTCGGGCACGGCCGGCGCGCGCTCCGCGCCCGGCTCCTCTGCTTGGTCCTGCTGGGGGCTGCCACGCGCCGGACTGCGATGCGGCATACGAAAAATCAATGCCAAGTCGGTATAGAGCGCGTGGAGCGGTTCCCGCGGTAAAGCGAGCTCAACTGACGCATGCGGCGTGCCCAAGGTAAAAGCCCGGGCACCTTACCTCGGTTCCAAATCATCCCCCTGGTCCATGGCGTCGTCGCGATGTTGCCGCGCGGAGACCAGCGGCCCCCGCGAGACTGGCTGTCTTGGCGGCATTTCTGTTCAGGACAGCTGCTGCCTCGGGCGGCTACTCGCCCGAATGAAAGATGAAAAGTAACTTACTGCTCTAACACAACACTACGCAATCAGTAACGCAGCTTGTATTTGCAGCACAGAAATATTATGAGCCCTGGCGCGCCAAAGGGAGGAGTCGTTTGCGCAATAGCAGTGATGGACTATGCAACTACACGCATATGATTGCCCTGGCAGTTACAATGCTTTGCACTGACTGGCGAGGTAGGACTGGAATCGCGATCGCGCGGTCGCGCGCTTCCGCAACACCGCGTCCGTGGCAAGATGTTCCGATGGCAAGATTTTATACCGTAACCAAACCAATGCGACAAAAGCCAGAAAGGGAGCGGCGCATGAATGGGCCGGCTTGGGGTTGGATTCACGCAGGGGCTGGCAGGGGAAAGTCTTGGGGCACGCCACGCGCCACGCGGGCTAGCCACGCTGGCCCCAGAAGCCGAGGACGAGCGCCCCACCTAAACACAATCCGATAAGTTCCCGTGCACGTTTAGTGCGGCCTACTCGCTTGAGCTGTTCTTGAGACCCCCGTGACGGCACACCACAGGATCCACGGTTGAATGCTGGGTTGAGGACGCTGCCTCAATAATGCATAACATACCTGGGATGAAGTTAGCCTAAATAATGATATCGCGTTGCATATCGGCATCGGCTTGCCTCTGGATCTAATTAGTTCGACAGCCAAAGCCGACTCAAGCCTAGCGGTGCTGCAACGGGTATCAGGAATATGATTATCTCCCCATATAGACAACAAACAGCACCTATGAAGCAACGCGGTAGAAACAAGTTGTAAGGAGCTAGTGCTCGCGGCGTCGTCTGCGGCACGGCCGCTTGACTAAATTAACAATGTCCAATCGCATAGAAGATGATCTAGAATGTGGAGGTGAGCTTTCGGGTCATGGCCGTTCTGGGCCCAGTTCAAGCGCACTGGACCATCACTCACCTCGACTGTTCGCAGCTCGCTCGCTGGGCTGCCTTGGCTACGAGGATCCTACAAACTATGAGAAGGTAAGCATCCTACCTTTGCGATTTGCTGGAACTTCAAGCGTTCAGGGGGGGTCAGTGCTCATTTGTTCGCCTCGCTGCGCGCAGGTTGGCGGTCGGCTTTTCGCACAGGTACGGGCTTCAGTAACAGCAGCACGATGCAGTTACGCTAGATTCGGAAGTGCGGCGGGAGGGCATGACCTGGAGGCGGTGTCCGGCACACGCAGGCGTGCTGCTGCCCAGCCACGCTTGTGGCTGCCAACACCTCCCTGCTCGAGGGCGAGGCGGCGGATGGGGCTGCAGACAACATTCCTTGCTCCAGGTACGGCAGTTTTGAAGGGCCAGGGGGCCGTCACGGTAGCATGTGGTGTCCGCTATGAGATGCTGCCGCTAACATGGTGTTGTTCATGCCCTTTGCATGTGCAGTGGACTGCGCATCGGGCCAAAAGGAGCAGAGGCTTACGGCGGGGTGTGCCGCTCGCAAATGGTTTGCGGGTAAGCATACGTCGGAGCAGACGCGCAGGCCCCTGGATCCCCTGGCTAACATAACACGTGTTTCCTGAACAGGCTGATATGTCTAGGTGCGCCGGTGTTGTATACCGAGAACGTGATCCTCCGCCAGCGCATCCGGTAAGTTGGCGCGGGACCCCACAAGACCCACAGCCCGTAGCCGCGCCTATCTGCAACGAAGACGCCAGGCTGCTTGAGATTGGGGCACACCAGAACATAGCACGACACGGGCTTATGCCAACTGCTGCCTCTCGCGCACCCGCAGGCAGAAGTACGGCCTGCGGCACTCGAGCTCCTGCTCGGAGATGGCCGCCAACTGCTGCTACCCGTGCACGCTGGTTCAGGCGCACACGCTGCTGCGCGAGCGCCAGCTCCAGGAAGCCAACGCGCTGCGGCACTCGGTCTCGAAGGGTGGGTTCGGAAGCTGCACCTGGACATGTCGTTTGCTTTGGACCCAAGCACGGCCCACTCTGTACAATACGTATAGCCAGCGGGTTGTATACGCCAAATTTCCCATCCTTACGGCCACTCACCTCGATCCACCATGGCGTACCCTGGTACTCGACCCCACAGACGCGCACGGGCCCCTGGAGGCTGCCATGCGTGCCATGCGCCGCACCGCCGCGAGCGACGTCGCCCGTAACCCGGCCGCCAGCTCCGACCAGCGGCGGACTGCGCAGGTGCCGCAACGTCCGGACAAGGAGGCAGCCGCAGCTGCCGGTGCCGTGCCTGGCGATGACGCCGCTCCCGCTCGTGACACGCAGCACGGCGGCGCGGCGGCGGCATCTGGCGGCGGCGCGGATGAGCTGAAGGAGTCGCTGTCGTTTACAGCGCATGCGCACATGCACGCTTCCGGCGAGGAGACGCCGGACAGGGTGACGCTGTTTGGGCGGGAGCGGCCCGCGCCGGTTCGGCAGCTGCCGGCCGCCAGTGCCAGCAGCGCGTCCGGCTCTCGCAGCAGTGAGTGGCGTGTGAAGGTGGCACAGAGGCCCACGTGGGATGGCCTGCTCAGATGCTGGGGGAAGAGGCGTCGTCTGGGTTGTTGACCGCTTCCGGCGAAGGATGGTGCATAAGCAGTATCCATCACCTCGGCGGCGTTGCCTGCTTGCAGCCTCCATTCCGCCTGTGGAGTACACGGACTCGCCGCGGATGGGCGGAGGCGGCGGGGCTAGCGCTGGGGCGGCGCCAACCACCTCCTTCGCCGCCTCCTCGGCCTCGCACAACAGCTCCGCCGGGCCCCACGACGACGCGGAGAGCGCCCTCACGGACTCGGCGTCCTTCCCCGTGCCGGCTGCTCTTCCCATCCCGGCCATGGTGCGGGAGCCGCCCACGTTCGCGGTGCCGCCCACGCTCAAGCCGCCTGACTCCATGGATTCAGAGGTCGTGGCGGCATGGATGCAGGTACGGTGTGCGCATGTGAGCGATGGGCGTCGGCAGCTGGCGTTCTTCCATGCAGCTGGAAAGAATACAACTTCAGGAGCTGCGTGGTAATGCGACAAAGTTGTTATGGATGTGACAGATCAAGGAGGGACGGTCCGGTCGGTGAGGACGCCTTGCACCCAACAGATGTATCCATGTGTCTTGCCTTCCCTATTCCCGACAGGGCCCCAAGCTCACACACCTCTCGCAGTCCCTGCAGCGGCCAGCGGGTGGGTCCCTAGGATTTCGCGCATTGCGCTCGCAGCATGACACACGTCAGTCCACTCCTCACACCTCGCGCCCTTCCACCCACGCAGAGCCTGAGGCGTCACGCAACGGCCCTGTTGCCGGCCCCGCCGCCAGCAGCCGCGCCGGCGTGCACCACCCCACCGCCTCCGCGGGCAGCGAGGCGTCGCTGTTCAGTATCGCGCTGGATCCGCCCTCCTTGCACGCCTCGCCCATGCCGCTCATGCCCGGCAGTCACGGCAGCCGCACCGCGGCCGCTGCCGCCAGCTCGACTGCTGTGGTCGCCAGCGTCACCACGGCGCCGCCCGAGGCCGATGGCCTGCCGCCCTTGGGCCGCGTCGCAGGCCCGTCGTCCATTGGCGGCTCCAGCGATGGCACCGGCCGCGGCAGCAGCAGCGGCGGCGGCGGCATCGACACCATCACCTCCAGTAAGCTGTCCGCCATGATTGACCGGGAGATGTTGAATGGCGGCAGCAGCGGCGGCGTCAGCACGGCCGGGCCCACGCCGAGCCAGTCGGCCGTGTTCCGCGAGAGCAGCGCCTTCCGCCACAGCGCCATGGCGCCCATTGCGGAGGAGGACGCGGCGGTGGCGGGTGGCGCCACCGGTGCCAGCACACCGTCGGCGTCCGCAACGGCGCTTCCTATGCCGCCCAAGGCGCTGACGGAATCGGTGGCGCTACGGGCCAGCGTGGCGCGCGGCCGCGGCGGCGGCGCGGCGGCGGCAGCTGCACCGCCGCGCAACAGCACACAGCAGCGTGCTAGCCAGCAGCGCGGCGGCGGCGCCGTGTCAGGGAGCGGCGTGGGCAGCTCGCGAGCGGGCGGGCCGGCCGTGGCCTCGCGGGGCAGCCGCGGCGGCGTTGCGGGCTCCGCCCTCACGTCCCTCGCGCGCATGGGCAGCGAGAACGGCAGCGGCGGCGGCGCCGCCGCCCCCGGCGGCGGCAACAGCCGCCGCAGCGGGCCCACCCTGCAGCGCCGCGTCACCGGTGGATCATCCTCCTCCCTGGCGACGGCCAGCGCTGCCGCGCAGCCGCGCGCCTCCGCCGCCAAGGCCGACGGCGCCAGCGGCGCCGCCAGCCAGCGCGCCGCGGCACCGGCGGTCGGTGCGGATGATGACATGGGCGCGTCCGCCGACAACTTCTCCTGCTCGCGCCAGCCGCCGCCGCCGCCGCCGCAGCCCTACCTGCACCACCACGCTGTGGGCGGTCTGGACGACGACGCAGTGAACCTGGCCTCCATCCGGCCCAGCTTCATCGACGCGCCCGACATGGAGCAGTTCAAGTCCGCGCTGCGCGCCGCCGGCGAGCGCGCCGACGCCGCCGCGGCGCCGGCGTCCGCGACGCCGGCCGGCGCCGCCAGCAGCAGCAGCTTGGCGCCGGCAGCGCCCGCCTCGCTGTCGGCATCGCGGTCGGCATCGCGCCTGGGCGGCGGCACCGTGGCGGTGGTGGGCCAGCTCCCGCGCGCCGCGGCTGCGGCCGCCGGCAGCCGCCGGTACGGCGGTGGCGGCGCCGCCGCGCCCGCCGCCGCCATGTACGCGAGCTACTGCGGCGAGGGGCCCTCCCACGAGTCCGGCGACCACGACTCCGCGCTGGACGACGAGGCCTCCAGCGCCATCGACGGCGCCGTCAGCAGCGGCGGGGCCTCCAGCGCCACCGCCTCCAGCGGCGCCGCGGGCGGCAGCGCGGGCGCTGCCCGCCGCCGCAGCTCCGCCGCCGCCGCCGCCTCCAAACGGCTGTCTCGGGCCTCCTCCTCCTCCTCTCGCGCCTCCGGCGCCACCGCAGTGGAGGGCGACGGCTCGGTGTCCGTGGCGGTGCTCCGGCCCAACGGGCTCGCCGTGGGCGCCTCCGCGGCTGCCAGCATCGCCGGCGGCGTGGGCGGGCCACAGCCCGCCACCAGCCCCTCTGCGGCCGTGTCGGGTCTGTCGGCGTCCAAGCAGAGCGCCAGCGGCCTCAGCAACGGCGACACCGGCGCGGGGGCGTACGGCGCCGGGCCCTACGACTCCACCGCGGATTCGGCGGTGGCGGTGTCGCAGCACCGGCAGCAGACCTGGATGAACTGGATGGCGCAGTCGTTCATGTCGGGCGGCGTCGGCTCGGATGCGGGCTCGTCACGGGTCATGAAGTCTGGGCTGGGTAAGCCGGGCATGGCGGCGGTGGGCCCTGGCGGCGGCGGCGCGCGGGGCGGAGGCGGCGGCGGCCGTGGCGCGGCCGTGGTGGAGCCGGCGAGCAGCTGCAACAGCGTGAGTGTGAACCAGCGTGATGTGCAGGACGATGCGGCGTCCGGGCCTGTGTACGGCAGGTGGAACTAGAGGTAATTCTTGGCGGCAGGAGGGTTTGAGCAGGCTGTGTGATAATGGTGGGAGGCTAGGAGTGGAACGGATAAGGAAACGATTCGTACACAGGTCAATCAAAAAGGTGGTTAGGTGTGATCAGCCGGGTGGTATCACTGAAGGCACTCCTGCAGCAGACTGCGCAGAACTGCACTTCGCTAACTGTGATGCGGGATGCAAGCAGTACCGCGGGTATGTCGTGCGCATGAATCAAAGACATTATGCTACTTGCGCATATTCTCGTCTTGTGATTAGCGTACGGTAATCAGCGTGAGTAAGCGCAGGCGTGTCCTAGCGTCTTTTGTTTGCGTTTGAATGCGTGTGTACGGGCCGTCGATCTGGGGTACTTCGTGCCATTGGCCCAACTGCCAGGACCCGCAAGTTGCAGCTACAGAGTGAATTCGCTGAAGCCGTGTCTGCACTACGTGGGGAACTCGGGATGTAGCGTCTTGCAGGGTGCTGCCAAGTGTAGGGCTCTGATGTCGCGCGGCCCAACGACCGGGTCGCTGTGCTTCACACGCTTGACTCACCTGGATTGTGAGTGTGACGGGAGAAAGTCCATCTTCTTTGTAAGTGAAAGGCTACGATTGTGGCAATCGCAGAAATCGTCACGGGAATTACTGCTTCCGGCGAGGTGTCGGTGCCGGTACCGTTTCTGTGGCCAGCAGGGCGAAGCGGTTGGCCATGGTGGCGCGTCCAGCGCTCTCGGCCTCAGTCAAAGGCCTCCGGTTGGCGATGTAACAAATCAAGCTGCTCTGAAGCTGGTGTCCCGCTGGCGCGGATCGCACACTTGCGGACGCTTTTTGGAACGCGAATGATCACCTAATAGACTCCCCCGCCTACCTCTCGCACTCCACGTTCAGGGACTGTAAACGCGTATCAATTCACACGAGCATCACTCGCCACATTAAATGCATCCGCCAACGCGTGTGCACACATACTCTATCATGAAAACGGCGAACCATTAAACTGAAGGCAGCAGCGCATCACAGTCTACGATTCATATGGCGGCCACGAAGCAGCTGTGCCCGGGCATCGTTGGAAGGCGTTCTCTTCTGGCGGGCCGGGCGCCATCGAAACGTTTCGGAGCGCAGTTCCTGCACCAATCGCCGTCAAGCATCGTGGCAGTGCGCCTTGGCTTTGACTTTGGACGCAGTCTTGCGGGCCCGCGAAAAATCGCGACACAGGCCACGTTTGGCAGTCGCAAATCATGGAACCAAGAGCACCTGAACAGAGAAGCGTCGACAGAAGTTCTACGCGTCGATGAAGAGAATGAGCAACCCAAGGTAAGATTTCCTGAGCGGCACGCCACGGTGAGACGCGCGCAAATGTGCCCGACATTTCGGTTGATAACCCGCTACAACGGAACACCCTGCCCCGCTGACGATCTCTATGCATTAAAACCCGATTGGTGAACCCTGTCAACCTACTGTATAACACTATAAACCCACCCTTCCACACCGTGACCGACGCACCCGTGCACGACAGCGTCCGTGACGCTCCCGCGCCCTAACAGTACCGTGACGCCCGGTTCCACACGCAGCATACCCGGAATCCCAGCAACAGTCGCTACCGCGCGCACTTTTGTCTCATCGCCTATTCCATGTGGCCCGTGCGTGTGCCTCCTCAATAATGTGCACCGCTCAACACCCGTTTCCACCGCCGCTCCCTCTCCCCCCATCGTGCGGTGCAGGCCGTCCAGCAAGCGATGGTGCAGACCCAGCGCCGCGCCCGCCTCCTCACGCCCTACCTCATGCCCTCGCCCAAGCGCGGCATCATCGGCCACTCCAAGTACGCCGAGCGACTGCGGAAGCAGGTGGTGGCGGCGGCGCGCGACCGCAGCAGGTGCGAAGCAGCCAGAGCGCGCGGCGCCTTGTCAACCTGTCTAGCGTGTCTGTTTTGCTGTGCTTTTCCCCTGACTTCTCCTTTGTAACCGTAACCGCTCTCTCAGAAAAAAAAAAAGCAAAGTGGTACCTACGGTACCTGTCAGCGGGCAAACAAGCATCAGCAAGGAGCATGCGTACACCCTGGTACACCTCCCCTCTATCTGCTCTGGGTTTTGAGCGAGCATGCGTGCCTTATTACCGCCGCTGCGCCGCGCCTGCTGGGCCTTTGACTGCAGGCGCCCGGTCCTGGTGTTTGGCGAGCCGGGGCTGGAGAAGTCGAACATCGCTGCGCTGGTCCACTTCAACAGCCCCATCGCGAGAAACGGCCCCATCGCCTGCCTGGACTGCGCGCGCCTGGACACGGCCGGGATCTCATCGGAGATATTTGGGCGCGGCGACAAGGAGGGGCTGGTGGAGGCTATCGGCGACGGTACGCTGGTCCTGCAGAACGTGCACAAGGTGAGGGAGTGGGGGAGCAAGTAAGGGTGCCGTCACTCGACATGCGGCACCGCCATTCATTCTGGGGCGATCTGTCCTCTAGCGTACTCACGACAAGCGCTCATGGTGCGTGTGCATGCGCCGCAGCTGTCGCCGGGTGTGCTGCAGCGCCTGGTGCGGCTGCTGGCGGACGGCACCTACCGCCGGCTGGCCTGCGCGCCGGCGGGCGCCCACATCACCCCCATCGTGTCCATAGTGTCATTGGCGTCCATGGACTGCCTTCACGGCGTGCGCGCGCATGGAGATGAGGAGGATGGGGCGGACGGGGACGGGAAGGGGAACGGCAATGGCAACGGGCAGCCGATGCGGCGCGCCACGTGCCGAGTGGTGATGACTGCCAGCCGGCAGGTGGCGCAGGTGGACGAGAATCTGGTGACCGTCATCAAGGTGGGCGGGTGTGCGTGTGCGTGTGCGTGTGCGTGTGCGTGTGCGTGTGCGTGTGCGTGTGCGTGTGCGTGTGCGTGTGCGTGTGCGTGTGCGTGTGCGTGTGCGTGTGCGTGTGCGTGTGCGTGCAAGAAGTGCGTGCAAGAAGTGCGTTCTAGTTATTGCTGAAACCTTTGTAAAACCCACACCCCTATATTATGGCATGAATGACGCATGCCCTCCATCCGCTGCTTGCAGGTGCCGCCGCTGCGGCTGCGGCCCGCGGACGTCAAGGACCTGCAGAAGTACTTCCTGTCCCAGCTGGCGCGGCGGCGCGCGCATGCGGCGGCGGGCAGCGGCGGCGGCACGGCAGCGGGCGGCGCGCGTGCCACGCCCAGGCTGGAGCTGACGCCGGCGGCCCTGCGGCAGCTCGAGAGCTACACATGGCCGGGAAACATCAAGGTGCGTGTGTGCGTGGGGAGACGGATCGCCATTCCCGAGCAATGCTGGGTACTGCGTGCACGTGTTGTTGCGTAGTGCAAGTATGGCGTACGAGCGGCGTCTGATAGCTAGCTGTTGGTGCAGAAGTGAGTTAGGGGCCGACTGCACGCCGACCTGCCGCCTGCGGCTCCCACGCGCGCACGTCTGTCCCGCCTGGCGCCCGTTTGCAGGAGGTCAAGGTGGCTGTGGAGCGGGCGCTGCAGCAGGTCGAGACGGACGCGGCGCAGGCAGTCAAGAGCGAGAAGGCGGCGGTGCGCACCGCCAAACTGAGCGAGGACGTGTTCTGGATGCTCAAGCAGGTGGGTGGGTGTAGTGGGTGGGTGTGCAGCAGCTGTGCTCATCATTATTCGGGCCAGGACACCTCTGGGCCACCGTGCAGCACGCACGAAACCAGGCCGCGCGATGGTTGTATCGTATGTCTGACATGGTTTTGAGGTCACGCACGCGCTCCTAATCATTAGCCATTACACGTGCCGCGCAACTTACATGCCACCGCAGAAGAAGGACATTTTCCGCGTCAACCTCCTCACCGCCAGCCCCGCGCTGCGCTCCTTCCTGCGCTCGGACTTGTGGCCCAACGCCATCAACTTTAAGTGAGCACGCCGTACGCACATGCGAGCCACGCGAGCTTCAATGCGTGCGAGTTCACGCCGCTGGGTACCTGGATGCGTGTGCGTGTGCGTAAGCTCTTGGCGCCATTGGAGTAATGGATCCGAGCTTGCGCTGCCGCATCACTCTCCTCGCTCACTTGTTCATTGTTCTTCCGTGCGTGCCCTCTTCGCTCGCAGCTTCACGGCATACGTGTACCCCGCCATCGTGGCCATGCTCATGTTCGGGCCGCAGGTGAG
This sequence comes from Chlamydomonas incerta, assembly GCA_016834605.1. Classification (NCBI taxonomy): domain Eukaryota; kingdom Viridiplantae; phylum Chlorophyta; class Chlorophyceae; order Chlamydomonadales; family Chlamydomonadaceae; genus Chlamydomonas; species Chlamydomonas incerta. The sequence continues at coordinate 3,680,957 of JAEHOC010000001.1, read as the reverse complement.
CGCGCGCGTGCGTGCAGCAAAAGCGCACAAGGTCACCTGTCGCAAAACCACAAAAAAACATGTACTCCGGTAGCAGCGCAGCGGGCCACAACTGTACACGGTACGGACACCGCCACACCCTCCTGATGCACACGTGGGTTTCCTGCCCTCCCCTTTAAACCAAACCGCGCAGGACCGGCTGCACAACCCCGCCCTCGCCGTGTTCTGGGACTACTGGTGGCCGCTGGTGTTCCTGTCGTTCCCGCTGCTGGGCCGCGTGTGGTGCGCCGTGTGCCCCTTCATGATTTGGGGGGAGCTGGTGCAGAAGTGGCGCACCAGCCCCGCGGGCGGAGCCGCTAAGCTGCTGAAGTGGCCCAAGGAGCAGGGTGAGCTCGCGCGTGTGCACAGCGTGTGCATGGGGATGCCGGAGGACCTGGGGCTCAATGGCCTGGCTGATCGATGCGTAGAGCTTGTGTGTCCTGCAGTTGTCCCCACACTTACCCAAACTTGCCCATGCACGCGCAACGCGCCCCTCACAGCCGAGGCCTACGGCCCGCCGTTCCTGTTCTCCCTCTTCGCGGCCATCCTCATGTGGGAGGAGGTGTGGGACCTGCCGCACACTGCCGACCTGTCGGGCTGGCTGCTGCTCCTGATCACTGCCGGCGCCGTGGCGTGCTCCTCCATCTTCGAGCGCCGCTTCTGGTGCCGCTACCTGTGCCCCATCGGCGGCATGAACGGCCTGTTCGCAAAGCTGTCCGTGACCGAGGTCCGGGCGCGCCAGGGCGTGTGCGCCGGTAGGTCTCCCACAGACCAAAAGCGTTTGCTTGCACTTTCCTACGCGGCACGGCATACAGCGGGAACACGGGCCACCGCCGCAGCTCTGCATCACATTCTTAGGTACGCATCTCCCTCTGGCACGCCGCACACACTCGCTCACCTGCTTCCTGCACGCCGGCTTACCTGCCCGGCGCAGGTGAGTGCACCACCTACCACTGCATCAAGGGCGGCCCCGCGCAGCTGCCCGAGGGCCTGGCCACAGACGGCTGCCCGCTGGGCTCGCACCCGGCCCAGCTGGTGGACAACCACGACTGTGTCAACTGCATGAGCTGCGTCAAGGTGCGTGCGTGCGTGTGTGCACTTCTACGAACTGGCATAGCGCTCGGTTGACTTGATAATGAGTTGCGCTGCGGCATTATGCGGTCACGAAGTGCGTGGGCCCGGTAACTTATGATGGTGGTCACATTGATGATCTGCATGTCGGGTTGGCTGCATGCATGCGGGCGCCACCCCACAGGCCTGCCCCAACGGCTCCGTGGAGGTGCGGCTGCGGCCGCCCGGCACCGACCTGTGGAGCGGGCACACGGCCTCGGCGGCGGAGGTGTCACTCATGTTCATGCTGCTGGGAGCAGGTGAGGGGGTGCGTGAGGGGGGCGTGCGGGGCGTGCGTGAGGGGGGCGTGAGGCGTGTAGACATGCTGCCGGGTGCTGTCCAGGCGCTGTCCAGGCGCTGTCCAGGTCCAGATCCAGGCGCCAACGCCATTTCCGGGTGTGCACGAAGTTTCCTTCCGCCCTCCTTCTCCACACCGCGTGTGCAGTCTACCTGCACGACCTGCCTCAGCTGCTGGGGCAGGTGGGCCTGGACGCCTCCGCCCTGGGCCTCACCTCCGTCACGCCGCAGCACATCCTCACCTCCTTCGCCGTGCTGTTCGCACCGGGTCTGGCGGCCTGGGGCGCGGACGTGGCCGGCCGTGCCGCCGCCGCGCGCGGCCTCAACATCGTGGACTTTGTGCAACGTCGCCTGCCCTGGAACAACGCGGCACGCGCGGGCGCGCCTGCCACAGTGCCGGCGGCGCCGCACCCGCTGGCGTCCATGTCGGGCGTGCTGGGCTCCGCGGACCTGATGCAGGCGGCCGAGCCGCCGCCGTTTGTGGAGCTGGCGTACGGCTACCTGCCGCTGGTGTGGTTCGCAACGGTGTCGTACTACCTGCCGTCGCTCATGGGCGAGGCGGGGCAGATCCTGCCGGTGCGTGCGCGCGGCGTTGGATCGTGCTGGGGGGCTTGCACACACACATGCAATACTTTGTCTGCTGTAGAAGTGCAAAAGGAAGAGGCAGCCATAGTAGGCGGCGTGAGGCAGCGGGTGTTTGTGTGGTAATTAGCACCAGGCAGGCACACGCACGCAATCGCCTGCCCGCCACCGCCCCTGCACGCACGGACAGATTACGGCTGCGTTCCTTGGCGCGGACGGCTCCGGCCTGCCCGCCGTGTCCGTGGAGGGCGACATCATCACATTCCTGCAGGTACGTGCGCCAATCCCACACGCGCACACATGCCCTTTCGCTCTCATCAGCTACCCAGCCACGAACGTGACCGCAAGCCTCCTCCTACCGGTGTTCCCCAACGGCCCCACCCCCTATTCCCCAACTGTCCCACCTCATCACCACAACTGTGTTAGAGAGCACAAGGGAAAACAACTGTGTGTGTGCTGTCCTGAAGGGCTTCCTGCTGCTGTTCGGCGGCTTCACCGCCACCGTGCTGAGCCGCAAGCTGGCGGCGGCGCCCTTCAAGTCCTTCGCGCCGCAGCTGCTCGGCATCGCCGCCTTCACCGCCGAGCTGTGGGCGCTGCAGGTGGCGCCGCACCACTGGCTGCAGTAGCTAGGCAGCTGCCGAGCAAGCAAGGGGTCGCAGGCTTGCTTGGACGGAGCCAGCTGCCGTGCACATGCTGGTGAGTGTGCGGTCGACTGCTGGCTGGCTGCGCGGCACACGCTCGGGCGGTGCGGTCGGGTGCGGCCGGGTGCGGCGGTGGCGGCGGCGTGATGCACGGCGGAAGCACGGGCTGCAGTGGAAAGGCATGCATGCTGCCCTTTATTTGGCGGCGCGTGATCACAATGTGCAAGTGTGAGCTGGCGCCTGGCGCCCAGCAGCTCATTTTGAAAGAGTGCTGCTGGCGCAGCTGGGGTTTACAATCTGGGACAAGGTAAGCCACTGCGTGAGCGAGAGCAAGTAAGCACCGCTACAGTCCACACGCGACACGGCGCATCTGCAGCATTTGAGCCGACCTACCATAATGGAAATGAAAGGTGGCGGAGAGAGTACGGTACCCGACAACCTGCTGTACCGTGAATCGGTGAATGTGATTATGATGTGATGATGATTATGATGATGATGATTTGGAAGATGCATACATACTTGGCATCGTCAATGTGGGGGGCTGTGCGCGTTCGGGGTTTGGGTTGGGTGGGGACTGGGGAGCGAGGCAGTCCGTGTTGATGGGTGGGAGGGGCAGGTCGTATTCATGTATGGTGCACTGGGGAGCATGGCGCAGCGCGCGGGGCCACTATACTCCCGCGCATGCATCATCGCAAGGGGATTGGCATTGCTGCTGTGAGAATAAGAAACAAGTCAGGCGTGGCAGGCCTGAGTAAGAAGCACGCTGTTACGCGTTGCCCCACTGAGCTTTACGGTACATGTTGGCAGGGGTGCAAAGCAAGGCAGCGCCTTGCTCGAGTGCGTTTGCTGTGCGTATGACGAATTCACTATCGTATTCGCTGCTGTCGTATGGGCGTAAGAGAACCGCAGTCGTACCTATCAAAGTACCGTAGCTCTCAGCAGGCTTGGAACACCTGCTCATGGGTCTTTACAGGCACATCAATGGATCGTTCACACTGGCAGTAGTGCGCTGGCTTGTAGTTCCACATATGTGTAACTTCATTTCGCAAGTGTTGGGTAAGTTCGCTGGGCGGCGGCAGCTTGTCGTGCACACAGCGAAAGCGACGAGGCGAGCATGTAGCGGGATCAGTGGCGGGATGCCGTGCGGGATTCTCGACGGGCGCAGCAAACCCACCTTGCGGGAACACCCTTCCCAAACCATGGCCAATATGAATCGCCGCGAGGAACAATCTCATAGTGGCAGCCGCGCGGTAACATTTTGAACGTCGTGGCGCACGCGGCGGAGGTGGATGGAGCCGATGCGTGGCGTGGTGAAGGGCTCCGATGTTGCCAGCGCACCAGCGCAACCCGTCCACGCAAAGGGCGTAACCGTCTCTCAGTGGTACACGTTTTCCTTGAGCACGCGGCCGGTCGACCCGCAGCTGGCGTCGCCCCCATGCGGTGGTCCGGTACGGCTCGTACGGGCGTGTCAATAATTGGGGCGTCAGGATGCACCACCTTGACACCTGACGGACCCCAGCACTAAAGCATGTCCCTCTGCTTCAATTCCTAAATGACAACCAGATTAAAGCAGAGAGCGATCACACGTTAAAACTTCCCGAAACACCCCCACTCGCCGGAGGGGAATCGTCAACGAGAATTCAAGGAACATATTAACGTCCCTCACCTACGTGGCGTTCATGAGCGAACAATTTGTTGACTGAGGGGTCGTCGTTGAAGAATCCAGCTTGCACTCCGGCACGCCAGCTGTCTGGCGACGGTCTCAAGCTTCGCTTAACTAAAACTGTTGAGGAGCACCATGGCGCTGTCGCAATGCAGCCTGCTCAAAGCGAGGAGTCCGATGCATGGCGTTAGAATGCACTCTTCGCGCTGCGGTCTTCGGGGGCCAATTGGGGCATTGAACTGTGCCGCTAACGCTTTCCGAGCAACACCTGGTGCTTTGATGCCGGGGCGTCTCTCGTTCAGTGGAAATTGGGCACGGAACTTCGGCACGACCCCTGACACGCCTCGGGGGGAGCGGCCAACGCTCCCAACGCCCTCCGCGTCGGCAGCGGGCCTGGGCACACTCAGCGACGATGAGGGCTCCTCCTCGGAGCCTGGGACTGTTGTCGATAGCGCTGAGGCCGCTGCCAAGGTGAGTTTGGGTTGTTGCATGGGCTGTATAGTCCTATATATATCCTGCAGGCTCCGACCGGTCGCTCCCCCTCGCTGGGCACCTCAACGTTAACGGCAGACATGTGCAACTCCCTCGCCCGCCCATGCAGCTCGCCCGGCGTCGTGCCAAGATGCTAAAGCCCTACCTCATGCCCTCGCCCAAGCGCGGCATCATCGGTAACTCGAAGTACGCCGAGCGGCTGCGGAAGCAGGTGGTGGCGGCGGCGCGCGACACCACCAGGTGACCGGTAACCGGGGGCACATGCAAGGATGGTTGGAAACGCGATGCAGGGAGTGAGCACTCCCTGACAGACATACGCTGGGGCTTGCAGCAGCACAGCTACATCAATAAACTGGTGGCGCGCGGCGTGTTTCGCAAGTAGCGCCTTGCTGCCGGCTCCTAGCGCGCCTGCGCAGGCCCGCCCACCCCGCACCCACGTGCCACTGCCGCAGGCGCCCGGTGATGGTGTTCGGCGAGATGGGGCTGGAGAAGTCGAACATCGCCGCCCTGATCCACTTCAGCGGCCCCGGCCGCAGCACCAACCTTGCGGCGCTGGACTGCGCGCGGCTGGACTGGAGCGGCGCCGAGCTGTTCGGGCGCGGCGACAAGGAGGGCATCCTGGAGGCGATCGGGGAAGGCACGCTGCTGCTGAAGAACGTGCACAAGGTGTGCTAGGAAACTCGAGATAGGGAAACGCAGACTGCTGAAGGGCGTGCACAAGGTGTGTTTGTGTGTGTTTGTGCGATATGGGCGCAGCCGCCGGGGAACAGCGCGGCATTGAAGGCTCGGACGGACAGGCGCACCTGTAAGAGGGGATTTCCGCCATCCGCAAGCAGTGCGCCGCTGCGCCATGCCCCGGCGCCCGCCCCTCCCCGCGCACCCATGTCCCCCCCCCGCGCACTCGCACAGCCCTTTCCGGCTATCCCCCATGCACATTACCCATCCGTGATTCCGTGCCCCGCCCATGCGCAGCTGCCGCCCAGCCTGCTGCCGCGGCTGCGCCGGCTGCTGGCGGAGCGCACCTACCGCCGCGCCACCATCAGCCTGGCGACGCTGGGGCAGGGCGCCGTGGCGCTGAGCAGTCAGGACATGGCGCCGGCGGAGGCGCTGCCGCCGCTGAAGCGCGCGGCCTGCCGCATCCTCATGACCGCCAGCAAGCAGGTGCGTGCGCGTGCGGGAGGCCCTGCATGAGCGTTTTATGTGCGGGTGGATGCAAGAGGCGGGGCAGTGGAAGATTGTGTCTGTGTGTGGTATCGCGTCGCGGCAGCGTCAAGCTGCAACATGCGCGCGGGGAAGGGGCACACAGCGCCCTGGGATGGGTTTGCGCGCGGGGTGCAGCCGTGGACCGATGTGTGGACCGCTCGCGCTTTCAATGATGCTGCTGCTGCAGGTGCCCAACATCGACGGAGTGGCAGAGGTCATCAAGGTGCGTGGCCCCCGTTGTGTCAGCGGCGACCTGCTGCAGGCGCCGCGCCGCTGGCGGGAGTGGAGCCCGCAGTGGTAGTAGGGGCAGTAGGCGGTGCGGGATGATGGGAGCCGCGAAAGGGCTTGAGAGGCGCACACATACGCAGGCAGATACCGCGTCACCTCCTTGCCATGCACCCAAAACCCCATGCTGCTGCTGCGGTTGCTGCTACGGTTGCTGCTACGGTTGCAACCCGCAGGTACCGCCGCTGCGCCTGCGCCCCTCCGACGTCAAGGACCTGCAGCTCTACTACCTGCGGGAGCTCGCGCGCCGGCAGGGCAGCGGCGGCGGCTCCATGCCGCGCCTGTCCATCACCGACGCGGCGTTGAAGCAGCTGGAGTCCTACAACTGGCCCGGCAACCAGATCGTGAGCAGGGGCTTGGCTGCTGAAGTAGGGTCTTGACCTCAGGGCGCCAGAGGCTGGCTCGCCATAGAAGGGAACTTGGGTTTTGTTTCTCCGTGCGCTGAGAATGGTGGGGTGTGGCTTTGGCTGTGTCGTGCGGCCGCAGGAGCTGGCGGCGACGGTGGAGCGCGCCGTCCTGCAGCAGCAGCAGCAGGCGGCGGCAGCCGGCGGCAGCGCCGGCGGCGGCGAGTGGTCGGGCCGACTGAGCGAGGAAGTGTTCTGGTGAGCGGCGCGGCGGCGGCGCGGCGGCGGTGCAGCAGTTGATTGTTGCTGGCGTGCAGAATGGAAGGGAGGGTGGCGGACCTCGGGGGCGGGAAGGACTGCCTTGTGCGACCTTGCACCTCTGCCACACACACGCACATCTTTCTCTGCCGCCTGTGCCTCCGGCTCTGGCTCCGCTGCCGCACGCACACAGGGTCGCCAAGCAGGCCAAGGACCGGCTGCGGCTGAACCTGCTGGCCGCCTACCCGCCGCTGCGCTCCTTCCTGCGCTCCGAGCTCTGGCCCAACGACATCAACTTCAAGTGAGCGGAGGGCGGGGGAGGGGGAGGGAGAGGGAGAGGGACCAAGGGCAGCAAGGAGTCACCCTGTGCGCCCGCGCGCCCCTCCAGCACCAGTCCACCAATCCACCTGCTAACCCCCGTCTTCTGGCCGTCAACCTAGCAACTGTGCGCTGCTGGCCGCGGAACACAGGTTCACGGCATACGTGTACCCCGTGGTCGTGGCCCTGCTGCTGTGGGGCCCACAGGTGGGGGGGCGTGCTTGGGGGCTGTGGCCGTGCGGGCGCAAGGTCCAAAGCGGCTGCCATGGACTGTGCCTAGCCGCTGCCTTCTGAAACTTCGGCGGCGGCTCCACACTGCCATATCGATGTGTGCAGGACCGACTCCACAGCCCCGCCCTGGCTGTCTTTTGGGTACGTGGATGCATGGGTGTGTGCGTGACGGCATGGGTGGTTGTTGCCGCGGTAGCTGAGGGCATCGGCGAGTACTGTGGCGCAATGAGGACGGATGTCAAACTGCATCAGACCAATGCCCACACAAACACACACGCAGGACTACTGGTGGCCGTTGGTGTTCGTGTCGTTCCCGTTCCTGGGCCGCGTGTGGTGCGCCGTGTGTCCCTTCATGATCTATGGGGAGCTGGTGCAGAAGTGGCGCACCAGCGGCGGCGCGGAGCTGATGAAGTGGCCCAAGGAGCAGGGTGAGCTCGCGTGTGTGCGCCAGCTGGTGTGGGCGCGTGGGTTGCAGTGATGCAAGGCGGGCGGCGTGGGGTCGTGGGGTGGTGGTGGGATCTGGCCGGGCCGGGCACCTGGGAGTTTGAAGGTCTGACCAGAGGACACTGGGCACGCGAGCGGTGTGCACACCCACAGGGACCAACTGAGCCGGGGCCAGGAGCCGGGGCAGGGGCCGCAGGTGTCCGCGCCCGCCACTACTGACTGAATCCCGCTGCACTCGCCCGCCGCCCCTCACAGCGGAGAAGTACGGGCCGGTCTTCCTGTTCTCGCTCTTCGCGGCGATCCTCATGTGGGAGCAGGTGTGGGACCTGCCCAACACCGCCTACCTGTCGGGCTGGCTGCTCATCATCATCACCGCCGGCGCCGTTATCTGCTCCTCCATCTTCGAGCGCCGCCTGTGGTGCCGGTACCTGTGCCCCATCGGAGGCATGAACGGCCTGTTCGCAAAGCTGTCCATGACTGAGGTCCGCGCCCGGCACGGCGTGTGCGCGAGCGAGTGCAGCACGTACCACTGCTACAAGGGCGGCTGCGCGCAGCCGCCGGTCGGCCTGGAGAGCCCCGGCTGCCCGCTGTACAGTCACCCGGCGCAGCTGGCAGACAACCGAAACTGCACCAACTGCATGGAGTGCCTCAAGGTGCGTGCGTTGCGTGCGTGTGACGCGTGCGTGCGACTGTGTGGTGTGGTGTGAGTGTGTGGTGCGAGTGAGAATTGGCCTGCCAGCCATTGGGGCGCTGGTGGGCAGCGCCTGTGTGTGTGGTCTCGTGTCGGGTGCGTGGCGGCGGGTTCAAGGACGGCAGCAGGCCTGAGTTGTGTGCACCCGTGCTCCCCCAGTTAGACACACACATTGATTGTGCCCGCACGCCCCACGTGTGCGTCTAGGCCTGCCCCAACGGGTCCGTCGAGTTCCGCCTCCGCCTGCCGGGCACCGACCTGTGGAGCGGGCACACGACCTCGGCGGCGGAGGTGTCACTCATGTTCATGCTGCTGGGGGCAGGTGAGGGCGGCGTGAGGGGTGCGTGCGGGGGGTGCTTGAGGCCTGAAGACCTATCCAATTGCTTGTCCTGTCTTTTCGCGCGTGCTCACATGGACCACGAACCTGCACGCATCCACGTGCCCGGTCCTATCCCTCCTGCGCAGTCTACCTGCACCACCTGCCTCAGCTGCTGGGGCAGGTAGGCCTGGACGCCTCCGCCCTGGGCCTGACCTCCGTCACGCCGCAGCACATCCTCACCTCCTTCGCCGTGCTCTCCGCGCCGGGTCTGGCGGCCTGGGGCGCGGACGTGGCCGGCCGCGCCGCCGCCGCGCGCGGCATCGACGTCGCTGCCATGGCCGGCGCCGCGGTGTCGGGCGCCCTGTCTCGCGTCTCCGGCTCCCAGTCCTCAAACGACAGCAGTGCAGCAGGGGCGCTCAGCGCTGGCGGCGCGGCTGTGGCTGTGATGGCGGCGCCGGTGCGGCAGCCGGCGCCGTTTGTGGCGCTGGCGTACGGCTACCTGCCGCTGGTGTGGGCGGCCACACTGGCGCACTATGTGCCCGACCTGCTGGGGCAGGGCGGCCACATCCTGCAGGTGCGTCGGTGGAAAGCGGGGAGAGAGGTTCCCGCGCGGACGTGGTTTTGCGGGGCTGGGCCGGGCCGGGCACAGCTGCACGCAGTTGATGTGTGTGAGCCTAAGCGGCTGCTACTCCCTTTTAGTTTCGCTCCCGGCTGACTGGAGCAGCCCCGGTCCCGTTGCACAGTGGTAAAGGTGCTTACGCAACCCCGACGAGATGGTTGCACGGGAATGGGTCTGAGTTATTCTTGGTTGCTCATACCTGCGTGTCGTAACCGGTTGGGGCACACACGGAACCCATCGCGCCCTCCAGATCACGGCGGCCTCTGTGGGCTTTGAGAATGCGCCGCTGCCGGCCGCGGAGGCGGACCCCGCCATCATCGCCTTCCTGCAGGTGCGTGTGTGCGCCAGCTGCTGTGTGTGAGGCACGTGGCCCCACCGGTGCCACCAATGCTGTGCTGGCCCTAAGTGCTGGCCCTAAGTGCTGGCCCTGCTCCTCCGCTGCTGCTGCCTCCGCCCCTGCTTCTCGACCTGCCGTTCCTTTCCCTTGTGCTCCCTAACATACACACACACACACACACGCACACACACGCTCATCACACACATACCGTAAACACGCACGCAGGGCACCCTGCTGCTGTTCGGCGCGGGCACCAGCGGCGCGCTCAGCCGCAAGCTGGCCGGGGCGCCCTGGTCGGCCTTCCTGCCGCAGCTGGCGGGCATCTCCCTGCTGACCGCGGAGCTGTGGGCGCTGCTGCTGCCGTGATGCAGAAGTAGCGGCATGAGGAGCCCTGCTGTGGCCGCTCACAGGGTGGGGGCAGGTCGGGGCGTGAGGCCTGTGGGGCGCGGCTGCGCTGGGGTGAGTGCGCGATGCCCTCTGAAGACGTGGAGGGCGTGCGCAAGCGCGTGACCGGCGATCCACTTGATGAGAGGGGTGCCGTGCACGACACACCGAATGCACCAGCATCGCGCCCGGGCACATGGCAGCACGTGGAGACAGTTTTGAAGCTGCATGCGGTGTCCTTGTTTTCTACAGAGGACCATTTTGTTTACGTGTTGTGTGCATGCGTGTGCCGCACCACAGAATGCACAGGAGAACCAACCAGCGGTATTGAATGGCTGTGGGGGCTGTGGGTGCAGCCATATTAAGCTCTGAACTTGCGTAGGCGTTGCTGATTGCGGTTGTGCTGATCAGTGCTCGCGAGTCGTACGATTGAGAGAGGCCAGGGACACTCAGGACTGGGCCGCGTTGCAATTCCAGCTGCCAGTCTGTTCACACGCAAGGGATGTAGGATGATACCTTGTCTGCTAAGATGGGATGAAAATCTTGTCAGCAGAGAGGCGCTGTGAGAGGCGATGGAAGGTAGGGTCCGGGCGGTTTGCTTTCAATGGGACAGTGTTCTCTCCAGTAAGTTACACGCCATAACCTGCTGTGGCGGTTCATAACCTGAACGCATCGTCGACTGACACCGGGGGTGTGGTGCTCTTGAATAATTCTTCCGAGAATGAATTGTGCTTCATGCCAACGCCACGGATACAGTATGGGCGGCATTATGTGTGGTTACGGCATCCCATCTATGTAATGGTCACGACCATGCGTATGTACGACACAACAACCGTGCGTAAATCTTCGTGTTCATGCGGCTATGTACAGCAGCCTTCATCCTATTTACCAATACTGCACGTTGTGTACTTCACATGCTGCGCGCCAAAGAAAGAATGCACCATTGCCACAGCCCCAGTGCCCCACTCCACAGCCGTTACCAGGCCAAACCCCATGGCTCACCAAAAGAATATCGCGCAGGTACGCGCCTGCCCCTGCTTTCCTCAGGGTCACATAACAACCCAGCCAACCCTCAGGCCCTGCGCGCACGCGCGGTGGGCGTTTCACAGGCCACGTCGAGTCCCCTTGTGTTCCTTAGATCGACACCGAGTACGGCACGCCGCGCATGGTCACACCCGGCGGCGAGCTCGCCATCAGCAGGGTGTACGGCAGGGGCGCCGCCGTGCCCGCCGCCAGGCCGTACCGAGCCCAGTTGGCGGGGTCGGCGTTGCGCGTCTCGATGGCGGACTCCAGCTGCTTCACGGCGGCGATGAAGGCGCGGTTGGCTTCGCGCGCGGCCGGGTCCTGGGGTGGGGTGGCGTTGGGAGGGGGGGGGTTGTGAGTACCAGTGAACACCAGCCCAAGCTATAGGGGGGCGGGATTTGGCATGAGCAGCAGTAGCAGCGAGAGAGAGGGGGATAACGCGATAACGAGCCAGAGAGCGAGATAGGCGGAGAGAGACGGAGATGCATGCCGCGCCAGCAGCAGCACGCACCACGATGTAGTCGTTGGCCTCGTCCAGCGTGTGCTCGTCACGCGCGTGCGCCGACAGCAGCTTCACCGTGGCCAGCACCTGCGTGCATGGGTCATGGCGTGGACGTTGACATCAGGGACGGGGGGCGGGGGGCAGGTGGGGATCAGGGGACTGTGTCAGAGTGCGTGCGGGCAGTCACTGTTGGCGGCTCTTCCCACGCTCACGGCCCAATCTTACGTCCAAAGCATCGAACTTCCCGCTCTCATCCATCCGATTCCTACCCGCCCCGCGCGCCACATCCCATGCCACCCGCCACTCCCATCCCGCCCGCCACACCCGGCACACCCCGCACCTGCACGGCCGAGAAGGGGTCGGCCAGATAGGTCATGAACACCCTCTCCTGCGGCGGGCCCAGCGCCGCGCCCGTCAGCTCCTGCGGGTGGGGGCGGGTGGGGTGGGGTGGGGGCAGCAAGCGGGGGCAGGGGGATGAGCCCTGTGCCGAGGGGAGTGGTTCGTCGGGAGCGCCCAATTGCGGCGCGCAGAGCGGGGGTGGGGGCAGGAAGCACGAGATCACATGCCATACAAGCATCGCACACACATACCTTGTACGCGGGCTCCTTGGGCGCGGGCATGGGCCGGCGCACCAGGGACGAGGCGTTCAGGATGAGGCCGGTGAAGTCGTACTGCCCGAAGTTGACGGCTGCAGGGGCGAGGGGGACGGAGGCCCAAAAGATTTAAGTGGCAAGCGAACGAGTGGTAACCGCAAGATCGACTAGGCTGCTGGTGGGCGCGGTGCACACAAGCAATCGGCGGCGGTGCAAGGCTGCAAGCCGCCCCCTCAACACGCCCATCAAACTTAGCCTGCTCGACCCGCTAATAAGCCCACGCGGCGTGTCACGGCGGCACGGCACGACCACGCACCCGCGTGGTGGCCCGAGGCCAGCCAGGCGATGGTCGCCAGCACGTGCACCAGGTCGGAGCGCTTGGCGATGGGGCCGGTGAAGCCCCACACCTGCTGCTCGCTCTTGAGGCCGAAGGCCACGATGTCGGGGTGGCCCTCCGTCTGCGCCACACGCATCCGGCAGGGGGCAGCCACACGTCACGTGTGTGTTTGCAGACGGCATGCCGATGGACGCATCCGCACCGGCGTCCGCGCCGAGCAGGAAAGGGAGCTGACAGCAAGTGCTGCAGGCAATGTGGTGCCTAATCGCCTCAAGAGAGGTGTACAACCGCCGCCGCCGCCGCGGCGGGCTCCCTGCCGCCGCACGCCGACACCCGCCTGCACCTGCACCCGCTCACCTTGACCTCGTCCCACCAGGCCTGCAGCTCGCCGTCCTCCAGCACCGCGCCGTCGCCGTCGTAGTACAGGGACACGTACTGGTCTGCGGCGGGAGTGTGGTGTGTGTGTGGGATGGGGTGGGGAGTTGTGAATGCCAGCCCAAGCTAACCCTAATCTAACTAGAGGGAGGGGCCAGGGTACGGGGTAGCCATCCATGCGAACACGGGGGGGGGGGTTAGGGGCACATGCGCAGGCACCCGCCCGCTCACCGAAGTAGGCGGTGAGGGCGGCCCAGGTGTCCAGGCCGTCAATGGCGAACGGGTAGTCCAGCCAGGGGCGGCCCGCAGCGTCCAGCATGCCGCTGTGGTTTTAGGGGCGCAACAAGGGGAATATGTCGATGTGTCGTGTGTGTAAAGGGCGAGATGCCGGGCGCGTGTCACTCGCGTCAGCTGTCAATGGTGACGCCTTGAAGTTGCACGTGCGCGCCCGTGCTGCCAGCGATACGTAGTTCCAGCGGCTACCGCACATGCTGGACTGATGAGGCATGCACCCGTGCCGCACTCTGCGCGCAGCGCGAAGCCCTGCGCCTCACCGCTCACGCAGGTCCTCGGGCAGCGCCTGCCCCGCGAACGTCCAGCTCTTGCCGTACACGGCGCTGGCCAGGCGCATGGCGAAGGGCCCCGCGGAGAAGGTCTTCTCGATGATGCCGCCCGCGTTGATGAGCGAGGCGCGCGCGTTGCGGTTGATGTTGAGTGTGTACCGGAAGTGCGGCAGCATCAGCTTGGTGATCTGCATGCAGCGCGGCGGGGCGCGTGCACACGTGGGGATTGTGGCAAGCTCGAAGGTTGAAAGTTGTCATGGTGATGGTCCTTGCGCTTAATCGGACACGCTACAGAAAACAGACACGTGTGATTATTGTGGCAAGCAAGCCGCCCGCGCACGCACCGGGTGCATGACGCTCATCTGGCGGCGCATGGCGATGAGGAACGGCTCCAGCGCCGCGTGCGTGCGGTTGAAGTGGGCCACCAGCTGCAGGCAGGAGGAAGCAGGAGGTGAATGGTGGAGGAGGAGGTGAGGCGGCCGGAGGTGATGAATGCGAGGCGAGTGGGAAGCAGGGCGGCTCGCAGCAGCAGGTGTGAGCGAGCACCTTATCCACGGGCATGTGATGATTGGCGAATGCCTGTCCTTGGCTGCCGGCGGCCCCCACACAACGAAAGCGCACCTGGTGGATGGATGTGTCCAGGCTGCGGAACACGGCCTTGGCCAGCCGCCACACCGCCAGCGTCTGGGGCGAGGCCACCAGCTCCGAGCGCGCGTACACCTCACCCGCGGTGGGCGGCAGCGGCGCCGAGGTGCCGTTGGACGCCTTGTGGGTGCCCGGGTGCGCCAGCTCGATGGCAATGGGCACCAGCGCCGTGTCCTCACCCGTCACCTCGTCCCTGCATGCGCCGGCACACGTGTTGGTTCTTTTAGCGTTGGCGAGTCGGAAAGCGCTGGAAAATGCGCCCCGCCACAAGCCCACACCACACCACCACCGCGACCGCGACCGCGGACAGCCCGACACGCACTTGCGCAGGTAGAACAGGCAGCGGCCGGCGTGCTGCACCGCGGACGGCGGCTTGCGCCCCGCCTTGCGCGCCGCCTCCGCCTCCTCCTCCGCCTCCTGCCAGTAGGCGGACAGGTCCCAGTGGTCGATCAGGTACAGGCGGGGCTTGGCGCCGCCCGCCGCGGCCGCCACCAGCGCCTCCAGGCTCGAGCCCTGGAGCTCGGCTGCACTCAAGTGGGCGGGCCAGGGCATGACGAAGGCAAGCGGACGGCCGATCAGTTGTTCTTCAGGCTCAGGTTGCCTCCCACCACTAAATGCGCGCATGACACGCTCACTCCCTACCAAAGCAGCCCTTCGCCCGCCCCAACACACGCATCCACACCCGCGTTCCCTGTGCCACCCACCCTCGACGTGGTGCGCCCGGATGGCGGACCCGAACGCCTCCGGCAGCTGCGTCAGCGCGGTGATGGCGGTGGGGTGGTAGCCCGCCAGCGCCTGGCGGCCGTACTCCTCATCCGTGTACCAGGCGTCGGGCCGGCCGTCCACCACACGAGGCACCTGCAGGTGGCGGTGGCGGATGCGCGTGAGAAGGGGAGGGACCTGGCTACCGTTGGCAGGTACAGCAGCGCGTGCGTGGCGGGATGGTCGGGCGCCCGCGAGTGAGTGAGTGCTGGTCACATGGACGGGAGGAATCAGGAGCACGCTGCTCCGTACATACGGTACTACCCACGCACGTGGCAGGCACCCGTACGACCGTACGAGCGGGCACGCACGCACGCACCGGGAAGTACAGGAGGTCGTTGATGTCGTGCGAGGGGTCGTTGGTCAGGCGCCGCCACACCGCCGAGCCCAGCAGGCCGATCAGGTTGGGCACGCCGGGCTGCGGCGGGGCCGTGATGGCGGCGGCGGGGGCGCCCGCGGCGGTCGCCGCGGCGGCGGTGGCGGCAAAGGCGGTGGCGGCGGTGGCGGCGCCGCTGCTGGGGCCGCCCGTGGCGCTGTCGGGCACCGGGCCAACCTGTTGCAATCGGCCATGGGTTAGTTAAGGTCATTGTTCACCGCTGGGCCACGCGCGCTGCAGGACGCTGTTTCTGGACAGCATGCCAACTAATGAGTATTCGCATCACATGGATTGCCGTGCCACGCCGTGACATCCCATGCCACGCCACGCACCCGGTCCGCCGCGATCTGGTCGTTGATGGCGGCGGCGGCGGCGCTGTTGAGCCGGAAGTCCCACGCTCCTGTGTGCAGTCGTGTGTACGACGGAAGAGGCAGATGTCAGTAGCAGTAGCTTAAGTTGGCCTCATTGGGATGCATGGCCCCGTGGTTGCGTGCGGTGTGGTGTTTTCCGTGCCCGTGCGCGTGCTGCCGTGCGTGTGCATGCGCCTGAGCACGCCCGTGCACGTGCGCGCGTGCATGCGTGCGTGCGTGCGACTGGGTGATGGTGAGGCACCTAGCCAGCAAACGTGAGCGAGATGCTCGGCAAGATGCGCCCTTTAGTGGTGACACCGCGTGCATGACCACGCACCGCTGGCGGTCTTGAAAGGCGCCGGGTTGCGCGGGTCGTGCGGCGCGCCGAAGCCCTTCATGGCCGCCTCCTGGCCGGCCGGGTACAGCTGCGTGGGGGCCATGCTGGACCCGCGCGAAGCGGCGTCCTGTGGCGGGTAGGTACACACGGCACACGGCCGCGCCGCGCGATACTGTCAGGCACCGGTCTCAAGCCGTGACCCTACCAGCACATAAACACGCTGCGCGTACTCGCAGGCACCACCGCAGGTCTACTTCCAACGCCTCACTCAGCAAGCCATGGCATGGCCGTGTGACACACGCAAAACACACGCACCACGCATACCGTGCACACAAACGCGCGCATGCGCAGTCTGCGTGTTCTCTCTCCCATGTTTTATAACACACGTGCACACCCCTGCCCCACACAACGCACGCACAGGCCGCCCACCCACCTCGCCGAAGAAGGCCAGCACGTCCTCGAAGCTGTCGAAGTTGGCGGCGGGCGGCTCCGCGTACCCCAACACCGCCCGCAGCACGTTGCGCACCAGGCCGTGCACCGCGGTGGGCAGCAGGTTGAGCCAGGTGAGGTGGCGCTGGTCGCCGGCCTCCTGCAGAATCACATGCATGTGTGTGTGTGTGTGTGTGTGTGTGTGTGTGGATGGTTGCGGTGTGCCGCCGTGTGTGTGCGTGGCGAGTGGCGTGTTGTGGGCAGGTGTGCCGTGCGGCGGCCCGTGCACGGGCAGCGCAGTGTGACATGCCTGGAATCCATGACCCCCCTCCTACACACAACCAAGTAGGCTGCCCTACCGCGATGAAGGAGAAGGCGGCGGGCAGCGCCGCCGTGAGCGTGTCGCCGTTGAAGTCCGCGGCCTTGTCGAAGCTGAACTGCTCGTCGTACGGCAGCCAGGGCTTGTCGCCCGCCTTGACGGGGGGCTTCTCGCGGTCGGGGTGGCCGTCCGCGGCGCCACGGTTCGTGGCGATGCGGCGGGGGTAGGGCCGCCGCGCGGTGGCGCCCAGGGCGGGGCGGTAGCCGCCCTCTCCGGCGGAGGACAGGTCGTCATAGGTCTGTGGGGAGTCGGCGGAGGGCGGATGGGAGGGCGCGCCGGGTTGGGGCGTGGCGCGGGAGGCGTGCAAGGGTAGGTTGGAGTGCAGGGGGAAGCCACCGTGCGGTAGTACGGCATTGGGTGTGTACGAGAATGTAAACGCCGACTGGCACCCGCTACCGCACCTGGTACCAGTAGATGCGGTCGGCGGGGCGGCGCTCCAGGGTGCGGGTGGCGGGCGTGCCCTGCGTGGCGTGGAAGCAGGTGTCAGTTCAGGAGGGGCAAGGGCGGTGCGGGGCAGGCGAGGAAGGTAGGGAGGCAGGTAAGGGAGCGGCGCAGCCCCCTACAACTCTCCGCGCTATCGTTGCCATGAACACAAGAAGCGCCCCCAACCAAAACACACACTCTCACCCACGCGCGGCCACTGCACACTCTCCCTGCTGCCCTTGTCACCTTGGTACCGATCGGTTGGCAATGGCTTTGCAGCCCAACCACCCAAGCACGCACCCATACGCCCACACGCCCACGCACCTGCAGCTCCTGCAGCTCCCTCTGCCGCTCGTCCCGCAGGCTGGGCGGGGTGTGTGCGGGCAGGTAGGCAGTGCCCTCGAAGAACACGCGCCAGTCGTGGTCAGAAGACACCCTGCAGACGGGTGCATGGGGCGGGGGCGGCAGTAAGTACAGGCGCTGCATCCGGGTGGCAGGGTCTGGGAGTGCGTGATTCTGCTGCAGGGAAGGCGCCCCGGGGGCATTTGGGGAACGCGACGGGGCCCTAACCCCTATGCTGGGGGGTTGTAAACACCAGCCCAATCTAAACCCAAGCGAAACTAGACAAGGGACACGCAGGTGCAGTTTGCGACAATACAGGTTGACGGTATACTCTTGCGTTTCGGGGTGTAGAGTGTAGACGGGGCGAGGTCGGCGCGCCGTCGACGAAATGCCACCCAGGCTCGGCTCGCGCACAGCAGTAACAGACACGCAAACACGCAAATGCAAAACACACGACTTACCTGGCGACCAGGAAGATGACCCCGGCGCCAGGCAGCAAGCGCCGGGCCAGAAGAGCGACATGCGGTTAAGGGGAAAGGCAAGGTTCGGAAGGGCGGGGCACAGTGAAGGGGCCGAGGCGCATCGGCAGGTAGGAAAGGGTATGAACAGCACAAAGTATATCACGCACGAGCCTGGGGGGGGGCGGGCGGGTGACACTAGGACTCTACTGACGGCTGTGTGGGACATGCCGCTCTGCTGGTTGTTGGCTGGCGCAGGCTGGCGCCAACACCTGCACCCGCACCCCAGACCCACCAGCTGTGCACGGGGAAGTGGAAGACCTTGGTCGCGCTGCATGCGTGTGTGGGTACGGGCGCGGCAAGAGGTGCCGGAGGAGGGCGTAAGAGCGACGAGGGTGTGAGCGAGGACCAGTGGCGAGCAACGGCGGCGACCCGGTTGCTTGGCTGCATCAATCATCCCACTGGCTCGCTCATGCACAGTAGGCACGCTGCCCACGTTGCACCCCACCCCCACCTGACCAGCTTGATGGTGCCGATGAAATCCACGCTGGCGTTGCCGTCCACCGTGCGGCTTTTGCGCACCAGCACAGCGCCCGGTGTGAGGAAGTCCGCCGGCAGCGGCAGCCGCCCCTCGCGCTTCCAACCGCTGGTGCCGCTGCCGCTGCTGGCGCCGCTGCGCGCGGTGCTGCTGCCGGGGCCCGACTCCAGCACGGGGGGCCGCCAGGAGTCCACGTTGGTGGGCTCCGAGCGGCGGTCGGTGTCCAAGTCGATCACCACGATCTCCAGCCGGGTGCCGGTGTCGCTGTGGGCGGGGACAGGTGGGGACATGCAATTACGAGCGGCGAGAAACAGGGTGCCGCCCGTTCGTGGGCATATTCGTAACTGCGCAGCCCAGCGGCGGTTGGCCCGGGCAGCCAAAACTGAGCTGCGCGACTGCGACAATTAATGTCTATGCATTTAAGAGCGCGAGCCATCATGCGCGAGCAGATTGAGACTGTGGCGCGGGCCTGGCGTGGGGCTCACCCGAGCAACGGCGCGGACGACTCGATTGACGCCTTCCACACGGCGACTTCGCCGGGGCTGTGGGCTCCGTTCATGATAGCGTCCGCCGTAACAACCTTACGCTTTTCGACAGTAGTGGCCTCCTCTGTCACCTCCTCGGTCGAGCTGTTGACAAAGCAGTGCCGCTGACTGAGAATGCCGCGACCTGGCAAGCGCGGGAAGGTCACGGCCTGGAAACCCCGCGCCCCCAGACGAGAGCTACGTAGAGCAAGACCGTTGCGAGCACGAGTATGCTGCTTCGCCGACTGCGTGGAAGAGGACGTTTTCAGGAGCATTTCACTTCACTTTGGCTTTCTTGTTAGATCACGCGTAAGGCGAATAGCAGTATGTTTGTGCGCTTGAAAACAATGCTCGCCACGCACGGTATTTATACCCCACCCGGCCTGCGCCTGATGTTCGATCCAACCGTTTGGCGACACTAGTGCGTGTCAAGTTTTGACCGCCAACTGCCGACACATCGTGCTGTGGGCGCTATGGGAAGCTGTGCCCGTTCCAGGACCAGACTGCAATTTTCTTACTAAATTCAGACAAATCCTGTTCCACTGTGCGTGTGCGGCGCCCTGCCTGCGGGCCTGGCGGTCAGCGGGTGGAAGTTCCCACGGCCCCAACTACTCGTCACGCACAGACCACGCAGGAAGTCCGACCGCGCAAACCTCTCACCGGAACTCGTGTTCGCTTTAACTGCCCTTCTCGCGCTTTGCACATGAGGCCAGTAGCCCCAGCGGCCCCTTCGTGCATCTTCCGCAAGCAGCAGCGGTGCCGCAACATTAAATTCTGGGCACCGATAACGACTGTGGCGGCGCAGTCGGCAGTCCATGCCACGCATATCTTCTGCACCCCGACACATGCGCATCCTGCTTGACCAGTGCCCCGACCTTGCGCCGCCAGGCACCGCTAATTGGTAGCTGGGGCAATTGGCGCCCAACGCCTCCAGGCTCCAGGCGTGCTCGCATGAAGGGCATGTACGAAACCTGCGCCTTGCTACACCCTGACCCGCTGGAATGAACTTTACCTCCCCACCCCACCCCACCCCACCCCCCACCCCACCCCACCCCACCCCACCCCACCCCCCACCCGCATCACCCCCCAGTGACGACAGTCCTCGCCAACTCCTTCGCACACACTGACAGCAACAACAACACCCGCCACCACCCAACAAGTCCCCGCCACCGTACTACCAGCCCCAACAACAGCCACAAAAACGAAGACGGCGCCCGCGCGCGATCCTCACTTGAAGGTGTAGCTGCGGTTGCCGGAGCGCGGCATCGTCGCGCTGCGCTTCCCCCCCTTCATCAAGAACTCCTCTGGGATGTCGTACGGGTTGAAGGCCGTCGGCTGCCGCCCACCGCCGCGCCCGCCGGCGGCGGCGCCGCGCGCGCCGCCGCGCCCGCGGCCGCGCTTCGCGCGCGGGTCGTCGTTCACCGGCTCGGGGAGCACATTACTGCGAGGGAAGTCGGCTTCCAGGCCGGAGGCGGCGGGGCCGCCGCGGCCACGGCCGCGGCCCCCGCCCGCGCCCGCGCCCGGCGCGCCGCTCCGCGGCCGCTGCGCGCGCCTCCTCCAGCACCCTTTCCGCCGTCGTCGGCGCCACCACCCGCTGCCGCTTCGACACCGCCACCGCCGCTGCCTCCTTGGCCGCCGCCGCGCGCGCCTTGCTCTTCCTGCTGGCGAAGGGCCCCACCGTGTGCCCGTCGTCGTCATCGCTGTCGCCGTCCAACTCGCTGTCCTCGCCGCCGCTGCTCTCGTTCGCGACGCTGCCGTAGCGGTGCGCGGCGGCAGCGCCGTTGCCGGCTGCGGCCTGCGCACTGCCGGGCGCCTCCGTGACGAAGCGGCGCTTTTTGCCGCCGCCGCCGTCGCCGCCACCGCCTGCGGCGGCGGCAGCGGCGCCGTCGCCGCCCTGCGGCTGGTCGGCGCCTGCTGCCCGCTTGGCGCCTGACCTGGGCTTGGACTTGGGGTAGAGCTGCGGAATGAGGGCGAGATGTCGTCGGTGCGGGAGATGGGTTGCAAGATGGTAGAAGATGGTACGTAGACAGCAGGCGTGGCGGTGCGGGGGTGGGTGAGTGAGCAAGCACGTGGCGAAGCAAGGCACGCCTGTGACACGGGACTGACATGGTCTGAGGTGCGTGCCGACGCTTTGCAGCAACCCAGCAGCGCCCGCCCACACACCCCCGGCCCAACCCGCCTCACCTGCGACAGCGGCAGCGGCACGTAGTCCACCTCGTCCAGCCCCACCTCGCTACCCGCCACCCGCACAGTGGCCGCGATGCCGCCCGCCCGCCGCCGCTGCTGCTGCGCCTGCTGCTGCGCCTGCTGCTGCGCCTGCTGCTGCGCCTGCTGCTGGCCCTCACTCGCCCCCTCCTCCCCGTCGTCGTCCCCGTCGTCCTCCTCCTCCCCGCCCTCAACCCTCCGAGCCGCCGGCGCGTCCCGCCACCCGCCCGCCCCGGCGGCGCCCGCCCCGGCGGCCCCGGACGCCTTCTCCGGCGCCGTCGTCCCCGCCGGCACCTCGACGCCTTGCCCCTCCGCCACCACCAGGACCTCCAGGCCCTCGCCCGCCTCCCGCATGGCGGCCATGGCGGCGCGGATGTCCGCACCCGTGGCCTTTGGCCGCCGGCGGCCCGGCGCCTCGCCCTCCTCCGCGCCATCCCCCTCCCCCGACGCCGCATCCATGTCCTCGTCGTCCTGGTCCGCGTCGCCGTCCGCCGCTGCGTCCGACGCCGCGCCGGCCGCTGCCCCGCCGCCTGTGACGGCGGCGGGCGCGGCCGCCGGCGCCGAGGACATGAAGGGCAGCGCGAAGGTGCCCCGAAGCCGCTTGGCGCGCTCCCGCGCCGCCACCTCCACCTCATCATCACCCGCCCCCGCCCCCGCATCTGCACCCGCAGCAGCAGTAGCAGCCGGCGCCGTGGCGGCTGCGGCGGCGGCGGCGGGCGCCGCGGCGCCGAACATCGCCCCGAGCTTGGAGGCCCCGCCGGCGGTGGCCGGCGCCGCCCGCAGCGACACGGGCGCTACCTTCAAGCCGCCTGCGCCGGCCCCGCCCCCAAACAGCGCCGCCGTCTTCGACACGGCTGCCGCCGCGGCCCTCAACGGCTTGGGCTGCAGGCCGCGGCCGCTGGCGCCAGCGGCCGGCTCCGCCGCCGCCGCCGCTGCCGGCCCAGCCTCCGCCTTCCGCTCCTCCTCCTGCTCCTCGCTCGCCGCCCCTGCCGCCGCCTCAGCAGGCGCCTCAGCTGCGGGCTGCGCGGCAGCGGCCGGGGCAGGAGCACCTGCGGCCGCGGCTGCTGCCGGCGCCCGGGCGCTGCTGCGGATGGGCGCGACCGCCTTCGGCTTCAGCGCGACGCGCGGCGCCGCCGCCTCCACGGCGCCAGCCGCCCCCGGCTGCTCCTGCCCCTGCTGCTGCTGCTGCCGGTGCGCTGCAGCCGTGTGTGGATCCAGGGGCCGGTGCCGCGCCTCCTGGATCGCCGCCACCACCTCGCCCATGCGCCGGGTCACCACCTCGGACACGCCGCGGCCAAGGACCGCCTGGACGCGCTTGGCGTTCTCTGTCGGGCCGCGCGGGGGAGCGTCGCCAGGGAGGGAAGCAGGGAGGGGCGTGTCAACACGCAGGCCCACACGGTATGTCGTACTCCCCACCCCGCGCCAGCCCCTTCCCGCGCCAGCCCTCCCACTCACCCACCACCCCACGCCCCCCTCACCCGGCATGTCCTGCGCCAGCGCCACCAGCCCCGCCTTGGGCAGCACGTAGCCGGCGCTCTCGTCCTCGGCGCGGCACACGCGGTCGCGCCAGGCCAGCAGCGCCGCGAAGACCGCCGTCTGCGCGGGCGTGAGGCTCAGGCCCCAGCGCAGGATGGCGTCCTGGCGGCGGTGGCGGTGCGGGTTACAAGGATGCGGGTGGGGCTTGCAAGGATGTTTGGAAAAGCGGCACTGGATGCGCTGATGGGGGTGGGAGCAGCACATCACAGGGGTGGGAGAGACCATCCCCCAGGGCCCGGCTCGGCCCCGCACCCACGCACCTGGTAGCCTGTGGCGCTGAACCGCGGCTTGCGGTAGGTCTTGAGGCACAGCTGCCGGCTGCGCTCCAGCACCAGGCCCAGGCCGCCGCGGGGCCCGGCGGGCGGCAGCGGCACCAGCAGCGAGGGAGGCAGCTGCGCAGCGAGCGGGCGGGGCGGGGGGGAGGGAGGAGGGGGAGGAGGGAGCCGTCCGTGAGAACAGTGTGTGATACGTTTGGAGTGCCAATGTGCAGCGGGGAGGGACACACACGGCGAGCTGGCAGCGGCCATCCTCTGACTCTGAGTCACGCGCGCCCGCACAGTCGCGTGCCATCGCCATCCTGTTTTACCCCGCGTGCCTCGCCCCCTCCCCTTTCGCATCCCACCACCCGGTCATGAGTGTAGACCCCCTCCCCCCCCCCCGCACCCCCGCCCCCCGCTCACCCGCTCCTCCTCCAGCTCCGCCAGCTCCGCCCGCAGCCGGTCGTACACGTGCAGCAGGTAGTGCGTGTCGCAGCGCGCGTAGTGCAGCATGTCGGCCGGCAGCGGCCGCAGCCGCCAGTCCGCCAGCTGGTAGCGCTTGTCGGCCTGCATGCATGCGTGTGGGGGGGGGTGCGTGTGTGGTTGGCGAGTAGTTCATTCCAGAACCCAAAGCAATCCACCGAGTGAACCCAAACCAACCAGTCCACAGGGAGAGAGCGGAGTGGAGGCGAGCGGGGGTGCGCCAGGTGCAGCTGTGACGACAGGGGGGCTGCGGTCCACGTCAGCCGCATGATGCAAGCCGCCGAACCGGGCAGCGCCGCGCCCCGGCCCCGACCTCGCACCCCCTGCCCCGGCCCCGCACCCCCTGCCCAGGCCCCGCACCCCCTGCCCAGGCCCCGCACCCCCTGCCCAGGCCCCGCACCCCCTGCCCAGGCCCCGTACCACGAAGCCGGTGTGCTTCTCCAGCAGGTAGGCCAGGCCGTTGGAGGGGTAGCCCAGCACACGGGTGGCCTGCGGGGGTGTGCGCGTGCGCACGTGCGTGCGTGCATAGGTGTCGTGTGTTTGCCGTTGGGTGCTCAACCAACGCAATTACAGCTCCCCTCTCCCGTGAATGCGCGACACATTCTCAGCCTTGAACCCTTCCCCCCCACGCTCACACACCCCTGCCCACGCTGCACCACGCCGGCACCCCACCTCCCCCCCCCACCTGCCCCCCACCTGGCCCGTGTCGAACATGTTGACCAGGAACAGGCCGTGGTCGCGCTGCAGCCACTCCACGTCGCCGTCCGCGCCGTGCAGCACCTGCACGTGCGCCGCACGGTACGGCGGCCAGCCACTTAGCCACTTTGCCCAGTCAGCCAGCCAAAGCCCGTGTCGTGCTATGGCATCAGTGGCCGCACGCGTGCGTGCCGCCCACACGCCGTCCTGCACCGCAGCGTTTACCCAATCCCTTCCCCACCCGCCCCCATCACATCCCGCCCACACACACACGCCCACACACACGCCCGGCCCCGGCGTCCCCATCCCCCGGCACCCCCGGTCCCCGGCCCCCCTTTCCCCCTTCCCCGCCCCCCGCCCCCCCCCGGCCCACCTTGACCACTGCGGGGTCTGCGAACAGGCGCGCCAGGGCCGGCCCCAGCTCCGCCCGCAGCGCCAGGCAGTCCACGATGTAATCGCGGGTGCGGGTGGACAGCTGCATGAGGCAGGTGAAGCCCTGGTAGGACCTGGGTGGAGGGGGGCAGGGAGGGGGTGCAGGGAGGGGTGCAGGGAGGGTTGGGGAAGCGGGGGTTGCAAAGATGGTACACAGAAGTGTGGCGGGGTCGATTTCGCTTCGGGAGTGAACCACCCCACCCCATCCCCATCCCCCACCCGCCCACCCCACCCACCTACCCGCCCCACCCGCCCACGCCCACCTGTAGTTGTGCGCCTCCAGGTCCACCGCCAGCTCGCGCTCGCCCTCCAGCGCCGCGGCCAGCTCCTGCAGGGCCTGGGGGGCGGCAGGGGGGGTGCGGCAGGGGGTGGTGGTGCAAGGATGGCTGAGAGAGCGGAACAGGATGCACGGGGGGCGGGTAGCAGAAGGGGCCAGCAAGAGCGAGCAGCGTTGCGAGGGGCTCCGAGAGCAGCCCGGAGTTCGGTCCCAGGAGGCGCTGTGGTGGTTGGAGGCGAGGCGGCGCGTGTGGGGTGGTTCACAATCCCTGTGCCACGTTGCGTGGATTAGACGCGCTGCGCCCTCCCGGTCCGCCCTTTTGGTTTGGTTGTAGCTTGGGCTGGTAAACACAACACCCCTCCTTCAGGCGTCCGCCCCCCGGCCGCGCTCCCGACGCACCTCGGGCGTGTCCACGTATACCAGCTCTGTCGCCTCGGGGGCCGGCGGCGGCTGTAGCGGCTGCGCCGGCGGCTGTAGCTGGGCGGGCGGGTAGACCAGCGAGTCCAGCTCCCACGCGAAGGGGTGCGGATAGGCCTCGTCTGCGCGTGTGTGTGTGTAACGAGGAATTGAAGCCCAGTCTGGGGTTGTGCGTGTGTGCCGGTGCACATGTGTGTTGGATACAGCACACACACGCGGGTCCTCGCGGCAGTCCCCTCACCCCACATACACCATTCGCATAGACGGCTATCAGCCTCCCCTCTTCTCCGCACTGTATGGGTTCTGGGCTTGGATGGATTGCCCCATCCCACCCAACCCAACCCAACCCAACCCAACCCAACCCAACCCCCGCACCCACCCGCTCCCGGCGCGGCGGTGTACAGCTGCGGGTCCAGCGGCGCCGCCGTGAGCCCCGCAAGATGCGCCACGGCGGGGCGGAAGGGCACGTCCGGCCGGTTGTCCACCGCCGGCGCGAACCCGTCCTGCGGCCGGGCCAGGCCGGCGGCGTGCCGCTGCGGTCCCTTGTGCCGCGTGGCGCGGGTGGCGGAGCCGCCTGTGTGAGCGTGTGCGTGTGCGTGCGTGGGCGTGGGCGTCAGTGACAATGGCAGTGGTGACGGGCGACGCACGGTGCACGGGCACACGGCGCGTGACGGTCTTGACGTCGTGACGGCCGTGCCCCACCACCACCTCCTGTACCCATGAGGGCGTGGTCCTGCCCCTCGCCTGCACCCATGTAGTTGGGCGCTTCCCCTCCGCTCCCGCTCCCCCTCCCGCTCCCCCTCTTCCCCTCCCCCTCTTCCCCTCCCCCGCTCGCCCTCCCCCTCTTCCCCTCCCCCTCTTCCCCTCCCCCCTCTTCCCCTCCCCCTTTTCCCCTCCCCCTCTTCCCCTCCCCCTCTTCCCCTCCCCCTCTTCCCCTCCCCCTCTTCCCCTCCCCCTCTTCCCCTCCCCCCTCTTCCCCTCCCCCTCTTCCCCTCCCCCTCTTCCCCTCCCCCTCTTCCCCTCCCCCTCTTCCCCTCCCCATGCCGCTCACCAAAGGACGGCAGGTTGGCCATGAGCGCCACGTCATCCGCGCCCGCAGCCGCCGCCGCGCCCGCAGCGGCGGCGGCGCCGGCCTTTGCGCGCGCCGCCGCCTCCGGCCCGCGGCCGCGGCCCGCGTCCAGCGCCGCGTCCACCCGCTCCAGTGCGTCGTCGATGAGGCTGGTGGTCAGCTCCGCGACCTCGTCGGGGTCGGTCCAGTCGGGCACCGGGCCGCGGCGGGGGCGGACCAGGCCCTGCGGGTGGCATTGGCGAGGTGGGTGGAGGAAGGACACGATGAAGGCCGAAGGTGGCGACAAGCCCTAGCGCCGGGCGTCCGCCAGGTCGCAGCCTTTGACTCCGGCGACAAACCCAGCTGCATCGCACAGTAGGCCTGTGCCGTGTTTTGTTCCCATCCGTGCCAAACTCGCCTCGCAGGTGCCCAACAATTGCTGCACCAGCGCGAGGCCCTCCTTCAACGGCTCATTGTAAGCCGGAAAGTTCGAGTAGTACTGCGAGTTTCATTAAAATTTGTTAGCACTGGCGTGGGCGCGTGCGAAGGGTCGGCCGCCACCATTTCGTCGCTGCAAACTTACATGATGCTCCCCGCCTGTTGGAAGGTTGAGTTCAAGGGCTGCCTCAGCGGATTCGTTCAGCTTGCGTATAGTCTCGGCGTGCGGCCCGTTGAGCGGGCCCGGCCGGCTCGCCATCTTAGCGAGGACAGCGCTGCTGGAGCAGTTATGTCGATATGGCAGCGTGTGTGAACCAATAAGTTATTCTTCCGACAAATTTATGCGCGAGCGCGTCAATGCGCCTGGCACGACGATTCATCTTCGGCCAATGCGCCCATACCACGACTGCCCTCCACCTCCCGGCCAAGTGTGCCCCAGCGGGCCACTGCGGAACAAACCCGAACGCGTGTACGTGCACCAGACTACATCTCATCTCCACGCCGAACACCATCCCATCTCCACCGCTTCCTCCGCCGGGCCGTTCCTCAACTGCCCAGCCCCCACACACGCAGGCACACGCTGTGGGCACCTTGGCCCACCCAAGGCCCCATCACGCGCCGGTGTGGCATGAGCAAAAGCGCGTGTCCGTCCCTGTTCGCCGTTCTTGCTTGACAGACATAAATGACAATCAATTTGTCGCCATCTAGCGAAACAGCCGCGGTCTGGTTCCAATTCCCAAACAACAGCAGTGCTTCCCCAAGCACGCCCTGACACGCCTTCCTTCAGGTACAACAGACGCGAAAGCCCATGAACGCCCATGAATGACTTTTGCAGACATCGGGTTCTGAACATGTACCGTTTGCCGCAGAATCATGCATGTCGTGAAGCAGAATAAATGAGCCCGCAGCTGGCATGGGAAAGACAGGCAGCACCCTTCATCTCACAGCACGGGCCTCACCACCTCGACCCGTTCCCTCTGTACCATCGAACCCAACCCATTTATACATCGCTGCCCTGACAGCACTCCCCTCTGTTCTGGATGATGCATCACGCAAGGCGCAATCCATGTGTTAATCAGCTCTCATTGAAGTTATTGGCTACTATCATCCCGCACGCGCTCATCACCGCAAAACACAGACACATGCTCCCGTACCCGTGACCCAGTCCCGCGTACCCGGCACCTGTAGCATGATTGTCCCTCGTCTCTGCACGCTTACTACGCCCTCCCCGGGTGCGCACTCCCCCGTGCCACGCTGGACGGCTCATCGCATGTACCCCTCATCCCGCAGATATACAGCCGCGCGCCACTTGAGCTCCTCAGCCGGATGCACGCACGCGGCTCCACCCACCGCCCACAACCCCTCCCTGCCTCGCCCCTCGCCCCTGCCCCACCCTTGCACCCGCGCCACGGTCGCGCTACTACTTGAGGTTGCAAAGATGGTACACAGTAGAAGTGTAGTGTACTACTTGAGGTTGGGCAGCCGCACGAAGGCGTACAGAAAGTAGTTCCCGACCGCAATCAGCGCGATGATGACAAAGGTCAGGAACTGCTGGCCCGCGCTGTGCAGCCCCAGGGAGACCGCCCACAGGATGCCGCCCAGGGCCGGCCCCACACCGCGTACCAGCGCCGCCAGCGTCTGCCCCACGCCATTCACCGCGCCCAGCTGCTCCTGCGGGGCCGCAGACAAAAGGGGACACAGCTAGGGTTAACTTTGAACCAATCGCGTAAGAAAACATCACCAAGGGGATTTACCCGTTGGCTCGCAAGGGCGTCAGCAGCCGAACAAGCAGGGCGTGCATGCGAAATCAGCGCGCAATCGGCGCGAAACGAGGTGTGCGCCACCTGCGACGGCGCCGCGTTTACGGCGATGATGGAGCCGGTGAAGGCGCTGCACTGCGCGAACGCCTTGACCACCATGGACCCGTACAGCAGCACCTGAGGTGGCGGCGGCGGCGGCGGCGCGGCGGCGCGGCGGTGCGGCACGCATCAGGTCGCGTCAGGTGACAATGCATGGAGCGGACGAGGTGGCACCCCGGTACTGCAGCCGGGACGGCCGTTGGCTGCGTGGCTGCGTGCGCCATGCGTGTGAAACACCCCTGCGCCCTCCACCGCCTCGCCGCTGCACAGCACACACGCGGGCACCGCCAACACCAGAGGCGCGCCCCTCTGCCACCCACCAGCGCGCCGGCCTTGCTGGCCACACGCACGTCCGCCACCAGCGGCAGCAGCAGGCAGGTGGCCGCACTGAACAGCAGGCCCACGCGAGTGAGCCGCAACGTGCCGACCTGCGGAAGGCGGGGGCGATGGCGCACCGCACAAAGGAAGGCGGGTGACGGACGTGCATGCACCAGGTGGCACCACCGCCCCATCCCCATTTCCCCGCGGCGCATCCTGATGGGCGCAACGGAACCGCCCTGACCCTCAACCACCCACCGGGCACCGGCTCCCAGCCCCCCCCCCCGCCCTCACCTTGCGCTGCAGCCAGGGGTAGCCGTACAGGCTGTACGGCATCAGCACGGCGCCGAAGAACATGAGCGGCGGCGCGATCTGCTCCTCGCGCATGCCCAGCCCGCCTGCATTGCCCCGGGGCGGTGCGTTCATTGAAATCCCAAACGGCGCCAGGCTGAAGTGCATCGCGTCGTGGCTTACACGAGATACAAATACACGCGGCAACGACCCGCAGCAGCAGCCACAGCAAGCCCGCGGCCTGCTGCCCGGCCCCCCACCTTCCGCCCGCACCGCCTCACCCGACGACAGCGGCGCCGCGGCGTAGATGGGGAACACCTCGTCCACGGCGCAGTACAGCAGCGCGGTGGCGCCGTAGCCCAGGATGGTCAGCACCACCTGCCGGTCCGCGTACCAGGCCGCGGGCGCCGCGGTGGAGGAGCCGGGCGCGGCAGGGCCGCCCGGGCCGCCGCCCGCCGCGTCCGCCAGCTCCAGCTCTACGCCGCGCTGCCCGCTGCTGTCCGGCCCCATGAGCAGACACTTGAACTCCAGCTCCTGCTCCCACTGCTGATCATGGCGTGAGATCTTTTGCTCGGCTGCGCCGCGGTCCCGCCCGTGCGTGCCGCCGTGGTGGCTGGCGTCCTCATGCAGCGTCGCCAGAGGCGTGAGGGTCCCGCTCCGCGGTCCCTCCCCTCCGCTCACGCTCCTGCCATCGTCTCCAGCGCCCCGGTCGGGTTCGCCAACCCCTGGCTTCAGCTGCTGCAAACCAGGTGCAGGGGCCTCCATGCCCTCCGCGGCCGTCAGGGAGCCCTGGCTGCCGCGCAGCGCGCACCCCGCAGCCCCCGGCGGCTGCGGGGTGTCGTCACCGCTGCCGCAGTCGCTTGCACTTCCGGGCGCCGTGGACAGCCCGCCGCCGTCCACGCCGCTGCTGCTGCCGCTGACGTCGCGGCGGCCTTGGCTCCGGTCGTGGCTGTGCCCGGGGCACTTGGCTGCCCCGTCTGGGCACCCGGGCACGAGCTCCAGCGCCGCCGCCGATGGCGCAGGTGCAACTGCAGCTACAGCTGCAGCCCCTGCCCCGGCTGCAAGCAACGGCACCGCCTCTGTCTCCGCCTCTGCCGCCGCCTGCTTGTCTCCGCCGCCGCGGCGCGCGGCGCCGTCGGCATCCCCAGCTCCACGCAACGGACTGCCTGCCGCATGCGCCCCGTCGACCGCTGCCGTTGCCGCTATCCCACCAGCCCGCGGGCTAGCGGCGGGGCTCCGGTTCCACGGCTCCGTCTCTGACGCCGCCTCCTCAGCATCGCTACCCAACACGCCGCCGCCGTTGCGCCGGCCGCTGCCAGCGCGCCGCCAGGATCCCGCGCGCGAAAAGGGGTTGCCGCTGATAAAGGTGCGCGAGGTGAGCCGCAGCAGGTGTCGCATGCGGTTGGTGGAGCCGGAGCCGGAGGTGGAGGGGCAGGTCTGCAGCGCCTGCGGCGCCGCCGCCTCCCCAGGCCGCGCCCCTTTCGCCCTGCCGCCGCTCTCGACGTCTGAGTCATGCAAGTCGACGTCAACGAGGCTGCTACTGTCCGTCTCGCTGCCACTGCTGCTGCTAACGAAGCCGACGGCTTTAGCATCGGCAGCAGCCGGACCGTGGTCGGACCGACACGCTCCGGAGCTGAGCAGAAGCGCTGCCTCCTCGCCCCGGCCAGCTGCCTCCGTGTTCCTCGTGGCGGCAACACCAGCCCCCGCCCCTGTGCCCTGCGCTGCCGCCGCGGCGTCCGCGTCCTTGCAACGGCGGCTCTTTCGCCGCCGGCGCCGCCGCCGCTCGGCCTTACCCGCCACCGCGCCCTCAATGCCACCGCCGCCGCCGATGCTGCTGCTGGTGCTGGCCCCGGCCTCTGCTGACGTCAGGCGCCGCCGGTCCCGCTGGTCCTGCAGCTCCGCCGCGCGCCGCCCCTGCCGCCAGCGCCGCAGCTTAGCCCAAAGCCCTTTCTCCTGCGCGCGCCAGACAGTTCACGCAGCAGCGCCAAGGGCGGGTCACGGCCACGGCGTTGTTGAACAACACAAGCGCGCACACGCCCCTCCTCAACCCCTCCACCACCCCCGGACCCCCGGACCGCGCTCCAATCCACCAGACCGCCGCGACCGCCCACCTGCAGCTCCTGCGGCAGCGTCTCCTCTAGCATGAGCGCGCTCAGCAGGAAGGCGGCCAGGACGGTGCTGCTGCCCACCAGGCAGGCCAGGAAGTAGGGCCTGCGGGGGGAGCGGGGGGAGCGGTGGCAGCGGTGGGCAGGGGCGCCGGCGGCGCGGGGGCCGGTGGGCAGGCCTGGCGGTACGGTGCCCGACGCGGGTAGGGATGTGGGAGTCCCTGTAGGGTGCCGTTGCCACGCCGGTGGCCTGCGCCCGGATGTGTCGTTCCCCGCCCTGTAACATCGCGCCGCGCCGCACCTGACCCGGAATAGCCCGTGCTCGCCGCAACCCGGCATGTGCGGCGCGCGGTTGCAGGGCCGGGAGAAAGCGCCGCCCATGGCCGGGCCTGCGGGCCGGGCACGCGGACGGGAGCGGGAGAGGGGGCACAAGCGCGTCGACGTGTGGCTGGCAGGCGCGTCGTGCGTCCGCCTCGGGGACTTGGGCGCGGCGGCGTGTGCGCGGCATGCAGCCACCGCACAAACGCAACGCACATTCTCCTTGTAGCTACCATTTGTTTCGCAACACACGCGGACGCGCACTGTGAACCCGGATGCGCTGTGCCGTACAGTGCTCCCCCCCGCCCCGCCGCCTCACCCGCGATGCAGCCCAGCCCCCAGGCCAGGCTCATGTAGCCGAAGAACTTGCCCTGCAGCAGCGTGTCCGTGCTCTCGCCTGCAGCGGGCAGGGCGGCGCACAGGACGCCGGAGGCCGCAGCGAGTAAGCTGCTGCAGGGCCGCTGTCGGCGGGTGCCCATTGCACTGACGTGCAGGCCCCGCCGAGCCTTCGGCCCCCACGCCCCTGTGCTCCCGCCCTGACCTCGTGCCCACACCGACCACCCTCCCCACACCAACCTCCGCCCGGCGCCCCCGCCCTCACCGATCATGCACTTCCAGGCGCCCAGGATGCCGTTCAGGAAGCCGCCGAACGCGCGCGCCGCCATGGCGCTGGCGTAGCTGCCCGACAGCCCAAACCAGAGGATGCTGATGAAGCTCACCGCGTTGCCCAGCGCTATCACCGGCTGCGGGCAGTAGCATTGCGGCGGCAGGTGGTAACAGTGTTCGTGATGGTGGGGGTGATGGGTGGGGTTGGTGGGGTGGGGGTAATAGTGGTGGGTAGATGGTGGTAAGTGGTTGTGGTGCGTGAGCGGGGTGCCAGAGGCGGCGGGGTTGCAGGCACACGCTCCGGTCCAGAGGCGCGGAGAAGACAAACGTCCGCACCCAGCGCTGATGGAGGGGAGGAGGGCTTACCCCCACCCTCAAAGGCATAAGTTGAGAAACATAGGCGCATGTCGAGCTGATGGCCGTCGCGCACCTTGCGGCCGACGTAGTTTGAGGCGCACCCCCAGGCGTAGGCGGTGAGGAAGCCGCTGAAGCTGAAGATGCCGGCCTGCGGGCGGAGGCAGGTGGGCGGGCGGGGGAAGGGGGATGGGGGGTTGGGGGGTGGGGGTAGTTTTCTCCAATTCCCAAATCAACCATTGCCAACCCAAAACCCATATGCGGAGGAGTGAGGTATATTCGTGGGGGGGGGGGGCGCCGTGGGTGGCGGGTCGGTGGTGGTGCAGTGGGCACCGTGGGTGGCTCCGCGCGGAGGATGGGTGCATTGTGTCAGGGCATCGGCAATGTGGATGAGCGGGAGCGCCAGCGCCCTCGCAAGTGCATCCGCGTATGGGCATCCCGCCTGAAAGGATGCACCGCGACCCAATCCCCACAACTCCAGGGCAATCGCGCCTCCCGTATCCACACAGTGGAGTGGTTGTCATTTCCTCGCTATCCAAAAGCCACACACGCTGCAGCCCCACCCACCAGGAGCCCCGTGAGTCGTCCCACGCGCTGCTCATCCACTTCCGCCTCGTTGCCGCCGTGTTTGGCCGCCTCGAAGTCGCGGACCATGAACACGCCGATGGTAAAGGGCGTCGTCAGCATGACTGCCTGGCTGAAGTTGGCTGCGGGCGCGAGGAAGGGCAGCACAGCGGGGCGGCACAGGGCAGCCGTGTTCACAGTGTGAACGCGTGAACGCGTGTGGTTCAGGCGTGGGTGGTTTGCAAGTCATGCTGGGGCGCAGTCGTTTGGGCGTTGTTTCTGATACGCCAAGTTGCTTGCATTGAAGCCGCGCGCTTCACGTACCCGACGAAAGACTCAGAACTTGTCTCCATGGCAAATACTCCTTGTACCAGGGCATATTTGGTCGCTATCTACTCGCTGGCGTAACACCAGATGGATTAGTTGGGTTTTTACTCGGACTTTCAGTAAACGCGGATAAATTGTGTGGCATTTGTGTCGCACTATACCGGGCTGACGTTTCTCCTTAACGGCTGTCAGGATACGTGTATATTATAGCCCCATAATGAGATGAGCATTCCCGTCACCGGGTGCTGCGCTGGAAGGACTCCGCGGTATTGGCACGGCCTGCGCACGCCCCGCAGGGCAACTGGCGCGCCCTGGCCTCAATGCACGCAGGACTTGGTGCGTAATCGCCTCGCATCTCCGCCCCGACGAGGGGAGGCCGCTTCGGCAGCCGATAGCCCCCACAGATCCCGCTATATGACACCAAGCGGTCGAAACGCACTGGGCGCAAGCGGTCCCGTCACTGGAGGGATGCAGTACCGGCTCGCCAAGCGCATCTAAGGGGTCCCCACCGGCGCAATCCTGTTGATCCCCCTGCCTCCAAGGCCCCAAGCGCGCCCATGATGATGTGCTCGCTGCACCCAGGCGAGCAGTAATATTTAGCGCTGGG
The DNA here is from genome assembly GCA_016834605.1 of Chlamydomonas incerta. Classification (NCBI taxonomy): domain Eukaryota; kingdom Viridiplantae; phylum Chlorophyta; class Chlorophyceae; order Chlamydomonadales; family Chlamydomonadaceae; genus Chlamydomonas; species Chlamydomonas incerta. Next base: position 3,646,627 of record JAEHOC010000001.1, on the reverse strand, counting down.
CAGCATCCTGTGCCCGGCTGCCCCGTGCCAACGACCACTTCTGCATCCCTCTGCTCCGTACGGGTGGGGCGAGGCGCCTGGTCTGCGGGGGGGGGGGGAAGAGCCGAGGGCCCCGCTAACTCCGAGACCAGGAGACCCCTTTAGAGGCCGCGGAATCTGTAACCGCCAATTCTACAGCACGTGTAACCATGGGCACACCTTTGTATCGCTGCCGAGCCTTGTACCTCCGCGCTTGCCCTGCAGCCGCATCCTTGTGCCAGGCTCGTCCCCTAGGCAGTGGCGTCGCACCTGCACCAGCTACCATACGGGAACCACAGCAGGCGCACGATCAAACGCAGGCACACACGCGCCAGCGCGCGCTGCAGAACGAGACTCGGGACCCACTAAGTCGGGGGCACAGCGGCACACAGACAGCTGCCAACCGACCGCCACGCACGCCCACCTATCCAAGCGGCCGTGTTCACTAAGCCAGCAAATAACAAAGTAGGCCGGCTAGCTGTGTTGCGGTGCTTCCGGCATGCACAGCATATCTCTGCAAGCCAAGATCTGCACGCCCCTGTTTTAGCATGCAGCGCCGCATATGAATCGTGCACGTGTCCCAGGTAGCATGCCCCAGATTGATCCATTCAGCGCCGCGGTAAACATGCAAACAAGTTCAACCACCCTGTTCCACCCGATGCACTTTCTCGCATGTGCGCAAGTCCCACCTTCCTAGCACTAGCAGCCAGTCTGCATGCAAATGCTTGGTGCGCTTGGCCCAGGAGTGAGCCCAGCCCGGGCGCCGTGTGGAAACTCTTGTAGGCCGCGCCTGTTGTATTAGTTGTTGTGGCAGCGCATGAGGCAGCTCCTCTCGTCGCCCTTGGCGCGGTGCCAGGTGCCCTGGCAGAGGCACTTGGCTTGCTCGCACCCGGAGCTCGTGGCGCGGCCGCTGTAGTCACCGATGCAGTGCGTGCCCATCTGGCTGGGCGACAGCCGGCCGGCCGGTGTGCGTGGTGGTAGGCCCAAGGCAAGGGACGAGAGTTGGCATGCCCCAGTGATGACAGACGAATATCCCGGCCCCAGCAAGCCGTTGCGCGACAACAAAGACAGGAGTTGTGGCTGTGCGACGCGGTTGCTGTACCAATGCGCGCTGGCTGGCTGCCGCAGCCGGGTTTCCGGTGTCCGATATAGGGTCTGTTGCGGTTGCTGTCGTTGCTCGCCGCCGCCACCCCTGCCCCCTTTGCCGCCCCCCGCTGCTGCCGCTTCCGCGCTGCGTCCACCGCCAGTTGCTGCTTGTACCGCGGCGTGTCCGCCTTCAGTTCCTCTCGAAGCTGCTGCTGCTTCTGCGCCCGCTCCTCCGCCTTCGCGGCCGCCTTCGCCGCCGCCTCGTTGTAGCCCGCCACCCCCATCGCCGCCTTGCCGCGGGGGTGCAGCGGGAATGGCAGGTTGAATGGCGGCAGCGCCCGCTGCCGCATATTTGCCGTTGCTGCTGCTGCTGCTGCTGCTGTGGCGCTGCTGATAGCACGAACAGCACATCCAGAGGCCACCGTTGTCCATGCGGCATTGCAGCAGCCCATCCGCCCCTGCGGCTGCTTGCTCCTGCGTCACCCCTGGCCTGTCGCACGGGCCGCCGCACTTGCCATCGCAGAGAGGCAGGGCCGCAGCTGGTGCCGCCGTCGCAGCAGCGGCGGACGCCACCTGCTCACTCTGTACCGTCGAAATCACCTGCAGGCTCAAGGGCGGCTACGCCAGCAGCTCACGCCTGGACAGGTTCTTCAGCAGGCTGCCGCAGCCCTTGTTTACGGCCGCCTGCATGTGTCCCGCTGAAAGCGTAGCGTCCCAACTTCAGCTGCTCAACCCCTGCCCAGCTCGGCCAGCGAGCCCAGGTTCGCTTAGCGAAGTGCGTGCTAGTGCTCGCTAAGCTTGCATGCTGCTGCAAGTGCACATAACATCCCGCGTAGTGAGGGTTAGCTTCTTAGCCGCACCGCCACTGCGCACCACGTTGGATATGCCCTCGCTGGTGCTGAGACCGGGAATCGCCGGCGCAGATGGCATTGTGCCCAGGTCCGGGGGAATACCTCCTCTGAGGTGAGTCCCAGGTACCGCGTGGCGTGCCGACGAGGGCGGGCGGGCGTAGTCCCAGGCTCTGCGGGCAGACCCTGCCAGAGACAATGCATGTCTTCATTAAGTGGTTGGCTTTGGTTTGTGTTCAAATCTGCCGCGCCGGGGCCTCGCCACACCGGTTAATTGCACGACCCATGCAATTCGCTTGCGAGGTTGTTTGTGGCGCGCGCCCGATCGCTACAGCTATAGTGTGGGAGCCTGGGGCCAACACATTACTGCGAGTTTATCCCACTTGAGGCAGGCTCAAGGCTTGTTCCCCGGCCCGCGCAACGGGGCTGATCACTGTACACTTGAACTCGGTCGCGTTGAACAAGAGCTCGGTCCATGACCTTAGCCACAATACGTTGAGGTAGAAGATATAAGCCTGGTCGCGAGGGCAGTCCTCGCGGTTCAGCTCGGTCCCCGCGCGGAGTCCCGCGCATAGTGCTGGGCCTGCGCCCAGCTTTAGCAGCGCTGCTGCTTGTCGAGGACACCATCGGCCTCATTGAGAGTTGCGCGCTCTCACTATGAAGGCAAGGACAATGTCCGCTTAACTGCACACTCTGGGACCCCGCCCGCGTCGACACCGCACCGCGTGCGTAAATTGCGTTATTAACGCTATATTTCCTTCTTGCAGGCTCGGGCGGTGTTCTTCGGCCTTGTGCTGCTGGGCTGCGTCGCCCTTTTGCCCGCATTTTCAGCAGCTGCGGACGCTGCCGCAGCCGATAAGCCTGCTGTGACCGCTGCCGGGAACGCTACAGCTGCTGCCACGACCACAGCTGCGGCAGCTGATGCTAAGCCGGACGCTGGAGCCAGTAAGGCTGCAGCAACAACAGCCAAGAAGGATGCAAACGCGGGCAGTGCAGCTATTGCCAAGGCTGCAGCGGCTGCTGCTAAGGCAGCGGCTGCTGCTGCCGAGGCCGTGAACGCAGCGGTGGAGGCAGCGGAGGGCAACGCGGAGGAGGAGGAGGAAACGACTCCCGAGAAGAAGAAGGCTCCGAAGAAGAAGGCCGCTGCTGCCGAAGAGGAGGAGGAAGAAGAGGCTGCCGACGAGGAGGAGGAGGAGGCTGCGGACGACGAGGAGGCCGAGGAGGAGGAGCAGGGCGCAACGACCGATGCGAAGGCTGCAACCACCACCGCGGACGCTAAGGCCGCTGACGCTAAGGCGACCGACGCCAAGGCTGCGGATGCTAAGGCAGCGGATGCTAAGGCAGCGGATGCTAAGCCCGCCGACAAGGCCGCGACGGAGACTAAGCCTGCTGCCACGGAGACTAAGCCCGCGACGGAGACTAAGCCTGCCACGGAGACTAAGCCCGCAGACACCAAGGACCAGAACAAGAAGCAGCGTGCTAAGGCCCCTGTCTTCCAGAACAAGGTGGTGGACTTCGCTCCCTCCGCGAACGTCACTTTCGGCGACGACATCGACGACGATGGTATGTTGCGCACTTTGGCGGGACGGGGTGTTTCGCAACGGCCGGGGCTGACCGGGCACCATATTGCGCACAGGCAAGTGCAAGAAGGAGATCGAGGAGTACTGCGACGACGTGGAGGAGGGCGAGGGCCAGCTGGCGGATTGCATTAGCGAGCAGATAGCTGCCAGCGAGGTGCCCGACGACGGCGACGGTAGGTTTGCTGCTGTGGCGCCTCGCGTGAAGGATTGGCGCGTGGGGCTGCATGGGGTTGCAGGCAGGGGTGGGTGGGTGGGAAGCGTGCGCGTTGAGGGGCAGGGTCGGTATACCGTGCCGCGCGGCCCTAACCCGCTTTCCACCCTGCATGTCGTGCAACAGATGTGCCCGACATCTCGGATGAGTGCCGCGAGGAGGTCTTTGCCTACAAGGTGCAGCGCAACAGCAACATCAACGCCAACGTGCCCCTGGGTGAGTGTTGCTCTCCGAATCGGCAGCGTGTGGCCGGGTTGGCAGCACGTGTGGCACTAGCGCTCACACGTACGCTGTTTGCCTGCCGTCACGTGCCCCTGCAGCCAAGGCGTGCAAGATCGATGCCGACAAGTTCTGCAACGTTACCTGGTTCTTCGGCTACAAGTCCGGCCAGGTTATTGCCTGCCTGCGCGACGTGAAGTCGCAGGTCTCGAAGCCCTGCAAGCAGCAGCTGTTCAAGGTCATGCTGGAGGTGCGCAGCGTTACCGGTTTGGGCTGTGCTGCCTGTGCGCGGGCATCTTCGGGGCGCACACTGGGCCTGGCGTTTGGGGGGCGACAGCGAATCGTTGGTCGGTTTTCAAGTTAAAGTGACGTCGTACATCTAAATGCACGCAGGCTGCCATCGACATTCGTGCGGACCCCATGCTGTACGAGGCCTGCAAGGAGGACACTGAGACCCTGTGCAAGGGCGTGAAGAACGGTGGTGGTCGCATCCAGGCCTGCCTGGTGAGCTGGCGGCTGCATAGGGGTTGCGGGCGGTCGCCTAGGGTATCGGCAAGCGCACTTGACGTTTCAGTCAGCTCCGGCGCAGGCAACACGCGTGGTGCTGCTGTCTTCGCATAGTCCTGTCAATCTCTCAATCGACCATCAATTAACAACGTGCCAACGTGCCCTCCATGCTTGTCACCCGCAGCGTGACAAGCGCATGCAGCTATCTTGGGCTTGCGAGGAACAGTTATTCCGACAGGAGATGGAAAATGCAGACGATATCCGACTGAGTGTTCGCCTGTTCGCGAACTGCCTGCCGGATAAGCGCAAGGTACGGTGTTGTTAGATGAGGGCGCGCTGGGAGGTGGGCCTCACGATGGGGTTGAAGTACTCGAATGCCGATAGGGGGCCAGCCCACCGCATGCGCGGGCAACGGCTGGGGGCGTGCAGCCACCGAACGGGCCAACGAAGTGGCATGATGGCGCACGATGGGCCGCAGTTTGGCTGACCACGGTGTATTTGTCGGACGCTTACGCCCAACTGGATCGGCTGTTGTACCGCAGTTCTGCAAGGACATTGAGCCCGGCAACGCGCGCACTAAGGACTGCCTGGAGGAGCACCGCGAGGAGCTGTCCACCAGCTGCAAGGAGGAGGTGGACTCGATGATCGAGCGCCGCGTGCGCGACTTCCGCTTGGACTCGCGCCTGCGCAACGTGTGCGAGAACGAGATCTTCAACATGTGTGCCTACTTCGGGGTGAGCAGCGCGTTCACATGCGCACGTGATTGGCAAGCAGCGGTGGGAATGAGATACGCGGAGGGGTTTGTTTTGAGGCGAACACTGTACGACAGCAGGTGCAAGGTGCATGGTTTCCACTATGTAAACGTTACTAGCCGCACGGATTAACCGCTGTCCCTCCCACCCGTTGCTGGCCGTCTGCAGGATCTGGACGACATCGACACGTACGACTCGTCAGTCATCAACTGCCTGCAGGACTACTCCGGCGAGATCAAGAACGCGGAGTGCAAGTCGCAGGTGAAGAAGTACCTGCAGCTGGCGGCGCAGGACATCCGCTTCGATGTCCCGCTGGCTGAGGCGTGCTATGAGGACCGCCAGAAGTACTGCGCCAACGTGCCGCCGGTGAGAGTGGGGCACGGGGTTATGGGCACAGGGCGGTTATGGGCGCAGGGCGTCCCGTCGTTGAACTTACATGCTGACGCGCCCAAGACTGGCTGCCACGTGCTTTGCTGACTTCGCCCTTTCATGTGTCACGCAGGGCTCCGCTCGCGTCATCCGCTGCCTGAGCAACAACCGCGACAACCTGAGCCCCGTGTGCCGCGCCACGCTGTTCGACGAGGAGGTCCGCTTCTCGGAGAACATCGACTTCCAGTACCCCATGAAGTCCGCCTGCGTCAAGGAGATTGACCGCTTCTGCAAGAACATCCCCCACGGCGGCGGCAAGGTGATCCGCTGCCTGCAGGACAACAAGAACAAGAAGGAGTTCGGCAAGGCCTGCGCGGATGAGGTCAAGGGCTACGAGCTGGAGATGTCCAAGGACTACCGCTTCAACTTCCGCCTGCACAAGGCATGCCAGAAGGACGTGGACAAGCTGTGCCCCGGCTTGTGCCAGGCCAACGACGGCAGCGTGAGTCTTCCGGCTTTGCGTTCTTGATCATACCTGTTATGGCGGTGGGGTCGTTTTGGTGCGGCATGGCGTGAGCTGCTAGCGTTGAGTTAGGCGTACCTCGTGCTGCTTACCCGGCCCCGACCCCGAATGCCCCTGCCCCTCCTTCCTCACAGCCGTGCGGTGGCAAGGTGCTGCGCTGCCTGACCGACAAGATTGATGACATCGGCGACGAGGCCTGCAAGAAGGAGGTCTACTACTACGAGAAGATGGAGGTGTCCAACTTCAAGAACGACATCCTGCTGGCCGAGGCCTGCCGCACCGACGTTGAGAAGTTCTGCAACAACGTCGAGGCGGGCGAGGGCCGTGTGCACAAGTGCCTGCGCGACAACCGCAAGAAGCTGTCCGACACCTGCCGCAAGGAGGAGCTGATGCTGGAGGAGAAGGAGGCCGACTCCATCGAGCTCAACGTGTCGCTGCTGAAGTCCTGCAAGGCTGAGCGCCAGCTGTTCTGCGGCTCCGTGCAGCCCGGCCAGGCGCGCGTGTTCCGCTGCCTGGCTGAGAACATGAACGACGCCGACTTCGGCAGCAACTGCAAGTACCAGGTCATCAACAAGCTGCAGCGCCGCCAGGCCAACTGGAAGCTGGACCCGCCGCTGCGCAAGGCCTGCAAGAGCGACGTGCTTACCTACTGCGCCGCCGAGGACAGCGCCGTCAGCGAGGACGGCCTGGTGTACAAGTGCATGATCAAGAACTTCGAGATGCTGAGCGAGGGCTGCGCCAAGGAGGTGGGCCGCGCTGTTCACATGGCCTTCTTCGTGTGGCAGCCCGGCGCAATCATCACCTTCGACTGCGACGACGACATCAACCGCCTGTGCCTGTCGGAGCGCCCCAACATGGCTTCGCGCGCCGGCGCCGTCGGCACCTGCCTGGCCACCCTGGTGAGCAACTCGAGCCGGAGCGGGGGCATGTGGGAATGCTTGGAGGGAGGTGGCGCGGCAGCATGTTGTGGGTGTTGCGTCATTTTGCGGGTGTTGCGCACTGGACAGCCGGTTGCTGGTCCACACGGCTTGCGATTTCTCCTGGTGTACCGCCATACTGCCAACCTTCTTTCTTATTCTTCCGTGCCGTGTGTCGTTCGTGCCCCGCAGCTTGAGAAGCAGGACCGCGGCGCCACCGCCCGCCTGCTGCAGGCCGTCAGTGGCTCCGGCGCCCTCACCGGCAGCAACCCCAAGCTGCTTTCGCCCGCTTGCGCACGCCTGGCCGACATTGCCGAGCCGCCCAACATGAAGCAGGCCTTTGAGTCGTCGCTGACTTTCGCTCTGCTGAAGGACCAGCTTGAGAAGATTGAGGTGAACACTGGCATCCCCACCGTCGTCCGCGACCGCAAGGGCAACGCCCAGGGCGTGAGCCTCACCGGCTGGATGGCGATGCTGGGCATGACCGCGCTGATTGTGCTGGTCATCTTCGGTGCCTACACCGGCTACCGCCGCTTCCGGGGCGAGTCTGACCGCGATTACACGCTGGTCGTGAAGCAGCAACACCCGAAGTAAGGGGGTTAGTGGACGTGTTGAGGAGTTGCGCTGTGGCGCGCAAACATTTAGGTGTTAACTAGGTGCTGTTAGACACTGGAAATGGTTTTCTCGCGTGTGTATACAGATAGCGTGTGAGGTTTAGCATGTGCTTTGGTACACTGGAATCAACTGGAGCTGGGAGAGGATGGCACGGTTGAGAGCACAGCCGTGAACGCGTGCAGGTGGCAGTGGCGTTCGCGCCATCGCGTGTCAAGCTATCGAGTCTTGTCTGCACTCAGCAGGCTCGGGGTAGGCAGCATTGAGGCTAGAAGCTGCATGATAGCGACGGAACATGTGATTTCGTGCGTGCGTCCGGTCGGGGTTTCCCACTCTGGCTCGGGTCACAAGGTGCAGGGCGTGCGTGGACTTCGGAGCCGTGGGCACATGGTCGGAGCGGGCGGGTCAGCGGCGGGCGCTGACCCAGGACTAAGTTCGGACGCACATACGCTCTCTATTTTAGCCCACATGTTTTTGGCCCAGAACTCGCGGAGTGCTCTTAAGCTCTGGCTCTGTTACAGCCTCGTCTCTTGGGCTTTGTGGGCCTACTTATACTAGCGCAGCATTGATATTTGATAAATGCACAGAAACAGCATGTCAGCGCCAGGAGTGTTGCTGCTGATCGCGCTGCTGGCGACCGCGGCGCTGGCCACCGCGCGGCCGGTGAGCGAGGAGGACCAGCGGCTGCAGTTGCAGCGGCAGGACCCGTCCTACGGCGACCGGCAGGCGCAGGGGCAGGGGCAGCGCGCCGGCGGTGGCGTGCAGTCCGTCACCATAAACGGCTCGCCGGTTGGACCCTCGGGTCAGCCGACGGCGGCCGAGCGGCCGGCGCCCACCGCCTCCATCTACGAGCTGGGCGTGCTGCGAGCCATCAAGGATAGCATCCCCAACTGGAATGAGGCCGCATCCAATAACGGCTACTCGGGTGAGGTGCCCGAGCAGTGCACGCGCCGCGCCGCGCTGGGCCGGACCGGGCGTTGCCGGGCGTTGCGGAGCCCGCTGTACCTTGACCGCGTGTCACCTGTACCCCTGCCGCGCGGTTTCCGCTGCCCCCTTCTCCCGCGCCCGTCTCCCGCCGACGGGCCCTCAGGCTGGGACGACGCCGTGCCCTGCCGCGGCTGGACGGGCGTGCACTGCGACCGAGCCGGCAACATCGTGGAGCTGATCATCGTGTGCACGCAGGTGTGCGAGGGGTGGGTGGGGGTGGGGAGGGGTAGTTCCTGAACCCAAAGCAACCGGCGGCGGGGGACGCGGCACGCGGGGATGCGCCGCTAGCGTGCAGCACGCATGCCAGCGGCGGCGGGGGTCGGTGCGGGCTTTGGCATAGGGTTGCACAACTGGAACTGCCTCTCCAGAATCGACACTTAGTACGGCGTTCTGGGTTCTCTTCGGTTCGCTGGGCTGCGCATGTCGGGAGGTGGACGTGTTGGCACGTTGGGCGTATGCCCTAGCTTGCGGCGCGTAGTACGCATCAGTACCGCATGCGACTATGCGTACAGCGTCCCTGAGCGTCCTGTGCACCTGAACGCCAAGTGCCCACCGCCAGTTGCTCAGTGCCCTCCGCCCTCCACCCCAACCCCAACCCCCACCCCGCAGCCGCCCTGCTTCACCGGCTCGCTCACGCCCACCTACGCCAACTTGAGCCACCTCACCAAGCTCGACCTGTACACCTCCAACCTCAGCGGCCCCCTGCCGGAGGGCTGGGCGCAGCCGGGCGTCTTCTCCGCCCTTGCGTTTCTGCGCCTGTCCTTCAACAACGCAAGCGGCCCCCTGCCGGCCGCATGGGGCAGCCCCGGCGCCTTCCCCAAGCTACGGTGTGTGCACACGTGCCGACTGTGGTCGTGCCTGTTGAAATGTCTTTTAAATGCGAATGCGGGTGCAGACGGCAGCGGAAGACATGTGTGCTGCCCAGATGTGATGCGCGAAACGCATGTGCTGATGTGTCCAGTGGCCGCAATCCTGCCGGCTTCCCTCCCCGCCCGGTCCACGTGCTGCCCGCCTGCTCCCCTGCCTCCCGCATTCGCCCCCCCCCCCCCCGTTGACTGGCGCCTCCAACCCCACGCCCCGCGCCCCGCGCCCCAACCCCACCAGCTCCCTCTTCCTGAACAACAACAACCTCATTGGCGAGCTGCCGCCGCAGTGGGGCCGGCCCGGCGCCTTCCCCTCGCTGGAGCTGCTGTTCCTGGGAGACAACAACTTCATCGGTGAGCGCCGGCGCGGGGGCGTGAGGCACGACGGGGCGAGCATGGGCGGCAGCGGGGTCGCAGAGGCTGCGCATGGGGCAATGCCACAGCCTTAGGGTTTGCAACGCGCGCGTGGCTGCCATGCCACGCTCGGCAGGCGGCCAACGGGTGCGTGCGCGCCTCGCCCTTTCAGGCTCCCTGCCCGGCGCCTGGGGCACCTCTGGCGCCTTCCCGCACCTTTCGTTGCTGTCCGTCATCTCCAACTGCCTCACGGGCAGCCTGCCGCCCGAGTGGGGCGCGGATGAGGCATTCCCGCAGCTGCAGGTGGGTGGGGCGGGTAGTGGAGGGAATTAGGACGGGTCATGGACCGGGGCGGGTTGAATCGTCATCAATCACGCCGGTTGCCTACAAGGTTGTCAGGGAATCGGAGCAGGGGACGACTACTCATCGCCCATCTCCCTTGAGCCTCACGCACTGACCCGCCGCGCCCCACTGCTGCCGTGCGCCGCCGCCGCGGCCGCCGCTGCCGTGCCGCTGCCGTGCCGCTGCCGTGCCGCTGCCGTGCCGCTGCCGTGCGCCGCCGCTGGCGCAGGACCTGATCCTCATGGGTGCGTGTGCGTGTGCGTGTGCGTGTGCGTGTGCGTGTGCGTGTGCGTGTGCGTGTGCGTGTGCGTGTGCGTGTGCGTGTGCGTGTGCGTGTGCGTGTGCGTGTGCGTGTGCGTGCGTGCGTGCGTGCGTGCGTGCGTGCGTGCGTGCGTGCGTGCGTGCGCGCGTGATGCATGGAGGGCCGTGGGGACTGCGCTGTTAGGGTTGGGGGTTACCGGTTTCCGCACGCCCCACGGTAGCAGCGGCTGCACGCCCCACGGTAACGATGGTAGTGCGCCGATGATGCGCTACGCCGGCCATCCGAGACCGTGGAAGCGTACGTGTCCCGAAGTGAATATGAGTACACGCAGTTACCAGGCTTGACATGTGACGGAGGGCTCGCCTGCTCGCTCCCGCAACCCCTGAACCTTCAGACAATCGCATCAACGGCCCGCTGCCAAGCGGCTGGGGCAGCAGCGGTGCGTGGAAGAACCTGACCGGTGAGTGCGCGTGAACGACGTCAAGGCCCGTCGGTGGCTAGGCAACGCAGACCCAGGGCCGCGCCATGACGCCCGGGCACGCATTGAGCACGTATTGGTCACACGGTTCTCGCGCCCTGCCGTTTCGCCCGCAATCCCAACCGGGCTCGAGCCCCCCGTAGAACGCTAAGCTTGCCCTGTGTGGATGGACAGGTCTGCTTGTGGCCTTCAATGAGATCAGCGGCAGCTTGCCGCCGGAGTGGGGCGGACCCGGAGCCTTTCCCGCGCTAGGTAGGGCTCGGCAGGGCTGCAGGGCACACCAGGGGTCTGGCATCAAACAAAAGGCCAGCGCGTGACCGGCTGCGCCCGCTGAAGACCGTACATTCCGCACCATCCGCCCGCTTGCCAAGCCCTGCACACGTCTGCCGCTGCCGCCCGCCCGCCCGGCCCACCCATTCCACCCCCACTCCCACTCCCACCCCCACCCCCAGGCGACCTGTACCTTCACCGCAACCGGCTGACTGGCTCGCTGCCGCAGACGTGGGGCCAGCCCGGCGCGCTGCCCAACCTGCGCTGGCTGTCCGCCTTCGACAACCAGCTGTCAGGTGGGGCGCAAGGGGCGGGGGGGAGGGGAGAGGGGGCTGCTGTACGTTCTATGATTGCCCGGTTGCAACCGGAACGTGCGACAGGTGCTGTTAATCTGTTGTGTACCGTACGGGGCTTCATAGCTGTGCATGCTGCCCGGTATGGACGGCAGGCACAAGCCCCATTTCTCATGTCGACACGCTACGTGCCGCTTTCGGTGTTTGTGCCGTAGGCTCACTGCCTTCCTCGTGGGGCGGCCCCTCGCCGCTGGTGCTGCCCAACCTGCGCAACCTGTTCCTGTCAAACAACAACTTCAGGTTTGTGCGCCGCGCGCCGGGTTGTGCCTCCCTGTGGGCCTCCGCGTGTGCCCGAAGCCAGAGCGCGCTCAGCCCAGCGCCCCCTGGCCCCCAGCCGCCAGTCGCCGGACGTGCGCGCAGTGGCCTGTGGCCTAGCCCCTGTACCGTATACCGTATGCACACACCGCTCTTGTACAACCCCTTCCTGCACAGCTAAGTCTTTTGCACATGTTGCCCGCACCAACGGGCCTGCCCCGCTGCCCCCGCAGCGGCTCCTTGCCTGTGGACTGGGGCCGGCCCAACGCCTTCCCGCAACTCCGCAACCTGGTGCGCCGCCCCTCGGTCGCAATCCGGGGTCGGGGCAAGGCCGCCGTGACCAGCTGCCGCCGTGCTTCCGCACAGGAAGAGAGGGACCCACTCGCCCGGTGCCCTCTGCCGCTGTCACACAGGACCTGTCCGTGAACTCGGCGCTGGTGGGCCCGCTGCCCGACAACTGGGGCCTGTCCAGCGCCTTCCCCTCGCTGCAGCAGCTGCGGCTGCACAACTGCTCCCTGCGCGGGGAGCTGCCCGGCAGCTGGGGGGGCCCGGGCGCGCTGGACAGCCTGTCGCTCCTCACGCTACAGGTGCGTGGGCGTGGGGCGGAGTGGGGCGCTGCACGTCCCACAAGCGCCTTGTGTGGTGTGGGTGAAGCCGCCGCTTCGCAATGGACTGACGGTGCAGTGACACGTGGCTGCTGACAGCTGCACCCCTCGCAACATGCTCACACGGTCGCTTGTTTGGTTTGGCTTAGATTAGCTTGGGCTGGAAACCGCCCCCGCCCCCTGCGTGCCTGGGGGCGGGAGTATAAATACACCTCTCTCACACACACACACAAATCTTTGTGGACTCTTGCTTGCTATCGTTTTCCCTTGTGCTCTCTTAACACAAATCTTTGTTGTGTTTCCCCCTTGTGCTTCAACACACACGAACACACCGCGCAGGGCAACCAGCTGTCCGGCCCCATTCCCGCAACCTGGGCGCAGCGCGCGGCGTTCGGCAACCCCGAGCTGGTGGTGGTGGTGCGGCCGGGCAATGAGGGCCTGTGGTGAGTGCACGCCGTGATGCCGGTCGAGCGGATTGATGGGGCTTCCTTAACGGGCTGCGCTGCGCATAGCAGTGCGGTGCGGCATCTGTGTGCCTAGGCGCATGCCACTGTGTCATTTAAACGCTGTGGCTTTAAACGCAATTCCTGTTGCCCCGGCCCCGCGCAGCGGCTCCTCGCCTGAGGGCGTCACGCTGGTGTCAGCGGACAACAGCACGGGCCCAGGCGTTACCGGCGGTGCCGCCTCCGCCACAGACGGCTTTGGTGCCGTGCCTCTGCTGCTGGCTGCCGGAGACATGCCACAGGGGCTGCTCCGGACCTTTGCCGCAGGTGCTGGTGGCAGTGGCAGTGGCAGTGGCAGTGGCAGTGGCAGTGTCAGCAGGGGCCCGGGCATCAGCAGCGGCAGCAGTGCCGGTCAGGGTGGCCCCGGAGGGAGCACCGGGGGTCAGCAGAGCAGCTACCGTGGAGGCAGTAGCGGCGGCAGTGGCAGCAGCAACCGGGGCGGCGGCAGCTCGTCCAGCGGCAACAACCTGAACACGGTGCAACTGCCAAATTGCAGCTGAGATGCGCAGCGCTGACAACTGAGCTAGGCATGCGCACGGGGCGAGCTCACAAGGGTGCGGTTTGGAATGGTGGCCATGCATTTCGTGCACTGGGCATGCGCGCAACTTGCATTCAGAGGGGGCGCATCATGGGTGATTGGAGGGGTACAGTGATGCGGATGCGCAGAGGACACGCCACACATCGGGGGGAGGAGTTGCTACGTTGCACATGACAAGTTGCAAGCGACGGTGCGCTGTGTGTTATGACGCTGGGCTGCAGAGTGGTGTAGTGGGATGGCTACATGGCGGCCGCTGCAGGCCAGAAGTTTATGAGGTGTAGGCGGCAACAGGGGCCAGAGTGCACGAGAACCGGCGGGGGAATCCCTGAGGGAACCCCAAATGCTGGGATGCCGGGGTGGCGAGATTCAAGCCGTTTCTTTGCGTGTTAGTGTGTTACCCGAAGTCGCAAGCCCTGCAGCAGGGGAGCGTCCCCTGCCCCGCAGTATGTACGCAACGATGCGCCCAGACCTGATGCGCCCAGACCTGATGGCACACTAGTTGCGTACAGCAGACTGCGCCGGGGGGGTAGCCCTGGGCCACTCACGCGCCCAGCCGCAGCCTGGTGGTGGGGGTGCAGCCGCCAGTCGTGCGAGCGCCCTATAGCGCTGGCAAGGCTAAAGAGCCATGCTGTCTTTCACTTCCCGGCACCTTCGGTGCTTTCGCCCACGGGTGATGCACTCGGAGCTGGGGCCTTGCCCACGCTGCAGACACTCTGCCCAACTCTGCCCAAGGGCAGTGCCTGGTGCCAGGTACGGCCTGCTCACAAAAACCTCTCCTGTTTCCCGTGAAGGCCACGCAAGCACCCATTGCGCGCGTGGATGCGCCGTCTGCGCAGCAGGTTGCTATTAAGGCACGGCCCGGCGCCTGGCCAGGCCAAACCCTTTGGCGCCTTGGCGCCCGCTGGAGTCCGTCCAGCCAGGGTTGTGGGAGGAGCACAGCTCGCTCGACGACTAATAACATTGCGTATGTCCCGCTTAATGCAAGCGCATAATTCTGGGGGACGCCGGCTGCAGTGCGCAGGGGCAACGACATGTTTGCACTTCTCGTCGAACTTGCTTTCCAAAGAAGGCATAGAGCGCGCGTTTGTAGGCAAAGGAGCCCGCGACTGGATACGAATCTAGCGAACGCGGGAAAATGCAAGCGTTTTCCCCAATGATGAGCCAAAACGATGGGGCCAGCTGACGGGGTGACCTGGGTTCCTCGCAGCGACTCCGTTCTGTCACGTCGCTTGTTCGCCGTTACCGATCAAACCCATAAAGATGCAGGCCCTCCAGATGCGCAGCTCCTCCAAGGCCGTGGGCGCCCGCTCGGCGAAGCCCTCTCGCGCCAGCGCTGTGCGCGTCCAGGCCACCTCCCGCGTGGACAAGTGCAAGAAGAGCGACATTATCGTGTCGCCCTCCATCCTGTCCGCCGACTTCGCCCGTCTGGGCGATGAGGTGCGTCTCGCAGTCCCAACAAACCTTGCTTGCATGTGCGCTCCGCCGCCGCGGCGCTCGCTGGAGAAGGGCGCGCCGGCCCTGAACCCCGCCGATTTGGTGCACTGTAATGTAGGTGCGCGCCATCGACCAGGCTGGCTGCGACTGGGTGCACGTCGACGTGATGGACGGCCGCTTCGTGCCCAACATCACCATCGGCCCCCTGGTCGTGGAGGCCCTGCGCCCCGTGACCGACAAGGTCCTGGACGTGCACCTGGTGAGTGAAGAAGCGAATTGCGCATCTGGGCTGGCGTGTTTGTGCGGCTTGAGTCGCTAATTATCCGTTTTCTGAACACAGATGATCGTGGAGCCCGAGCTGCGCATCCCCGACTTCGCTAAGGCTGGCGCTGACATCATCTCGGTGCACGCTGAGCAGTCGTCGACCATCCACCTGCACCGCACCCTGAACATGGTCAGTTGGTATAAAGGGTTGTCGACCGTTCGCGCCCGCACGCTGCACGTGCCGACCCAGAACAGCTTATCCGGCTGGCCCGAACCCCACCAGCACTCAGCTTGGCACTCTTAAGTCCCCGCGGATTGTCCCCTCTTGTAAGCTCGCATTCTTAAGTGCGAGAGCCTGCACTGCCACAACAAACAGACTAAACATCAGCAGCAAAGTGGCAATGGGTTGTTTTGTGGTAGCCTGCAACACCCTGCACCGCACCCAATACTTTGGCGGGCCCCCCGCACACGCACCCACCCGGATGCCAGATCCTTAACGTCTAAAGCTCTCTCTCTAACATCTAGTACCCTTCTCTCGCACCGCACACAGGTCAAGGACCTGGGCTGCAAGGCCGGTGTTGTGCTTAACCCCGGCACCAGCCTGTCCACCATCGAGGAGGTGCTGGACGTGGTTGACCTGATCCTGATCATGTCCGTCAACCCCGGCTTCGGCGGCCAGAAGTTCATTGAGAGCCAGGTCGCCAAGATCCGCAACCTCAAGCGCATGTGCAACGAGCGGGTGAGCTCAGGCTGTGCTTCCGGGTCTGGGGGCCTCAGGATGGCCTGCGGTGGACTGCGCGCACGGAAAACAGTTGCCAAAGCCGCGACCTGAAACCGCGCTGAGTATCAAGTGTCGGCGCCGGTCTATCTTCCTAACGGTCGTCACCGCTGTACGAACGCAGGGCGTCAACCCCTGGATTGAGGTCGACGGCGGCGTGACCCCCGAGAACGCCTACAAGGTGGGTTGTCGCAGTAGAGGAACATGAACTACGCGGGCGCTGGATTGGCTTGGGCAACGCCGTGGTGTACATGGGTGGGCGACACTGCAACGCGCCAGGCGGATGTGTCAGGGGGAGGACGGGTAGCTGACCTCACTTCTGGCGCAATTTGGAAGGAGATGGTCCCCGCACGCCGGGCGTGTGTGCTGGCCGTGCACCTTGTGAGCCCGCGCCTGGCTACACGACGACGCAGGTGATCGACGCGGGTGCCAACGCCCTGGTGGCCGGCTCTGCCGTGTTCAAGGCCAAGTCTTACCGCGATGGTGAGTACTGCGCGAGGATGGGGGAGGGGGGCGCCGAGGAAGAATGCACAGGGTGCGGGAGGGGTGGCTCAGGTGAAGGCAGCGCGCGGGGGTGGGGCATCGGGTCACTGCACGGACGACACGAGTTAGCTGAGAGGCACATGCATGGTGATTGTGTGCGAGGATTAGACCGATAGGGCAGGCCGGGGCAGCGCATGGTTCCGGCGACCTTCTGTGCCCGGCAATCACACTCTGCCTTGACCCCCCACGCCTGTGTGCTTTCTTACCCTCGCGTAGCCATCCACGGCATCAAGGTGTCGAAGGCCCCCGCCAACGTGATGGCGTAAGACGGCTTCCTCCTTGTATCATATTCGCGGAGGTTTTGTGGAGGGGTGATGAGAGGGTGAGCTGGTGTGATGAGCGGCAATTTTGGGCGAGCCAGGAGAGAGGTGGAGGGTGTGTGTCGGCGTTCGTTGAACTCGTTTCCTGTTTCGTTTATTTTTCGAGAAGACTAGCCAGAAGTCGATCCGGATGCATATAGGAATCGGTACCGCTGCGGGTTTGGGCCGCGTACTGGTCAGCCTCGAAATGAGGCGCAAGGGGTGTAACAGCCTCTGTGATGTACTGTTTCACGGGGTCACTGCCCTGCATAAGTCGTGGAATCTGACTTCCCAACAGTGTGACTCGGGCTGACGATTACGCTGCAGCCCCGGTGTCCCCGCCACTGGATACTAGAGGTCTGTCCGCAAGCGCAGCGCAGTCATAGCTGGGGTCACTTCCATGGCGCATGGCAAAACCAACAGCGCCAAATGCCTGGGTGCGCCACTTAGCAGCAGTGGTGGGGCCGCTCCACGCAGAACCATGTGAAAGCGATGGCGCCCCGACGAGGCCAGCTAGCACCGAGTACACTAGGGGTGTGGCTACCCGGAATTGGTGACGGCAGTCCTGACAACATGCGTGTATGGAAATGCCGGCGTGCGCGCGCAAGCGAATTTTTAGACCGCCCATGCGCCCATGCAGCGCGCCGTACAGCCTTTCCCGCAGCAGCGCCAGGTTGCACAGCAAAATCATACCACGTATATCGTATGAGCCCCAAAGGCCAGCAATTGGCGGCATACGCAAGGTGCACGTATAAGTCAGGGCGACATGGTCCGTTCCCAAACCTCGCACAGCTTTTTCGCAGTTTCTTAAAGAGCGCAGCAAACTATACATACGGACTTCCTAAGGGGGCGCGTAGGGCCATGTGAGCAAACTCGACTGGAAATCGAACCGTTCTCAGGCTAGGAAGCGAGTTTGGGCGTGCGGGCAAGAGCTAATTGTAAAGGGAGGCAGAGACAGGGCGCAAGGCTTCATTGGGTGCGCAAACGTGACCATGACTTTTGCAGCGTAGTGAAGGGCCAGGGCTCAACCGTCGGCCGTAACCGGATGGTTACTTGGGAGATCGGGGAGTTGGGAGTTGGGGGGTTGACCTCGTGACCTGCCCATACACACACGCCACGCCACGCCACACCCGCCCCCCCCCGCACACCCTGTGAGCAAGGCGTCCAGACCGCGGCACTTCACAAACATAATACGCATGTGTATGCATGGTTTGGGGCTACCTGAGCTGCAAAAGGGTCATGTGGTGGCCGCCCAGGCAACTGAGGGAGTCGGTGTGTGCCGATGCGTGTCGACCAGGGTATGTCCGCGCCTGGGAGCAAGGAAGTCCGCCGATTGTGCTCATCATATACCCACGTATAGCACATATCTTCCATACGTGCGCAAAGCTGTAAGACGTGCCCCGCGCGAAGTTGGCTTTCACCGACATGTAAAAGCCAACTGGGTCTGAAGAGCCAACGCCAGGCACACAGGTCAAATCACTTATTTTTGGATGTAGCGATTTTAAGCAATGTCAGCGCAGGCCAAGCCAGTGTGCGACTTGAAAGTTCAAGGAAAATCCTTGCCGCGCTCAGGAGCCCGCAAGGTTTAACCTTGCCTTTGGAGTGCCGTGTGCAATGTATGAGGTGACAAGCAGAATGGGCTGAACAACGTCCCGCGTGCAGCCCCAAAAGGCCGAAAAACCGGGCGCCGAAGTACCGTGCCCCCACACCCTTCACTGCCCTGCATAAGTCGTGGAATCTGACTTCCCAACAGTGTGACTCGGGCTGACGATTACGCTGCAGCCCCGGTGTCCCCGCCACTGGATACTAGAGGTCTGTCCGCAAGCGCAGCGCAGTCATAGCTGGGGTCACTTCCATGGCGCATGGCAAAACCAACAGCGCCAAATGCCTGGGTGCGCCACTTAGCAGCAGTGGTGGGGCCGCTCCACGCAGAACCATGTGAAAGCGATGGCGCCCCGACGAGGCCAGCTAGCACCGAGTACACTAGGGGTGTGGCTACCCGGAATTGGTGACGGCAGTCCTGACAACATGCGTGTATGGAAATGCCGGCGTGCGCGCGCAAGCGAATTTTTAGACCGCCCATGCGCCCATGCAGCGCGCCGTACAGCCTTTCCCGCAGCAGCGCCAGGTTGCACAGCAAAATCATACCACGTATATCGTATGAGCCCCAAAGGCCAGCAATTGGCGGCATACGCAAGGTGCACGTATAAGTCAGGGCGACATGGTCCGTTCCCAAACCTCGCACAGCTTTTTCGCAGTTTCTTAAAGAGCGCAGCAAACTATACATACGGACTTCCTAAGGGGGCGCGTAGGGCCATGTGAGCAAACTCGACTGGAAATCGAACCGTTCTCAGGCTAGGAAGCGAGTTTGGGCGTGCGGGCAAGAGCTAATTGTAACCTCGCGGGTTTACAGGGAGGGCGGAAAGACGCGGACAGCACGGGAAGCCACGGCCGAGTCTGTATTCAGCAGACTACAACAGTCGATCCTCGAGCTACGGCAAAGCGGAGAAGAAGTGCTAATTATTGGTGATCTGAACGCACGCATCTCAACAAGCATCATTGACGTACCGGATCTAGCACAGCTCGAGGCGCTGGAGGACGTAGCACTAGGGGGTGGTTCCACGTCAGATATGCCCTGTACTGCAGACTACGCGGGGCTCCCAGTGAGAGCATCCGAGGATGCCCAAATAAACTGTTTCGGGGAGTACCTAGGGCGCATGTGCCGTTCGCAAGGACTAGTACTTTTGAACGGAAGGGCGCCGGGAGATGCAGCAGGTCACATTACTTTCCCAAAGGGCGACGCAGGTGGCAGCATGATTGATCTCTGTGTGGCGTCACCGACCCTATTCCCGAAGGTGGTGGCTTTGAAAGTGGGCGAGATTCTAAAGTGGAGGCACGGCGAATTGAAGGAAGCGAGTGATCATCGGCCGGTCACGTTGACACTGGGCTTGGAGGTCGAAGGGCAGGAAGCCACAGCGAGCCGCACACGCCCCGCAAAGAAGCGCACAGAGTTTGACGTACAGAAGAAGCACTTGTTCAGTGGCTTGTTCAAGGCGGACGGTTCGCCAGTTGTAGGGAAAATCGAACAGATTAAGGTGGCACTTTGCGCGGAGGAGGGTGGCATCAGCACCACCGAAGCGGTCGAAGCCTTAGGCACATGTTTGTACGATGCATTAGAAAAGGCTTTCGGTCCCACACGACCGGCCAACCTACGGGAGCAGGAGACTCCATGGTGGAACGAAGAGTGTGCTGCGGCGCGTACGGTGTTTGTGCAAGCAAAGCTAGCGCTGGGTTGTCCAGTGGTACGAGAAGGAGAGGTGTGGCAAAACTTCCGCGCAGCCAGGGCATCCTATGACCGGGCGAAGCGAAGGGCCAGGGCCGCGCACGACACCCAGGAGATGAGGGAGAAGGTGGCACGCTGCCGCGCAGACGCCCGACTGCTGTGGAGGATGATTGAGGGACGGACTAAGGAGCAGTGCCCAGTCACGGCCGATGGGTTTCGGGATCATTTTGCGACCCTACTAAACGACGGCGCAGGCGGGGGATGCCCAGCAGCCGCCCACTGCATTTTGGGTTCGGGTGGGAGGATGTCCGAAGATCTTTTTGCGGCTGACCGTACGTGTCTGCACGAGATGTTGAATAGCGAGATTACCCTTGATGAGGTAACACGCGCACTAGCAAGGCTGCCCAACGGCAAGGCAGCTGGCTTAGAGAAGGTACCGTCTGAGTGCTACAAGTACGCGGTAAAACCGGGCGACCCCACCACTGAACCGCCGACACCGGCACTCAATAGAGTTGCACCGCTGGTGCACGTGTTGTTTAATAAAATCTGGAGCGAAGGGGCTTATCCTGAGCAATTTACTACAACTGTTTTGACACCAATTTACAAGCGGAAAGGTGACGTGCAGGCGCCTGGTAATTACCGGGGCATTGCAGTAGGGGGCGCCCTCGCAAAGTGCTATGCATCGATCCTTCTAGAGAGGCTGGCGAATGCCGGGGAGGAGTTTGAGTGGAGGCACACGGCTCAGGCCGGATTCAGGAGGAAGTACGGCACAACGCACCATCTTTTTGTCCTAAGGCATCTCATCAACAAGCACACGCGTGCTGGCGCCACCACCCCCCTCATTGTCGTACAAATTGATTTTGAAAAGGCTTTCGACAAGGTCCCACGACCATTAATTTGGATGAGACTGGAGGAACGCGGGGTAACGGGTGAGATGTTGGCGGCTTTGAAAAAAGCGTACGAGAGAGTGATGATGGTAGTGAAGGCCGGGGGTAAGCACAGTGCCCCCTTCGCAACCACGCAAGGGGTCAAGCAGGGCTGCCCGCTTAGCACAGAGCTTTTCGGCCTCTTTATAGAAACCTTAGCAGAGTACATTGATTCGGAAGATACGGACGAAGCCACAGGTGCACCTGAGATGAATGGCAAAAAGGTGTCACTGCTGATGTACGCGGATGATGTTTCCCTGCTGGCCACCACCCCTGAGCGGATGCGCCACTTGCTATCATTAGTAGACACGTTCTGCCTAGCTTTTGGCATGAAGGCAAACGTTACCAAGTGTGAGAGGCTGGTTTTTGCAGCCAACGAAGTAACGGCCAGCACTGTGTACAGCGGATGCCAGGGTTTAAAGCTAGCAGGGCAGCCCATCCCTGCGGTGGACAAGGCGCGCTATCTTGGACTAGTGTACGGTCCGGGTAGGGCCTTCGTCAGCTGCAGGGAGACACTCTGCGAGTCAGCAAGGAGAGCCATGTGCGGGCTTAACACTAGATTGAACCGTTTACGCATTTTCGCACCAGATATTCGCATGAGGTGTTTCGACGTGCAAATCCGATCCATCCTTACCTACGGATGTGAGGTATGGGGCCCCGACGTGCTAGTAGAGATGCTAGACGGAGGACCGCCACCCAGGAGGAATGACAGGAACAACCTAGCACAGGGCGCATTTGAGGCATGTTTGCGTGACGAGGCCGTAAAGCTGCAGGTCCAATACATGCGACAGACAGTGGGAGCAGCCAAACCGTCACACCGTCTCCTGTTTGCGGAGCTGGCCCAACTGCCGCTGCACTTTTTCATAGCCAAACAATGTTTGGGTTTTTACAATAGGATTTCCGCGCAAAACAGAAGTCTGGCTTTTGATGCACTAGTCGACGAGGCACGGGAGGCATGGGCGAATCCAATGGGAGACGGGTGGTGCGCGCGGCTGTTCCGTTTTGTGGCGGCACAGGGTGTCGACGCGTGGCATTGGCCAGGCACACACGAGTCCAGAGAGGAGTGGAGGGCAAGCACGGTCCTACCCGATGGACCTATCTTATCTACCTTCAGGGGCCATTTGACGAGGGCGTGGGAGCACGAGAGGCTGGTAGCGGACCCGCACGCATTCCCTTCAGACGGCAAGCAACCCGGCATACACATGTGCAAACACAAGCATTGGATGGGGCTAAGCGCACTAGGGTCCGCGCCGCCGACCCTGCACGAACACAGTAGAGCATTCATACCGGTTGCACAGCATAAGCTTTTGATGAGATTCCGTTTATGTTGCTGGCCAATCACCGCGAACCGTGCCTGGGAGAGGCCTAGGGAGGAGAGGACGTGCCCACTGTGTACGGCCAATGAGGTGGAGGATGAGCACCACGTCCTGATGCAATGTGCTGCCTACACCGAGTTACGAGCGTGCAGTGGCCTAGACTTTAGCCTAAACATGCGCGAAGTGATGCTGAAATCTGAGCCTGTCAAGTTAGCTGCATTACTCAGCTCCATCTGGGAGCATAGAAGTAGGGAAGTCCCCCTTGCAAGGGGAGAACAATAAATAGGACAATCATGCACTGGCGTTATAAGGGTCACCCCGGCCCGGGCCTCCGGTTTACACGCAGCAGGAAGGCACGCAAGAACGTGCGCACCGCTCTGTAACCACACACGCGAGGAATTGTAAAGGGAGGCAGAGACAGGGCGCAAGGCTTCATTGGGTGCGCAAACGTGACCATGACTTTTGCAGCGTAGTGAAGGGCCAGGGCTCAACCGTCGGCCGTAACCGGATGGTTACTTGGGAGATCGGGGAGTTGGGAGTTGGGGGGTTGACCTCGTGACCTGCCCATACACACACGCCACGCCACGCCACACCCGCCCCCCCCCGCACACCCTGTGAGCAAGGCGTCCAGACCGCGGCACTTCACAAACATAATACGCATGTGTATGCATGGTTTGGGGCTACCTGAGCTGCAAAAGGGTCATGTGGTGGCCGCCCAGGCAACTGAGGGAGTCGGTGTGTGCCGATGCGTGTCGACCAGGGTATGTCCGCGCCTGGGAGCAAGGAAGTCCGCCGATTGTGCTCATCATATACCCACGTATAGCACATATCTTCCATACGTGCGCAAAGCTGTAAGACGTGCCCCGCGCGAAGTTGGCTTTCACCGACATGTAAAAGCCAACTGGGTCTGAAGAGCCAACGCCAGGCACACAGGTCAAATCACTTATTTTTGGATGTAGCGATTTTAAGCAATGTCAGCGCAGGCCAAGCCAGTGTGCGACTTGAAAGTTCAAGGAAAATCCTTGCCGCGCTCAGGAGCCCGCAAGGTTTAACCTTGCCTTTGGAGTGCCGTGTGCAATGTATGAGGTGACAAGCAGAATGGGCTGAACAACGTCCCGCGTGCAGCCCCAAAAGGCCGAAAAACCGGGCGCCGAAGTACCGTGCCCCCACACCCTTCACTGCCCTGCATAAGTCGTGGAATCTGACTTCCCAACAGTGTGACTCGGGCTGACGATTACGCTGCAGCCCCGGTGTCCCCGCCACTGGATACTAGAGGTCTGTCCGCAAGCGCAGCGCAGTCATAGCTGGGGTCACTTCCATGGCGCATGGCAAAACCAACAGCGCCAAATGCCTGGGTGCGCCACTTAGCAGCAGTGGTGGGGCCGCTCCACGCAGAACCATGTGAAAGCGATGGCGCCCCGACGAGGCCAGCTAGCACCGAGTACACTAGGGGTGTGGCTACCCGGAATTGGTGACGGCAGTCCTGACAACATGCGTGTATGGAAATGCCGGCGTGCGCGCGCAAGCGAATTTTTAGACCGCCCATGCGCCCATGCAGCGCGCCGTACAGCCTTTCCCGCAGCAGCGCCAGGTTGCACAGCAAAATCATACCACGTATATCGTATGAGCCCCAAAGGCCAGCAATTGGCGGCATACGCAAGGTGCACGTATAAGTCAGGGCGACATGGTCCGTTCCCAAACCTCGCACAGCTTTTTCGCAGTTTCTTAAAGAGCGCAGCAAACTATACATACGGACTTCCTAAGGGGGCGCGTAGGGCCATGTGAGCAAACTCGACTGGAAATCGAACCGTTCTCAGGCTAGGAAGCGAGTTTGGGCGTGCGGGCAAGAGCTAATTGTAAAGGGAGGCAGAGACAGGGCGCAAGGCTTCATTGGGTGCGCAAACGTGACCATGACTTTTGCAGCGTAGTGAAGGGCCAGGGCTCAACCGTCGGCCGTAACCGGATGGTTACTTGGGAGATCGGGGAGTTGGGAGTTGGGGGGTTGACCTCGTGACCTGCCCATACACACACGCCACGCCACGCCACACCCGCCCCCCCCCGCACACCCTGTGAGCAAGGCGTCCAGACCGCGGCACTTCACAAACATAATACGCATGTGTATGCATGGTTTGGGGCTACCTGAGCTGCAAAAGGGTCATGTGGTGGCCGCCCAGGCAACTGAGGGAGTCGGTGTGTGCCGATGCGTGTCGACCAGGGTATGTCCGCGCCTGGGAGCAAGGAAGTCCGCCGATTGTGCTCATCATATACCCACGTATAGCACATATCTTCCATACGTGCGCAAAGCTGTAAGACGTGCCCCGCGCGAAGTTGGCTTTCACCGACATGTAAAAGCCAACTGGGTCTGAAGAGCCAACGCCAGGCACACAGGTCAAATCACTTATTTTTGGATGTAGCGATTTTAAGCAATGTCAGCGCAGGCCAAGCCAGTGTGCGACTTGAAAGTTCAAGGAAAATCCTTGCCGCGCTCAGGAGCCCGCAAGGTTTAACCTTGCCTTTGGAGTGCCGTGTGCAATGTATGAGGTGACAAGCAGAATGGGCTGAACAACGTCCCGCGTGCAGCCCCAAAAGGCCGAAAAACCGGGCGCCGAAGTACCGTGCCCCCACACCCTTCACTGCCCTGCATAAGTCGTGGAATCTGACTTCCCAACAGTGTGACTCGGGCTGACGATTACGCTGCAGCCCCGGTGTCCCCGCCACTGGATACTAGAGGTCTGTCCGCAAGCGCAGCGCAGTCATAGCTGGGGTCACTTCCATGGCGCATGGCAAAACCAACAGCGCCAAATGCCTGGGTGCGCCACTTAGCAGCAGTGGTGGGGCCGCTCCACGCAGAACCATGTGAAAGCGATGGCGCCCCGACGAGGCCAGCTAGCACCGAGTACACTAGGGGTGTGGCTACCCGGAATTGGTGACGGCAGTCCTGACAACATGCGTGTATGGAAATGCCGGCGTGCGCGCGCAAGCGAATTTTTAGACCGCCCATGCGCCCATGCAGCGCGCCGTACAGCCTTTCCCGCAGCAGCGCCAGGTTGCACAGCAAAATCATACCACGTATATCGTATGAGCCCCAAAGGCCAGCAATTGGCGGCATACGCAAGGTGCACGTATAAGTCAGGGCGACATGGTCCGTTCCCAAACCTCGCACAGCTTTTTCGCAGTTTCTTAAAGAGCGCAGCAAACTATACATACGGACTTCCTAAGGGGGCGCGTAGGGCCATGTGAGCAAACTCGACTGGAAATCGAACCGTTCTCAGGCTAGGAAGCGAGTTTGGGCGTGCGGGCAAGAGCTAATTGTAAAGGGAGGCAGAGACAGGGCGCAAGGCTTCATTGGGTGCGCAAACGTGACCATGACTTTTGCAGCGTAGTGAAGGGCCAGGGCTCAACCGTCGGCCGTAACCGGATGGTTACTTGGGAGATCGGGGAGTTGGGAGTTGGGGGGTTGACCTCGTGACCTGCCCATACACACACGCCACGCCACGCCACACCCGCCCCCCCCCGCACACCCTGTGAGCAAGGCGTCCAGACCGCGGCACTTCACAAACATAATACGCATGTGTATGCATGGTTTGGGGCTACCTGAGCTGCAAAAGGGTCATGTGGTGGCCGCCCAGGCAACTGAGGGAGTCGGTGTGTGCCGATGCGTGTCGACCAGGGTATGTCCGCGCCTGGGAGCAAGGAAGTCCGCCGATTGTGCTCATCATATACCCACGTATAGCACATATCTTCCATACGTGCGCAAAGCTGTAAGACGTGCCCCGCGCGAAGTTGGCTTTCACCGACATGTAAAAGCCAACTGGGTCTGAAGAGCCAACGCCAGGCACACAGGTCAAATCACTTATTTTTGGATGTAGCGATTTTAAGCAATGTCAGCGCAGGCCAAGCCAGTGTGCGACTTGAAAGTTCAAGGAAAATCCTTGCCGCGCTCAGGAGCCCGCAAGGTTTAACCTTGCCTTTGGAGTGCCGTGTGCAATGTATGAGGTGACAAGCAGAATGGGCTGAACAACGTCCCGCGTGCAGCCCCAAAAGGCCGAAAAACCGGGCGCCGAAGTACCGTGCCCCCACACCCTTCACTGCCCTGCATAAGTCGTGGAATCTGACTTCCCAACAGTGTGACTCGGGCTGACGATTACGCTGCAGCCCCGGTGTCCCCGCCACTGGATACTAGAGGTCTGTCCGCAAGCGCAGCGCAGTCATAGCTGGGGTCACTTCCATGGCGCATGGCAAAACCAACAGCGCCAAATGCCTGGGTGCGCCACTTAGCAGCAGTGGTGGGGCCGCTCCACGAAGAACCATGTGAAAGCGATGGCGCCCCAACGAGGCCAGCTAGCACCGAGTACACTAGGGGTGTGGCTACCCGGAATTGGTGACGGCAGTCCTGACAACATGCGTGTATGGAAATGCCGGCGTGCGCGCGCAAGCGAATTTTTAGACCGCCCATGCGCCCATGCAGCGCGCCGTACAGCCTTTCCCGCAGCAGCGCCAGGTTGCACAGCAAAATCATACCACGTATATCGTATGAGCCCCAAAGGCCAGCAATTGGCGGCATACGCAAGGTGCACGTATAAGTCAGGGCGACATGGTCCGTTCCCAAACCTCGCACAGCTTTTTCGCAGTTTCTTAAAGAGCGCAGCAAACTATACATACGGACTTCCTAAGGGGGCGCGTAGGGCCATGTGAGCAAACTCGACTGGAAATCGAACCGTTCTCAGGCTAGGAAGCGAGTTTGGGCGTGCGGGCAAGAGCTAATTGTAAAGGGAGGCAGAGACAGGGCGCAAGGCTTCATTGGGTGCGCAAACGTGACCATGACTTTTGCAGCGTAGTGGGTGCGGGCCACGAGCTACCTCGACCACGCCTATCTCACATCAAATGGGCCTCGTCCAACCATTGCACTAGGCCAGGAGGGAACACACAACAACGCGGAATCGTGCTGGGGCGTGAAGACTGCGCATTAGGCATGAAATGACCCAGCTGTCCAGCGCAGGGGTGCCCCTGAATAACCGAGCTGCCACGCGAGCCGACCGCAGTGCCCGTATCATGTAGATGGCTTTGGGCCCCCGGCGTCTACACAGCGTAGGTGACCCCTCACGCGCCATCTACACCTCGAAAAATTTTCTTAGGGGCACGCCCCCAAATCCCCCAAACCATCTACGCTCCCTGTCTAAAAGACCGCCAAACCCGCCCAAACCGTCTACGCTCCGTAGATGCCGAAACCCAAACCCAAAAATTTTTCTCCGCCTTCGGCGGATTTTGGGCAAATTTCTACAGCGTAGATGGAAGATACGAGCACTGGCCGACCGCCGTGTAGACGTTCAACGTCCGCGGGTTTGCTGGGTCTGGAAATTCGCCTGAAGCCTGCTCACGTGCTTGCTAGTGAATGCGAAATTGCGAATGCAAGACGCCTATGTCTGTCACGAATGCAAGTTTTGCCCCTGTCCCTGTCCCGTGGAGATTGCAGCACAAGCGCG
The DNA here is from genome assembly GCA_016834605.1 of Chlamydomonas incerta. Taxonomy (NCBI): domain Eukaryota; kingdom Viridiplantae; phylum Chlorophyta; class Chlorophyceae; order Chlamydomonadales; family Chlamydomonadaceae; genus Chlamydomonas; species Chlamydomonas incerta. The sequence continues at coordinate 3,618,849 of JAEHOC010000001.1, read as the reverse complement.
ATGAGCGCGCACAGGTTCGTTTTGCAGGGCTACTTTGCAGACGAGCGGAAGCCAGTGCGCGTTTCACACGTTCACGAGTACATTCCCTCCGGCGGACGGGGCGCATGGAGCTTGTCTTGTTCATCCCCCTCGTCCCAAACCCAACTTTGCCGGGAGTAGCCAAGGAATTCACGCCCGTCCCCCCGCGCTTCCTGTCTGATGCTCGGGGCCACCCCTGCCGCCTAGTGCTTCCATTCCCCTGCAAACGCGCCCTCAACAAATTCGAGCCGTGCACGAAGCTCTCCTCTACTACTCGTTACACAGTGTGTCCTCAATACACTGACAAGGTTGCCGTGCATGTTCAGGTCTCGTCATTTGGTTCAGGACGCGCGCACTTGCCTCGCCTCGCCTCATGCATGGAAGGCAATTGAATCCACGCCGTTACCACAGTCGCGGCGGACGGTGCTATGCACTGTGCATACCTACAGAATCCGTCCCACACCACGAGGCCACCCGACATGCAGTGGGCCGCTTGCCGATGAATGCCTGGCAGCGCCCACAGCCCAGCGCCGTCTTCCCCGCGTCACTGACCCTAATATGAAGAGGGCAGCGCGCTAAGCGCCAGTCCCAGGAAGATCCCTAACCTTGCTAACCCGTTCCGCACATTCTTTGCCGTGACTACGCGCTGCTCCCCGAGTGTTCCACCCCCAAAGCTCAGCCCCTCACCCGCCGTCCAGGCCAGTCAGAAGTAATTCTGCACATAGCTAATTCTCCGTCGCCCATTATTTGCATTTCGTCCACGCCTCCAACTGCTGTACGCCAGCTCCAAGCCCCCGCATGGCCGCAGCTATGAGGCCTTCGCCGCGGGCTGCAAGACAAGGCAAAGCGGAGGGGATATGTTAACAGCTGGGATGTTAGCCTCGGTCGTTGACAGCATGGACCGTCCGTGCACGCTTCGGTTCCCATCGTTTAAGCCCGCACACGTGTAGTAAACCGCAATATGGCACTAGCGCCAATCCTGGCGAAGCCCAATTGTTGAGAGCAGACTTCCCGTGTCAGCACAACCGCTTGCAAAGCGTCAACATGCGGCCCAGCCTGACCCTACGCGAGCACACTGCACTGACCTGCAGCTTGCGGACGATGTCCGCGGGCACCTCGTCCAGCTCGCCCGGCAGCCAGTTGAACAGCGGTGGTAGTGCGCGGCCTGCACGCCGAGGGAGTAGTTTGGTGAGCAACAGGATACAAGGGCGGGCCGGGCACGACGTTTGCTTGTCACACGATTTGGTCCCCCGGTCCAGTCAGCTTACTGACTGTCGCCCTGCCCACGACTTTCGTCCAAGTCCCACGGATCAAACCCCTGTTTCCGATAACACCTCCCAGTCCCTCCGCCATGCGCACCGTTCGGAAGCCGCGTGGCAGGGTCCCGCAGCTCATCGAAGAACGGGTGCGTCATAGCCTGCACCGCGGTCATGCGCTTCTGGGGCGCGTACTGCAGCAGCTTGGACACCTACGACATGCAAAATAGCGGGTCAACGCTTGGCAAGCGGGGAATCCAAGCTGGAGTTTTACAAGCTAAAAGGAAGCGCCGCCAAAATGGCTGCACCACCCACCAGGTCCACGGCGTCCGGCGGCATGCGCTTGCTGAACACCTTCGTCCATGGGTGCGCCTTGATCTGGGGGAACTTGAACTCCGTGTAGTTGGGGTTCATCGCGTTAATCTCCTCGCGCGTGGGCGTGCCCAGCACCTTGATGATCTCCACCAACTGGTCCACGCCGCTCTCGCCCGGGAACAGCGGCTGCCCCAGCAGCAGCTCCGCCAGCACGCAGCCCACGGACCAAACGTCGATGGCGCTGGTGTAGTCGGTGGCGCCGAAGATGAGCTCCGGCGCGCGGTAGTAGCGAGAGCAGATGTACGAGATGTTGGGCTCCCCCTTCACCAGCACCTTGGCGCTGCCAAAGTCGCACAGCTTCAGCTGGTGCGTCTCCGTGTTCACCAGGAGGTTCTGCGGCTTGATGTCGCGGTGGCAAATGCCCATTTTGTGGATCGAGTTGAGCGCGCGGCACATCTGGTATGCGTACAGCTTAACGAACAGGTTGGGCATCCGCTGGTTGTTCTTCGCGTAGTGCTTGCTGATGCGGTACACCGTGTCTGGCACGAACTCCAGGACCAGGTGGAGGTACGTCTCATCCTTATCGGTGTGGGAATAGAAGCAGTGCTTCAGCTTCACGATGTTGGGATGGTCTACCAGCTTCATGATTTGCAGTTCACGGTTTTTGAACCGCTTGTCCTGCAGCACCTTCTTGATAGCAACCTGCAGCCGAAACAAGCGCCGGGTCAGCATTCAACCTTGCAAACCCATTCGCGCACATGCGCGCCATGCCGAGTACCCACCGTCTCGCCCGTCTCCAGGCAGGTCGCTTGGAAGACCACGCCGAAGGACCCGTTGCCCACGACCCGGTCCGTTGAGTAGTTGTACGTCTGCCGAGAAGCCCCGGTGCCTGACGACGCCGACAGCACATGGCCACCGGTCTTGAGGTCGCCCTCAATCAGCCGACCCTCAAAAATCTGCGGGTCATGAAGAGTGCGTGTGCGTCAATGAAAGTCTCGCGTATCGGGACGGTGTGCGCGCACGCTCGAGCACATTGCGACAGTCGCACCTCCGCTGTTGCCGCGTTCTGCTGCGCCTTGCTTGACCCCGCCTCCTCATCCTTATCCTTGATGTTCAGCTCCTTCATGCCCTGCAGCACCAAAGAACCAGCGCTCAACGCATGCGACCACGGCGACCGCCCTAGCCCCTTGCCCTCCTTGCCTGCTGCAAATCGTTGCCAGAGACAGAGGGTTGCTGGGCCGGGTTGGCCACACTGGCACTCATTGCCACCTGTAGAGCAGGCCAGCAGAGTGAGCTCGTGCTGCTGCGAGCGGGCTAAAGCTGTTCCCGACCTGTGCTACTCGGAGATCGAGTATTGGGGTCCAAGCCGAGTGAGGACCTGAGAGGCAGTTCCAGGAGCGCGAAGACCTCAGAAGCTTTCAAAAATAGGCTCCGCCCGGCAAGTCCGAAAGCGGAAGCGCGGGCTGGGCTGCAGTTGGCAGACCTACGCTGCTGGGGCGCGGTGCTGCGGAGCGGCCTTCTGTGCGACGATGGATGGACCCTTCCTTGCCCTAGCAGACTTAGCCGCTGGTCCCCATTAGCATTTCGGAAAGTTAGGGAGTGCGTCTTAAACAATTCACTGCACTAGGCCCCAAGGCCCCACCGTAACACGTAGCGAGCGCGAAAGTACTTATAGAACGCAGCTATGAGCAGCTAAGTGAGCGCGGCACGGTAAACGGCACCGGGGGAGGGCGTCGCACCCCATCATTTGACCACGCCAAATCGCGGTCGAGCCTTGTCGCGACAACGACTCCAAATGCCACATGATGCAACAGCCTGCTTTCCATTTTACAATTAACAACTGTACTCCTCGGAGTGCTGCAAACGTGAGTGGTGCGGCACATGTGCGTCCTTTGGTGCCGACCGCTGTTGCGCGTTCGCTGTGCTCAGCCGGTGCTGCTGATTTCATAATCAGTCTCACTATGGGCTGACCTCGCTGCACCGCACGTTGGGGTTCGGGCATTGGCTGTCTCTGGCATGTCGATTGGTAGCACTCGCGGGCACATGCCGACGGCTGTCACTCGTGCGCGGGGGGACGGGGTCCTAACACGGGTTGATGGACCGGTGATTGAACGTATGGCTGTTGGCGCCGTCGCTCAGCGGGGCGACCCGGCTGGGGGCTTGCACCTGGGGCTCCGCACCGCTCACATGTGGTCAGGTGCAGCACACGGTCGGTCGTAGCGGCCAGCAGCTTCAGCCTCCATGCTCATGTCAGCACACCGCGGGCGCCAACCGAGCACCGACGCTAGCCCGGTTCTGCGGCCCTCTGTTCACCAAACAGCTTCCGCAAGCATGGCTCCACAGCGCAAGGTAGGCACCGCCTGCTACACCTCACTCCCTGACAGGATCCAGGAGGGGGCCAGGTGGGCAGGGGGCCACACCGCTCATACGCCACCACCGTTACGTCGGAAATTAAATATGGTATTGTTAGGACTACGCCACACGCCCCTTTGCAATGTATTTTCACAATCATATTATTGGGCTGAGCCCCCCCCCCCCAGCGAAGCGTTCCAGGGGGGGGCGGATTCCGCCTCTGGCCCCCTCCCGGCCTTGGCGCATGGGCGCGACTTGGGCGGAGTGGCACGCCCGCTTGCCCCCTCCCTCACCCCGCCCCTCACCAGATGGCGCAGGCAGCGCAGCGCCGCCAGCCCGGCGGCCCCAGCGCCCGAAGGCGCAGCCCCAACCACCGACCCGGAGACCACAATCGCGTCTTCTTGAATTCGCATTCACTCGCACACACAACGCTCACAGTAACCTGGTCTCCGGGTCACTACTTGCCCCCGCCACCGTGTACCTGTCTTACTCTTACTAAGATACGAAGTACAGGCGTCACCTGGGCGGACCTCATGACAGTGCAATGCTTAGCGAAGTGCTTTCGATGCTTGTTAAGGCGGATGCAATTGCCGATCAGCCCAGATCCTCACTCTCCCTTTCAGCACTCAGGTGCAGCGTTTACTGTGCTGCACATGACGCAATGCCCGTACACTACATGCCGCTTGAAAGCACGGCGTCCAGTGCATGCACCACCTGCAGGCATTCACGTCATCATCAAGGGGGGTTGTGAACACCAGCCCAAACTAAACCAAACCAAACCAATGCAGAAGAGCGAGGAGGAGAGCGGGGCCTAATACGCGACGGGGGGGGGGTGGTAAGAAGCCCGATACGGGGGGTAGGTAAGATCACGCTCCTGGATCAGTCTGGATACTGGAGTCTGGTGCACAGGCAAGCAGGCGCAGCAGACGCAGAAGCAGCGCAAGGCAACGCTGTAGTGCACAGCGCAGGCCCCATCCTACCTGAAGCGAGATGGAGCCCACAGCACACATGAGCGTTGCCATCAGGAGTGCCTCTCGAAAGCTGCGGGCCGCAGATTCCGGGCATCACAAGCTGAAGCCGAAACCCACTGTAGTTACCCATACGACGAGCCGGCACGTGCGTGGCAGAGGCCTCGCTCGGTTCTTTGTCGCACAGACCAGCTAGCCCAGGATTCCAAACATCCCGTACATCCACCCCTGGCTGATTCCAAGTGTTGGGCCCCCGACTGATTCGCACGGGTTGTAACACGCAAGCGCCATAACCGTGCGGGGTGGACAGGCCCAGGGACCAGGATGGTCAGGGCAGGGTGGACAGGCGCAGTGTGGACCCCGCCCCCGCCCCCGCCCCTGCCCCCGCCCCTGCCCCCGCCCCCGCCCCCGCCCCCGCCCCCGCCCCCGCCCCCGCCCCCGCCCCCGCCCCCGCCCCCGCCCCCGCCCCCGCCCCCGCCCCCGCCCCCGCCCCCGCCCCCGCCCCCGCCCCCGCCCCCGCCCCCGCCCCCGCTGCAGTGACTTGATCTCTGCCCGGATAGTTCAGTGGGTAAGATTAGCAACGCCTCAATTAGTGTGTGTCGTGATAAGGAAGACGCAAACCACGACATACCTGTACAGGTCGCGCAGGAACTGCTGCCGCTGGAAGCCCAGGCCTTTGAGGCCGAACGGGTCCAGATAAAGGGTGTAGACGCAGCGCCACAGCGTCATGAGCGCTAGCATGCCACTGGCCGTTACAAACGGCTCTCCAACACCGCGGGCCGCCAACGGCAGGGCAGTGCCCCAGTCCGTGTCGCCCACCAGCGAGCTGCGCAAGGATGCCGACGCCGACGGGCGGGGGGCGCGTGGTCAGTACGGTAGCATCAACAATCGCACCGGCACGGAGCCCCGGTGCGCCATGTGGCCATGACGCGCCCCTCCATGGCAAGGCTGGCGGTGTACGCCCGCAGCAAACCGTGACACCAGCGCAATTGCGAACGCGTGGACTAGCCACCCACTTACCGGCTCTCCACCGCCGTAACAAGCACCAGTTGTGCCGCCGCCACTGGCATGGCGCTGAGCCAAGTCAGCGAGGCTGCGCGCAGCGCCGCTGGCAAGTCGGAGGTGGCGGAGGTGCGGTACGCGCCCACCATGCAGCCGGCCGCGACCCAGGTGCCCACCAGCGTCACTGTCAGCGCAATGAACTCGCTGAAGCGCGTGGGCGAGAAGTCCAGTGGCGCCAGCCAGCCGGGGAAGTCGGGGCTGGTGATGATGGCGGCGATCTGTGGCGCCCGGCGGCGGTGGAGCGGGGCATGTGCACGGAAACAGACAGCAAGACGTTTCGGCCGTGTTGCCCCCCAACACCCTGTGCTGGTCCCTGTCGGCCCTGACCCCGACACACCCCTGACACAATATGAGGCGTCTTAGGAGCAAGGCGCCAGGGGCAGACTGTTGCGAGAGGCAGGGGCCAGTGACTCGTCCTTGTCGGATGTGCAATTGTGCCGCTGCATTGCAAGGGTAGCCAACTAGCGCAGCTCTGAACAGCTGCGTCCTGAGCTCAAGCCGAACCGCCTCACCTGCTTGTAGAGGCAGAAATTGACTGCAGGCATCAATTGACAGACACAGAGGACAGCAAGTCCCGGGGTCACATGAAGGCACACAAGCCCCCAAGTTCATGGCTACCGTGCGCTGTGCGCGATTGGTTCGGTAGATCATGCAGGACCCCGGGGTCCTGTCCACCCTGTCAGGTCTGGCGCAGGGACCAGCAGTGGGCCTTATGATCCAGCACTGCAGTACCCGCAGCATCTGTCCCCACGGCACTCACTGATGGCCACCACGTCCCCAACCAGGAGTTCCCGATTCTCAATTCGCATTATCTTCCCATCATCGTTGTGCGGTCCTCGCGGCTCTTGCGCGCAGCAGGTGGTCAGGCCATGGCGGCTGGTGCCTGGGACTTTCCCGGCGGGGTTGGGCTGCCTGGGGGCTGCCTGGCCTGGCGCGCAGCGCCGAGTCTGCTCGCCCCGCTGCGCTCGATAGGGCCGTGTTGCTAACAAATGACAAGTGCCTGTAACGCTACCGCCAACCCTTGACACGGCTTGACCCGTCAGCATTGCCCGCTCGACAAACGAGGGTTTTCTACAGACTTCAGCAAAACTTGCTCGTCGAACGGCACGACAGCCAGTGCGATGCGCCGGGTTAATTGCGCTGTACCTAGCTAAAGAGAAGCGCCGACTGGAGCTGCGCAGTTCGGTCGCTCTCATCGCGGCTGATGAAAGAAGGTTTCGACGGCCCTGATCCTAAAGCCTGCATTTCCATCCACATTTGCTACAACGACATACCGAATACTTGAGTTGCCCAGAATCACTCAGAGCACTTTGCCCACTTGACATTCTTAGACTCCCGCTGTGTTGGGCACATCTGCGGCGTCTGTGGCTGCCGCTGCCATGTCAGGCGTGAAAGCTTGCCTGCAGCCAAATGAAGGCCCAGCGTGAGTGGCTGGAGCTTCTAAATGGATTTGGAATGGGGCCGCTCGGGCGCGCGCGCCCCCTACCGCGCGTGCATCATGCATAATCTTGAAACGATACCCAGCAGCTCATGAAGCTACTGGTGTCTGCGGGGCACGCTGCCATGGTTTTCTTTGGGGGGCACGCGAGCTGCGGGCACGCAGGTGCCGCTGCCGACGGCTTCTGAAGTTCTGAAGCTCTGTTACCCGCATCCTCGGCAAACGCTGTCACTGGACCTGTATCTGAGCTGCATATCAACACGCAACTGCAACGGTCGATACTACAGGTGCCCAGTTGGCCAGACGTATGGCGAAGTGGGAGGGAGCAGCCCCAACTTCCGAGGCAACTTCTGCGACGCGGGGCGCAAGCACGTGTCGGGGCCAACATCGGAGCTCGCCACGCAGGGCTTCTCACGCTGGGAGCAATCTCCAGGGACTCGTGAACCACCCCTAAGGTGCGCCAGTGCGTTGGTGGCGTCTTCTGCGTGGAAGCTGCGTGTTTTGACACCCAGGCGGCGTGCTTACTCAAGCCGCATGCCAGTGCAGCCTGTGGGTGGCGCGGGGAGCGGTGGCTGGCCGGCTTCCAGGGAGCATTCGCACCGGCACAGATCATAACCTACCAGGGGCGATGTTTCAACACCTCGTAAACGTCAACAACGCAAACGCAGGCGGCACGCGGAGCCACCGGCATCGACAAGCTATGCGGAGCCATCTGTCATGGGCGGGCATGCGTCATACTATGGGCGCCGCGCGGTCGGGGAGGGCGAGTCAGGTTCAGCGTACCGGCGAACGATGAAGGCGGTGCCGCAGCCAGTGCGACAGGACCGGTGGGTGAATGTGTGCCTGTTGGGAGTTATGGTACTTGCGGGCTGGAGGGGGGCAGCAACCGGCGGTTGGCACCCCACGGTTTTTGTGCTCCGCATTTCTAGATACTGACATGTGACATTCGCGGTTTCGCGGTCGCAGGCCCGAGGGGAAAAAGGCGATTCCAGAGCCGTATGGCGCGCCGCCCGCGCACCCACGCGGCACGCGCCCGCCGCCCGACGATGTCCGCTTCCGCGAGGCCGAGTCCGCGCCCGAGCCCAACCTGCCGCGGCTGGGGCGCCCGGAGGGCATCAACGGGCTGCGCGAAAGCGGGGATCAACAGTACCAGTTCGAGTCTTCCCTGGGGCGCAAGATCCGCGTGGGGCAGGAAAGCTACCGGGGCGCGGGGCGCGCGGGCGACCGCAGCCTGGTGTACGGCGCGCCCACGCGTGCCGAGGACGACCCCACCTACTTCCGCAGCATGAAGGACAGCCCCACGTTCACGCGCTTCTGCAACAGCCTGCCGGCCAAGCCCGCAGTCAGCCCGCACCAGCGGCGGGAGGAGGGCATGCGGCGCGCGGCGGAGGAGGAGCGGCGGCGGGAGGCGGAGCTGGTGGGCACGCTGAACATTGAGGGAGTGCCGGATGACGGCTGAGCGGGCGGACTGTGGGAGGCGCTGTCACGCAGAGTCTGAAGAAGGTTGACGTTGTGTATCGATTCAGGCGCCCTGGCTTGCGCATGCAACGTCTTGCTGGGCCACCAGGTAGGGCTTCTTGCTTAGGTTAGCTGTTGGGCGAGCGTGATCGTGTCGCTAACTAGGCAGGATGGATTCGTAGAGCGTCTTTCACAGTGCTGCTGCCGCCAACTCTGGAGGGATGCGGTCATGGTGGTGGGGGTGACAGGTTCTGACCGCGGATGCGAGCCGCGGGTACTTCCGACAGGGGTACGCAAGGGGCACACCTGGATCCGGTTCACGCCTCTCTGTGCGTGCATCTCTGCCTCGCATCGTTCTGTTGTGGTGATTTGTGGCTTGGGTTATGACGCATTGAAAAGAGGACGGCGCGGATGGCGATAGGCGCTGCGATGGCCGGCGTGGCCCCTGCGTGTCAGCGTGCCGCGATGGTACCATGTTCATGTCGCGGATTTTTTTAGTCCCGCGTGTTCCTTTCTGATCATCCGGTACCTGTTGAAGACTACACTATCACCTGTTCTCCTCCGCTAGCTATTGAGTACACGCTGGCTTTGCAAGCCCGCAAAACAACACTACCTTTGCATAAGACCCAGGTTTTGCTGTATGGAATAGATTATAACTCCATCAAATCTGCAGCCTTAAAATTCAGCTTGGACTGGGCGTGCGTGCGTGCGAAGCACTGAACCCAAATCGCTTTGTTAGAGAGGAGGCCCCGCGATGAGCCTTAAACAGGCCCTTCGCCAAGCTGGAGGGCTGCTTTCAGCAGCAGCATCGTCGAGCTCGTGCTCGGGTATGAGGAACTTGCGTACTCGGACTTCATCAGCGAGTCTGCGCGGCCAACGCTGACGCGCTGGCTTGCTTTCCTACAGGCGCGGTATCGTCGCTATTGAATGGGGCCTTAGATGTGGTAAGTCGCGCAAGCGGCGTCGCGTTGGCTCGACTCGGCGCGCCAAACATCACTCATCTCTCGTGCGCCATTGCAGAGGCCCGCGCTGCATCGCCTGTTCCTCACAGCCGCCGTGCCTCAGGGCTACATCCAGGTGAGCCCCGCCTGGCGCCATCTGATGCTCCCGGGGGAACGGCATCAGCGCAGGAGCCGCACGACTGGGGCTGTCGGCACACTCGCGCCACCTCACAACGGCAACCGACGTGGCCTCGACCTCTCAGCCCAGCCCCATCTCTCACGCTCCTCCTGCCCTCTAAACCCCTCTACCCATGTGTCACAGACATGGGCGGAGGTGCATGACCGTCGCGTGGAGCCGTTCAGCGTAGTGCAGCAGGAGGTGGATGTGGTGTCGGAGCGGCTCAGACACAGCGTGACCACCGGCATCCCGGCCCTCAAAACCGCGGCCGAGTACTTCTTCCGGCGGGGTATCGAGGGCAAGCGGCTGCGGCCCACGCTTGCGCTGCTCATGTCATCGGCGCTGTCCCCAGCCGCGCCCTCGCCGGAGTACCTGCAAGTCGACACGCGGCCGCCGGCGGAGCACCCGCCGGAGACGCGGCGGCGGCAGCAGCGGCTCGCCGAGATCGCTGAGCTCATCCACGTGGCCAGCCTGCTGCACGACGACGTGATTGACGACGCGCAGACGCGGCGCGGCGTGCTGTCGCTGAACACGAGCGTGGGCAACAAGACGGCCATCCTGGCGGGCGACTTCCTGCTCGCGCGTGCGTCCGTGACGCTGGCGTCGCTGCGCAACAGCGAGATCGTGGAGCTGATGAGCCAGGTGCTGGAGCACCTGGTGTCGGGCGAGATCATGCAGGTGCGGGAAAGTGGGGGGGGTTCAGTGGGGGGGTTGTCGTGTGGGCGCGGTGTGGGCCGGCGCGTGTGCGAAGTGCTGGTGGAGAAGGCGATGGGCAGGCCGCAGTCGCCGGCAGACTGGGTGGGGGCGTCAAGCAGGGGCAGGGGTAGGGGGTAGGGGCAGGGGCAGGGGCAGGAGGGGTGCGGGTCAGCCGATGATGGTCGGGGACGTTAGGTGCATGCAAGCGTCCAGGCACCAGGGTTGTGGGTCCAGGCGTGCGACGCTGCAACCCAGCTCACGGGATGCTCAGCTGCCGGCACTGGTGCACGGTCTCCTGCCGGCTTTCTGGACTATGACGCATGAAGTCCCACCTGAACCTGCCCGCCCAGATGACCGCCACCAGCGAGCAGCTGCTGGACCTGGAGCACTACCTGGCCAAGACCTACTGCAAGACGGCCAGCCTCATGGCCAACAGCTCGCGGTCGGTGGCGGTGCTGGCCAGCGCGCCGCCAGAGGTGGGGCCGGAGGCCGGAGCGGCCAGGCGGGGCGGGGGTCAGTGCTCCGACCGGGCCAATGGCGGCATTCCTGACACTCCGGAGCCCTGGACGTGGTCTGGGTGGTGTGGGCTGGACGGCGGCTATGTGGGCTTTCTGTAGGGCTTGCCTGACAAGGTGCCGTCGTCCGTGCCAAACCTGCAGGTGTGCGACATGGCCTGGAGCTACGGCCGCCACCTGGGCATCGCTTTCCAGGTGGGTATGGAGCCGCTGGCAGGGGTGGCGCGCGCAGTGGTGGCGCGCGGTGGCCACAACAGTGGGAGGGGGCTGGTTGACCGGCGCAAGCGCGAAGGATGGGTTCGGACGGGCGGACTCATGACACGCGGCAGACGCTGGACGAACCTCGGGCGCTCGGGCAGGGATAGGTAGCATGCCAGGAAGGCGCACGCAAGGAGCCATGATCGTGCCGGCATGGCCTTCAGCTCGGCCAGCTGCGCGCGCGCGGCGATGCCTGCACCTGCCCACTACACCCGACCTGCTGGACCTGCGACCGCACCCGCTGGGATGCAGGTGGTGGACGACCTGCTGGACCTGACCGGCAGCAGCAGCGTGCTGGGCAAGCCGGCGCTCAACGACATGCGCAGCGGGCTGGCAACAGCGCCGGTGAGCGGCAGAGCGGCAGCTGAAGAAGTGGGGAGAAGTGGGTTGAGGCTGGCTTAGGCAGTAAGGCTGGCGGGGGTAGAGAGCAGTCCTTAAATGGGAGGCCATGTGGGACGGGTGGGGGCCAGGGCGGGGTGCGTCAGGAGGAAGGTTTTCCGAAACGCTGGGGAGCCGCAGGTCACGGCCCTGCTGTGTGCTGCCAACCATCGTGGAACCTGTTCTGCCTTCGCCTGCAGGTGTTGTTTGCGGCCCAGGAGGAGCCGGCGCTGCGGCCGCTCATCCTGCGCCGCTTCAAGCATGACGGCGACGTCACCAAGGTGGGTGCAGCATTTGGGGCGGGGGCGGGGGGCTCAATTCCGTGGCGCACGGGGCAAGGCGCATAAGGTAGTGGCGGCGGGAGTATCAGAGTTGTGTGGTGCTCGGGAGAACATGACGCAACTGGGCGGCAGCGAGGCGTGTCAGGTATAAACAGCAGACGTGGCCTGTGTTTTATCCCCCATGCAGGCCATGTCGTTGATAGAGCGGACGCAGGGCTTGCGGCGAGCGGAGGAGCTGGCAGCGCAGCACGCCAAGGCAGCGGCAGACATGGTGAGGGCGGTGCGGGGGAGCAGCAGCCGGGGGCCGCTGCCGGCCTGGGGGGGGGGCCTGGGGGGCTGCACAGGCTTGCAGGATTAGGGCGCCGGCAGAGGCACCGGCCGGCCTCAACCACCCGTGGCTTCCACTGCGTGCCGACTGCATGCGCGTGCATGCTCGCCTGCAGATTCGCTGCCTGCCTACGGCGCAGTCGGACCACGCGGAGATTGCACGTGAGGCGCTCATACAGATCACGCACCGCGTGCTCACGCGGAAGAAGTGAGAGTAGAGCAGGGTTGGGGGGCGGACGACGAGGAGCAGGAAGCCTAGGCCGGGGGGAGGAGGCCGGGAGCAGCGCGCCTGCAGCGGGCGCATGGACAGCAGCTGCCGTGGATTCACAAGCCGTGTACAGTAACTCGCGCGTCGCACCAACGTGGTGCTGTAGCCTGCTCGTGGCAGTACGGTACCCTGTCACTGCAGGGTTGTTCCTGTTGGATCAGCAGTGATGGGCGCGAGGTGATTGCTGCTCACTCCGTGGCATCCAGTGTGGCTAGGGTGAGTGCATGGTGATGAAGCGCAGAGCAGTCGGGCACTACGGCGTACGGAAAGAGCCTGCAGCGCAGGCCCTGCTGAGTGAGGTGTGCACCCAAGGCGCCCGTTAAGGCCGGGCGTGCTTATTGCGTGAGATCGTGCTGCGCGTTCTCTTGTGGTCCTGGTGTGAGCAGTACGTGCAGCGGCACTCATTCATCACGAATCCGAATCGCTTTTTGACATGTGTGTCAGCTACTGGACACTCCGTGGGGGCTTCATGCCAACTTCCGTGCACCAAGCGGGCTGGCGCGAGGAGCGTGCACTTGGCTGGATGTGTGTGTGTGTGTGTGTGTGTGTGTGTGACCGGACGCGTATGAGTCGCCCCTCAAGTAGCTGCTGTGGGCCTGCTAATGTGCCTGACCGGCCGTGGAGTGGAGGACTGAACCGTGAACGGTGGTGGCAGTGCAACACGTGCTAGCTGCATGTGTGCAACATAGCATTGTGCAAAAGTCGAGGTGGGCGTGGGAGGGAACGGTTTGCGTCCGCTGAGCGGTCCGATGGTGCCGGTCGCGGCCGTGGCGGGATGACGAGCATGTCGCGACGTTGAATCCTGCTGGAAATGCTTTCTGCGCTACATACCGTACTGGAACTTACAGCTATCCCATCCCAACTCCTACCAAGCGAACGTTTTGCAGCAACTTCCATTCGATCCTCGCGCTCTGTATGGCCGCGTCTAGAAAGAATGACCCGTTCAACTTTGATGACATCTATAAGCAAGCGGGCGTGGAGGACCTGTTCGTCAAGAAGACTCTCGGGGAGCTGAAGCAAAAGCAGTCTCCCGGGCCCGGGCCTGTCGCTGGAGCTGCGTCGAGTGAGAACTATCGCGGGCGTGTCTGTAATGGATGCGGCTGAACCTCGCTGCCAACCCACCTTCCGCGACCGCTCTGCCCATGGCCGCAGCTGCCCGCGCGCCTGCTACTGCGTCCTCCTCACACGCCGCTGCACCCGCAGCAGCGTCATTTGACCTAGACTTCCTCAGTAAGTAGCACAGGCGAAGCGATGAGCCGACTCTATCGGCGGACCCGCTTGTTCGGCGAGGGTTCGTGTGCCCCCACAACTTCAGCACTGCTTCACGGCTGCCTGCGGCCTCGCAGGCTCGATCGCGACCCCGGGAGGTGGCGGTACGCCGACAAACCTTTCGAAGCCTAGCAGTTCAGCCAACTTGCAGCAGCATGCGCAAGCGGCAACACCACCGAAGCCCGTGCAGCACGCTGCCTCGGCCCTGGATGACCCCTTTGCGCTCTTCAACGAGGTCCCGGGCGCAGCGCCGGCGCAGCGCCACACGCCACCGGCGCCGCCCGCAGCACCGACCACCGGCGGTTTCGGCAACCTTCTTGACTTCGAAGACAACCACGGTGAGGGCTGCTGCAAAGGGGCAAGCTGGGGCCGTCGGCTTGGCACCCGGCCTCCTATTAGGTCGAGATTGGGGTCCTGCAGTTCATATGAGTGCAGCGGTATCAGGCCGCAGACGCAGGGCTGCAGATAGGTTGGAAGCGAGCGCACTGGGGGAATGGGCATCCATTTGCGCGCTAACGGGCTCTCCTGTGCAACTATCTACGCACTGCAACCTTTGCACCGGCGCCAGTCGCGGCACCAGTGCCCGCACCTGTGACGCATGCGCCGGCCCCAGCGCCCGCCCCCGCGCCGCCACCAGCACCACCAGCGCCTGCGCCTGCAGCGATGGTAGCGCCGCGGTCGCCACCGCCGCCCGCCTATGATGAGCACACAGCGTACAGCCCCGTAGCGGGTACGTCCGCAGCAGCAGCAGCAGGTGGTGGCGACCGCAGCTACGGCCGCGGCAACCCTGGCAGCAGCCAGAGCTACTCGCAAGCGCCGCAGCTCCAACAGGCGCCTCCGCCGGAGGCGCGCTTCCACAGCACCACCGCAGCGCCGGGCGCCGGGCCGCCGCCGCCCAGCTTCAGCCACCAGCACTCGGGGCACTCGCAGTTTGATGACGCGCACTCGCAGGCCTCGGCCTCCTCCATGTCGGCGCCCTACGCTTGGAACCACGCCTCGCACGGCTCGGCCAGCAGCGGCGCGGGCGGCATCTCGGGCTACCTTAAGGTAGGGCGCAGAGGGGGCCTGGAATGCGGGTTAGGATGCAGGGCGAAGGAGACGAGAGAGTTGGGAGCCTGGGACAAGGGGCAGGGCCGCAGGGGGCGTTGCGCCCCGCCCAGCCTACGGCAAGGCACGGGGCCAGTGCAGGGGGCATGGGCCCGGCATCGCAGGCCGCCGTATACTCGGGGGGCGCCAGGCTTCACCCCTGCCCGCTGCCCCTCTGCGCTGTCACCAGGCGTTCACCAAGAAGGCGGTGCGGGTGGCGAAGGCGGGCCTGGCGCAGCTGGAGCACGCGCTGGAGGGGCTGGACCAGGGCGCGGCGGGTGGCGGCGGCGGGGCGGGCGAGCAGTACGGCGGCGGCGCCTACTCGGCCACGTCGGACCGCGGGTGGGCTGGGCGCGCGGGAGGGCTGGGTCGGGGAAGTGGCTTGAGGCGGGTACTGGGTAGGTAGGGTCCGACCTGCACGGCGTAAGGGGCGGGCGTTGTAAACACCAGCCCAAGGGGTCGTTGAGTGCAGGCTGGTGGTAGGCAGGTGCTGGAGGTGGCGAGGTGCGCCATGCAAGTCGAGGGCATGGGCGTGAGACTGACTTGCCGGCGCACCGCGCTGCTGTCGCTGCACCACACAGTGCCGAGGGCGGCCAGATCAGCAACGACGAGGCGCTGGCCTGGGCGGTGCGGCTGGCGGACATGGCGCCGCACGCGCAGCAGCAGGAGCTGGCGCAGGTGGGTTGCAAAGATGGTACATAGAAGGGTAGTGGCGTAGACAGCAGGCGTGGGTGGGCGGCTGTGTGGCTGCGGTGGGGCGGTGACGCCTAGGCCAGGTGATACATGCGTCGCTTCCGCTGGATGGGTGCTTTCGGGCGGGCGATTTATGCTCATCCGTCGTCTGCCTCATGCCGCATAACTGCAGATGCCGCCGCCGCTCCGGCGGCGGGTCATTGAGGTGTTGCGTGAGCAGATTCGCAGCGAGCACGAGGCGGTGCGGAGCGGCAGCGCGACCAGCTCACACGAAGCGCACGACACGTACGTGCCGCCCGGGGCAGGCCACGGCCATGGTGCGCCCATGGCGCCGCCGATGCCCTACCGCGGCTCGAGCGATGGGGCCTACCAGGCACCGCACATTGGCGCGCCGGCGGCGGCCGCACCGGCGCCGCCGCCGGCGGTAGCTGCGCCGGCGCAGGCGCAGGCGCCTCCGCCGCCCGCACCCGTGGCACCGCCGCCGCCGCCGGCTCCGGCGCATCACGAGAGCCACGACTTGTTGGGGATGGGCAGCGGCGGGCTCTCACCCATGGGCTCCGCGGCCACGCCGGCTGCGGCCGCCGCGCGCGCAACTTACCCTGCTGTCCCGGCAGCAAGCGCACCGCCGCCGACGCAGCCGCCGGTGCATGTACCTGTACCAGCACCCGCACCCGCGGTTGAAGACCTGCTCGGCTTTGATGACGGCCCCAGCAGCAGCGCCGCCCCGCGGCCGGCCGCCTCCACGTCGGCCCCGACGGCTGCGGCGGCGCAGCCTCCGCCTCCACCTCCGCCTCAGCAGCCTGCGCAGGCACCGGTGGCGGCGGCGGCGGCGGTGGCGGCGGCGGCTTCGGCGGCGGCGGCGGCGGCTGTGCACGTGGACGACATGGACGACTTCTTCTCCGGCGGCCGCCCCGCCGCCAGCAGCAGAGGCGCGGCAACGCCGCCGCCGCCTGCGGCGGCGGCGGCGGCGGCGGCGGCGGCCGCCCGGGCGGGGTCGGTGCACGCCAGCGCCTCAGCGCCGCACCTGGTCGCCGGCCGCAGCGCCGGCGTGAGCGGCAGCAACAGCGCGGCGGCGCTGTTCGACATGCTGCACGACGAGGAGGCGGTCGGCGTGGACGTGGGCAGTGTGGACGTGTCGGAGTATGCGGACCTGTACAAGGGCGAGCAGGGGCACGCCGACGAGCCGGAGATCCGGAAGCGGCTGCGCGCGCAGGTGGATTGGGTCACGTGGGTGACGGGGTGGGCGGGGTGCGGCGGTGTGTCTGCAGGGGGCCGGCTGGATACAGCGGCTCGCAATGCGGGCCACAGGACCAGGGAGGGCATGCGGGGGCCGGGTCCATCAGCACATTGGGCCCCGTGGTGTTGCGAGCATGACACGTGTGCACATCGAACCCAGGGTTCTTTGCTCGCTGCTGCCGGAACTTCGAGCGCCTCCACGACTTGACCACTTCCTTCCGTTGCCTGCCTTCCCCCCGCGCAGCGTGAGAAGGCCAAGCACGACCAGATGAAGGCGGCGCTCAAGGCCAAGCTGGAGATGGAGGCGGAGGAGGCGGCCCGGCGGGAGCAGCAGGTGGAGCTCAAGGAGCAGTACAAGGCCAACATCGAGACCTGGAAGAACAGGAACAAGGTGGGTCGGGCCACTCTGGCGCCGTGCGGTTTGGCGCCTGGGTGTGCGTCGTTGCGGGTCCTGGTCCAGCGCAAGGCCGTGGTGCAAAGCAGTGTCTCCAGTGAGTCGGGTCTCTGCCTTATGTTCATGATGTATGCCCCTTGGACCCCTTGGCCGCCGCCTCCTCCTGTTTATTACACCACCCCACACCACCCCACCCCACCCACCCCATCCCCCACGCCCAGGGCAACATCCGCGGGCTGCTGGGCTCGCTGCAGACGGTGCTGTGGCCCGACAGCGGCTGGACGCCGGTGAGCGTGGGCGACATGCTGGAGCCGCTGCAGGTGAAGAAGGTGTGGATGCGCGCCAACCTGCTGGTGCACCCGGACAAGGTGCGGCAGCGCAACGGCACGGCGGAGCAGGTGGCCATCGCGGACATGGTGTTCGATGTGCTCAAGGACACCTACAACTCGTTCCGGTAGAGGCAGGCGGGTGCTGCTGCTGCGGGGGGCTGGAGCGTGGAGGACGAAAGACTTGGGGCGTGAGGGCCAGGGGGAAGGGTCAGGAGTGGCGGGCGTAGCGAGCTTAGTGGCTGTGGAGTTATCAAAGCACAGTGGCCGTGTAAACTTGATCCGGAGAATGTCGGGTGCCGTTGAAGTACTGCAAGATGTCGGTTTGGGTCTGTTAATGCCGCATTCGTTACCGTGGGCCACTCTGCCAGCTGGGGGCTCTGTGTGCGAGGGTGAGCGTAAGGGTGCAGCGGGAGGCAGATGCTGTCGGTGCAGACGTGCAGTGGTGCGTGATCTACGCCTCTTGCATGTAAAAATGTGGGTGACTTCTCTCCAGTCCTGAGTTACATATGTGAAGCAGAGGCCAGTTCTTTAGGAGCGAATGCTGACCGCCGGGTTATCCGCCCAGTGGGCGCCCACACGTGTGCGGCTATGGAGACAGATTCAGCCCCACGCGCTTCAGTATCGTATCTCATCGGAGTCCTACAACACAAACGCATACAATATTTGTGAAAGTCATGCGTTGGTGACGAGCAACTTACGCCCGCCCAACACTCTTGAATCAGCGTTCATCCACTATTGCCGGTTTGCTAAATGCGCATGCGGGCTTCACACCAGGGGTACGTCACCCCTGCTATGCGCCATCACGCAGGCTGCTTACAACAGCGCTGCGCTGATGATGGCCGCACTGCATGCCAGTGCCACCAGCAGCGTAATGGCAGACACCACCTGCGCGTGCAGCGTGCAGCCCGCTGGCAGCACCACAGCTGGCGGCCTGGGCAGGCTGACCGGCATCACACTCCACAGCCCCTCCTGGATGGGCGCGCCATCCGGCCCGGCTGACGCCTCAGATGCCCCCGCCTCGACGCTGCCCTGCTTGCCTTCCGCCGATGTGCCAGGCCCCGCCCCTGCCTCGCTACCCGCGGCCCGGCCGCAAGCCGCATCCTGCCCCTCCGCGGCGTCCGCTGGGCCGCCTACGTCGACGCCAGGCCCCGGCGCCGCCGCGGACTTGCACTCGTGCGCCGCCCGCTGCTCTTCAGAGCTGGCCGTGCCGGCCGCTGCTGCGTATCGTAGCAGGAGCTGGGGGGCAGGCCATCGCACGGTCTGACTCGGACCTGCGGCGGAGTGGAGCCAGTCAGGCGGTGCGCAGTGGAGGAGGACCTCCCAGCTGCTGGACAGAGCCTCCCATTCAGTGAATCCACATCACCACCCAAACGGACACGGCAACCTCCCCAGCCTCCTGGGTTCGCACGCTGACTTGGAATGAGCATGCTCCGCTCCGTCAGGAATGGACCCCCAGGGATGGACGGCTACACACACGCCCGCTTGCTATGCCTGGACTCAACACCGCATGCAAGACTCACCGGGCGCCAACTGGAACAGTTCCGCCGAGCAGCCCGGCGCGCCCTGCCCCACAGGCGCGGGGTACTTGGTGTGGAAGGGCAGCTCGGTGCGAGCGTACACGGAGCGGCCCCCGCGTTTCACAGCTGTGGTTGACACGTTGCGCAAGGTGATACCCAGCACAGTGGCCCGACATGCCGGCGCCGGTCTGCGTGCACGTGTGCGCGAGCGCGTCAGCTGAGTCCTGGACAAACTGGGCCGTCCAGACTCGACTCGTGGACTCGACTTGATGGCAGCAAACATGTTGGTGCGATGGAGGGTGCGGGAAACTCACTGTTCGAGGTCCAGAGGGCCAAACAGGGACACCTGTATTGCACCTGCGCCGTGAGATGGGGCAAATTGCCACACGTCCGCTGAGGTCATCTTTCACTGGTCCCATACTGGCGCTGTTGCAAGCTGCGAATCTGCAAACACACTCAGCACAGTGACATCTCGCGGATGGAATTCATCGAGAACGCCCCCTCTAGTCGCCATTCCGCCACCGCAAGCCTCGTGCCTCCGTCGTCCTTTCGACCCACAAGTTTACACTGCCGCGCTGCTGTTGTTACTTGGTGTGCTTCCTAGCTTCATGGATTGATAATAAGCGCCCATACCCCCCACCACACGTGCACCACAGGCTTCAATCCCTTTCCTGAAGACACGCACGCACGCACCGCACCACAGCACGAGGGGACTAAGTCGTCACGTGCTTCTGAGCATACGGTACCAGCACGCACCTGTTAGCACCTGCCGCAGCTGTTCCACTTCATAAGGGTCCACGAACAGTTCCGGGGGCAGTGACTGGAGGATGGTCACCTGGGACAGGCACGCAATCGGTGGGGCGCAAGCTGAGAGCGCACGGCCGAGCGGTCGCAAGGACACATGCAGGCTGTCGGACCGGGTCGACACCTACCTGGCCGGCAGGATTCGGAGCGGCCGCGGTTGCTAGCAGCAGGCGCGGCGAGCACGTCAGTTCATATGAGACTCGCTGGTGTGCGCCCTCCCTGCGTTGACGGAGCAGCGTCAGGGTAGGCTCGGCCGGGGTAAGCGTGGGGCCGACCAGGAGTGCCAAGCCGCTCACCCGCGAACAGCTACCGACAGACAGTCCTCCGCCAGGTATGACGGGGTGGCGTGAGCATTTTCTTGCAGCTCATACTGCTCCGCGATGTCTGTTGAGGAGCGAGAAGCGCAGAATTGAAAAGGTCGAGAAATGCAATTGAAACCCCCACTGGTTGGTCTGCTCACAGCTAAATGCACGACCCGCCACTCGCCTTGCCAGTATGGAAGCGAAAAGTAGGTCGGCGCCGCCTGGTGCTGCGAGGGCGCGTGCGAGATGAGAACGCCGAGGCATGCAGACGCAGCGGCCAGCAGCCACAGCAGCGGTGCTGTTGTGTCAGGCATTCAGCATGACATATATTGATATTATAGCTTGTCCGGCGTTGGTTTGTGTGAGCCCGAATCATCGACGTGGGGCCCCGAGTGCCGCCCACAGCGCCCAACCCAATTCGGCCCCCATCTAGGCCCCAGCTGCGTACATGCGTGCCCTTCCCCTTCCCCGCATGGGTACCCCGTGGTGTCTCGGCGCAACTGGGGCGCCAGCTCTGGCGCATGCCTGCGCTGTGGACTAAGAGAGACAGGAAAAGTGCCCCAGAGACGCTTTAAAGCATGAGGCACGGAACCCTCACCTAGTTCACTGTCCTCCGAGCGAACACGCTGGCGTCCGCCGGCACCCGTCCTTCGCAGGAAACGAACCGGGATCGCTCACATAAATGCATATCCTGCACGCCCATAAAAGCCAACCGCCGGCTGACCGCTGCACGCACGCAAGAATAGACATTGGTAGCCTTAAGCCACTACTATGCACTCAGTCACGCTTACCCTGTCCAGCACACCTCGGCACCAGCGCTCACGACGTGTCCTACCTTGTGCATACTACAAAAGAAAGTCGAACATCCACCATGTCATGCAAATGATGCATGCCGTGTGGCGGCGTACTGTTGCGGTTCTTTGCCCATGCGACCAAACATGTCTACCCTACACTCACTCCCCGCCATCTTCCAAAACTGTCGTGTTCACGTCACAGTTGCTCTGGCGCCTTAGCAGCAAAGCTAGATTTGGGACTTCAAAGCCGGAAACACAGGGCATACGCTTACGCGCGGCAGCCCGCGCAGCCGTCCTTTCCGAAGCGTGCCAGGCGGTCCCAGCCGCCGGTCTTAATGATGCTAATGCACCTGTTGCTCACCGTCAGATAGTCTGTCACCCCAAAATTGATGCCCCAAACGGCGGATACTCGTTGCTCGTTGCTGAGGTGAACGCCGCAAAATCGTTGCTGCCCGCAGACTCCAACCGCGCAACCGGCGGCTGCGATTGCGGCGCCGCGCCCTTGGGCGCTGCCGCATCGGCCGGCACAGCGAAGGGATCGAATGCCCCCGAGCAGGCCGCGCCGG
This sequence comes from Chlamydomonas incerta, assembly GCA_016834605.1. Lineage (NCBI taxonomy): Eukaryota > Viridiplantae > Chlorophyta > Chlorophyceae > Chlamydomonadales > Chlamydomonadaceae > Chlamydomonas > Chlamydomonas incerta. The sequence goes on along the minus strand of JAEHOC010000001.1, from coordinate 3,597,150 downwards.
GCTGTGCCACGGGCACGGCGCAGCTGCTGGTGCTAGACACCGCCACCAGGGAGGCGGTCAGTCCCAGCAAGTCCCCGATCGCCGCTTCCCCTGCTGTGGCGGCGGAGGCGCCGCCGGCCGACGTCGCCCCCGCACCGCTCGTGCGCAGCTCCACGTGTGCTGCGGCAGCGAACGGCGAAGACGAGCGCGACCCCGCCGCAGCGGTGGCCGACACCACGGCGGCGCCGCCGTTCAGGCCACCCGGCATCGCATAGGGCACAGCAGGTAGCGACGAGGCGTTGCTGGTGCTGGGCTGCGGGGTGCCTGTTCCGAAGGGATCCCAGTCGAGGGGCAGCTGCGACGCGCTAGTGCGGTAGGGCGGCATGGTGAGCGGCGTGCCGTTGTCGTGAGCGCCTGCGCCGGCCGCACCCGCGCCGGCGGCTTCCCGCGCCGGCAGGTCCAGCGACTGCGCCCGCGGGTAACGCGGCGGCGAGGCGCCGGCCGGCCGCACGTCCGGCGGCGTGCACGGGGCCGCGGGAGAGGCGGAGGGCGTGGGGGGCACGCCCCAGCCGGGCGTGGGCGGCGGCGCCAAAGGGCCACCTGCGGGATAGCCCACGCCGCTGTAGCTGACGCTGCTGTAGCTGGGGTTGCTGGCGGCGGCCCAGGGTGTGGCGGCGGCCGTGTGGCTGCTGGTCCCCAGACCCAGTGGCCGCTGCGGCGCGTGCGGCTGTTTGAGCTTGCCGTCGGCGCCGGCCAGCAGGCTGGCCACGCCGCTGCCCGACAGCTGCGCCTTGAACTTGGCGGCCTTCTCGCCCGTGGTCTGCGGCTTGTAGGAAGGCGTGGGCAGGATGCCCAGCGCCTTGTTGCCCGCACCCGCCACCTTGTCCTTGAGGCCGGAGAGGAACGAGGAGAAGCGGTGCTGGCCCTCCTCGTGCTTAGGCAGCGCGGCAGCGGCGGCGGCAGCGGCGGCGCTGATGCTAGTGGAGGCCACGGGCACACTCGCCGAGTGGCCGCGCAGGGGTGCCCCGTCTGCCCCGCCCTCTCCAGGCGCTGCCAAGGCGCCGGGCCCCATGCCGGGCAGCGGTACCTGCCCCGCGGAGTTGCTGCTGGAGTACGGCGGTGTCGGCTGCGAAACGTTGTGCAGCGGGCTCAGCCCGGAGCCCTGCCCGCCGTGCACGTGCCCTGCCTGCATCTGCTGTGCCTGGTGCTGCTGCGCCGCCGCTGCCGCCGCCATCGCCGCCGCCAGCTGCCGCTGCTGCACCAGCGCCGAGCGCGAGCTGCGCTCCGCGCCGCCCGCCGCGCCCGCCGCAGCCCCCGCGGCGCCGGCCGCGCCCGCCGGCCCGGCGTCCTTCTCCTTGCCCCGCGGCGAGTTGCGCGGCGAGGCCAGGGTGTGCAGGCTGTTGAGCAGCCCGTTCTTGGCCTCGGTGGCGGCAAGGCGCATGATGTCCTTCAGCGAGCCGTCGTACACGCGGTGGCCGTCCGTCAGCGTCTTGACCTGCACGTTGCCCTTCACCTCCATCACCGCGACGCTGTCGTCCATGCCGCCGCTGCCCACACTGAACAGGCTGCCGAACGCGGCCATGCGCGTGCCCGAGGGGCCCGCAGCGCCAGCCGCCCCGCCTGCTGCGGCGCCGCCGCCGGCGGCCGCAGCTGCGCCGGCGGCCTGCGCCACGGTCTTCCCGTCCGTCCCCGGCGAATCCACCGACGGCATGCCCTTCAGCGACATGTACGCGGACTTGCTGCTGTTGATGAGCGCGGGCACGGACAGCTTCCGCAGCGGCGTGCCGTCTCGCGCCGCGTCCGAGCCGCGGTCGCGCCCGCCCGGCCCGCTGGCCAGCGACACCGACATGCTGCTGCCCAGCGGGCCGCCCCCGCGCCCGCCGGCGGCGCTGGCGCCCGGCCCAGAGCCCTGCGCGCCTGCTGACGCGGCGCCGCCTACCGCCCAGTGCGACGAGACGTCGCCCGAGTCCGCCGACTGCAGGCTGTTGTTGCTCCAGCTCCGCATGTGGCCGTGGTCCCGCTCTGCACGAACAGCAGACCGGCGCGGGTGTCAAGGTCTGCAACACAGGGCCGCGAGCGCGCATGCATGCGGCTGACGGTGTCCGCCGGACCGGCGGTGCACCCGCCCCGCAGGTAAAGCGACACAAGAGCGGGTGCTGCACCGGGTCCTCACCCCGCGGGCTGGGGCTGGGGCTGGCCGACTCCTCGCCCTCGTCCTCGTGCAGGTCCCACTCCGCGAAGAAGCTGGAGGGGTCCTTCAGGTTGGGCGTGGACATTTCTGCGCACCGCCACAGCAGCAACAGCCGCAGCGCATCAGTCACCATCGTGCACGGATACCGCGTGCGTAGACCGCCCCCGGGCTTACGCCCTGCTCCCATGAAACTGCTTTCCAACCCTGCCCCCACGCCGCCCGCGCTCACCGATGATGCCCGGGTAGGTGGTTATCCGCCGCATGCTCTCTCCGCCGTGCAGCGAGCCGCCCATGTGGTTCTGCGCCTGCTGCTGCTGCATCGCCGCCGCCGCCGCCATCTGCTGGTGCTGCACCGAGTACAAGTCCTCGCTGTCCGTCCGCCGGTGCCGCCGGAGCTTGCTTGCGAGCCGCCCCGCGCCGCCCATACCGCCGCCGCCCGTGGGTGCCGCCTCCGCGATTGCCGCCCGGAGCCGCTCCCGCATGCGGCGGCGCTGCTCCGGGTAGCTCTGCACGCGCTGCTCGAAGGGGTCCAGCGTGGGTGTGGCGCAGCTGCCCGACCCCGACGGCGCGCCCTCCCAGGGCGCGCCCTCCTCCCCGCTGGCGCTGCCGTGCTCCCGCACCCCCGGCAGCTTCGCCAGCTGCAGGCTGCTGGCCGCGCCACCGCCGCCGCTGCCGCTGCCGCTCGTGGCCGGGGGCCCCTGCAACGAGCCCGCCCGCTCCATCAACGTCAGGTTATTGGCGCTGCTGCTCTTGGTCATGCCGGCCGCGTTCAGCGCGGCGGCGCTGCCGATGGTGCGCGGGCAGCTGCCGCTGGCGGGGCCGTAGGAGAAGCTCTGGCTGGCGAGGCCGGGCCCCAAGCCGTGCTGCGGCGTCAGCTGCACCAGGCCGCACGCAACCATCTCCAGCCGCTCCTGGATGAACATCTGGTACATCTGGCTGTGCCGCATGGCCGCCAGGAACGCCCGCACCGTTTCGCTGCGCCTGTGTCCGTGCAAGTGTCGGCAAGTGTCCGAGGGAGGCGGCTCCGTCACACAGTGTACAGGCATTGCTTGCCAGATCAAGGGGTGCAGGAGCCAGAGAAACAGGCCAGCCCCACCCTCCATCCATCAATTCAGCTGGCGACCAGCGGCGCGCAGCCCTCCGCACCTGTGCGCCACGAACGCGGGCTGGTCGAAGTAGTAGCCAAACCCGCGCAGCATGTCATCGTGCACGCGCCCCAACGGCGCCGAGGGCGACGCCGTGACGTCAGGCCCACCGCCCACGCGGCTGCCGTCCCGCGCTGCGCGCGGGTTGCTGTCGCGGTGCCCACGCCAGTTGCTGGGGCCTCCCGGCGCCGCCGACACGGACTGCGTGGGCCGCAGCAGCGGCTCCATGGCCTGGTCGTGGATGTAGCGTCGGTAGGAGCCGAACAGCCGCACAAAGTACTCCTGCATCACGCCTGTCGTGGCGATGGGGGCAGTGGAAGGGCCACGATATGGGTATTGCGCCGTCACGAGGGAGGTGTTGTAGCCCTTCCGAGTCTAATCACGGCCGCCCCCACAGCCGGTGCGCCGCTCGTGCTCCCCTCCCCTGATACCTCACAACCCGGCACACGGCCCCACCTTGCCGCGGCCCGGCCCTCCCCGTCGCCCGACGCACGCACACGCGCACACGCGCACGCACACGCACCAGTGATGAGGTGGCTGCTCTCGTACTCGGTGGGGCTGCGCACCGTCTTGAACACCGCCTCAAGCGCCGCCGCCAGCTGCCGCCCGTACGGCAGCGCCCGCCCGTCGTCCGCCGCCGCTGCCGCCGCCGCCGCCGCGCTGCCGGCCACGCCGCCGTCGCCGCCGGGCGGGATGACGCGCTGCAGGTCCAGGTCCACTGTGGTCACCTCCGACATGGGGATGTGGCGGATGAGCGGAAGCATGTCGGAGGGCAGGCCCACCAGGAAGGGCATGGGCGCGGACAGGTAGTCCACCATGCCGCGCGGCAGGATGGGCAGGTAGATGTGGTGCCACCTGGGGGCCGCGCCGCCAGGGACGGGCGAAGGCGAAAGGGTGATGTCAGCGCGCTGCCCCTCAGCAGTTAGAGGGACAGGTTGGCAGACGCCGACTTTCTTGGCAGGTCTGGGCAGGGTGCACGGGCTGCGGCCGGGCCCAACACTCCGCCCCTACGCCGCGCACTCACTTGAAGGGGTATATGAGCGCCTGCGCCGCCTGCACCGCGGCGGTGACCGTGTCCCGCGACCGCGCCACGAACAGGATGCGGCGCTCCAGCAGCAGGCTGGCGATGAGCGTCAGCATGCCGGTGGCCGGCACGTGGAACAGCAGGCGGGCCAGCGGGATGCCCGAGTTGGCCAGCCCGTTGCCGCAGTCGGGCGGCACCTGCAGCTCGATGCGGTCGTCCGCCCTGGGTTGGAGGCCGAGCAGGGGCACAGCAACGGTACCATTTGGCGAGCGTCAGGGGGACGCAGCCATGGCTTGGACCGACGGCCGTGACGCCCGCGTTCAGCCTTGGCCCCATCTGAAGCTTTCGCGCTTCACACACCGTGAAACCCGTCTGCCACCGCCGCGGCAATTTCCCCCCACCATCGAAAAACGCGTGACCGTGGCGTTTCAACGCCGCAACACTAGGCTGGGCCCAGACGTGGCTGACCGCTGCTTCCCCAGAACCGCACCCTCACTTGCACCACATCCCGCCCCCGGTCGATACGCACCATGTGAGCGCGTCGCCCACGGTGCCCGAGCCCATGTAGCGAGGCGGGCTCAGGCCCGTCAGCCCATGCAGGTTGGGCAGCAGCACCCTGCGGATGTTGGCAGCGCGGCGCGTGCGGGCTCGTGACAACCCGCCGCGACGGCAGCAACAACAACAGGTTGGTTGCAGTTGACCCAGAACGCCCAGGCGGCCTGCTGGAGCAGCCGCTATCCAGGCCCCGGAAGGGCACCACAGCAGCAGCATCTCCTCCACGCGCGTGCAAGGCAGATATGTGCCTGCACAAGCTTGGCTAGGCGTCTCCACTAACCGCAGGATTTCGCCAGGGGCAGGGTTCGTGGCCAGCTGCTTGCGAAGGTCCGTGATAAACACTCCTAGCTGCGAGTCCAAGGGCAGCTCCTTGAAGCTGCTGCCGAGCAGCCCCTCGTACGTCTTCAGGATTTGCTCCGCGACTTGCAGGACCTGCGGTGCGGTGTCACGAACCCGAGGCCGTCGAGGGGCGAACTCGACCGTGCCACGTGCAAGCCCCGCCAACCCACTGGCCAAGCAAGTGAGCCAAGTTGCGCTGGCGCTCGCGCTGCTTGTACCTACCTTGAAAAAGAAGTTGCACCATGGGTTCTCTGCAACGATGCAAAGGACCTGGGGGTAGCGTGCTTTGCTGCCAACTCGCGGAGGAGGCGGAAAAATTTGGCGGCAGAAGCCGGTGTACCGCTTAGCTCCATCGCTGTGCGTGAGGGTAAACGTGTACTCCTGCGCACCGGAGGGTCAAGCAGAGAGTGTAGCTGGCTGTGAGCATCAAGGTTCTTCTCAGGCGCAAGCTCACCTCCGAGGCCTGCACCTCTTTCGGCTGCACCGAATCAGCGCCAAGGGGATAACAGAAGCCATTCAGGGCACCCTCGTTGAAGTCGACGCCTTCGTGCCCATCCGCTTTGTATCTCAGCACAATTTCAGGCGTCTTGCTCCGACCCTCGACGCGCAGCCGCGACACGAAGAAAAGTAGATACATTTCTGACACTGTGCGTCGCGAACCACTTCAATATTGGTTCCCGTCGCGGCCTCTGTGCTCAACTGGCGCTTGCCCTCCTCGCCAACGCCCGTCTGCGTCTCATGGCTTAGTTAGAAGCACGCCTATTATATGGAATCGTATCTCAAATCGAAGATAGAAGGCTCTTCGGTCCTAGGGAAAACCAAAACTTGCTTGCCGAGGGCCGCGTGTATAGAATAACTGCTAATGTAAGTGCGTTTGAAAGTGAAACTTTGAGTAAATAATTTGTCAGCTCATGCGCGCAGGTGTGGCGAGCTACCGGGTGTGCCGGATGGGCAGCCCTGATGCACGCCCTGCTGGCCACGCTGCTGGCGCGGGATCATTTCTGGGCATTGCATCGTTGCTGTCAACCTAGCACTGCCGCACAGGCTCATTGCGACACCGTGTGAACCTAGGAGAGTGCATGTAGGCGGGAGAAAGAAGAGGCGGAAGTACGGTGGGTAGCCACCGTGGGGAGGGATCCACCCTGGGCGTGACCCTTCGGGATAGCGCAGTCGGACAAGAGAGGCTCATGAGAGTAGTGGGCTGGCCACGCCACTCCCACGCATCGTCTCCCGTCTGAGGCCGCAAGCGTCTACCTCATCTCCCGGACAGAGCTACCCAGGGATCGGTTTGTGCAGGGCTGGCCGCACCGCCCGCCATGTGTCCAGTCGCTCCCAGCTATCAAGAACAAGCACAGCAGGCAGGAAATCTTCTAACCACACCGCTCCCGCTAGCTGCTGCGGCTACTACCACACACTGTGCTATGCTCGCCAGCAAATACCGCTGACCAGACAACAGCCGGTCTCAACCTGCGTGCCAGCGCTGCTGTTGGGGCGCCGCAGCGCTCTCCTCTTCGCGTGGCCTTGCCGCCCCCTCCGTTCTGCACATGCATGCCACCGCTGCTGCGCCCAGGTCGCTGCCGCCGCCGCCGCCGCCGCCGCTGCTGCGCCCATGGACCAGGGCCGCTGCCGCCGTCGCACGGGCACCGTGCCGCAGGCCGTTGTGCAGCAGTTGGTCAGTTGGTCGTCATGAGCGCGTGCCTCATGTTTTGCGTCGCTCGGCTAGCGATACTTTCTGCGTTGTTGGAAAAGATTACATCCTATGGTAAGAGCCTTGCAGGGTCGGGGCCAGTACACGTGTCAAAGCGCATTCTTGGGCGCCGTCGCCCGACTCGCGGCGCTGCCCAGAGTTGACGTCGCGGCCCTGCGGTGCAGCGTTTGCACTGGGCACCACGCGTGTCAGCAACGGTGGCAGCGGACCTGGCGGTTACCTTGATGCCATTTGCACATTGCTTGCCTGCAGGTGGCTTGGTGGTGGGCGGCAGAGAAGGGCTGCGCGCCTGCGCCATCCGGATGCACACCGTGGAGATCGGTGCCCAAACCACCGCGAGCACGGGAACTGCCGTAAAGCGCACACACAAAAGCGCACCGGCACAGCCACACTAGCATGCTGCAAACTGGGTCGCGGGCCCAACTCAGGCCAGGGCACCCAGCAGCTTCTCACCAACCGACCGTCAAGCACGCCCACCGACGGCTAAGCGGCCGTGCGAACGTACCCAGCAACAAAGCAGACCCGCTACCGCACGGGAATCACCGCAGGTGGCGCACGGGCCAAATGCTTGGACACCCGCACCAACACGCAGCAAACCTGGTCTCGGGCCCCACTCAAGCTGGGGCAACCAGGCAGCTGCTAACCACCATTCTCATACTTGCCTTCCTTTCCGCCTCGGTAGTTCCGTTCCAGCCCGCGACAGCCCCAACCGCAGCGACAGCCGCCCGCCCAGCCCGCCGTTACTTGGGTGCTGTTGTGTTCCTTGCTGTCGGGCCCGCTTCTTCCTTGTGGTTTCTTACGCTTCCATTCACTCCCTCCCTCGCATGTGCTGCTGGGCGACGGTGGCGCTCGCGTTTCCAGGTTGGTTTCGGATGCCGCGCGCCCCAATGCTCCGCTCCGCGCCAGCCCGCCAGCCGTCCACCAGCCCAGCCATCACAACCTGGTTATATCAGTGATGGGTCAGCGGCGCTGCTCCATCGCCCGTGGAGGTTACCGTCTGGACGAGGTAACATGCCTGCTGAGTCTGCGTCTTGCTAACCGGCCTTCTATGCGGGCTAGCGACGACAACGACACATGGTCACGCATATTCGCGTTCGCGTTTCGAAAGCACTTCGCTAACCACATTAGGTGTGCCCATGGGTACACGTGCTGTAGAATTGGCGGTTACATTGCCGCGGCCTTTTCAGGTTCTCCTGGTCTCGGGGTTAGCGGGGCCCTTGGGGGCCTCCCCCGCAGTCCAGGCGCCGCGCCCCGCCTGCACGGAGCGGCCACCATCCAGTGACGGGACCAGCTTGGGTGTCATATAGCGAGGTGTATGGGGGCTATCGGCCGCCGGAGCGGCCTCCCCTCGTCGACAGACTTATGTTCCTGGACGGCGTGTGAATGACAAAGCCTATAACCTAGCCATACACGCCGCCGCCCAGCTGCGCAGCGGCCGCCGCGGCAGCGCCGGCGACAGCACTTGCCGCCGCCTCTGCTGCCGCGGCTCTTGCCGCCGCGCCGGGCGCGCGCCTGCGTCCCCCTCCACCGCCAGCAGCGTCACCACCGCCACCGCCGCTGTCTGCTCCTCCAGCGATGGGGTCGGGGCGCGTGAGCGCCGCCGGCCGCGGCAGTCCCTCCTCCTGGCAGGCGGTGATGAGGCGGATGTTGGCTGCCGCGTTGGTGTCGCGATCCTAGGTATTCGATATCATGGCATTAGCACAGGGGCGGAGGGTTTAAGGGACACCTGTCCACCCTGCCCGCTGTCCTGTCCACCCTGCCCCTTGTCCTGTCCACCCCAACTCTGACTCAGATCCCTTACCTGACTCTGACTCTGGGGCCATGCACCCCTACTACCCACCCTGCGCCGATACTACCCGGGCTGCGTCCCATACTACCCGGGCTGCTTCCCATACTACCCACCCTGCTTCCCATACTACCCACCCTGCGCCGATACTACTGTCCACCCTGCGCCTGTACGGCCCCCACTTACCAGACTGTTCCGTTGCAGGCTAGACAGCATGTTTCCGCGTCCCGTTGCGCGGCAGGATCTTCTGCAGCCCCTGCAAGCCGCAGTTGAAGCAGACCTGCTCGGAACAAGTCACGCGCTAGGTGAACGCGAAAACGGGGCCTGCGCTAGATTAACGACCTGGGTCAGACAACTGCGCAGTCCCTCTGTCCCGAGCGGCGGCCACGTGAAAATGACCTCGTGAAGCGCTTGCTGCAGAGCCGGCAGTGTCACCTGCTGCAGCGCATTTAACTGTGCACACGCGGGCGGGGGGGTCTCGTGCAAATCCGCACTAACATGGTCGGGCGTGAGTCAAGATGCGCGGGGGGTTGCTGTTCCCGAGACCCCGCAGGCCTGCGCCGGCCCAATGACGCACACAATCGTGACGTGTGAAGCACTGCTTGTGCTGAGTGGCACCAGGTGGCATTCCACCCTAACGGTTTTGGCGTGGCGATGGCGGAGCGTACCGCGCCGCGGCTTGCCCCGCCACCACCCGGAGTGCGTGCCCCCACGCGCGTACACAACCAACTGCGTGTCCTCGGGGCCCTGACTAAGACGTTTCCTCTCTCCAAAAACGCCCACCCTACAATCTATTCATCTCATTGGCAACGTGTTGCGCGCGGAGTGGCAGCCCGCCAGGGCAGGACAGCTGAGCGGTCCTAAGAGCGCGACGAAACCCTCTGTTTCGCTTGATTCTAGCTAGCTGAATGCAATGCATATTGTGCGACATGCATATGTTATTTGCCTGCTGGCCAGACATGACAAAGACCGATCGCATTAGTTTTCCCCCCAAATCGCCCCGCACTCAGCCCATAGTCGTATTCACCTGTTTCAAAACGTCGTGTGTGCGTGTTTGGAAACAAAAGCAACTCTTGAGCGCTGAAACACTGCAAGTTTGAGTAGACCGGCACTTGTTTTCTTGCCTGCCGCTGAGCATGCATTTTAGACGCTAGACCTTCCAACGCTTTGTTCGCCTCTAGGAGGCTGATGAGCAGGCAGCCAGCAGGAGCGCCACTTGGACCCCCTCCTCCGCAGTCAGCATCGGAGCTCAGGGAGCGCTGGATGGCTGACGAGAGGTCCTATTACCAGGCCTACCAGGGGCACCAGCAGCAACAGCAGTACTCTGGGCAGCACCCGGGTGGCCGTGGTGGTGGAGGTCCCGGGCCGTCGACCGGTCCGCCCGGCGCGCCCGGACCTCAGCCGCCAGCTGTGGGCTGGGGTGGCCAGCAAATTCAGGAGCCATCGGGCTATCGCGTGCCTTGGTTCGGCAGAAGTCGGTCCAAGTATGGCGGTCGGTTCGGCGGCAAGAAGGGGGATCCAGGGCCACCCGGCGCACCACCCCGATACGGTGGCCCGGGCGGCGCTGGACCTTCAAACAGGGGTTCAGAAGATGCTCTTTCTGTCGAGGAGATGGCAGTTATTATTCAGAAGCTCGGGCCGAATGAGGAGCTCCCTGAGGTCATTTTCCGCGCCCTGCACCACGTCGACAGCCGTGCAGTTGCACTGCTGCTAAAGGACCTCAGGTGGGGACTATGCGAGGCTGGAAGCAGGTGCTGACGAACTAATTTCCATCAGCCAAACACTAACCCAGGTTTTCCTGTTCCGCGCGCCTCTAAAATTACCTCAGTCGGCTCGGCAAGGATCGGCGCGCGATGGAGCTGTTTGACTGGCTGCGCTCGGCAAATGAGCGATCCCCGCTTCGCCAGCTCTGCGACGTCTACAGCTACACGGCCACAATCAGCCTGTGCATATACAGCCAGGACGTGGACCGTGCCATGGAGCTGATGAATGAGATGCGGCAGCGGAACATCGAGCGGAACGTGCACACCTACACGGCGCTTATGGTGGGTGGATGCGGCTGCGGCAGTACAGTGTGGCGTTTCGCGGTCCCTTGCGGCCCCTCGCTCACTCTATTCTCCCCGCACATTCACAGAACGTGTGCATTAAGTGCGGCAAGCTGCCGCTGGCGCTTGAAATCTACAACAACATGCGGGCGGCGAACTGCATGCCCAACGTGGTCACGTACAACACCCTGGTGGACGTGTACGGGAAGCTCGGGCGCTGGGAGCGCGCTATCCACGTGCTGGACCTCATGAAGCAGGAGGTGGGTGCGTCGGTACAATATCGGGCATTGCATTTATTGGCGTTGTGCACGTCGATTGCGGATCGGATGCGGGCGTTAGTGATTAGGAATCCTTCCGTGTACCTGCCTCCTATGGAACCAGTCGCCGGCGCCCGTACCGTCCCCTATGGCGTACGCGCCCCCTATGGGTTCTAAGCGGCTGTACCGTGATTCCAGGATGACCTTTGGTCGCATCGGATTGTGGATGCTGTCGCAGGGCGTGGAGCCGGTCCTGCGCACCTACAACACCCTGATCATCGCCTGCAATATGTGCAACCAGCCGCGGGAGGCGCTGGCCGTGTACCAGCGGCTACTGTCGGACGGGTAGGATTGGGCAGTTTTGAACGCTCTCGGGCGTTTCCTGCTTGAGGGTGGCGGGTCGCACCAGGCAGGGTGCCGCGCGCTGGTGGGCTTGGCGGCCGGGAATGGGGTAACCTGCCTGCACGCTGAAGGTGTGACGGTCCCGCCCAACTGCAGGTACACGCCCAACTCCACGACCTACAATGCCCTGATATCCGCGTACGGCAAGACGATGCAGCTGGGCAAGGCGCTGGAGGTGTACCAGGAGATGCTGCGCCAGGTGGGTGCATGGGTGGGCTGAGAACAGCATTTGGGATCCGCCGCGTCAGAGCGCCAAATGGTTTGTCGGTGACTACGTGGATCCTCAGGTGCGGTAACGGGCTTGCAGATAGCCTCCCACACATGCACACACTGGTGGTTTTCCCCATGTGTCCTCACTGGGCCGCTGACGCAACCACGCGTGTGTACGTCACATACGCAGAACATGGAGCGCAGCGTAATCACGTACAGCTCACTGATCAGCGCCTGCGAGAAGGCGGGGCAGTGGGAGACCGCGCTGCGCATCTTTAACGAGATGCAGCAGGACAACTGCGTGCCAAACACGGTCACGTACAACTCGCTGGTGACCGCCTGCGCGCAAGGTGCGCTTCGCCCCTGAATGGGCCCGAAATCCGTTCGCGAATACCGGTTCCATCTAGCGCATCGTGACTGGTCAGGACTCGTAGGGCGCCCACTGTGCTTACTGGGGTGTCTCGTTGCTTCGTCGGTTGTTTGTCCGTACCTCCGTCAAATGTTGCTGGCCCCATGAGCAGGATTGTTTCCCAATGCGTATGCAGGTGGACAGTGGGAGAAGGCAACGGAGGTGTTCGAGCAGATGACATCACACGGCTGCACACCCGACGGTAGGTGTGGGCGAGGCGCTGAGCTGGCGGAACCTTTTGGTTAGTCAGATTTAGTCATTTGAACATTGAAGCATTGGATACCACCGACATGCGATGCTAGGTCCTGCGGCATCACAAGCGGCTGATGTGCAATGCAAGTCCAGTCCAGCCCAGGCCAAGGGTACCAACACAACCGCTCGGATCTAACACGTCAATGGCCACGCCACTCTTTCCTGCTTTGCAGTCGTGACGTACACGGCGCTCATCAGCGCCTACGAGCGCGGCGGGCAGTGGCAGAAGGCGCTGCAGGCTTTTGGCAAGATGTGCTTGCAGGGCTGCAAGCCCGACGCCATCGTGTACAACGCCATCATCGACACGCTGTGGGAGACGGGCATCATCTGGGCGCAGGGCCGGGCGTTGCAGCTGTTCCTGAGCGCCGTGCAGCAGGGCCACTTCCGTCAGGAGCCGGTGGTGCGCCGGCCGGGTCGCGTGGAGGTGAACCTGCACGCCATGACGGCGGGCGTGGCCATGGTGTGCCTCTATTGCTGGCTGCTGGAGATCAAGTGAGCGGGGCAGGGCAGGGCGGCCTGCGATGGGGCATGCGCCAGGCTGGGAAACCCTGCCACGCGAGCTATGGCACGTCGCGTTAGCTGTGACGAGTATGTCGTCTTACATTAAGGCGCTTCGGATTTGGTAATATGAGGCGCGTCCCAACATTCGGCACATCCTCCCCCTGAATTGTTTCAGGCGAATCGCCGCCGAGAAGGGCCTGGCGGGGCTCCCCCAGACGCTGGCGATCGTGACGGACATGGGCAAGGCCAGCCGCGAGCAGGGGAACTGCATCGTGAAGGAGGCCGTGGCTGCCATGATGAGCTTCTGGGACGCACCCTTCAGGTGAGTTTGGTGACCAGCTGGCATGTGTCCTGTGCTTCTGGCACGGAATCAGCAATTCACATTGAACTTGTTGCCCTGGCCCGGGTTGCGCTCCGCGATGCAGGCTTGTGCAGGACGGCGCGTACGCGTCGGTCCTGGAGGCGACGTCGGCGCAGGTGGTGGAGTGGGTGACCAGCACGCCCTTCAGCGCGCAGCTGGCCAGCCTGTTCCCCATCACGGACAGCAGCAAGATGACGGAGGACATGTACGCAGTGCGCGAGCAGCAGGTGCTGCAGGAGTGCCAGGAGGCGTTTGCGGCGGTGCAGCACTTTGAGAACACGCACGGCCTGGTGCTGTCGAACATGAGCCCGGGCTATGTGCAGCAGCGGCCGGTGCTCATCTCGCGGCTGCTGGACCTCAGCTCCAAGCTGGGGCTGCGGGACGAGGTGGTGCACGACGCTGTGCTGCTCATGGACCGCACCGCGTCGCAGGTAGGCGGGGCCGGGAGCGTGGGCAGTGGACAGCCAGTGATTGGCTGTGCTGCGCGGGATGAAGGTGATCACCAGCGCGCGCGGGGGCTTTCGGACTAAGGGCGTTGTTAGCTGCCTCGTGCGGTGTGTCAGTTGTCGTCTTCCCTTCAGCCCATGCTTATGGACATCGGCACTACAAGTGTACCTCGCACGCTTGGCATGGACGGCTACCCGCCTGTGCAGGCCAAGCAAGTGGCGGAGGATGTGCTGCCGCTGGTGGGCGTCGCGGCGCTGATCATAGCCGCCAAGCAGGGCGACAGCAGCGACCGCGTGCCCACCAACGCGGAGATTGAGCAGATCACCGGTAATGCCCATTCCGCGGGGCTGTTGCCCGTTACCCTATCAAGGGCTCGAGCTTGCGGGGGGGGGGAGGGTGTTGCCACTGCGACAGCGACGCGGCGTCTTGTGTACATCACGCGTGACCGCGCCGTCACCCCTTGCCCACCTTCGTGCCGCTGTCCCGCTCCGCAGAGCTGCCGCCCACGTCGGTGGCCAAGATGGAGTGGAACATCCGCGGCCTGCTGGCGGACGACATCAGCGCCATCTCCACCATGCGCTGCCTCAAGGTCTACCTGGAGCGCCTGGGCTACCGCTACCTGGACAAGCAGGACGTGTACGGCATGGCGGGCTTCGCCATTATGCTGGCCGTCGAGTCGCTGTACGACCTGTCGCTGCTCAACTGCCGCCCGTCGGTCGTGGCGGCGGCCATCCTGTACGCGGAGCGCCGCCTGCGCGGCGCGGTGCCGTTCTGGCCGTCCATGCTGTCCAAGATGACCGGCTACCACGACATGTCGACACCCGAGCTGGTGAGAGAGAGCGTGGATGGGTGGCGGGTTGGGGTCGAAGCCGAGCCGGGCACGGGACCGGAGCATGCGGGTCGCCGCGCCTGACGCCGACGGGCTCTGCCGCCGCGCCTGCTGACATCGCGACGCCCCCTCTGTCGCTCGCTCCCCATCCGCAGACCGTGGCGGTGCGCGTGGCGCAGAAGCTGTCGCGCAAGCTGGTGTACGCGCAGATGTACAAGGCTCAGCTCATCCAGCTAGCGGGACAGGCGGGGCCATCTTCCGGCCCTGTGTCCGTCGCGCCGGAGCTCATCACGGGCCCGCCCTCCGCATCTGCCGCCGCCGCTGCCGCGGCGGCAGGCGGCGGCATGGGGGCACCGCCGGGTATGCGCGGGCCGCCGCCGCCGCCGCCCATGGCGGGTCCGCTGGGCGCCGCGGGCGTGATGATGCCTCCTCCTCCGCCAGCCATGATGCAGGCGGCGATGCAGGGCGGGCTAGTGCCGCCGGCTGGCTGGCCACCGCAGGCGCGCTTCGACTCTCTGGCCGCTCAGCAGGCGGCGCAGGCGGGCGGACAGGCAGGCGGCGGGGGCCCCAGTGGCGTCGGGCAGCAGCCGGACGAAGGCGCGACCATCACGGCGCTGACGCAGGCGATGCAGGGGCTAGCCACCGGCGGACGGGGCATGCAGCCCGATTGGCAGCGGCTGGGTGGGCCCGGTGACGACGGCAGTGAGGGGCAAGGCCGCTGAGCTTGGAGGCACGCGTGCAGCATTTACGGACTCCGGTCGCCCGGAAGCATTTTGAGCACTCGGCGTGGTAAGCGATGTGTGTTTGTACGCTTGATATGATTACAGAAAGCGTCGGTTTTTCGGTCGTTGTTGTTATATGTTTTCCCCAGCCCCAAAGCTCCTGCAGTCAACCTGGTTGCGTGCTCGGCCTTTGCTGGTGCTTTTATGCAAACGGGGCGGGCGACATGGCCGGTTCGGTAGCCCGGCTGTACTGCAGAAGCACTGTGTCAGCAAGCTGTTCTACGTGGGCTTCATCTTGTAGGTTCCGGCTGCTAATCGGGCGGGATGGGGAAATGCTGCTCAAGGATCAGTTGTAGCATGACCGGAACGCCTGGTGTGCGGGTTGTGGTGCGCATACAAGGACACACCTTATATGGGACGATGTGAACTAAGAGTGATAACGTTGGAGTGTGGTTACCGACTGACCTGCAGCCGCGCAGGAAGGCCACGGCCGTGTGTGGGATGCGCCCGTGTGTTCGGAGGTCGGAAATTGAGCGCTTGTGTGCTGAGGGCTGAAGTTGCTGCTGCTGTCTGCTATGTTGGTGGGCATCCAGCATGGCTCCCTGTGTTCACGGAGGGGCATAGGTGTACGGGTTTCCTACGACAGGCATGGGCGCGGGGCGGCACGGTTCGTGGGCGTGGATGTGGGCACGGCAACTCTGCAGGGCTACGCACAAGTACTTCTTGCTTCGGTACTCACGCATGGTGATGCAGCAATCGGGTGGGATGCGAGTAACACAAAATGATTCAAGCAATGAGACCCAATTAATGAATGAATAGTTGTGACACTGGCGCCATCCGTCGGGCATCCGTCGGGCTTGCATCCAGAACTGGCTCTTTGAATACTCGTGTGTGGGGAAGGACTTGGATAGAGAGGCCAGTCGCATGATGTATGTTGCTCTCCTTGAGGCCACGATGGTCGAAATTACGTAAGGGGCACTGTAGGAGTAGCGACACAGATAGAAGGATTGCGCGTATGTGGCTTGAGGTTACGCGGTGATTCGTTTACAGCTGGGCTGTCAGATGGAATTGGCGCACGGGCATATCGCAAAATATGTGTTTGGTGATGCGCACGGCTGCAGCACAGCATGATTGAGAACTGGGCGTCGATGGACCAAGGCCGGGGGCCGGGCCGAGGAGGATGGCGGATAACGAAAGTGAATAAAGGCCAGGTGACACCATCCGAGAGCCGTGGGGCCGGCTCGGTACGGGAGGTGCTGAATATGTGCTGCGGGCGCATGCTGCATGTGCGGCGAGGTTGGTGCGTGCGGAGATGACGCGCCGCCGGCATGCTGGCGCCGTGGCATGGTTGGGCCTGAGGTAGCGGAATCAGGCGTGCCCTCGCGGTGCATGTCGGGTGAATTTCTATGGAAATGAGATGATATTCAAGTAGCAGGAACGCCAATGAGGAAATGATAGGACGGAGCGGACACCGATGAGGCGAGAAGGGGAGGTGCAGCAGGGTGACCTGATGCTGAACGGTGCGCTCACGGAGGGTGGATATGGTCACTTCAAGGCCAATAGCTGAAACGGAATGAGGAGTGGGGTATACACTCTATGGAATGAGGCATTTTGCGGTTGTAACGGAATCAGAAGCATCAGCCCTGAACCCGTCAATGCCCCGCAGAACTTGCCTCTGGGTCAGTCGGCTCAGCAAGGATCAGCGCGCGATGGGCGATATAGCTGCACGAGCGGCTGCTGTGTCGCGTACTCGCGTGGGGGCCTAGGGGGGGTCCAGGGGCTCGCGTTATCGGCCTCCATGAGCGCGGCCCAGCAGCGAACATCGACATCTACATGAATTTGGTTGTGGCTGCCGCAGCACAGCGCGAGCATTCCACGGCTTCCCTCTGCCACCCCCTTGCTCTCGGATGTCATCGCAAAGTGCTCCGCTGCCTCTGTTCAGCTAGCTGCCGACGACAAGTCTTAACATGCCGGGCCCTGCACCTGTCGACCGTATCAAGAACAACCACAATCTACTCTACCTGCACGCGTTGGCCAATTTCTCTCGAGCCCAGAACCAAGTGTTTGATCCACCATTCCTGCGCTGTGGCGCCCCAGTTCAATGCCATGCCCTTTATCCATCCCTGCACCATCTTCACAAACCCTGTAACCGGAGCCACACACCGCACACCCCACTTGACAGCCGACCTGTGAGCGACGGCGTGCGCCATTTATCTCATTTATCTCTTCACCGCTTCCTCTTCACCACCTTCCCCTTCACCACCTTCAGGCGGTACTGCTCAATGTCGAGATGGGCCCACTCGTGTCGAGGCCTCCTGCCTGAACGCGCCTTCGCCCCATGAAGTGTTCGGCGCCTACGTCGCTGCCCAAAGCTGAAGCTGCCACCAGACCATACCAGTAATCATGCTTAATCAGTTCTGTCAGTGCATGGTCGGCCCACTCAAGCGTCCATTTCAGCCGCCGTCTCCGAATGCTCGTGGATCACATCCATGCCCCCATCGAAGCCATCTGCAGCCGCACCCAGGCCGCTTCCCTGCCGCTGCATGCGGCCGCTGCTGCCGCGATTCGGGCTCAGTGGGTTCGTCGCACCAGGCCGCGCAGAAGTGGGGCGCGCCGACGTCGGGCGCGCGGACGTGGGCCGCAAGTGCCCTGACGGCGTCCGCCGCGCGCCGAACGACCCGCCACGCTCGAACGGCAGCGAGCCCAGCGCGACATCCTCCTCCCCTTCCCCAGCGCCATCATCCTCCATCACCGCTCCACCATAGTCCTCGGCCCCACCGCCGCCGCCCTCCGCCCCATCATCCTCCACCACCACGTCGCCGTCCTGCTCCGCCATGACCACCTCGCCCTCCTCGCCTCCATCGCCGTACTCCTCAGCTTCGGTATCAGCTGCACCGTAGCGGCCATGTGGCCGCGACGGCGCGCTGCCGTGCAGCGCACGCAGGGCGTCCTCGCCATCCTCAGCCGCGTGCCGCTGCCCATGCCACTGCGCGCCGGCGTCCGTTTCCTGCTCAGGCACAGGCTCCTCCATGCCGCCCTCCGCGGCCGCGTGCTCTTCACCTGCCGCGTGCTCAGCCTCCTCCCCGTCCAGCGCCTCCTCCCGCTCCGCAGCCACAGCTGCTAGCTTGGCCGCAAGGTCGTCTGCAGGCACAGGAATGCTCTGCATAGCCTCGGCCACCGCTGCCGTCGCCGCGTCCACCGCCGCATCAGCCAGCGCCGCCTCATCCCCGTACACGTACGGCTCCGCTGCTGCATCCTCCTCCTGGCCCTCCTGCGCCTGAGCTGCCGCATCCAAGCCCGCATGCTGGGCGTAGGCATCATCGTTGCCCTCCGCGGGGTATGCGTCTGCCTGCTCGTCCCCTTCCTCGGCCATAGCGGCAGCGGCAGCAGCGGCCTCTGCTTCCGCCTGCGCCTCCACCGCATCCGCCTGCTCGTCTGCCAGATACGCCCGCAGGTCCACACGCGGGTTGGGCGCCCGCTCGCGGCCCCGCCCCGCAGACGAGCCACGCACGCCGCCCACCGGGCCCGAGCCTGACGCGTCCGCCACAGCAGCGATAGCCGCCGACACGCTCGCGTTCAGGCCGCCCTGCGCAGAGCCCGAGCTGGGCCTGCGCGGGGGCAGAGGCGGGGCTTCCCCGCCGGCGAAGCGGGGGCTGTGCCCGATGTCTAGGCCAGGCGCGGCCGCGGCGGCGGGGGCGCCGCCGAAGCGCGGCACACCGCCGTTCGCGCCGCGTGTGTACAAGATGCGGTCCTCCTCCTCGGGGCGCTCGGACACGGGCGGCAGGCCCGGCGAGTCCAGGTCGTGTGCGTTGCCAGCACCGGCGCCGCCCGTGATGCCCCAGCCGCCCGTCCCCAGGTCGGCGCTACGCCCGGCGGTGCGGAGGGCCAGCGTGGGGGCGCTGGTCGGCCTGCATGGTCACGTAAGCAAAAAGCAGTAAGTTCGCGGGTCGTGTACGTTAAGCATGGCAGTAGTACCCGACAAGATGCAATTGCTGGGTAGCGCTGCGCGCATTGCCTCGCGGCAAGGCTTACCGTGACACGAGCGACTGATCCGAAATCTTGAGGGCGGCCTGCAGGCGGTCAATCTGGGTGCGACCCAGCCGAGTGTAGCCCCATCTCGGGTCGCCGGGCCCTGGCAGTGTCGTGTCCTGCGTGGCAGCGGCGGGCACGGCGATCAGTCAACACGGTCGGGGTCAAGTGACCGACGCAAGACACGGCACAAGCACTGTGGCACGCGGTCGTGTGCGTACCGTGTGCGTACCGCGCATTACTTTGAACACTGGTGCCAGCCGCGGCCCTTGCACCCACCTCTGCAATGTCGGGCGCCGCGAAGCCCAGAACCAGGTGCGGCCGGTGGTCGGGGCCCTGCCGCTGCATCGCCGCAATGGTCGCGGAGCTGAACCGCGCCCGCATGCCCACGCCCGGGCTGCCCACACCGCCTGCGCCTCCACCTGCCACCACCGCCGACACTGTCGACATGGGTGAGGACGTCCAGCCGTTCACGCTTCCACCACCACCAGCGCCATTACCCATTGGCGTGGCTGGCACTGAGCCAGGCCGCAATGCAGAACCGGGCCGGCTGCCGCCGCTGCCGCCACCGCCGGTAGCGGCCCCGCTGCCACCGCCGCCGTTTACAGACGCCGCCACAGCCATGTTTGCGAGGTGGCGGGACATGCTGGCGCGCGCCTTGCGTGCCTGCTCCTCCCTGAAGAGTTTGGATCGGGGCGGAAAAAGGCGGTTACATCACAATTGATTTCACGTTGGCAGTTACACCCCACGTGCTTCGTCCCCCTGCACCTTGCCCATGACGTGTTGAAGCTATGGCTTGCGCCTTGCTTCCACACACTCACCACAAAAACTTGCTGTAGGGGTCGGTTGGCAACGTGTACTCAAACATGACCTTGCCGCTGTCGGTCTTGCCCCCGCCCAACGGGTCTGGAACCTCAACGCCGAGGACTGCGGGGTTCGCCGGCGCTGGGCTGCTGGGGCTCAGCCCGTTGCGCCGACGTGTGGGCGAGCCCGGGTGCCGCGGCGGCCGGGCACCGGGCGAGGAGGGCGAGCCGGGCTGCGCAGCGTAGTGCGTGTGTGCCAAGTGGTGGTGCTGGTAGTGGTGCTCGCTGTATGGCGTCCCGCCATTGGCGGGGCCGGTGCTGGGGGCGCTGTGCGGTCGCTGTACCCGGAAGCCGCCGCCCAGGGCCTGCACACGCGGCGCTTTACTGCAGGCACGGGTTGAAAAGCGCAACACACAGCACGCAGAAAATGAGTCGGATAGCGCTTGACGTCCGCAACAGGTGAGCAAGTGCATGCGCATGCGCATGCGTATCCACGCGCCCACCATGCCCCGACGCTGTCGCTCGCCGACCAAGCGTGCCACAACCCCTGCCGCCGCACGCCTTGCGCCCCGCAGCGCTTTACCTGCTGACGCTTGAGAACATGTGCGGGTTGGTGTTGGCGTGGCTGGGTGTGGGCGGCGGCGCGGGCCGCGGCTGGCCCCGCGCCGATGGGCTGCCGTACGCCTTCCACGCGGCCATGTTGATGGCGTTGGCGGAGGCGCTGGCCGGCCGCATGGCGGGCACACCCAGCGGCGCCCCCGCCGAGCCGTTGGCGGCGGCCGCCATCACCGCCTCTGCTGGAAGCAGGCCCGAGCCCAGCTGCTGGGAGGCAATCTGTGCGGGCGGGGACACAAAACCCGACGTCAGCAACCATGCCCGTGCTCCCGGGAGCAAGTTTCTGTCACAAAGTTTCGCAACAAAAGCGAGATGCCTGTTTCCATCATTGATGAGATGCAGGACCCCGCACAGGCCAATCTCATGCAGGGCGACCCCCTCTGCCACCTTCTGTCCCCACGCGCGGCCCGCCCGCTCGCACCGCCAAATTCCGCCGCGCGGTGGTGTAGGTGTAGTCACCTTGGACTAGCTTGGGCCGCGAGCTGTCGGCTGTGTGTGGCCGAGCGCGTGGAGAGTTGTCGCCCGGCATGCTTGCAGCCGCTGAGCCCATGGAGTGCTGCAGAGACCGCAGGTTTGGGATAGGCGTGTAATTCATCAGTCGGCTTGTACCAGCCCCTCACCCCACGCCCTCCCCCGCCGCAACAGCGCGCGTGCGGCAACCTGGGGCCCTCCCCCCCCGCATACACAGCACCACGCTACAATGACTCTCTGCCTTGCAAGCCACTGCCCTAACCTTGAAGCTGTTGCGGAGCAGGCGGTCCTTCGCATCGTGCTTCTGTGCCGCGCCTGTCGCAGCGATGGCAAGACACACTTTGGTCAAAGGGCTGAATTGATTGGCGTGCCAGAATCCCTTGAGTACATAACAAACATAGGCTAGATTCGGCTGCCGTCGCAGCTTGGGCTCGCTCCTGGCAGCAAGATGGTCCGCGTCCCCTGGCTTCACGCGCCGCGTAGACCAACCAACCTGCTATGACAGAGAGACCCTCAATAGATTGCGAAGATCGAGACATTTTGCTCAAAGCGGAGGTCGCGGTTTCGGGCGGTGCCTCAGAACTTTGCGCTGGCTCCCATTTGTGCTAATTTGGAAATGTAAGCATATTGCATCAGCATTTATATTATAGCCCAAGCATCGGACTTAGCAGAGAGCACAGCGCCCGGAGCATGGGCTCCTTGCATCAATTTCTAGCAGGCCGCGTGGCACAAGGTCTGAATGGCATATGCATAAAGATCGATAGTAGATAACGGATAGCAAATAGAGTGTCGAGCTTGTTCTAGGTGTCTAAGTTCTATCTCAAAAACAACACGCACGGCCTGTCGTTCTGGACCAACGTTGTTTAACCGCTATCTCTTTGAGACTCGGGCCCACCAAACGACAACCCCGGTTTCCTTCGCAATTTTCGTGACCACTCGCTCTCTCTCGTCTTTCTACCCCGGAGCTCAAATCCTCACCCAAAAGAAGTCATATCTAGACTCAAGTAGAGATATAAATCGCTCCGGCGGCATTGGAGCGGCGGAACCCGGTTGAGTGGAGTGGGACGGGCCCTACCCGCCGGCGTTTGTTGGGACTTGCGTGCCTTGCGCTGCCGTTGGGACTTGCGGGCCGCGCCTCGCTGTAGCCTGGCGCAGCGACCCCGATAATGGAGAACCTCCAGCCTCTACGCGAGGAGGAGGCGAAGGAGCGGCAGAGCGAGGCGGCCGTGCGGCTGTTTCAGTCCACAGTGGAGGCTGCCATCACCGTCGATCAGGAGGGGTGAGCATTGCAGTGGAGTTTCATGGCGTTGCCGCCCCTTCCCACCATTTGTATCGATGGGCACTGGAGGACCAGGTACACGCGTTTGGGTGGACTTGGAGCTTTTGCTTGCTGGGCCTCACTTCAGGCTCACGCGGTTGGCTGCACGTGTGCGCTACTACAGGCCTGGCCTATTGCATGAGGGGCTGACCGTGGTGACGGCGCCGAGTCCCCGCAGCCCCCGGTACGTTACCCTCTCTCTATAATACGCATATAAATACAGCGTACTAGGATGTGTAGTACATAGCGTACACATACGTCGCATAGTGCGCTGGGCCACGAAATCTGGGGGAAAGGCGTGCAAACACGACACGCGTGCCCGCAGCGTGCCTTAATGGTGCTGGCGGGCGTGGCGGCTGCAACGTCTGCACGTCCTGACTCCAACTTGAAATCAATCACCAAAAATGAAAAGCATTTTAGCTTGGAGCATTCCCGACCCCCGTATGACCCACAGGAGCCCGCTGAAGCATGGGCAAAAGAGCTACCCGGACTCACGGCCCACCACGGCACCGCCGGACTCTCCAAGCAAGCTTCAAACCAGGTTGGGCGCTGCGGCGGGCTTGAATTGCACGGGCGGCCCCCAGAGGGTTTGATGGATCGCGTCAGGATGCGCACGCTGTCGGTGGCCGGGATCCTTGCTTCGCTTCAACTGAACACGGACGTGCTCGTGGGTCTGTTTGTGTATGCAGTCCTGCCATTTACATGGGGGCCCTTTCACCTGAACGGAAGAAGTTTTCAAACCAGCTGACGGCCACCTCGGTACGGTGCGCGGAGCTCCAACCCCGCTCGCCCCTGGCGCCACCAGGGTGAGGATGCCCAGCGTTTGGGGGCATGGACGCCGTTTCGTTTACTCTTGCTATAGCTCCGACTCCTCCAAGTCGTGTTCCGTGACATGCAGCAGCTTACATCGGTGTGCAATGTATCAGAGTAGGAACCCCACGCTAAGTAAGATTGGGGCTTTGAGCGGTCGTCCGTGGATCCTTGCGCGACAGGGTCACGCTACAGGAGCCCTGGGTTCCGTTCCAGCGGATCCCCATGCCGCCACAGCTGGTCTTCGAGACCTGGTGGCATGAGGCGGGCAAGGAGCGGGTGAGCCGCCCGTGAGGCTGGTGGGCCCCGAATCCCCGATGGAGTAGATACAGGGGACCGGGCGGCCTGCCTTTCGTGCTGATGTCGCTACACTGTTGCTGCACTGTTGCCCCTAACTGAGGTGTAACGGGCCGTCCGCTTAACAGGTGCACATGCACATCACGTACGATACCGTGAAGCGGACATGCACGGCCGGGTGAGCACTTGGGGTTAACTGTGAACCAATCCCGTGAGGAAACAGAAGCGCTGCAAGATGAAGCTGAAGCCGAGCACTGGGGGACTAGGCGAGGCTGGCAGCACGTGCGTTCGACGGCGGCCACGCCGGAAGTGACAACACACACTGCGCTGTTGGGAGCTGGACCGTTGACGTCTTGTTGTCCCTGCCGCAGGACAAACGTGTCAATAGCGCTGCAAGTGACCAAGGCCAATGACCAGGCCATCGACGAGTACGACCTGCACGTGGGCGCGGAGCTGCGGATAGCGGGGCGCAAGGTCACCATACGCAAGGTGGGGTGGGTGGCGAGCGGCCCACCGGCTGACGTGTACGGATTCAGTCTGTGACCACGTGCCTGTAAACTCTTTGCAACCGCCACGTGTCTCCCATCACATCCCCCATTCCTTCTCTCATCCCACCTCCCACGCTACCTCGCATCATCACCAGTCCCCTGTGCCGCCCTCCTGAACGCCCCAGCCGCCGCTTCGCTCCTTTCCACTTGCCCATCGCAGGCGGTGACGCTGGCCACGCTGACGTGGCTCGACCAGCAGGCCCGCGCCATGCTGGTGGCCAAGTACCGCCTGGAGACGGAGCTGGCCAAGTTCCGGCCCATAGTGCCGGTGAGGCGCGGGGCAGGACAGCCCGGGGGGAGCGGGGGCCGGTGCCCGGCGGCCAAGAGGCGCCCGGGTGGGGCGGAAGGGTCTGCACCAGGCAAAAGCCAGGGACTGTGAGGACTGGGTAGAGAACTTTCAGGCAGGCGACGATGGGGGCCCATAGCACGCATGTGAGAGTTTTCCAATGATTCCGCGCCTGCAGGTGCCTGGGCAGTACACCGAGGCTGCACGCGCGGAGAGATTTGACCTGAGCACACATCAGCACCTTCCCGCCGGCGGCCGCTTGAACCTGCGTGCGCTGTTCAGCTGGATACTGAACCTGGCGGAGCAGCTGCGGCAACACCGAGTCAAGCTGCCGCCCCTGCCTGACGAGGTCGTGGCGCGCGTAGGCGCGGCGGTGGAAGCGCTGCCGGGGCCGCCGGACTGGAGCCCCGACCGGCGGGAGACCGAGCGGCTGGCGGCGCAGGCGGACGCGCGGCAGCGGGACCGGGAGGCGGAGGCGCGGGCGCGCGAGGCGCATGACGAGGCGTGGCGCAACGACCTGATGAACTGGCTGTCCAACATCCCGCTGGCGCAGTCCTGCTGCGCGGCGTACACGGCGGCGAACCCGCGGCCCATCGAGACCGGGCAGCAGAAGGGCGCCGGCGGGCGGCCGCGCGCGGCCGCGGGCGCGCTTGCGTTCCAGGCCAGCGTGGTGAGCCGGTTCAACGGCAACGGCGCGGACGCGGGCCCCGGCGCCGGCGGCCCGCCGGTCACGGCCAGCGGCGGAACGCGGCCGTCGGTGTCGCGCGTGCAGAGCATGGCCAAGGGCGGGGTCTCGGGAGACGGCGGCGCGCCGACGAACCGGACGTTGGGCGGCGGGGGCGTCTCGGCGCGGACGACGGCGCCGGGGTCCGCACGACAGCCCTCTCGGCAACGAGCTGGCGTATAGTTGCAGGGTTTCGTTCAGGTGGGGCATTAGCGTGACTGGGTTAGGCATTTAGCAGAGGCAAAGACTGCGTTCGGGGCGCTGGTGCCGTAAGCTGTGACTGTGAGCTGTCGAGTCCTACATCCATCGGGCTGTAGGAGCGCGTGATTACAGCGTGGCAGCATTGTGTGCATGTGGGTGTGCGTTTGTATGTGAACAAAGGTGTTGCGGGTCGTGATGGTGGTGCAGGTGAGGGCGTGAGAGGGAGGTGCGAACTAACTTTGGTTGGTTTACAAGGCCTCGTGAAAGTTTGGTCTGTGGCTGAGGGCATCTCCCTGCGAGTATTGTTCGGCAAGGCTGTTCTACTACCGGTACTCCAGAAGTCTGCAAATGGCACCTTGGCCTAGCACATGCCAAAGTCCCAGAGTCGTGTTTCACTGTTGCACTGTCAACAAATACCGGTGCTGATAGGCTCTGGGACTGGGCTGCACCACTGATTGTACTGATAGAGTAATGACTGACTACCTCTGGGCTGCTCAGGGGCGCCCCTGTTCGCGGTACGGAAACGGACAGGCCTGTCATTGGACGATGGCCACTCGTGCAAGGCGTTAGCCTGTAACAGCTGGTTCTTCGTTTGTGCTTGCCTCCAGGCAAGCCTCCAGGCATACTAACGTCGTGCATTCGCAGTGCATTCTCCATTACAGCATGTAAAACAGGGTCACAGCGTGCCTCTGACGAAACTGCAGACGCCATCAGGGCATCACCGCAGGCAAAACCATGCTTGACTTCGACTAAACTGTGCGCAGCATCGGGAAGGTTGGTAGCAACCCAGGGGAATGGCCCTGGGCCAGAGGTAGTCCCTCCTCCGACCATGCCTGATTGTGATGCCTCATCCATATCCCCGACTGATCGGGATGCATCCACCGACGAAGCGCCGCCGCACTGCCCTAATTGCACATCGGTGTGTGCCGAACGTACACTCGTGAAACCAGCAGAAGCCGCCACTGGGAACGTGCGCTTGTCTCACCTGCAACTAGCCTGGAGCACTCGACGGCGTCCTGCATTCGCATTCTCTAGCATACACTTCGCTAACCACTCAGCCATTTTACAGCGTCATGAGCTTGCAACAATGTCATTGCGTACCGGCAGTCACCCTTGTATCTAGTTGTGAGCGTGTTCTTAGTCCACAAGTGCGAATCCACCCTGAAGCTATTGCGCTTGCGCCAATGCAAGGCCCATGGACTGCGCTAACCCGTTGCTTGCCTCGTACGTTGGACAACCAGTTGCAGCAGCAGCGGTGCAGGATCCACCAAGCCCTGTCCGCATTCAATTCAATACTTGTAACGAACACAATGGAAGCAAACCGAGCATCTTCCGGCCTATTCCTCTGCCCCCCGACCTTCCTCTGCCTATCCTCCGCCGCCTTCCGCCGCCGTCACATCCTTGAATCCATGGCGCGCTTGTCACTGCCGTCCTATGGACGGAATGTGCATTCCACAGCATTTGCACGGGCCCTTCATAACTGACTGTTACCGAATGGACTCCCGGGTTTTGGTTTATATTGGGCCCGATCACTCCTCCATGGCCACCGGTCCGGACCCCCCCTGTGCCTGCCCTGTCTGGCCTACTTGCCCCGGTTGTGAACCTATTGTAGCATCAGGCTCCATCCCTGCATCAAGCGCCCCCGCCGCTCGCCCAGCCTCTGCCACTGGCCCACCAGCCGCGGCCGCACCGCTGCCGTTGGCTGTTGCTGGGTCCCAGACCCCAGCCGCCTCCAGCTCTGCCTGCATCTCCTGCACGTGCCAGTTGGTGCCGGAAGCATGTCAAATACATTATTTGCATGACGTAATCCTGCCGGCAGAAAGATGCCAGGTTCTTTGGCTGCTGGGCGTTTGTGTTGGTCGGTCAGCTGACACACACGAGCTGTGTGAGTGTATGATCCAGTCATGTGCGTCTGCAAACCCCGCTACAAGCACGTAACCGGCGCCTGGCTACGCACCTGCAGGTGCATTCGCATGACTTGGAGCTTCTCCGTGTTGATGTGTGCACGCGCCAGTGCGTGGTAGGCGTGCAGCTCTAACCGGTGATCCGCCGTGCTGGCCTCCGCGCCGTCCTTCACGAGCTGCAGCGCCTCCTGCAGCGGGCGGTTCGTTTTGACAGCGCAACAGGGACAACGTTTGTGGCAAGTCATTGGAAGTGGCTGGCAGCTGTATACCTCTTGCCCTTGTTGCAGCAAGCGCTGGTGTACGCACGGGCACGCTTGGTGAGCGGGAAGCTCACCGCAATCGTGCACATGTAGTTCGCGCACAGCTGCTGGACCGGGCCTGCCAGTTCCGATGTGCGCCCGATGCGGGAGAAGTGATCTGTGACTTGAGCTGCAATCTGTATGCAGGATATGACTTTCTGCAGGGTGCGTGCGCGGGAGCGAGCACACAGGTCGGCGGGCTTGGACCAAGGGGCCCCGGCACGCAGCGGCAGTTCCCCGAGTGCTTCCCGCTGCCACCGAGCACCCCCCCTGCGAGCTGGAGCGGCAACGGGCGCACCTGCTCAATCTGCTGCAACCTCTTGTAGTCCTCAGTGGCCTGCGGCGTGGCACTTATCGTAGCCATGCTCGTTGCGGGTTTCCTATGAGAGAGAGTCGGTTCTTCAGCTTCACAAGTAGGGATTTTTTGGATGCGCGTCGTCAATTTTCACAGGCGCGGGCAAATGACGCTTTGAGAAAGCTTCAGAAATTTCCCCATGGCCATCCTGGAATTCAGGACAAGTGTTTTTGCGCAGAGCCACATCCCCTGCACAAAGCACTGAAAACATAGGTAGGAGCGTCAACCAGGAGGCCAGGCTTTAGAGTCGCTCGACCATCACCGCCCGAGCGGACTATTCTTGAAGAGCACTAGCCATGGCGGGCATGGGACTTTCGACGGGCACTGCCCGGTGCTACGACTGGTACATGGATTACCTGAAGGTGCGCAGCGCGCTGGTCGTCACGACCATGTTGGCTCGGCTGACACCGTGCTGGTGTTTCGCTGTGCATCTGCAGTGCATGGACGAGCGCAAGGAGCCTATGATTGCGCTACGCCGCGAGCACTGCCTGGAGTGGCTGGAGGACTACAACGAGTGCCTGCACCGGGAGAAGGAGGTAATTTCCTGCTGCTGCGGTGTGTCTCTGGGACAAATGCCCTTTGCGTCGAGTCACGACACCTCACCGGTAATTTCCTCCTCTTGCAGCGGACGCGGCGGCAGGTCATCGAGCGGGAGCGGCGTGCACAGCTCGCGGGTGGCAGCAAACCCGCAGGAGGGGGTCACTGAGGAACGGCCGTTGGCGCGGCCCGACCAACGCGGCTTCAAGGATGCACCGCTGAGCAGCTCCAGCATGGGCGCGCGGCTGCGGCTGCACCTGCACGCCGCCGGCCTGTACGGCGGGGAGACAGTGCACAGCTTGGGGGATGCACACGACTGGATGTGGCGCTTCCAGCTTAGCCAGTCGACCCCGATTATGGCGCTTGAGTGGTACGGTGCATTAGCTTGGTGGATCAGGAGGCTATGCCAGCTGCATGGAGCTGGAGCTTGTAACTTGGCTTAATGGGATGGGAGGCTATGTGGGCAGGGCAGAAGTCCAGGGTTTAGTGTGCGCGTGTGTTGATGGCTCCGGGGCCAACGACGGTGGGGCGTCGCAGGAACGCCGACGGCGCTTAGCTTGGGAGGAGCATGTAGCGATGATTATAAGATGCGGATAGCTTGATAATTCGTGCCATTCGTGGCAATACTTGATGAGGGCAAGGTACGGTACCCAGTCCGTGGTGGTGGTGTAAAAGATCACGGT
Organism: Chlamydomonas incerta; assembly: GCA_016834605.1. Lineage (NCBI taxonomy): Eukaryota > Viridiplantae > Chlorophyta > Chlorophyceae > Chlamydomonadales > Chlamydomonadaceae > Chlamydomonas > Chlamydomonas incerta. The sequence continues at coordinate 3,568,108 of JAEHOC010000001.1, read as the reverse complement.
TGCGACATGGAAGGGCCCTGCGTTCAGCAGCACGGCGGTATGGGCTCAGGCACGCGGCATGCGCGGCTCAACGCAGGAGCTTGGGGCTTTGGGCCCTGCTGGCCGCAGCCCGGTGGCACTTAGGACATGATGCAGGAGCTGTACCGCGGGCGAAGCTTGAAGCCGGTCATTAGCCTCATTTGACACGGAAGAGCTTTTGCAGCCAGACTAGCGAAGTGCTTTCGAAACGCGAATGCGACTGACGAGCAGTCTACTGACAACCAGGGATGGTGACAGCCTCCAGAGTCTCCACACCCAGTGGCCCCATGCCTAGGCTACCGGCCGCCGTTGAGGTTTCAGACCTAAGGCCCCACACCTGCGACTCTGCGAGCACGCTTGACCGAAACAGCGCATGGGAGGGGGCACGCCGTTAGTGCCCATAGACTCCTTGTTACCGATGGGCTTGTCAGTGCAAGACGCCGTTACATTCCGTGCTTGCATGCTGCAGTCTGGCGGCCATTGCCCAGACGGGCATGGACCAGGCATGAAACTATATTGCCACCTGTTGATGCCTGGTCCGGGAGTCACAGCTCCTGCCAAGGCTCCCCGCTCCCGCCTCGGATGCACCTACCCATGCGACTTTCACCACCTGGTCCCAGCGGGGCATTCTAGACGATACCGGTGACCCCTGATCCTGCCACAATGCAGTGAATACTGATACTTGCACGGCGCATGCGGCACATACAAACAGCCAGTTGCCGCGCAGCCAGTGCAATCCGATTGGTCCGATGGGCAACCTCCTTGTACTGACAGCCACAATGGCGCACACCCAGGAGAACACGCCGGAGTCACGCCATGCCGTAAAACTTGACCTCTTGCTTCGTGACATAACCCTTTAGTGTTTGTCAATGCCCACTTAACATAGGTCCCCTGCCGCATTGCCGTCCATGCCCGTCGCATCGCCGCTGAACACCTGCCACCTCGATTACAATGCCGCTCCCAGCCACGGGTCCTGGCGTCTGCCACGATGCATGAACCTCATAGTCATAACTCCCACGCTACCCACAACCGTGCGCCTTACACTTGCCCTGGACTCTGCCTTACCACCGCCCTGCTACTGACACTGCGCATGCTGGCCGCGCCTGCTCCTGCTGCAACACCAGCAGAAGCGGCAGCCGCTGCTGCTGCGCCGGCGCGCTATGCCTCCTCGATTTGCGGTAGGTTCATGATGTGGAACACCGCCTCCCGCGCCGTGAGGTTGTTGTCCAGCACCTGCGCCACCGCCGTCAGCACCGGCAGCGACACGCGGTACTTGCGCGCCAGCCCCACCACCACGCCCGCCGTCGCCACGCCCTCTGCAACCTGCGGCAGCCGGGATGCCAGCGAGGACGATTGTCAGCGACGATGCGCAGGCCGAAGGGTACCCAACCATCACCTGTCGTCACACGACACCACCTGGGACCATGCTGCAAGCATGGCAAGCGCCAAGCGCGGCAGGCACCGGCCAGCCCACCCGCGGTATCAACCACCCAGCGCCCACCCACCCATCCACACAAACACACACCTGCGAGCTGGACGCGATGATGTCCTCCAGCCGCTCGCCGCGTCCCAGCCGCATGCCCACGCTGCGGTTGCGGCTGAGGTCGCCGTAGCAGGTGAGCATGATGTCGCCCAGCCCCGACAGCCCCGACATGGTGGTGGGCTTGGCGCCCAGCTTCTCCGCCAGCCACCTGAACGGCGGCGAGCAGAGGCAGCAGGGCCGGTTGATCGGGTGCCGCAAGGCGGGCCAGGCGGAATGCGCTAGGGCTTTGGGGCCGTCGCAATTCCGGTTGCTTGTCGCATCCAAGACAGGCACGCTTTGCTAGAGTGCAGGCGTCGCACGCGATCACCCAACCCATCCAACCCATTGGCACTGCCACCCCCACATCGACCCACCCAGCAACGCATGCCCATCAAGCCGCCATCCCTGACCCGCCCGGCCCCCCTTTGCCCCTCCCCTTCGATTCGTTGGGGCTAATGCTGCTTCGGTGCGGACATGTATGCCCCCACCTGATCTCCGAGCAGCCCTGCGCTATGAGCGCCGCCAGCGCGTTGTGGCCCAGGTCCATGCCCTCCACGATGCCCGCCGCGATGGCCAGCACGTTCTTCAGCGCGCCGCAGATCTCCACGCCCACCTGCGAGGAGCCACGACCAGGTGGTGATGCATACTCATGTCCCGTGCTTTGGCTGGTGCCTGCGCCCTGCCACGTGCGTGCCGCCTTTGCACCCGCGCTGGACGCGCACCTATGCTGTGTCTGCAATTGATCACGTCAGGAGCTACCGCTGGAAGCCCTGGCTTCCGAGTTCCGAGGCCCTGAGCTCAGCGCCCCACACTCAGCGCCCCGCACCCACCACGTCGGTGGTGGTGTTGACCCGCATGGTGGGGCTGGCGAACAGCGCCTGCACCGTCCGCGCCAGCTTGGCGTCCTTGCACGCCGCCACGACGCCCGTGGGCCGGTTCTGCATCACCTCCTTTGCGAACGACGGCCCCGACAGGAACACGGCCGGCTGCTTGCGTTCCAAGGCGCTGGGGATGAGCTCCGACATCATCTGCCCGCTGCCCACCTGCGCATCCACCCCAGGGCGAGGGCGGCCGTATCGTTGCAATGGCGCGTTCTCCATTTCAAGCGTGTCAGGGTTACGTTCAGTGGAGCAGGAATGGCAAAAAGCTTTGCGCAACCCCTCGCCGCGTATGGCTTGGTTTAGGCGCGCCGTGTGGGCAGCTGGGCGCGCGCACCTCCAGGCCTTTACTGACGCAGATGATGGGCACCGAGGACGGCAGGTACTCCTTAATGCCCTGCAGCGCGCGCCACACAGCAGAGCACAGTGCAGTACGCATGGGGACGTCGGCACATCCATTGCGGAACACTAGATTGGTGGGTGCCGTCCTGCTGCCGCTTCGTGCCAGGCCCTCGGAAGGAAGCCCCTCAGCGTAATGCGGAGCAGTCATACATGCAAGCATTGCGACTGGGCGCTCAGGTACTGCACAGGAGCAGAGCCGGCTAACGCATGCAGCTGGCAATAGGATAGGATGGCGCGCGAGTGGGAAACCTCTAAGTTTAAGCCTACATCTACCTGCAGGAATGCACGAGATGATTGAACAGGCACGGCGTGCACCGCATACTGCGCGCCCACAATGGCCTCCGGCGCGTGTGTAGTTGCGCGCACGTTGGGCGGCATCTTGAAGCCCTGTGCGGCACATGTGAGGGCGCGGGGTGCAACGTCGGTAAACGCAAGGTTTTTAAGCCTGCTGTTTGGCTATGTTGCAAGGACGCGAGCCTCCCGTACGTACGGCGGCGTTTCTGCGAACATGCCCGGTCCCAGTGCCAACGCCAGGTCACCGGCACGGCCAGTGGCTGCGCCTTTGGCAGCCCCACCAGTGTGTACGCCAAACCCCGCCAAAACACTTTCACAGGACACATGAGCTCCTACTGTTATAGCCACACCTTCAGGTAGCGCGTGTTTTCGTGCAGCTGGTTGATGTCCTTGCACAGGTAGGGGTCGCGCACCAGCAGCACCACCTCCAGGTCGGGCTTTTGCCGCGCGAGGGCGCAGCCCATCGCCGTGCCGAACGAGCCCCCGCCGAATACCACGATTTTCTTTGCAGCTTCGAGGGGGCTGCCCGCGAGCTTGCGCGTGTTGAACACCTTCGACCACCGCATAAGGGCATCCCACGACTCCCGAATTTGGTTGCGCTGTGCCGGTGGGTAGGCGAAGCCGTTGCCTGTAACCACCGCGCTGCTGCTGGTGGTTGCGCTGTGTGCCTCCACTCGCCGGTACTCGTCCCTCAGTTTGCGCAGCGCTTCCTCGGGCAGAGTCCCACATTCGGGCACCGACGAATCCTCCGGGTCCGATTGCACCAGTTCGCCCTCCTCGGCGCGGTGGGTGAGTGACAATGGTAAAGTGAGCACCTCCTCTTTCAGCGCTGAATGGAGTCGCTGAGTCGGCTCCAACGCTTGCATCGGCTCGCCTCTGGAGGCCACCGCGCATGGCGCAAGCTTGTGCAAGCTTCTAGAATTGTGTGAAGTATTGCTTGGCCGCGCTGGCCCACATGGTACGCGCACTGGGCAGGCCCGGCCGCTGCGGTGGCCAAACGCTTGCTGCGCCCCGCCACAGGAGGCCGCCTGCCTCAGCATCATGTCTAAGTCTCAACTATTTATGAAAATCCTTGTTGGTTTAACTTGCACATCTAGGCGCGGGCGAGCGAGGTGCAACGAACGAACAAGTGACGTGTGCTTCTTTGACTGCTAACTCGAGCTTCTGCTGCTGCAAGTAGATGATTTTGCATGCACAATGCAATTCGCCTGAGCTGGACGCGTCTTGCCGTGGCGGTTCCGTTTTGGGGTCCATGCATTTGCATTTGGCCCGCGATTGCGAGCTCACGCACAGCGTTTCGTCGTGCATTATTCTTACTGCTAGTTCCAAATAACAGAAATACCATTTAACTGCACCGATCGAAAACATACAAGTGATTGGGGGGCGCTTTCTGCTCCAGTCCCGCTTTCTGCTGCTGTTTACACCACAACCGTTTCAACATGTCGTTATCTCGCTCCGGATTGCGCCTGCTGGCGCGGTGCACGGGTGGGCCCAGCGCTCAAGCGGCCCAATCTAGTCTAGTATCAGGCTTTCCAGCCACGACAGCGTTTCGGCGGACTCTGGCGACCGGTGGAGAAGAGAAGGTGCGCAGCCTGGTGAAGGGTTGGTGCGTGCGGCGAGCAGACGGCAGACGTGGGGGTCTGTGAGTCAAGTGCTGAACCCCCACGTCCGCCTGCTGCGTCTGTTGGCTGCTACGCGCACCGTTCTGTGCTAGGCAGACCTGGTGGCTACACGGCCTGATATTGTCCTACGCCACTGCTGCGCCCGGGGGGAAGCCAGGTTGCTTGGGCTGCGCGCATGCCTGACCTCCACGCATGCATGCGCCTGCAGGTCGTGAACCTGGAGCGGCAGAACGCCGAGCTCCAGAAGCAGCTGGCGGCCATGCAGCAGCAGCTCGCGGCCATGAAGGGGACGCCGTCGGTGCGTCTGTGGGATTCTTGCCGGTTGAAGGGTGGGCGGAGGGAGAGGGATAGGAGCATCCTGCAACAGCAGGCAGACTCCTGGGCTAGACAAACGTGCAGCTGTGCAGGCTCGTGAACACTTCCCTTCCCTGTCTGCAGGGGAGTACTGTTCCGCCACCGCCGGGGTCTCCTGCTGGGCACGACCCCGGCTCTTCCGCCTCTACCTCGGCAGCCACAGCTGTTGCCTCTGAACCCGCTGCTGCCAAGTCGGCCGCTACCTCCGTGTCCAGCTCAGCCTCGGACGCGTCCGCCTCCGCTAGCTCGGCGTCGCAGGCGGACCCCGCGGCTGACCCCGACGCCGGCTATGTGCATGGTCACTTCTCACGGACGGAGCAAATGCAGAAGCTGCAGCCCATCCTGGAGCAAGCGGAGCGCCGCCACGCGTACGAGGGGCTCACAGCAGGTCAGTCAACTAGCGGCGGGCGGGCGCGGGCCGGGCGGGGGCGGTGACATTCATGGTAATGCCACGCTGGAATCAATGGTACCGGCGTGCTGTATGCATGGCTGTAGCGGGTGTCAGGGGCGCAACTGCTGATCTGCTGGCTGGTAAAGCCGGCCGGTGGGGAGGTCGATTTGCAGGACGGGTGCAGATCCAGCGCAGCCCTGCCTGTCGAGCCGCCGCCGCTGCCTCCACACCACGCCACACCACACCAAGTCCCACCTGCGCATGCTGGTCCTGCAGGCGGCACCGGCTACGGCGCGTGGAGCTACCTGTACGACAACCCCTTTGCGCGCATGTCGGGCGTGCTGCTGCACCCGGTGCGGCAGGTGCTGCGCAGCGTGGTGCTGCCGGGCGTGCTGGCGCGGCTGCAGACCATGGCGGAGCGCATGGTGCGGGAGGAGGTGGAGCACAACTTCGATGCGGAGGAGGTGGGTCGCGAGGGCGCGCTGGGTGGGAGCAGCGGCGGGCGGGCGGCTGGGCTCTTGGCGGCACATGACCATCTCGGGACAGCGGCGCTGAGGTCACATGCTTTATCCAGGCGGTTGCACTTGCATACGGAGTGTCAACAGTACCGTTAGCATGCATGCATCGCTACATAGTGTGCGGCAGGTGCTGCGGGTGCCTTTGGGACAACTTTGCGGTGGGTTGCTTACTTGTGTCTGCGGCTGCTCAATCTCAATGCATGGTGCAGTTCCTGGAGGGCGTGCGCGAAGCGGTGCCGACGTTCTACGAGGCTGTGGCGGCAAACGACGTGGACACGCTCCGCCGCATGGCTTCCTCAAAGGTACCTGCCTGCTTGGGTGGGGGGCAGGCAACGCCGTGACCAGCATGCTGTGTAGTCACACTACACACCGTAGTACTCGATGCTAGCGGCGACGTGCGGCACGTGCCTTGTTAATTCTTGTCCTTGTGCTTGACTTCGCACGGTGCAGGCGGTGGAGGCGGTGGAGCGGGACCGCAAGCGGCTGCTCGAGGAGTCGGGCCTGGTGGTGCGCTCTGTGGCGGCGCATGTGACGCACGCAGCCATCGGTGGCGTCAACCTGTGGGGGCCGGCCTCCATGCGGGCGTTCGCACCCGAGTGGTTGGAGCCCAGCACTAGCGGTAGCAGCGGCAGTAGCAGCAGCAGCGGGAGCAAGCGCGGCAAGAAGCAACCGGAGCCGGCCAAGGCGGAGGCGGGTGCGGGCAAGGACGCGGCTGGGGAGGCCAGCACGAGCGGGTCAGCGAAGAAGGACGCGGCTGCTGCTAGCTCCAAGAAGAGCAGCAGCAGTAGCAGCAGCGACGACGACGTGACCAAGTCGTGGCTGGTGATGGTGGTGTCGCTTGATGTGAAGCTGGATGTGGTGTACGGCCTGGTGGGCGTGCAGGGCTCGGGCGGCGACGGCGGCAGCGGCAACAGTGCGGACATGGAGGCGAACAGTGTTGTGCGGCGGCACGGGACGTGGCTGCTGGCGCGCGGGCCGCTGCCCAAGGGAGCGGTCAACAACCTGGACAGCCGATGGCGCGTGCTGGCATGGTGGTGAACAGTTTGGGGCACGTGCTCCAGTTGCGCATTGTTGGGTTGCTGGCAGTCAGCAGGGTAGATAGATGCGTTCGATTAGGCAGGCGTGCCAGTCATTGGCTTTGAGTCCGAGCTGCTGCAAGCGCAGCACGCGCCGAAGGCATGTGTCGAGAGTGTGTAATGCCCTGCAGCACGATTCTTGCGAACCCTGACCCTGACCCCCAACCCTGACCCCTGCGAACCCTGACCCCTGCAAACCCCTGCGGGAGCTGTCGACCTGTTACATATCTATGCCATTAACGCGTCAACGCCGTCCTGAACGTCAGCGTCCGCTTCATACGAGTCAGATCAGCGCATCTGTCTTGTTCACCGAGCCGATTGCAATGCACCTGGCAAGCCAGTCATCAGCATGTGCACGCGACTTGTATTGCAGCCGCGACCAGGATGCCAGGCGCGGAGCGCGCACGCATCTATCCCAATCCATATCAAGCGCCAGCGCACCACCACCCAGCCAGCGCCACTGCGCCATTCCCACATGGGCACCTCCACAGCCCCTCCCCGTACATTTTCCTCCTGCAAGTTGTCCAGTGCCCAAGAAACCCATTCCCTAGTGCCCATCCACACTGCCCATCCACCCGTCCAGCCAGCCAGCCACGCACCCACCACCGCTACGACAGCAGGCCCTCTCTCGCTCTACCGCTTGAACACGGTGGCCCATCCCTTGAGCTCGTGCTTGAACGCCGCCTCGTAGTCCCGCAGCGCCTTCTTGGTCTCCTCGTTCTGTTCCGTGGGCGGCGGCAGGAAGAACGCGCTGCGCAGCAGCATCTTCTGCGTCTCCGTCAGGTGCGTGGGGAACAGCAGGTCGATCTCGATGACCAGGTTGCCGCGCGTCGAGGGCGTGGCGGGCAGCGGCATGCCCTCGCCGGGCACCGTCAGCGAGGAGCTGGGGCGCATGATGTCGGAGATGGGCACCTTGAGGTCGCGGTCATCCAAGGTGCGGATCTCGAGGGTGGTGCCGATGAGCGCGTGGTGCAGCGGCAGCGTCACCTTGTGCACCAGGTCGGAGCCGCGGCGCACGAAGCGCGGGTGCGGCTTAGGCTTGAGCACGAACACCACCGGGCCCGGCTCCTTCTTGGGCGTCTTGTTCCCTTCCCTGCGGCGCAACGCAAGCCGGGGCCCGGCCAGTCAGCAAGCCGTGCAGCCATTGCGTACGGTACCCGGCGCAGCTGCGCGCACGCGATACGTCGCCGCCGCACGCGCGTAGGTGTCAGGCTGCCTACCAGAAGCGTCGCATGTAATCGTCCCAATCGCCCCAATCCACAGCAGAGCTCCCTTGGAGGCGGGCTACGTGCTTGCGCTTGTGGCGTTTGAGGCCCTCCCCTCCCCCCGCCCTGACTCACCCCTCGAACACGAAGCGCGTGCCAGTGGGCAGCCCCGGCTTGACGTCCACGGTGAGCTGGCGCTCCTCCTCCACGTACTCGCCGCTGAACAGCAGCACCTTGCGCTTGTGCGCCACCTTCTTCAGGCAGCCGTGGAAGATCTCCTCCAGAGACAGCTCCAGCGGGTACTGCAGGGCAACAAGGGGTGCGGAGGCGCCAGGATGCTCATTGAGGCTACGCCCGCAGTCCTTCTGCAGGGACAGCACTTGGTCGTAGCGCTAAGCTGCCCACAGGCCGACGAGACAGCTCATTGATGTTCTACGACACCCTGCTGCCCTTGCCGCTGGCGGGCGGTCAATGTTTACGTTTTCATCCTCACCACTTTGTTCTTGCCGCGCGCGGGCGCCTCCTCCGACGTCATGGACTCGAACTGGTTGGACAGCGCCTCCAGCGCCTCGTAGGGGTTGGCGGTGCCGAAGAAGCGCTCAAACACCGCCTTGGGGCTCTCCTCCGGGTTGAACCGGTACATGGGGCCCTTCAGGCCTGTGCGACCAGGCGGAGGGCGGGCCGCGGGGCACAAGGTGGGATGTCAGGTCGTGCACGCATTCTGGCTTCGGGCTGGTGCATGTGGTGTTGATTTGGTGAGAACGGGGCTTGGCCCCCGAAACCCCTCGCAGTCAGCATTGCACTGTCCGATTTCCGTAGCCCTGGTAGACCTTCAATGCACGCCACGCGCGGCTCACCTCCGTTGCCATCGGATATCCCGTCCTTCAGCGCGTCCTCTCCGTACAGGTCGTAAAAGCCCTTTGTTTTGGCTGCAAAGACCCAGGTGTGCAGCAGCGGGGGCGGTCAGTATCTCCAAGGCGAACGCGAGGGATCAGTCCGACGGCACCAGAGTGCACGGCACCACGTCAGGCGCAGTCCTCCATGGTGCGCATGTTCTGCACACCATGCGCCTCGCCAGCAACCCGACTCACGATCGCAGAGCACCTCGTACGCCTCGCAGATGCGGAGGAACTCATCGCCCGCAGCCCCGTCCTTGTTGATGTCTGGGTGGTACTTGAGCGCCAGCCGACGGTAGCTGGGGGGGGGGGGCAATGCATGACAAGCGCACTGCGTGTCAGTCCTTCCCACCGCCTTCATGTCGAGCTGCTGCTGCTGCTTCTTGGCCCATGACTGGTGCCGATGCGAACCCGCGTGCCACCGCTGCTCAGGCGCCCTTTGGCAGGGTATGCCACGGGCCGCGCGCGCCCTAAGCTTCCCCCACTCACGCTCGGCGAATATCAATGTCATTGGCACTCCTGCGGCATTGCATGCGCGGGCACGCGCAAGTGGTGAGGTGCATGCGGACATCCACATCTTGCTGGCTCTTAAACTCTGAGCCGGACGGATAGGACTAAGGGTGTCACGCATCCACATGTAAGCCGAACACACCTTGTGAGGCCCATGACCTCGTAATAGTCCAAGCCCCGCGTCATTTTGCTGATAGCCGCTCGGCAGACGCGAAAAATACACTACACCTTCCTTCTATACAACGTAAGTTATGCCTACAGAGCTCAAAAGGAGCTCGCCGGCGGTTTCGCTCAAAGCCTTGGGGCCTTGCTGTGTGGACAGGCTTTGATTGGTGTCAACTGATGTTATATGGAATTTGGTAGTGAATGTAAGTCAAAAAGAAGCTTCAGTTGCCCGTCGAAGAGCCTGCGACTCGTGCGCCTCTTGTAGCGTATTCTCCCGTGATGTGGTCGATTTGATTGTTGGTGATATTGTAAGTTTGACAGGTGCACGCATCAGGCAAAGCGAGGCTGATTGCAAACTCGGCCCGAATCGTTTCATCAAGCATGAGCTCTGGGCGCGATCCCAAAACCAAAACAAACACCTTCATAAAAACGATTGCTTGTCATAATCAAAGCGTGCCTTAGGCTAATAGGGCCACGATGAACGAAGACGAGGATGGTTTGGTCGGGACCGGCCCGCAAGCGCTGGACATATTGGCGGGGCTGGCTTCTTTGGGCATTGCGCCCTCGCTGCGCGAACAGGTGCAGCAAGCGCTGGCCGACCTGACGCACGCGGCGGGAGCGGTGGCTGCCGACGCGGCATACCCTGACACGCCCGGCACGGGCGCGCGGGTAACATCGGGGGCGTCGGCGTCTACGTCGACAAGCAGCGCAAAGGACAGCACGCTACAGCGAAAAATAGCAGAGCTTGAACAGAAGATGACTATGTCGCGAAGCATCATGAAGAAACTGTACCATAAGAACGTGGAGCTTGAAAAGGAGCTAGCGGTTGCGCGGGTGAGGGCTTGGCGTGGCGCACGCGCATACACCGCAGCAGTGCGGCATTCCTGCAGGCCACCCCTGAAGCCTTTCGCCGTGCACGTGGAATGTAGGCAAACCAGCATGGCGTCGACCTGGTACCGCCGCCCACCGCCGGGCCAGGCTCAGGCAGCAGCAGGCCGGGCACATCGATTCGTCCGTCCACGACGGCTTCGGCGTATGGAGCCGGCGACGCTGGCCCAATGGCTCAGGCGCTACAGGTGCGCGCCGCACTCCGCTGGCTGCTACTTCTAGTATCCGCTTGATTCTCTTCACGTTCTGGTGGTTGCAAACTGCAAAGTGCGCGGTGCCTGCGCACCCTTCCCACGCCAACGTACCGCACATCCTTCCACAGGAGCGTGACCTGACGATACGGCAGATGCAGCAAGCGCTGGAAGCCGCCCGCAGGCGCTGCTCGCTGTTGGAGCTACAGCTGGCCGGCGGGCCGGCCGGCGGTGGTGCCGGGCCGGGGGCGGGGCTGGGGGCGGCCGGCGGCAAGGGCGTCAGTGCGGACAGCCTGCGGGACCTGCTAGCCCAGTCGGCGCTGCACCAGCAGAAGTACAAGCAGATCCGAGAGGATTACAACCGGCTCTTGAACAAGTGGGTCATTTCGGTTGTGTGTGTTCACAAGAGATGTGTGTAATCACGGCCTTCAGTCGCCGTACCGAGTCCCCTGAGCGAGATGCGATAACCTGTATGTTGTCGCCGGTTTGCACGGTGGCATGTGGCGCTTTAGGGAGCGTGCTGTGTGGCGTATTGGTTATTTGGCTGCATAACCAGCCCTGCGCGCATACCCTGATGCAGCTGGCGACCTACAAAAGCTCCGAGTAACGCAGCTTACACTGCCCCCTCGCGCGGAACACAGGCGCGCCAGCACGGTGGCGGGCGGCTCCCGCTCCACCACGGCGACCGCAGTGGCGGCGCGGACGCTGGTGGACGACCTGCAGAAGCGGCTGGCGGCGGAGGTGCAGGAGCGCGAGGCGGAGGCGGCGCTGTACAGCGCGCGGCTGTATGAGAGCGAGAAGGCGCTCAGCGACTGGTGCGTGTTGGCGCCTGGGCGGCATGGCATGGCCATGCCCACTTGGGCCTGCTGACGGCGGCGGGCAGGGGGTGCGACAGGGATCAGTCGTGGGTATCACTTTTGGTGGTGGCCTTCAAGCATTTCCGCGAGCTTTTGCCTGCCGTCCTGCACTGGCGCTTTGCCACCCATCGGGCAGGTACGTCGAGAAGCGGCTGCTGGAGGAGCACATTGCGCGGCTGAGTGCCGAGGTGGCGGAGCGGGACAAGATAGACGCCGAGATCGAGGGTTGTGTGGCATCGCTGCTGGAGCGGCTGCGCGCTGTGGAGGCCGACAATGAGGCGCTCCGGGCACGGGCGGTGGCGGCGGGGCTACCTGTGGACGTGGGTGGCAGCGGGGCAGGGGAAGAAGGGGACCGAGGTACTCGAGCAGGGACGCCGGCAAGAGGGGGGGCAGCTGCGGGCGCGGGCGCAAACGCGCACAAGCGTGGCTCGGCGGGAGCGGATGTGCTGGTGGTGCGGTGAGGGCTCGGCACCAGTCGCGGCTTCTTACGAGCATTAGGATTTAGGACTGGTCGAAAGTCGGACTGTGGCTGTGCTAGCTGTTACGCTGGCGACGCGCCTGTCGCTGCTTACAGTCGCACAACCGTATGTTACAGTGCCCTCCGCGTGGGCGTCATGCCCTCAGAGTCCCCAACCCAGCCTCGCCACCAGTGTCTCCCCGAGTCCTGTAGCACGTGTCCAACAGTGCCTGGTCAGTGACGCCGCTGCGCTCCCACATGCCGGCCACCCGTGCCAACCACATCCCCAGCACCGGAGTCTCCGGGAGCTGCGGCGCCAGGGGCATCCGGAAACCCCAAGCAACACATCCACACAACAGCCAGCAACGGCTCCCTCGTGATGCCCGCGATCCATTTCACTGCAAGCGCGGCATGGCCGCCATCACGAAGCGTGTAGCACCATCGCGCCATGCGCAAAAAAAGCTTTGTATACCTCAAACCCTGCCCATCAACAGCTTTGCATGCCCATCGCACATGCCTAGACTGCCACTGCCAGCCCTACCGCCGAGCCGACCTCAACGGCACGCGCCCTGCGCCGTGCTGCCCCCGCAAACCGTCCCATAACTCAGCCAGAGCAGCAGCCTACCGAGGCGCCTGGCCGCGCCCCGCCGCCGCCTGCATCTGCAGCAGCCGCTCCAGGTCACTGCCCGGCATTGCGCCGCCCGGCGCCGGCGGCCCCGACATGCCGGGCATACGCCCCTGCCCGCCGCCCGCCGCCTGCAGTGCAGCCGCGGCGTTGAGGATGCGCGCCAGGTCCGAGTTGCCGCCCGCGCCGCCCGGCGGACCGCCCACCATGCCCGGCGGGGGCATTCCTTGCATTCCAGGCATGGGGGGTGGGCGGGAGCCGCCGGCCGCCGCCGCAGCGGCGGCTGCCGCTGCCGCCAGGGCGGGGTTAACGCCGGGCGGCCAGGCGCCGGAGGGCGGCGGGAAGCCCCCGCCCGGCATGCCCGGCATGGGCGGCATGCCTGGGAAGCCGCCAGGCATCATGGGCGGCCGCTGCTGCGGGGGCCCGCCAGGCATGCCGGGCGGCGGCCGTGCGCCGGCCTGCATGGCCTGAAGCTGTTGGAGGAAGGCGTTGTTCGGGCCGCCCTGAGGGGGCGCGCCGGCATTGCCGCCACCCGCACCCGCCATCAGCTGCTGCAGCAGGTTCGCACCCGCCTGCTGTTGCTGCTGCGTCGGCATCGGTGCTTGTTGTTGTTGCTGCTGCTGCTGCTGCTGCTGTTGCTGCTGCTGTTGTTGTTGCTGCTGCTGCTGCTGCTGCTGCTGCTGGTGTTGCTGCTGCTGGTTATGTGCTTGTTGCAGCATTTGCTGCAGCTGAGAAACCATGTTGGGGCCCTGGCCTCCAGGCTGCTGATGCTGCTGCGGCGCCTGGCCAGGGCCGGCGTTTTGCGGCGGGCCCTGGCCCGGCATGTGCATGAACCCGCCCGGCGGCATTGCATGCGGCGAGGCGCCCTGCTGCTGCCCCATCTGCAGCTGCTGAAGTTGCTGCTGCAGCTGCTGAAGAGGCTGCTGATGTTGCTGACCCGGCCCAGGGCCGAAGGGCGGCCGTGCGCCAGGCATGGGCGGCTGGCCGGGGCCGGACGCGAAGAACGGCGGCATGCCGGGGGGCATGCCGGGCGGGGGCTGCATGCCCATGGGGGGCATGCCAGGAGGAAAGCCCGGCATTCCTGGCGGCGGCATACCACCGCCTGGCTGCTGCTGATGCTGCTGCGGCGGCCCCTGGCCGGGCTGGTTGCGGCCGAGCTGGCCCAGCAGCATCGCCAGTTGGTCGTTGGGTCCGGCCTGACCGGTGATGCCAGGCATCGGCGGCGCGCCAGGCTGCTGCTGCTGGCCCGGTGGCGGCGGCCCAGCGGGAGGCTGCTGCTGGCCTGTGGCTGGCCCGGGGCCGTTGCCGGGCTTGCTGCCCTGCGATGCCCGCGCGAACAGCGCGTGCAGCGGGTGCGACTCCGGCAGGCTCCGGATGTTAATGCCTTGCTGCTGGGGTTGCCCCTGCTGGGGTTGCCCCTGCTGGGGTTGCCCCTGCGGCTGCTGCTGCTGTCCCTGCTGCTGCTGCTGCTGCGCGTTGGGAGTGGGCGCGAGTAGCGCCTGCAGCTGCGGTGGCAGCTGGTTGGCACCGGCCGGGCGCGCGGGCGGCGGCGCGCCCGACGAGGCTGATGCAGCGGCAGTCGGCGGCGCGGGGCCGGGTGCCGGCGGCGCCGCAGCCCCATCCGGCTTGTTGTGCTGGGAGAACAACTGCACACACCACACAGCATAAGCAACGTCAGCTTCACCTAAATATGCTCAAGCGCAGGTGCAGGTAAACGTCGAGTATGCGTGGGAGGCAACTTCACGAATGCAGCCTTCACTCACCGACGGTGTTCCCCAGATGCTGCTGAGGCCGCCGCCAAAGCCTCCGCCGCCGGGGCCACCCTGTGGTGGGCCGCCCATGCCTTGCGGGGGCCCAAAGCCGCCACCACCACCGGCGCCACCCATGCCGCCGCCACCAGGTTCCCCGAAGGCGTTACGGACGCCCTCGGGTATCGACGACACGAGCGGCATGAGCGGGATGCCAGGCAGCGTCGGCTTAGGCGCAGCGTTGGCGTCCGTGGCGGGGGCTCCGCCGGCAGGTGCAGCACCAGCAGTAGCATGCTGCTGCTGCTGTGGCGGCGCGGTTGCGGAGCCCTGCTCCGGCCCGCTGCCGGCAGGCGCGGCCGGTGCAGGGGGCTGCTGCAGCGGCACCGCAATGGGCGTGGGTGCCGGCGGCGCGGGAGCGGGCGCGGTCGTGTCGCCGCTCTTCTTCAGCATTCCAAGCAGCGCCTTGCCGGCGGCGTTGCCGCTACCGCCGCCGCCCAAGAGTGCTCCCAGACCACCGCCGCCGCCGCCTCCTGGAGCGGCACCGCCGCCACCGCCACCAGCGGGGTGCGCAGGCGCCGCTGCCGAGGCAGCTGGCCCAAAGCCCGGCGGTGGCGTGGGCGGCGCATGACCGCCGAAGCCGGGCGGTGGCGCCACTGCAGCCATGGACACACGGCCACGCCGCTTCATGGTCATCACGCTACCGCAACTGATGCCAGGGCATGACAAGCCCCTAATGACCATTTCGAGCTATCCTAGTCCCCCAGCTTGCAACCACCACACCCCGCGCCGTTAGCCCAACCGCCCCACGCAATCCCCAGACTCACCCGGCTTCGCAGGTGTGCTGGGCCCGCCCGCCATGCGCCGCTCCAGCTCCTCCACGCCCATGGCACCGCGCATGGGCCCGCCCGCCGGCTGCTGCTGGTGCTGCTGGGGCCCCGGCTTGCCGTGGCCGTGGCCGCGCCCCCGGTGGTCGTCGTCGTCCTCCCGCAGCTCGTCCAGGTCGATCTCCTCCACATCGAACAGCCCGTGCTTGGGCTTGGACGCATCCTTCACGGGGGGCGCAGCAGCGGCGTAAGAAACACGCACGACTCAGCCGCTGGTTGGCTGCCTGGGCTGCTGCCATGTGGAGGCAGCGGCGGCCCTGCCACAGCAGGACACGGCAAGGGCTCACCTTCTCCTTGTTGGCCATGGCGCGGAAGGCCTGACGCTCGCGCTCCACGTCCGCCGCCGTGAGCCGCCCACCGCCACCGCCGCCGCCACCACCGCCCCCGCCACCACCACCACCACCACCGCCAACGGGGCGGCCGCCGCCCGGCGGGCCGCGCTCGTCGCGGCCGCCCGGCGGGCGCCGGCCCTCCGCCTCCTCCGCCATCCACTCTGGGTCGTGGCCGCTGCAAGCAAATGAGTGCTATGCTTAAGCAGCTGGGAACCATCAATCAATTAAGATGACATGCGCCACGCCGCTCTCCCTTTCTTTTGCTTTGGGCGTGTTTCCCACAGCTCCCACGCCTCCTTCATCCCACATCCACAGCCGCTACCAGGCCCTGGGCGCCTGCAGCTCACCCGTGGTGGTCGCGGTGGTAGTCGCGGTCGCCGTAGTGGCCGCGCGGCGGCGGTGGCGGCTCGTTGCGCCGCCGGTCCGTCCAGCGGCCGCCTCCCTCATCGTCGCCCTCGCGGCGGCCCCACCGGTCGACGCCGCGCTCACGCTCCGTGACGGCGCCGTCGCGGGCGGGGGGCTCGCGCTCCCGCGCCGTGGCGAAAGGGGTCTCGCGCTCGCGCTCAGGGGCCCGGCGCTCGCCGTCTTCGCCGCGCCACCTGTCGGGGTCCGTGCGCGTGTAAGTTACTGCTGCTGCCGTCATCAGCCCGCGAGCTAAACGCACTTACACACGGATGCGCACGCGGTGCGAGATCACACGGTGCACGAGGCGGCTTGTACTCAGCGAATGCGCACCTGTCGTCCTTGCGGACCCAGGCGCTCTCCTTCTCGCGCTCCGGCCCCCAGCGGCCGCCGCCGCGGGCGCTGAGCCCTCCCCGCTCGGCCAGGCCGGGTGGCCCAGTCGGCGAGCGGGCCACCTGCAGAACGGAATGCCGGGTTGGAGGCACGCGTCGCTCGTTGCACAAGGCGACACCCAGGGTCCGCCCGGCCACGCCCAATCACGTGCTGCAGCGCCCGTGCAAACTGTGCCGCCTACCTCCCACGCTTCACGGCCGCCACGTGGGTCCCGGTCGCGCAGCTCGCGCTCGTTGAAGCTGCTGCCCAGCCGGTCGTCGGCGCCGCGGCCCCAGGCGGTGCCGCGCTGCGACTGCGGCAGGCTGCCGTTACGCTCCATGCTGGAGCGAGCGGGGGGCTCGTCGTCGCCGCCGGGCATGTCCACCAGCTTACTGCGGATGGGCACTGCGTGCGGGGTAGAGCCAGAAGCGGCAGGGTGTTGGTGGGGATGTGTTCAGTGGTTCCAGGCCCCGCGGGCTCGCGTGTGTCTCGGACACCAAAGGATGAGGCTTGGAGACCACCCATGCACACACACCCTGTCACCATGCAGCTGCTTTGCCCTGAGTCGAGTGCAATATGGTGCCCGGCACGGCCGCGGGTGGGTGGGTGCACGACCCGAGCTCCCCGAGCCCCCCACGTACACAAGGCCGCACCTGGGTACGCAGGCCTCGCAGGGCCGTCTCCCCCGCGCAGCCCCTTTGCCCACGCAGGTTTGAAGCTGGGTCCGTCGTCTGCCGTGCCGGTGGAAAAGCTCCGCTCGAAGGAGGACCGCTCCGAGTCGATGGTTGCGGGGTCGATGAGGCTGCGAGGCAAAAGCCCGGCACCGTTACCCTCTTGCGCGATCTGAGGCCCGACACAGCTGTCTCTGCTAGCTTAATCCACTAGATGGCTCCGGCATGCGGCAAACACACAGGTCCCGCGGAGTGCTGACAGTGCTCACCTGAGCTCTGCAAGGCTCACGCCCTTGGGCAGCGGCTTGCCCTCGCACTTCCGCCCAATTTCCATAAGCTCATTCCTGTCATGGGTCGAACAGAATGTGAATCAAAATGACTCTCCCTCGTCTCGATCCCGGGAGCCCTGGCTCACCGTTCATACTTCAGCGGGGGCCTCGAGCTGGCCTCTCCGCTTGCATCTTGCTCCGCCATGTCACCCCCAAGCGCGGGCGGCTATCACTGGGGGCTCGGTGAAAACTTCCCGAAAACTTCGCGCAGAGACTATTGCTGAATACCTGGAGGTGTTGAATGATACACGTTCGCGCAAAAGATTTATGTGTTCGTGCCTCTGCCTGCCCTGCCCAGGGTTAGAGCCCAAACCATGTCTGCAACACTCATGCACAGCGGCATCGTTAATTCTCTTGTCCAGCTCAAATCCACTGGCTGGCAGTGACAACTAAGCAGCGTTGTAAAGACACGCACAGGGCACCAGGGTCCCAGCCGAGCTCTCTCCCTCTTTTCCTCTAGGACTCGATCGATTTGCCGACTCCTTTTAGCAAAATCATATACGATTCGCATCGAGGCTGATTGCTGCGCATCAAGACTAACGAAAGGAGGATGCGAGGCCGGGGCCTGGCCCTCGCGAGCCTCGCACACAGGCTCCGCGCCGGAGGCGGGCGCGAGAGTGCTGCTATCGCATCAGATGCTGTGCACGCGGGTCAGGGCGCCTGGGGGCAGGGGGGCCAGCTCACAGCAGGGCAGGGCGCCACGACACCCGCCAACGGTCCGTGGCCAAGCCACCTTTGCCACTCGGCCACGGCGTCGCAGCCGCAAGGCGGCCGCGCCGCAGTGCGTGCTTTCAGCAGCAGCGCTGTGAAGCAGGCGCAGCCGCCCCCGGTGTTCGCGGTTTCGGGCGTGCCGGAGGGTTCCAGTGAGGCGTCAGACGACCTGCACGAAAAAATGACGCCACGGGCTGTGGTCGAGCTGCTTGATAAGTGAGACGCCGCACCGTGGCGCTGTGGCGTGGAGTTTGGGGGGAGGGGCTATATTTGTGAAAACCATGGATGGGGAGTTATGTGAGCACAGAGGTGAAAACTATGGGTGGGGAGTATGAGAGCACTTGGGCGTGGCGGTTGGTTGCATGCGGAAGACCAGGACGCTTGCACAGCCAGCCTGTTTCCTCAGCCGGGGCAGCGGGCCGTTGGTTAAGACTAGACGACATAGCATGCGTGCCGCGGTAACTGTGGATCAGCGTTTTCTGACCATCCCAGTACTCATTTAACTACACACCGTAGGTACATCATCGGGCAAGACGACGCCAAGCGGGCGGTCGCTGTGGCGTACCGCAACCGCTGGCGCCGCAAGCGCGTGCCGGCCTCCATCCGGGACGACATCGTGCCTAAGAACATTTTGCTCATTGGTGAGCGGTTCGACGGACTGCTGTATGCGGCGCCAGGGCTGGGATCGGCACGGGGTGGGGGCAGCGCCGGCCTCCAACCTGCCTCAACGGATGTGGTGCTGCCGTGCTGGCCTTATTAGCGGGGTGGTCATTGTGGCATGTGCACGCGGCTGTGGAGCTGGGGCTCACGGCCAGTGCTGCAAGATTCGAGAAGGGATCTGACACACGCGCCCGTTTGTCATCGCAGGGCCAACGGGATGCGGCAAGACTGAGATTGCGCGGCGGCTGGCCAAGCTGGCCAACAGCCCGTTCGTCAAGGCGCGTGTCGCAGCAGTAGCTGCCAAAGAGCGCCCGCGTCATGATGGCGCATGAGCCATGATGGCTCATCTCCCTTGTGTTGTGGGCCGCGCCTTCCCCGCTCCGTGTACTACTCCCCTCGCACCGCGCGTCACGCGCCCACCCCCCGCCCCACCCCCATTTCCCGCCGCAGGTCGAGGCGACCAAGTTCACGGAGGTGGGCTACCACGGCCGCGACGTGGACACCATCATCCGCGACCTGTTGGAGGCGGGCATCGGCCTGGTGCGCAGCCGGCTGCGCAAGCAGCACGAGGCGGCGCTCAAGATGGTGCGTGGGCGTTCCAATGCAGAACCCGCAACTTGAGCACAGCGAAGAAATGGGCTGGCTGGTTGCGGGGGCTGCGGCGGGAGGCAGTTGAGGCAGTCACAACGGGGGCTGGACGGGTGGGCTGTAGCACGGCTGCAGCAAGGCATGTTATGGCAGTTCACGTGCCGCATGCACGTACACATGCATGTGTGGGCTTTGTTCCGTTTGGGTTTCTTCAACACACTATGCATACACATTCTGGGCGGGCTCCCTGACGTTTCCGCCCAACACGTACACACGCGCCGGGCTGCAGGCGGTGGAGGAGCGCATCCTGGCGGCGCTGCTGCGCCAGGACCACCTGGGCGGCGCGGACGCACTGCGGCAGCGGTTGCGGAACGGTACGTCCGTACGTGCGGCTCCGCGTTGCTGCTCGCTTGAGAGCCCACCATCGGCCGTCTAATTAATTGGATGTCGCCCTGTGTCGTCTGTGCGTTTTGAGTGCACAAGGAAGAGAACAACGAAGTGTTTATAAGTTTCCCTACCCAACACAATACGGCGCAGGCGAGCTGGAGGACGCGTTCGTCGAGGTGGACCTCACCTCCTCCAGCGGGCGCGGCGGGGGCGGCGGCGGCATCATCGACCTGGGCGGCGGCGGCGGGCCGCAGGGGCCGGTGGTCATCAACCTGGAGCGGCTCATGTCGGGCAAGCGCGACGTGCGCACGCTGCGGGTGAGACGTGAGCCCACGATACGACATGACATTGCCAATCGGTCCAGCCGGGGCTAACCAGGAACTGGGGATGCGGCTCACTGCGCTGCCACAGCGCGCGCCTGCACTGGCAGAAGCCGTGTGCACTGCGGGAGCGGGGGTGCTGACAGGTTGTCTGAGTGGGTGTTGACCCCGCTGTGTGGGCCGGCTGGCGGACCCGCAGGTGCGCGAGGCGCGGCCGCTGCTTGAGGACTCGGAGGCGGAGCGCATGTTCCCTCCGGAGCAGCTGGTGAAGGAGGCCATCACCGCCACCGAGCAGGACGGCATCGTGTTCATCGACGAGGTGGGCCGCGGGCCGTTAGAGCGGAGCGTGAGGCGCGGTTCGAGTGTGTGCCCGAGGCATGGCAAGGGGTGGAATGGACAGGAAGCATCGTGGCCGCGTCATGTTGATTGGGCTTCGAGGGGCTAGCACGGTTTTTAACGCGGTTGGGGGTTGTGTCGGCACACGCAGATCGACAAGATTGTGAGCGGCGGGCGCGGCGAGCGGTCGTGGCGCAGCGGCGACCCGTCCAGCGAGGGCGTGCAGCGCGACCTGCTGCCCATCATCGAGGTGCGCTGAAGGCCAGGGGGCCAGGGGGGGCCAAGGGGGATGAATTCATTCCAAAACCAAAAATGGGCCATGGCGAAACCAAAGCAAACAGGGCCTCGGTTTAGAAGGGGGCGTTCATCCCAATCCCAAATCAACCATGGGGACCGCCTGTCTCTGAGACCCTCGAGACTTGGCAACTTGTGACGGCATGGTGACGTGCACACGCCACCGCACATATGCTTGCGCGTCTGCTGAGTGGTGTTAGTAATGCAGCCTGGACACGTCATGTTTCCGCCAACCGCAGGGCTCTGTGGTCAGCACCAAGCACGGCAACGTCAACACCGACCACATCCTGTTCATCTGCGCGGGCGCCTTCCACTCGGTGAAGCCCTCCGATCTAATGGCGGAGCTGCAGGTGCGCAACGCCCTGGCCGGCCGGCCGATTCATTGTCAGGCTCATGGTGCTGGCTGCATGTGTCCTCGGATCTCGGGAAGCGCAACAGATAGGAAAGCAGAGCGCGCTGCGCACGTTGGCGCGGCCCCATGCAGAGCAATCATCGCCTGTATAACGGAGGACCCACTAGTACGCCTGATTAGCGGCAAGCAACTCGGTTTAGCATGGAGGCGCTGCTCCGTCTGTCGCGACGCAGGGCCGCCTGCCCATCCGCGTGGAGCTGAAGCCCCTCACGCGCCACGACTTCCTGCGCATCCTCACCGAGCCCGAGTACAACCTCATCAAGCAGCAGCAGGTGCGACAGCTACTTGGGGGCGGGCATCCGCGGGGCATACGGGATTGTGCGCGCCACGCGGGGCCAACGTGAGTCCAGGACAGTGCCTCCGGCGCGCCAGCGCTAGGCCCTAGATCACCGTAATGTCAGGATTATATGCCGAACCTGCTGCCGCGGCGGCGTTGAGCTGACTTGCTAGATACAGCGAGGCTCGCTTGAACGGCACGCGTTGCTCCCATGTCACCGGCACTGCGTGATTCATCCGTGCCTGCCCGGCCCGGCCCCTGCGCCTGCCCGTGCTCCTGCTGCTGCTGCCTGCAGGTGCTGCTGACGGCGGAGGGCATCGACCTGGAGTTCACGGGCGACGCACTGGCGGAGATGACGCGCGTGGCCGAGGAGGTCAACCGCACCCTGGACAACATCGGCGCGCGCCGGCTGCACGCCGTGCTGGAGCGCGTGGTGGAGGAGGTCAGCTTCTCCGCGCCCGAGCTGGTGGCGGCGGCGGCACGGGCCAAGGAGCAGGAGCAGCAGGCGCCGGCGCCGGCAAGCGGGCAGCAAGCGGCGCAGCCGCCGGCCGCGGCTGGGCAACCGCATGCAGGCGCAGGCGCTGCGGAGCTGGCGCAAGGGGCGCAGCCGGCGGCTGTGGCTGCGGCTGGTGTCAAGGGCGCGACGGGCAAGGGCAAGGGCAAGAAGGGCGCGTACACGGGGCCGCGAGTCAAGTACGTCATTGACAAGGCGCATGTGGACCGGACGCTCAGCAGCCTGCTGCAGAAGCAGGACCTGAGCCGGTTCATTCTGTAAGGCGCTGGTGCGGCAGTGTGGTTCCAGGTCTAGAATGAGCGGGCTGGGGTGTGGTCGGCAGCCCCAGGGCCAAATGGCCGTGTGCGTGCCCGGAGGGCCAAGTGGCCGTGTGCGTGCCGCTGCGGCACACTGGAATCAGGGATAGTCGAGCATGAGCGGGCTGGAGTGTGGTCAGCATGCGCCAGTTGCTGCGCTGTTGTCTTTATGCAGTTTTGACGGGATGGCAGCAACTGATGTAGTGTGTATGCGCGCAGCACCATGCACTGCTGCTGTAATGTAGTAAGCCTCGCGCACTCGGCGGAGTTGGGGTCACCAAGGGTCCCAAGGCAGACACGCACCCGTCGCGACGGGTAACAGTGCTGGCTGTGCGGTGCAAGCAGGACTCCAGACTCCAGGCATTGACGTGGCTTGTTAAGCCCCGCTGTTATTCAAGGACGTGGTTCTTTCTATCAGCGGCTAACGCGCAGCGACCTCGCATGCCGACGGCATGGACATTTTCCCCACAGCACAGGCTCCCCCAAGTAGATCCTTTTCCATCCTTGCATCCGCGGTGCTGGCACGAGTATATCATGGCAGTTTGGAAGCAAAAGGTGCAGCGTTACCAGCGCGGTGGCAGCTGGGCCGAGAACTGGACCGAACTAGGCTGCAAGCTTACGTCTGAGTGCCGCGTCGCATGCCTTTGGAACTGTATAGATACTGCGACGAATTTGCGGCAGAGCGCGTGCATAAATCGGCCCAAGTGACGCATGGGGCCAAACTCGGCGACCCCCCAGTTTGAGACCCCTGCCAATTGGGCCAAGCAGTTTTGCTACAATTGGGACGCCGTTTCATTCTTGAACCCAACCTCATCTAAAGCTAGCAACGCCAGGATAATGCAGTCTAGCGTGGGGCGGACGGCCCAACTGGGCCACGCAGGCCCTTGCTGCAGCCGTCCCGTCGTGCGGATTCCTACATGCTTCAGGTGCGTCAATTATGTGGACCAGGAGCTGGAGTGGGTGGTTGACGGCGCTTCCATCACCTTGCACACCGAACGGTCTCCTCGCTGAATGGGATCTGACCCCGCGCAACTTTCCTCGTTCTAGGCTTCAAAATCGTGCGCACACAGCGCTGCCTCTTCCGCACCCTCCCTCGGCGAGCGCTGCGTTCGATGCCTCGTCCGGCGACGCTCAGGCCGCTCAGGCGCGGCCAGATGGCGACTACAAGCCGTTCCCTCGGCTTGCAGAGCGTGACCCATACAGGTAATTGCGCGGGAGCTCATGCGCGCGGTGCCGGGAAGGGTGACGGGGGTCCGGGTCGGGCGAGGCTGCCGGTGCGGTGTTTGCCCCGGTCGGCCATAACATGGGGGCCCCTGCTGCAGGTTGCTGGGCCTGGGTAAGGACGCCGCCTTCGAGGAGGTGCAGGACGCCCGTAACTACCTGTACGAGCTGTACCGGTGGCATGAGCCCAGCCGGGAGGCCATTGAGCTGGCGTTTGACCGGATCACTCAGGTGCGGGGGCCTCCGCGGGGCGGGGACGGCTGGGCACATGGGCCGGCGCCACAACAGCATCAACTGCCGGGGCACCGCGCGTGACCTGAGGTCCAGCACTGCGGCTGGTTACATGCTCCCGCTTGGATGCTTGGGCGCTGGGTCTCGCCTGACAGCGCAAGATGTCTGAAGTGCATGTGGTGTGCGCGGGTCGGCCTGCGGCTGTGTAGGAGAAGCTGAAGGCGCGGCACAAGTTCGGCTTCCGCCCGGTACGAATGGGCAAGCGGGGCGACGTGGTGGGCGAGGCCAAGGCCACGTGGGAGAAGAAGGTGAACGACCTGATCGACCCCACCATCACCGTCCGCACCCTCATCAACGAGGGCTCCGTCTTCGCCGTGCTGTCGCTCTGGTGGGTGCGCGCGCGGCGTACGTGCCTGGCGGCGCTGGCTCAGGGGATACCGATGGGAGCACGGGTCTCTCACCTGTATGCGGGGGGCGGGTCGATAGGTACGACGCGCTCTTGCGGTGGGCAGGCCCGGGTGTTGTTCCTCATCGGACAAATGACTGCCTCTAACCGCGACGCTCCAATACACCAGGGCCACGTTCGCCACGGACCAGTCGTTTCCCCTGGCCGCCGCGTTCGCCTACTCGGTGTACAAGTTCCAGAACAAGCGCGTGAAGCGCGACCCCGAGGGGCCCTTCTTTGGTGGCAACCCCATCGTGGGCGCCATCCTCACAACCGTCATCGTGCTCGGCGCCTGCTGCGGAGTGAGTGAATGCTGCAGAGAAACTGTAGCTGGGAGCGGGAATCAGGAGCGGGGGATGGGGTCCGGTTGAGGTTTGAGGGCAGGGGAGGGTGGGGGAGCAGCAGAGAGTTAGAGCTCTGTGCAGTGAGCTAGAAGGTTTGGCGAACGGATTGTGCTCGACGACGAGATGCCAGGCAGGCCGCATCACAGCTCCCTGGGTCAAGTCATCATGTGCTCAGGCCAGCCCACATCTTGGTGCTGACTGCCCTCCCACCGCGGCTCGCTCGCCTGTTCCCGCCCGCAGCTGCTGGCGCTGCTGACCACGCCGCTGCAGGCGCTGCTGGGGCCGTCCATCCGGCAAGCGAGCACCTTCATGGTCATCATGGCGCTGGGCGTTGCAAACGTGTACCTCAAGTAAACGGCAACACGGCGGCGGCGCTGGAGCGGAGCGGTGGAGCGGGGTCGCACCGGATAATGGGAGGGACGAGGCTGGGCAGCAGCACCTGCCGCGGAGTGATGGAGGAAAGCGGCCGGAGAGGACCTAGCGAGGGAGGAGGGGGTTGAGCGGATAGGGTTCAGATCGGATGTGATTGGATGCCGCGCTCTTGGGCGCACGCCGGCAACCTGATGGGATTGCGCGGCTGTAAGGCGGGGGCATAGTGGACTGGGCCGGTGTTACGGCGCACGCATGGACGCGGTGGTAGTCAGGCAATCACGTTGACCGCCGTGTACCAGGCGTCAGCAGTCCAGTAAGGGTGGGTCACCGGGTGTCGACTCGGATCCTACATACACCGATTCCGGTGGCATTAGATAGACACGAATGTCGGGAGGGTTAGGAAGGCGGTGTGAGTTAGAACCAGCGTTATTGGAGTTGGCGCATGGGTAGGCTGCATCGATTGTGGCCAAGAGGTGGCGTGGGGGCAAACATATCGTGGCAGTTTCCTGTGCTGTCACATTTGCCCAGGGCGTCATGTTTCGCTCACGAGCGCGATGTGCGCCTGACTTGAATCGACGCGGGTGTGTGAGGGGACACCATCCGGACCATCAGGACACACATAGTTACGGATCGTCTAGAATCTGACCATGTTGGACACTGTAAGAAGGGGCTGGAGGGGCAAGTATGCATGTCCATACTATGTTCAGCCACTCTATGCCGTTTGGTGGACGCCAGGGGCAGGTTCAGGGGAAATTTAAATGGGGCCAAACCGTGGGGCCAGGCCATGCCCAGGCGCAATGCCGCGATCTGCAGTCAGTCTGCTGTAGGCACCCAGCTTATCCAGTTCGCTCATCATCTGATCGCACCCACATTGCGCCACTCGCCCATCATCACCTTCCTCTTGTCACTTCAAGCCCCCGTCATCACTCCGCATAACTCGGCACGTGGCCGAGGACACACCACTCCACAGCGCTTGCAAAAACGCCCGTCGCGCACGGACCAGGCCCTGTCAGCCACGCCACCTGCTCAGTCAAACCCACCATGTCAACTCACGCGCACACTGAACTATACACACGGTAACCGTCAACACAACCCCAAACCCGCCTTTACCGGCGAGCCGGCGGCAGGCCGGCCCAGGCGCCGGCCTTAGCGCCCGTGGGGCGTTCCGGCTTGCCCTCCGCCTTGGCCTTGGCGGCCGCCTCCTCCTTCTTCTTCTGGGCCTCTGCCTCGCGCTTCATGATCTCGGGGTCAGTCAGGCGCTTGAACAGGATGGCGACCTTGGTGCCGCTGTCGATGGGGTCCAGGGGGTCCTTGCGCAGGCTGTGTAGCAGCGGGGGGAGCGGGGTGTGGGGTTGAGGGAGGAAGCAGAGCGAAAACAGGGCAGAGGTCCGTCAGCGTGTCGCGCGCGGGAATTTCACTGTTGTATCTCATGCAACGAGCGCTGCGCGCGTCACTTCGGCTGTTTGGTTTTGCACAGCCCCGGGTTTGTCACGCCGACACCATCGCGTGCGCCCATGAGTCCTGAGCAGTGCAGTTTGTTCCCCCATCAACGCGACTCGCAGCATCCCCGGCCGTGGCAACCTGCACGCATACCCGCTCCTGTACGCTGCGCTCACCGGTGGTTGAGGCATCCAGAGATGACGCGCTCAATGTCGTTCTTGGTTACCTCGGAGCGGCCCTCGAAAGCCACCAGCGCCTTGGCGGCGCGGTTGATCACAATGTCGCCGCGCAGGCCGTCCACATCCAGGCGCGAGCAGATGTCCGAGATCAGGATCTGCGGGCGGCAGAAAAGGGACACCGGCATGCCGGCATGTGAATGACTCTGATGCCCAGCTAGGACAAAGCGCGGCTGCTAGGGCAAGCGCCCCGTCACAGGTCGCCAGCAAGGGCAGCCGTCGTGGCCGCCCAGTCGATCTGTTCTGTCGCTTGCCCAACCGCCTTCTGGCCCCGCCCCGCCCGCTGTCCCCCGTCCTCCGGCGGCGCACCTGCAGCTCCTCGCTGATCTTGACCGCCCGCAGGCGCTGGCGGGCCGCCTCCAGCTTGTCCGTGAGCGCCGTCTGCTCGGCCTTGCAGGAGTCCACGAATGCATCGGGGTCCGCCTCGTACGCCAGCCTGCGCGCACAGGGGGCAACGGGTCAGCACAACCAGCCATTTTGTGCAGACATAGCAAACGCCTCGCCGCTCGACGTATTTCTGCATGACCTGGATTGTGTTAGGGAAACCGTTAGGAAAGCCGTGGCCGTGGCTTGTGTGCGCCAGTAAACAGGTCGACATTCCGAATCGACTCCTGCTCGCAACGTGCCCCTCCGCCGTCGTGCCCTGCCCCTGCCCCTGCCCCAGCCCCAGCCCCAGCCCCAGCCCCAGCCCCAGCCCCAGCCCCAGCCCCAGCCCCAGCCCCAGCCCCAGCCCCTGCCCCTGCCCCAACACTGCCCCAACACTGCCCCAACACTGCCCCCGCCCCCAACACCGCACCCGCCTTGGCCCAACACCGCACCCCACAACACCGCTCCTCGCCCCCGCCCCGACCCAAGCCATCAGCACCCACCGGTCCATCACCAGCTGCGTGCGCTGCTTGGTGTCCTGGAGCGTGGACACATTCACGCTCATGCCGAAGCGGTCCAGCAGCTGCGGGCGCAGCTCACCCTCCTGCAAAACGCGACAGGCAGAGGACGGGTGCGTGTTCGTGACAGCTGCGTGGCTCACGCCGACGAGCATGCGGCGGATCGGCCACAACGACGTCTACCCCAACAACAAGGCACGACACAGCGGCGCCCAGGCGGCGCCTACCGCATGCTTCCGTCCATCGCCGCCCTTATCGCCACCCACATAGCCCGGCACGGCATCGCAGTCGGATTCATGGCATCTCCGGCACGCGCACGCACGCGCGCTCGCGCACCTGGGGGTTGCCGGAGCCGATCATGATGAAGCGGGCGGGGTGCACGATGGACACACCCTCGCGCTCCACGGTGTTCAGGCCACTGGCCGACGAGTCCAGCACCACATCCACCTGCAGACCACACCCGCATGATGATCTCGCCCGGTCACCGCCTGCTCGCCTCGCGCCAGTGCCGCGCCACCGAGTCCGGGCACTCCTCAGCATGCTCCCGTCTTTGCCCCGCCAGCCGCGCAGTTCCAGGCGCATTACCCTAGGTCCAGAAATGCCCCCTCCCTCCTGGGTTCTGGAATGAACTCCCCCCCTTCTGCAGACAACGCGCTGCCACGATCCCAGCCCACTCGCACCCGCCCCCGCTCCAGTCCCCCACTGCCCCCGCGCCGGCCTCCACCGCCACATGATCGACATGAGCCCCATGGGTTCCGAGTAATGCGTTGCAGAGACTCACCAGGCCGTCGTCCAGCAGGTTGACCTCGTCCACATACAGGATGCCGCGGTTGGCCTTGGCCTGCAGCGCGCCGCGCGACCGCGGGGCAGCGGGCCCGTCAACAGTCAAGTACTGGTGAAGCGCACCGCAGACGCAGCCAGGCACACCAAACTAACGAGTAAGACCTCATTCCCCGCGCCGCCTGTCCCTCCCCTTGCCCGTTCACGACGCACCAGCAGGCCGGGCTCGTACGCCTTGATGCCCTGCGTCAGCGCCTTCTCGATGTCGATGGTGCCGCAGATGCGGTCCTCGGTCGCGCCCAGGGGCAGCTCCACCTGCACAGCGGCCGGCCAAGTCATTAGCTTCACACAGCAGGGCTGCGAGGTGTGAGGCCGCAATCTGCGCGACAGCAGCACGCCCACCGCTCCCCAAAGCGGTGAGGTGCAGCACCGCTGCCACCAGTACCAGCCAGCGGGCCCTGCTCCAAACAACGGATCTGCGCCGGCTCACCAGCGGGGTGCGTATGCGGACGGTGGGCAGCTTCTCGCCGTTGCGGAAGCGCTGCAGGGTGTCGGGGCCCATGAACTTGGGGTCGGTGGGCGAGCTGTTGAAGGCATCACCCTCCACCACGTCAATGTCGGGAAGCATGTCCACCAGGGCGCGGACCTGCGGCCACAGGCAATAAAGGCGAAGAGGATGAGAAATATGGTACTGATCGGAGAGGTTATGGGGATGGATGCTGCTGTTGCCGCCGACAGGCGTGGTGGTGGACTGGTGGGGGTGCCGCACCGGGCAGCAGCGATCCCGATCCTGGTGTCTGGCACCCCCTTCCTGGCACGATTCAGGACGCCAAAGCCCGGGCAGATGACATGGAGTGCTAGCTTATAAAGTGTCACAGCGTCTTGCAAAGACCCAAATGCGTCGCAAGTGCATAGGCCCTTAGATCCAGACTCTGATGTGAAGGGGGGTGCGGGAACTCCGGAACGCGCACGCACGCCGTGACCTTGCCACCCCCACCCATGCATCCGCTCCATAGCATCCACAAGCGCCCGTCTCCAGCCCGTCACATGCAACCCGTGAGAATGCCGACGGGGCTTGGGATGTGGGCACGCTGCCGGTGACCGCGCACAAGCGAGGGTATGGGCGCACGCGCCGCGGCACCCTGTGCCCACCCAAGAACCGATCGCCCGCCCCGGATCAGCGGAGCCTAGATCTTCGCCCCAAAATCGCTCAGGCTACCTACCGCGACCGACTTGGCCGTGCCGCGGTCGCCCATAACAAGCACTCCGCCGATGTTGGGGTCGACGACGTTCAGCAGCAGCGCGAGCTTCATCTCCTCCTGGCCCTGAATCTTGACGAACGGGAAGTTGGGCTTCTTCGCGGCTTTCGTGGACGGCACGGCAACAGACGAGCGCACGACCAGGCGAGTCCGCAGGGGACCCGCCCGGCCTTGCCGCACCGCAGTGAACGCACGCTGGCCCTGGAGACTCTGCATCTTTGCCTAAACTATTAAAAGTGTTTTGGTGTAATTAGATGGTGAGAGATCCACCTGGCCAGTAAAGTCGCGTCGCCCAAGCTCAAGCGAATTGTTACGCTCCCTGATTGTTAGAGCGGTACAAGACCTAAGTGAATACCTGACAATCCTTGGCAACGGAGTAAGTTAATCGAAATCGGAGTGCAAGTTGCGACTCCCATGCAACATGCAAGCCCCATAGGCGTTCCGTCTGTCCAGCGCATCGTGGCTGTGTGCCAGTGATAATTTGCTGTAGTTCACATCTTACCAAACACTTCACCAGTACTGTGTCGCCTGTTGTTCGGGCAAACTCCGCTGCTTTACATCCTTGCGTGCTCATCCTGTGCATATTTTGAAGTTTATAGGTATCGGTTTAATCATTCATCCAGGGATCACACCAGCGCCCGGTGTCTTTTGGCGCGCCAAACCATGTATTAGGCGCTCTTAAAAGCCGGAAAGGGCCTGTCCCTGACGTCGTGAGGATTAAGTGTCAAGGAAAGAAGGCATGAACGCGGCACCGGGAGGAGCTGCGGCGCAGGCGGAGGCGACGGGGACAGCCGCGCCAGCAGCCCCGGCCGCCCCGCCCTCGACGACGCCCCCCACATCACTTGCGCACCTGAAGGAGGCGCTGCGCATCCTCGAAAATACCCATACGTTGGTGAGCTGAGGCGGGAAGTACACCCGGTGCAGGCGCCCCACGTGACCTACAATGACCGTGTGGCAACCGATTTGGTTCTGGCGAGCCGGGCCGACACGCCCCACCGGAGCGTAAAAACGACAGGCCCTTCGCTCCCTTGTGCTCCCTTCGCACGAGCTCACAGTTCACGGGCATGAAGGCCAAAGTGGTGTACGCGTGCGGCGAGGGCCACCTGCTGGCGGCGGATGATGGGCGGCAATACCTGGCGCGAGTCATCAAGGTAAAGTATGCAGAGTGCCGCGATCCGGGGAGTCGCATGAGCTGGTAGCCTGCTTGGTGGCTTGGCGCTACGGGTTCCCAAAGGTGCTTATCGCGGCATGGTAGCTGACGTTCTCAGCGCTTGCGCGCTGGATGCAGACGCTGGACGACGAGCACCGGTCCATCCGGGCAGGCATGCCGCGGTTCAACGCGGCAATTGAGATTGCGAAGGCCGTGGGCAAGGCCTCAGCCCGGGCGAACGCGGCTGCAGCAGCTACTGGGGCCGCGGGCGCGCAGGGCCAGGCAGGACGCGTCGGCGCACCGGCCGCCGCAGCGGCCGCTGGGCCAGAGAGCTCGGCCGCCGCGGCGCTGCGGAGCCACTGCCGCAGTGTGGCGACGGCGCTGGACTGCGCGATCACAGAGTCGCTGCTGGCGGGTGCCGCGGCTGAGGCGGCCCTGGAGCGGAAAGCCAAGCGCCAGCGCCTAGGTGAGGGAAGGGGGTGTACTGCTTGCTGCTGTTGTATGTGCATGGTTGGGCGCACGACAGGTTAAATGCAGGTTAAATGCATCAACCATTTGTCCACGCGCAGCGACAGACGCCAGCCCCGTAGTCGCTGCCGGGGCCGCCGCGCCCACGCCGGCTGCCGCCACCAGCCCCAGCACAGGCGGTGCAGCGCCCGGCATGTCCTCCCCCAGCCTCGTGCCGTCGTCGCCGCCCACACGCAGCGGCGCATCCAGCACATTCGCCTCCGGCACCTCACCCTCAGCTCGGTCACCGCAGCGCGCGGTGGAGCTCCTCGGCGTGTTGCTTCGCTTACGCGCGCTGGACGGGCCCGCTGGCGGTGTGGGCCCTACGCTAGCTAGCAGCAGCAGCAGCAGCGGCAGTCTGTTGGGCGGCATGCGTTTGCATGTGTTGGACGACGGCGGCAACCCACTCGCGCTGCCGTCCAGTCTGCCTGCAGCGGTGGCAGCAGCCACAGCCGCGGCGTCAGGGCCCGGAACTGGAGGCGGCACGGGCGTGGCGGGCAGCAGCAGCAGCAGCACGAGTAGTGCCGGTGCGGGCGGCAGCGGCAGCGGGCCGGTTAGCTGGGGCGTGCTCAGCGGCAGCTGGCTGCAGCAGGTGGACAGCAATCTACTGGCCACGGCTGCGGCCCGCATTTCGCACGCAACACAGGTGCGTGGCATGGAGCCACGAGCCACAGCTCCACGAGGGCTAGACTGCTTACAAAGTAGACATGGCATGTGATGTGTTTGTGTGGGTGCATTTGTGTGTCGAATGCATGTGCGACGGGGGGCGGTCTGCTGCTCCGCCACGCGACTGACGTCATGCTGCTGTTGACCTGCCCCCCCTGGTCCATCTCTTCTCATTTGAAATTATGAATGGAACCTCTATCCCCTGTGTTGGACAACACACGGAAACCAAACCCGTGTGTGTGCGGCTGGCCTGCAGGTGCGCGTGCTGCTGCCGGGCGTGTTCGTGGCCAACGTGCTGCTGGAGGCGCCCGGGAGCGCCGCGCCGCTGCGGGTGGTGGTGGACGCGGCGGACAGGTGCGTGCGTCCGTGCGGGAAAGGGGCGTGGCGGCAGCGGGGATGATGGTTATCGGTCAGGTGTATAGTTGCGCACGGTGCGTCGTATGGCGAGTGCCGCCATTTTGAGAACGTGTCCCGTTTCTCTCATGCAGGGCGTTTGACCTCGACCCATGGGCGACTCCAACGCCCCAGGTGCGCCGCGCACACGGCTCCAATGGCTCCACTCCATCAACCGCCATTACCGTACTTCAGATTCTTGGGATTCGAGGCGCGCACTGAAAATCTCCCCTGGCCCCACACTGTCTGCACGTAGACCTTAGGTCCATCCCAGGTTGCTGCCGCGGCCGCCACCTCACGCGCTTTGCCCCACCGTAGGTGTTCCGCCGGCTCAGCGCTCTCGCCACCCGCGTCCTCGCCTACTACATGAAGCGCTCGCCGCTGAACGGCGAGGCCGCTTTCGGTACCGGCAGCTCCGGTGCCGGGGCTGCTGCCGGCGCCTCCAGCGCCACCCAGCCGCGCTCCGCGGCCGCAGGGCCCAGCTCTCCTGGGTCACCACCGGCAGCCAACGGCCTCGCCAGCAGCGCGCCTGCGCCGGCGGCTGTGACAGCAGTCGAGGACTTGTGTGCGCCGGGTCCGAGCGGCTCGGCGCTTGAGGACCTACTGCTGTGGCTGTTGGGCTGTCGCGACCTGTTCTCGAAGCGTTGCGCCGCCACGGGCCGCCTCATGGCGTGGGACCCGTCCGTGCAATTCCCGGTGCCACCCATCTTCCGGCCGTTTAAGTGAGTGCGCCTCATAAGCCGTTGTGCCTCTGTATGAATGCGAGGTTACAAGAAGGGGACAGTGTAAACACCATCACGGCTACGAGGCTCTGTATGCGTGAATAGTTACGTTTTACGACTAAGCACGTGCCTGGCACGGGGGCTCGCCAAGCTCCTGATCCCCCGTCGACTGTTTTCTGACGCCCTGCCAGGCTTCCGCGCGAGGAGCTGCGGCTGCGGGCGCTGGACTTGTCGCGCGTGGCGGCCTATCACATGCACGTGGCGCCGGTCGAGCAGCTGGGCTGGGCGGAGGACGTGCCGGCGCAGGCAGCGTTGGCGCTGGCGGGGCAGGC
This sequence comes from Chlamydomonas incerta, assembly GCA_016834605.1. Taxonomy (NCBI): domain Eukaryota; kingdom Viridiplantae; phylum Chlorophyta; class Chlorophyceae; order Chlamydomonadales; family Chlamydomonadaceae; genus Chlamydomonas; species Chlamydomonas incerta. The sequence goes on along the minus strand of JAEHOC010000001.1, from coordinate 3,534,724 downwards.
AGCAGTCGGGGGCGCTGGTAGCGGGGGTGGATGCGGCGGTGCGGGCACCGGTCAACCACCGTCGGCAGGGACGCCAGTCCCGTAATCCCTGACAATTACCGTCGTACACGGGCCGGTGAAGCTGTGCCAGCCAGAAGCTCTTATGGCAAGTTGGCAACGGTGCAGGTCCGTCAGGTGCGTGTGCTGCGTCAACTGGCTGCGGTTGCTGCTGAACGTTTGCCATTGATGAGGCCTTGCCGGTGAACCCTGACGCCTGAAACGGTACTGGAGATGCGTGGCGTGACGGAACAACGGCCGAGGCTTATTTTGAATTTCACAGTGTGGCCCCTGGACGGAGCACATGCAACCACCGCTCGAAGAAAGAATGGTCACGAACCTCTCATCATCTCCTACCAACCATCCGTCCCACCTTTCAACACAAGCACTGACCGACCAAGCACTGACCGACCAAACACGAACCACCAAAACGCATAAGGCCCAATCGACGTGTCAAGGTATGCCGGGCTATCCCCTAGTCACCCACTGCACACACACAAAAAGCAGCGCGCGTTCGAAGGACGCCGTCTACCTGCGACTCGGCAAGTTGGTTCGACAAATCCGTACACGGCATCCCACACATCCAAAACATGGGGCGCCCAAAATTGTTGTCTGCTCTTTACTCGGCAAGCTTCGGGACCGTGGTAGTCGTGGCGCTTGCTCTGCGACAAAACGCACGCCGCCCAACCACCTCCCTGCCGACACTACACCACCCTCCCTCGCAGCGCAGCGCCCCCGCTCAGCTCCATCTTCAAGTCCCTACAGCCTAGCCGCTTGCGGCCCCCCTATCGACCTAGCAACACAGCCGCGAGGCGACTTAGTGCTTCTTGGTGAAGGACTCGAGGTACTCGACCTCCTTCTTGGAGCCGATGAACAGCGGCACGCGCTGGTGCACCTTCTCGGGGTCCACGTCCAGCACGCGCTCCGTGCCGGTGGAGCCGGCGCCGCCGGCCTGCTCGGCAATGAACGACATGGGCGCGCACTCATACAGCAGGCGCAGCTTGCCGTTCTTGTTCTTGGCGTCGCCGGGGTAGCCGTAGATGCCTCCGTACAGCAGGGTGCGGTGGAAGTCGCCGACCAGCGAGCCGATGTAGCGGGCCGAGTAGGGCTTGCCGCCCCACTTGCTGGGGTCCTTCAGGCTGTCCATGTAGGCCTTGACGTTGTCGTCCCACAGGCCGTAGTTGCCCTCGTTGAACGAGTAGATCTTGCCCACCTGCGTGTGTGAGCGCCGCGCGGGGTGCCGCATTGAGGGCCAGTTTGCACGTGTTCGCGCTGGTAAGCCGGGGCCGCCACGACCTTCTCAAGCTTCGCGCGGCCTTGGCAATCCCGTGTCTGCCACACATAATGCAGGCTGAACGCTTGGCCCCACCGCCACAAGCCCCTGTGCGTCCTCCGTTGCACCAGACAACATACCCTTTCTACCAGACCTCTCCCACCCCGTCCCTCATCAGCTGCTCAATCCCCGATGCCCAGTCATGCCACGCCTCCAACGCCTCACCTCGGGGATCTGCACATTGGGGTGGGTCAGCACGAACTCGCCGACCAGGGGGTCCAGCGTGAAGCCGAACACGCCGTTGCCGATGGTCAGCACCATCACCGTGCTGCAGCTGTACAGGCAGTAGCCGGCGCACTTGAGGCGGGAGCCGGGCTGGCACACGTTCATGACGCACTGCTCCATCATCTTCTGGGGGTCGTCCATGGCGTCAATGGGGCACTCCTCGCTGGGCTCGTAGATGCCGAAGATGGAGCCGACCGAGATGCCGGCGTCGATGTTGGACGAGCCGTCCAGGGGGTCGAACACCACAATGTAGTTGCCTGGGAGCAGGTGCGCGGGCGTGGTGATATTTTTTCAGGCAGGTTGCCCATGGGGCTGTGATCTCTGGGCCGCCACGACGGTGGGCATATGGCTGCGCCGAAACGCATGCCTTGCCCTGCTGAGCTTTGCTAAACTAAGCATGGCACGCTTCTTCCGCATGGCCTCCATAGTCGGAACTTGCACTTGGCCGCGCCTTGACCGGCGGGGTCGCTGACGTTTCAGAGCCCCCACATGTCGGTGGCACCCCATCTTGCTCCTTGCGCCCGCGCTCCCTGCCAGCCCCTCGCTGCCCGCCCCTCGCTGCCACCACCCACCCGAGTACGTCTCCTCCACGGCCACGGGCTGGTCCTCCTCCTCGGAGGCGATCACACCCTGCAGGCGCGACGAACAAGAGTGCACACGATACGCTCGGGTGTCAGCTGCTGTGACGCCAAGCACCGCTGTCATACGCGCTGGCACAACACCGCACTGCCCAACTGGCCCATACCGCGCCTATTGACAGACTGAGCTGCCGCAATGCAGGCATGGCCCACTTTTGGGTTCTGCCCCAGGGTTCTGCCCCAGGGTTCTGCCCCGGCCCCTGTGCAGCTCCCGTCCGAAGCGGCAGCCAGCTCTCACCGTGCGGCCGCAAGACGCCAGGCAGTTCTTGAAGACCTCGTTGGACACCACGTCCAGCTTCTTCTGGTCCTCGCCCTGCATGAGCATCACAGCACGTCGAGGATTGTGACGCCTCAGCGGGAGCTGTCAAAGCTGAAGGTCTAGTCGAAACACCGCACTCTGGCACACACGTTCCCCAGGGCCCAACAAGATGCCGCGGACGCGAGGGTAGGGCGAGGTCCCTGGCCCTGGCTTTCAGGCACGCATGGGAAACCCCAATGGCTCAGTCTCTGACCAGTTGCCCCTTGCTAAAGCTCTCATCTACCCCTCCCCGCCCGCCGACAGCCGACAGCCGGACCGCCATGCAAGCACGGATCACCCCGCATGGCGTGCCTGGGCTGAAACCCCTGGGCGTGCGAGCTGCGCACCTGCACGTTCTGGTTGCCAGCCACACCGGTCAGGTTGGAGATACCGGCACGGTTCACCAGGGACGCGATTTGCTTGCAGGCCAGGGACACCGACGAGATGACGGTCGCCAGCTCACCGTCGATGTTGCCCTTCATCTCCTCCTGCACACCCCAAGATTATATATGCGACATGGTCAGTCGAATTGACAACGCGGGCGAGCGACGTGCGATGTTGGCCATCAACAACTTTCGCTTGCCTCACGGTGGCTTTGAAATAGCGATTTGCCCTCAACTGACCCTCCCCAAATCAAAGATGAGTCGTATGCCCGAAAGCCCCACAGTGTCGCGCCTGGCGCAAACAAGGGTGCCGGCATGCGTTAGGGCGCACCTTCAGCAGCCAGGTGGTCAGCGTGAACATCTCATACTGGCTGGTCTTGGCGGCAGGCTTGGCCGAGGGGGTAGCAACCGCGGTGGCCTGCAAGAGCGCGCAAGTCTTAGCGCCGAGGGACGGGGGACATCGTTCGGGCGCAACCCTTACCTGAGCGACGACCGAGCGGCGAGCAGCAGCACCCGACGACGACGAGGGCAGGGCGCTGGCAGCACCAGCCTGCAAGATCAGTGCTTCCGGGTCAGCACTTGCGCGCGGGTACCGTTTGGCGCGACGATGCCTGAATGTACCTGGCGCTGGGGCTGAGCGACCGCGCGGACGCTGACGGCCTCCTTGCGGCCGGCCTTAGCGGCGATACCCGACTGGGTGCTGGTGCGGAGCATGGTGACGGCCATTTTTGCAAATTGGTCGACAAAGCTTGCAAGGGGGGGGGGCGGTGAAGGCATAGCACCCGTTGAGGATAGCGCCCCATCCTCTATCCCCATGCAGCCGTCTCGCCGTGCGCCCTTCACGCCAAACCATTCATTACATCTATGCATACACACGATGGTTTCTGCGGTTTGCTGAACTTGCAACTTGGCTTCCGCGAGTTGCAAAACATGTCAGCTCGCGTTTCCGACGCTGTCTGTAACTGGCTCCTCTGTGCTGCACAAATAAGGTGTTGACCCAATACATCGCGCTCAAAACCGTAGCCCGCGCCCGTGCCGAGCCGAGTGCCTGTCGTGGGCCCTGTGCCAGGCCCCAAGCCCCGCAGCTCGTGCCACGGCATGGGCCTGCCGGCTGCATCCCTGCCGCGCCCTCTCTCGCCTGGATGCATTTCAGGCGAGACAGGCCGCTGGTCTGTACGCTGCCATTACCAACCACTTGGGGACGCCATTGGCCCACTTCACGGCCCACTTGCCCCTTGCGTGACTACTAGCGCGAGCATCTCCCGGCCCCATCCCCGTCCACGGCCCCGGCCCTCGCAAGCTATTGAGGGTTGCCCAGGGCGCTCAGTTCAGAAGTGTGACTTGTGTGGCCCTTCCCTGTGAACTACCTTGTGGCCTGCGCCCCTGTGGCCTGTGGCGCAGTGCGCGCAAACAGTGGTACCCCCTGCGCGCAGAGAATGTGCTGGAGTTGCGTGTGTGCATGGAGTCGGAAGATGACGTCAATCAGTCAATGCCATTTCCAGAACTCAAATCCAATGCAGAATGCTGGCATGCGCATTTGGACCAGGCAGCCTGCCGGTGCCTTGACCTGTGCTACCGGTATCCTTCTTTTGCAGCGTGGGGAGACACCTCACGTGCATGAACAAAGTGCTTGCGTATAAGCAGCCGCGTCGGGGCGGTCCTGCCGTGGGCAGGCATATCCCCGCTGCAGTGCCTGACTGCCATGTGCCAATGACCGTTTCCACTACCTGCCCCCTCCCCTAGGCTATAGTCTCGTCACAGTCCATGCCACTTGCGCCAAATGCTTTGGACCGTATGTGCGTGAACACGAATGCGGTAGGACGCGCACGGCTTGCAGTCAAGCTCCCGCCACCCGTTGCAGCTCTCGAGTTGTCAATAGCGCGCCTCGGAGTCACTGGCCCCAGCCACCTACTAGTCATGTCATACGTAATAACAAAGTCCTGCAGCTCACCACATGCTGCGCACGCACACGCGCAATCCATGCTGGAGCCCACAGATGCCCACAGATGCAGACTTTCCATGTCGTAAATTCCTGCGCCACGACTCCCTGCCTACACGCCCAGCTCGCTAGCTGGGCGGCAGGCCCGGGCACCGCAGCGGCGCCAGCGCACCCACGTCCACGCTTGCAAGAAACGGGTGCTCCAGCGCCTGGCGCGGTGAGGGGCGCTGGACGGGGTCCTTGCACGTCAGCTGCGTGATTAGGTGGGCCAACGGTGCAGGAATGAAGTCGGGAAGTGGTAGGTCGCCGCGCTGCCACGCCAGCACGCGCCCCGTGGTTCGGTGCCAGGCACAACACACAGCCAGCAGCACGCCTACGGAGTAGGCGTCGGCCTTGGCGGCTTGGAACACCCCATGCGGCGCGCGGGTCTCGGGCGCTGCAAAGACGGGCGTGCCCGTGGGCAGGGGCGCTGGGACGTTGCCCTCACTGTCGGCGCGGATGGCGCAACCAGTGTCGCCGATCAGCAGTCGCCCCTCGCGTGTGAGCAGTAGACTGTGTGGGCCCGGATGAGAAGAGAGCGCGACATTATATGCGTGTCAAGCGCGTTCCGTTTGCAATGCAGCCCAAGCTGAACCACAGCACAGCGGAACAGGAGATTCCCAGCGGGAGGCCACGTTGCAAATGTCCAGCATCGAAACTTACTTTGGCGGCTTTATGTCGAAGTGGCCCAGACCCTGCTCATGCATCTCCACCAGCCCTGACAGCAGCGACGCCGCAACATTGGCAATGCGCTCCGGAGCTAGCAGCAGCTGCTTCAGCGGCCCCGGGGGAGCCGCGCTTAGCGCTTCACTCTGCATGGCAGGGAAATGAGGGTCGCGGTAAGCATGCGTGTCTTGGTGAGCTGCCCTCAGCTCGGCAAGGCCAGCACGCGGGACTCTGACAGGCGTGGCGACAGCAACGGAAGACAGAAGCCAGGCCGCCGCCACCTCGTTCCAAGCCAACCCACTTCAGCGCTTGTCCCGGCCTACCACCGGCCACCACCCAAACCAACACTAGCCCAGCCTCCCCAAAAGCTGCTTACCAGCTCCTCCTCAAGCGTACCGCCCTCCGCCAGCTCCAGCAGCAGCTCGTGCCGGTCGCCGTGCGCCGCCACCGCCAGCTGTCGTACGAAGAACGGGCTGCCCCGCCCCGCCGCCAGTCCCTCCAGCTCGAGGCCAAACACAGCATCCTCCTTGGCACGCAGGTGCGGATCCTGGCTGCACGGCTGCGTCTTCCGGGCTGCCACAATGGGCGCCGCGTCTAGCTGGTGTGGCGGGGGCGCAATGTGAACTAACTCGACCCGCCCCATGGCCCCTTGCCCCAGCAGCCGCACCGGCACACAGCGGCTCAGGCCGTGCTGGGTCAGGTACTGCAGAGTAGCGCAGGGAGTGCGTCCGGGTTCAGTGCGCACCGGCGCGACAGAGCATTAAGGGCGGAGTCCAGGCGCGGGAATCATGTCGTGAATTATTGTGCACTAGGCATGTCGGAAGTAGCTCTCACCTCATCGAGCAGCCAGGAGCCGCTCAAATCATCCACAGATGAGCTGCCGGAGCTGCCGGAGTTGCCGGTTGTCGCCGCGTCCGAAGGCTCGGTCGAGTCCATCTGGTTGGCGGGTTGAATGGAAGGCGGGTCGGCACGCATGTCACACGCAAGCGCCTGGTGCCCCTAACTTGTGCATGCCATTGGCGGTTGCTGCCAGACCCAGCAGGCACGCATTGAATGTCAAAGCGTCAGAACACGGAGGCGGCTCCTCGTACCACCCGCGCACCACCCGCGCCCGTCGAAACCGCCACGCTCAGAGGCGGTCGCCCAACCCAGCAACGACCGTGCAATGGTGGCGACAAACCTTATACTCTCGCTGTATACGAAAGCGTGGTTCGGTGCCCTGGGAGCCGCCCGCGGTGGGCGTCTGGCACATCGTTCACTCAAAACGATTGTGCATAATACCGAGAGAGCCTACACAGCAACGCAAGGGCACCACGACATCGTTCAGCTCATCACTTATAACATCATACACCCAGCTTGCGCAAACGCGCGAACGCAACCGCGGACTCACAGAGCTTCGCCTCGGTACGCAACGCCAAGGGCTCCGTCCTCGCGCGTGTTGAGGAACAATATATGGATGCTTTTGCAGGGGCGTGGGGTCGCGCGGGTTCTATTCGCGGCCTACGAGTCCAATTTAAGGCGCGTTCCTCGGAAGCTGGTAGCGCAGATGCCGTGTGCACAAGTAATGTATATACGGGAGAGGACTGGCGAGGTACAATGGCTGCGGAACGCCACAGCGAGTTCAAGTCGTCACCGGATTCGGAATCGGCGCCGATTCGCCTCCTGCTTCCTAGCGCGGGCTGTCGAATGGAAGGAGCCTGCCAAGACTAAAATGATGCACATCTACAGCTCTCTACAGCTTGACAAACCATGTCCCTCACAACAGCCGGTCGTTCGCGCGGTGGAGTTGGCCTCGCTTCACCTCCCAATCCCCGCCGTGGCCGTGGCCCCCCGCCTTCCACGAGCGCGCAATTTGCTTCCTTTCCTTTCCTTCTATCTGCTTCCTGACGCCTCCAGACTTCGGGCGCCATTCGCCCTTAAAGGCCTACAGCGCCCCCGCCTCGTCACCCGTAGCCTCTGCCGCCTCCGCGGCCGCCTCCGCCGCCAGCCGCGCCGCTACCAGCTGCTCCATCACCGCGGGGCCCACATTGCCGTAGCGGATGCCATAGGCTGCGTGGGGCAGGCATGTCAACATGTTTAGAGAACGCCTGAACCTTAATACACGGCCGCGCCACAATTTTGGCCCCAGAGCTGGTCCCGCCCGTCCGTTTTGTCCTCCACACCTCGCTCCACGCACCCACCCCGCAACAACGGCACCCACCCCTTTGCCCGCCTAGTCGCGGCCTCACCTCGCACCAGGCCCGCCCGCGCCTGCCGGTACTCCTCATGCCGCGGCCCGAACCGCTCCAGCGAGCGCATGACCAGCTCCGCGGCCAGGTACACGTGCGCGTCGCTGCCCGGCGTCACGCCCTCCACGATGCGGCAGCACTGCACCAACGCCTCCGTCTCCACCACCGGCGCGCTGGCGGCGGCCCAGGCGGCCGTGCGGCTCTTGCCGCCGCGCTGAGGCCGCTGCTGCCTCCTGCTGTCCGCGCCACGCCGCTCGTAATCATCGTCCTCGTCGTCGTCGTCGTCGTCGTCGTCGTCGTCGTCGTTATCGTCCCTGTCCCTGTGCCTGCCTGTGTCGTCGTCACCGAGCAGCGCCTACAGGTGCAACGTGCGGCCGGGATAGGACAGCGGGGTTGGCCTGGCGCATGCACCACACTCCCCACCAAGAAACCCTCATCCGCGCAGCCCCGTCTCCGCCGTACCCGCCAGTCCACCGCGCCACGTCATGCCACGCCACGCCACACCACGCCACGCCCACACCGGGACAAGCTCACACCGCGCCGCATGCGCGATCGTGCGCGTCTGGTTTGGGTTTGGCTCAGATTGGGCTGGTGGCTACAACCCCCTCCCCCCACCCCTCCTGCCCTTTCCTAGCCCGCCGCGCCAACCCGCCCTCGCACCTTCATGGCCTCCAGCGCGCTGGCCACCGCCAGCTCGTCGGCGCACAGGCTGATGAGGTCGTACAGGTCGTACACACACGCCTGGCCACAACGAACATGGGACGGGCGCGAAAGGCCGGGGCCGTTGTTTGGTGTTGAGATGGGATGCCCGACCGCGGTGCACTTGCAAGCGCGTGGCTTGGTGCAGTGCTGAACAATGGCGCTTGAAGCCATGCAGTCGACACGCACGCGCCAATGTGTTGAAAGAACAGACACAACGCAGGTCGTGTGCTCTCTAACACAGGTCGTGTGCGCCTCGTACCTGCAGCCACCGGCGGACCTTGGCGTTCACCTTGGGCTCCGCGCTCCGCATGGCCGCCTCCAGCTCAGCCTGTCACGGAGGCCGTACGAATGCACAAAAGTGGTGCGGCATCATACCATGGATGAAACCCCACCCCACCCCACCCCCACCACCAACACCAACACCAACACCAGGCTGCACGCACCTGCATGCCCACCAGCCGCTGCTTGGCGTCCGCCACCGCCGCCGAGTCGCCGCGCTCAATCGCCGCGTCCAGCTCCGGCGCCAGGCGCTGGCACGCCGCGTAGGTCCGCTCCACCAGCGCCGCCAGCGGCGTGCCGGAGTGGCGGGCCTCGGCGGCGCAGCGGCTGCAGCCGCACGTGAAGCCGTACTGAGTCTGCAGCTCCGCGCGGCGCACCTCCAGCGGCGCCGTCAGCAGCGAGCCCAGGAAGTTGAGGCTCACCTCGCCTCCTGTCGTGTGGCAACACAAAGATACGCCAAAGGAGAGCCGCGTCAGCGGCCGCCGTGCCGTAGTCGCAAAATGGTCTCCATGGCGCCTTTTGCCAAAACACCCGTGTTGGTTGCAAGAATGCCAGGTGTGCGGAGGAGCGTACGGCAGGGCTGCGGGCACGCACCCTTGGGGATGTCTGCCGCGGCGCGGATGAGCAGCCGGTCGCCGATGGAGTAGGCGGTTGCGGTGGGCGCGCACGAGTGCGCCGCGAACGCCGCCTCCGGCCACAGCCCGATGTGGCCGCGGGGCGCCTCCCCTCGCAGCTCGCACAGGGCTAGGTCCTGCCGAGGGGCGCGCGCTTGTGAACACCAGCCCAAGCTCAACGAAACCAACTAGACGGAGCGCGCGATATCAGCGCTGCTACACCCACCGCCCAGCCCACGCCTCTTAAAGCTGTTGCCCTTCTGGCGCCCCCTCACTCGGGCGCCCCCTCCGCATGCACGCACGCACGCACGCACGCACGCACGCACGCACGCACGCACGCACGCACGCACGCACGCACGCACGCACGCACGCACGCACGCACGCACGCACGCACGCACGCACACCTGGTTTGTGCTCCTCGCCTAGCCCTCCCTGACACGCACCTGGAAGTCCTCGCCCATGCAGTTGAGGTTGACCAGGCGGTACAGCTCCGGCGGCCCCGACACGAGCGGCAGCGAGCGCGCCGCCCCGCCATCCGCCGCTGACTTGGCCACCATCTCCAGGAAAGCTCGCTTTACCGGCCCGCTGCCGCCGCCACTGCCGCCAGTCCATGAAGCCTTGCCTTTCAAGCCCTGAGCTGCGGACGCCGCCGCCGCCTCGCCCGGGCTCCCACTCCCGCTGCCATCGCTCCCATCGGTACCGCTGGCGGCGGCGCCGTGGCCGCGCCACAGCATGCCCAGCAGGCTCTGCTGGAGGTCAGTCAGCCCCTCGAAGTCGTTATCCTCCGCGTCCGCCACCGCTGCCGTGATGCGCCCCGCCGCCACGGCCGCCCCCGGCGTGCCCAGCATCAGGTCCGCCAGCTCCTCGTTCTCGGGGGTGGTGCCGCGGTCGCAGTAGCACATCGCCAGCGGCAGCGACACCGCCAGCAGCTCGCCCGGAGCCACGGCGCGCGTGGTGCGCAGCGTGAAGCCGCGGCCGGTCGCCACCGGCTCCGGGGCACTGGCGCTGGTGCTGGTGGTGGCGTTGTGGGCGCTGCTACTGCCGTCCTTGGGCTTGGAGCTGCGCGGCGCACGGGGTGCTACTGCCCCTACTTCCACCGGTCCCAGGAACCAGGGCGGCAGGCTGGGAGCCTTCAGGGTGGCGATGAAGGTGTCCCGAAGGTCCCGCAGCACCGCGTCCGCGCCGCTCTTGACGGCGCCGGCGCCACTGCTGGCGTCGCCAGTGGGCGAGGCGTCGGCGGCCGCCGCGGCGGCCGCCGCGGCGGCCGCGCTGGCCGCGGCGGCCGCCGCGGCGATGGCCGCCGCCTGCTCGGCCTCGGTGGGCTGCAGCGTGAAGCCCAGGCTGCGCATGTTCTCCAGCAACTGCTCCGGCGTCTGCATGAATGCGTCCACACATATTCAATATGCGAACACAGCACACCATGCCACGAGGACGCTGCCTGCCCGTCCATGCTTGCGAACCGCCGCACGCCGCACCTGCGGCTGGTCGCCGTCGTCTTCATCGCCGTCCGCACCCTCGTCCTCGCCGTCCTCGTCCTCGTCGTCCTCCTCGTCGATATCGTCAATGCCGCTGACCTCGGACCAGAAGCGGGACCCGTCCAGCGGGTCCGCCGCAGCGCCGGCGGCGGCAGCCCCTGCCTCGGCTCCGCGACTGGCGGCCGCGCCCGCAGGCTGACCGGCACCGTCTCCACTTCCCGGCGCCGTGCCGGCAGCAGCGGCCCCCGACTGGATCATCGCCTGTACGAGCGTCACAATGATGTGTACAGTCCCTCCCGTACGGTACCTCGAGGGAGCCTAGGCCTCGCGCGTGGTGGCATGGACCCGTGCGGGCCGCTACCCCTCGCTCGTGTGGCTGGGCCCCCTGGCATTCGTTCTCCCGGGCCACTGTTGTCCCAGGCCACTGCTCAGGAAGAGCGCGCGCGTGTGCCTACCTGGCGTGCAGCTAGCGTGGCCGGGTCCACTTTGCCAATGACCACAAAGCCGTCGTCAATGCCGTCGTCGTAGTCGTCATCGCTATCGTCCTCGCTGTCGCTGTCCTCGTCCGCGTACCGCCGGCTGCTGCTGCCGCCGCGTAGCCCTCGCCCCCTGCCGCCGCCGCCGCGGCCCCGGCCACCGCGCCCACCCCTGAAGCTGCTCCGGCCGCCGCGGGAGCCCATGGCGCCATCGCGGCGACCGCTAGGCCCCTCCCGGAACGAGGACTCGGAGCCTTGCCGGGAGTCGCCGCCGCCGCTCCCGCTGGAAGCACCCTGGCCACCCAGGCTGCCACCCCCGCCCCTAAAGCTGCTACCACTTCCGCGACCACCACGACCAGAGTCTATGGCTGATGCCGTCACGTGGATGCGTGACGCGTGCCCGTCGCGCGCGGCGCAGTGGCCATGCCGGCGCGCCTGCAAATTGCGACAGGCCCCCAACATATTAATGGTGGCTCGATACTTCAATAATTGAGGTGTTGTGTCGAGATGCTCAATTGCTAATGCTGCGCATAAAATGTGGTCTACTCCGCAGAGTTTAGTCCAAAAGTTCGGTCAGCCGTCTGCAAGCTCAACGAATTGCACTCCACGTTTTGTGTTTTTATATAGAGGCCAGACAATTATGTGCACTACATATGCCCAGGGCCCAGGAAAGCCTGCGAGAACGCCTGCCCATCCTCGTGCGCATGTCCGGCCACGAACCCTAACCTCCTCATGATTGCGGTCCCCGGTTCCTCCTGCCTACGCGCATGCCTACAACATGATTCCGCTATGGATTTCTTCAAATTCATTCGAAAGAGTTCGGAAGCCAAACGAGCCAGGAACCACCAGAACTCAGTTCGGGCAGGACGGTCAGCCGGTCAGGGTCTGCACTCTGCACGCTTCACACCACACCACGTACTTGAGCTGCTCTGCACTTCCACTGTCAAGCTGGCCTGTGCTGTGAATCATCACTCATCGGCCTAAACTCGAGCAAAATTACGCCGTAATGCTACACCTATGGTGTACCACTAGCTAGCATTGCCATTTGGACATGCCTGGGCCTCCTCGTGATATTTTAGACGGCCAGTGCCAGTTCTCACGTGAACCTGACAGCGTACCAAGCGAGTTCCTATCGCGCGTTCTCGCCCCAGAGTTGGCACCGCGATTGCACGCTCAGCACAGCCCCGCCGGCCGTGGTAGCTGTGTCGCAGGTTGCGGCGGCGGCGGCGGCGGCGGCCTCCCGCCACACCCGGAGCCCAGTCAGCGCCTCCGCCTCCTCCGCAGGGCCCCCGTGCAAGGTCACCTCCACCTCCCAAAGTGAAGGCGGAGCCCAGTCCACGCCACTCGCGATCAACGCCGCCGCCTCGCCGCCACCAAGTCCGCCGCCGTTGCCATTGCCGCGTCCAAAGCTCAGCCCAACAAAGCCCTCGAGACGCAGCCGCTGCAGGTTGCGCGGCGTCCAGGCGGCCAGCCTGAATACCGGCCCCGCCACCACCTCCTCACATAGTAGCACCTCCCGCAGTGCCAGCAGCTGCCGCACCCCCAGCAGATGCATTGCCACAGGCTGGCAGGCCTGCGCCAGCTCCTTGTGCGCGCGCTGCAGCGCCGCCGGCTCCAGCATCGCTTGGTCGCCAGCCGCTGCGCCCCCTGCTGCACCCGGCCCGGCGAGCCACGCGGCGCCGTCACTTCCTCCCTCATCCCCGGTGAGCAGGATATTCGCCACCACCTGCGCAGGCGTTAGATACTGCCCCAGCACCCACAGCGGAACGGTCGGCGTCGCCGCCACGGCCTCACGCTGCGTCACCTCCTCTGCCGCCTCCTCGGTCATTCCCTGCTCAATTAGGGCCTGCAGCCGTGCTTGGCGCCGCCGGTCCCGCCAATTGGCCTCGTCTATCAGCGTCTGTTGAACGCCGTCCACAGTAGGCAACGCGTGCATAAGCTGCGCCAGCGTTGACAGCGGTTCACGTGCCATTGCCACCGCGCGCTGCCGCAGCTGCTCCGGCACTAGCGGCGGCCCGGGCTGCGGTGTAATGTCGGCAGGGCTGGCGCAACTGGTGCTGTTCATCGCATGCTGCACACCGTGGGCAGGCGGGGCGCCGACGTGTTGACATTCGACGCCCTGCTCCTGCAGCTGCGCTGCCAGCAGCTCCGCCAGCCGGGGCTGCAGGTCCGGCAAGCCCACCACGACCTCCTTCGTGTGCACATACGCCTGGAGCTCGAGCACGCGCAGTCGCGGAAAGCAGCCGCTGCCACTGCTTGCGCCGCGCATGGCTGCCGTGCGGCTAGTCGCTGCGGACAGGGCGCTGCCGCCCGCCGTGTCGGCGCTGCCGAATGCCAGTCCGGGCACCGCGGCATCCATGCGCTCGGGCGGCAGCGCCAGGCGCAGGGTGTGCAGCTGCGTGCAGGCTGCGCCCAGGCGTTGTAGGTCCCAGGACGCCAGGTCCGGATGCGTTCCGGGCAGGCAGCGGAGCGACAAGCTCGTGAGCTCGGTCAGCTCTGTCAGCCTGTGGGTGTGGGTACGCGCAGTCCGAACAGGAATAGGGCACATGAAAAGGTGCGGGGCACCGGACACGTATTGTAGTGCGCTGGTGGGTTTGTGAAACTGTTTGTGAGCTAGACCGAACCCAGAGTCCTGCAGCCATGCTGGCCGGTCCAACACGCGTGCACATCCGCCACTACCGCCACGCACGCCCCAAGTACGACCCACTCTACGCACCTGTACAAGTTGGAGGCGGATCCGGTGCCAAATCCGGCATCCAGGCTCCGCAGCGCCGGGCCCAGGTCGCACAGCGCGTCAATCAGGCCCGGGGTGAGGTGCAGGAGGTGCGGTGAGTCGGACGGAGCCAGATCCAGGTACACACGGAGCGGCCGCATTGTGCTGCCGTCAACCGCCCCACCTTCCTCCTCCTCCTCCTCCTCCTCCTCATCCATGCCGCTATCAATAGTAGCGCTAGTTGTGGCGATGCGATGGCGGAGGTCAGGCGACGGGGCAGTTGCCGCGCAGCCTTTGGCAGCAAGACATGCCCGGCGGGATGACCGCTGCTTCCGCCGCCGGCTCAAGCCGTACGGGCCGCTGGCCCCTTCAGCTTTGATTGCCGGCTGCCGGTGATCGGACGCGGCCATCCTCGCAGGTGTGCTCCTCGGGCGCTGTTGTGCCGGCGCCTGGGCCTGCTCCTGCTCTTGGCGCTCGCGTACGGCTACCGCCAGGGTCTGCACGCTCTGCAGCACTGAGGTGACGACCTGAGTCGCCGCTGCGTGTGCGTTGCTGCCAATCGAGCCGCAGGCCACGTGCAGGGCACGCAGTTGCTGTGAGGCGGGGCCGCACAATCAAACACGAGGCAGTCAGGTGACAGGGCCAGTGTTGTGTAGCAGCTTCTACTGAGCTGCTACTCAGCTACACGCTGCGGTTGTGTGGATCTGACCACCAGCTTTCTTGATGTGCACGGATCGCGCCAAACAGTCAGAGAAGGCAACATCGGTCGCAACAGAAAGGCACACGGAGTGAAGGCGGGCAGAAAGCCGTGACGGCATCAGCCGGCGGATGCGCCATGCACTGCTGCGCGCATGCCTACCTGCAGTTTGCTGAGGCGCTCCGAAGTCAGCGCCTCCGCCACCTCCTCCGGGTGTCGCAGGTCTAGTTGCAGCCGTGTCAGGCTGGACAGCTGCGCCAGTGCGGACATGACGGCCGGCGACAGCAGCTCGCCGCTGATGCTCAGGCGGCGCAGGCTGGTGAGGCACCGCAGCTCGGTGTCGTCGGGGTGCGCGTCCTGCGGTAAATGCCACGCACGCGCGAAAAGGACAGCGTCAGATCCTGTGCCGCTGGAGCCGTGTGTTACAAAACACGTGTCATATGAAGCGAATGTGCAATGCGATTAAGATACGGACGTGTATGTGTGTTTGTGAGTAAGAGCGTGTGCATACGGGTGTGCGCTGCGTGCCATCCCGGTTGCGCCGAAGCGCCTACGCCGCAATTCCGCACCAAGTGCTGGGATTCCTGTCCCCATTTTGCCGAGCCAACCAGCTGTCGCGCGCGTTCACCCGAGTCCAGGAGTTGGTGCCGCGGTCGTTCAGCAGCTCCAGACTGGTGAGCCGCTCTAACGTGGACAGGCCGTACAGGCCCAGGCGCGTGTTTGACGCCATGGGCACGCCACTGAGCGCCAGCGAGCGCAAATTGGTGAGGCGGCCCAGCGCGCCCATGCACAGCTCACAAAACATGGTGGCTTGTGGCCGCGGCCCGGTGGGGCGGTAGTGCAGCAGGACGTCGTTGCTGGCCTCCTGCTGGCTGCTGCGGCCGGTGCGCTCCAGCCACTCGGCCACCAGCGTCGACTCGTCAAGAGGGGATTCGTCCTGCGAGGGTTACCGGGAATGCATTAACAACTGCAATAACTGCGAATGCGAGTGCACACGGCAAGAGTTGAGGGGAAAGTGTGGCGCGGGCCGCAGGGGTTACCGTGAACCAATCCGCAGGGGGGGGAGGCCGTGCTACCAAGTCAGGCAGAGGCTGCACGGTATCGGCTCCGATGCTCACACCCCGCCGCGTCCATCTCATAGTCGTTGTGTTGGCTGGGCTGCGCCCGAATCCCGAGCCGGGTCTCCATGCAGCCCCCCACGCATGCTGGCCCATGATTGCCCACATTCTTTGATTTGGGCACCCTCTTTGATCTTTACATGCGTGCTGTGCGAGGCTCACCAAGCTGATGCGCAGGTGCTGCAGGTGGCTCCAGCGCGTGACCGCGTGCACCGTGCGCAGCAGCGCGGCCTCCTCGATGCACTGGTGGTACGCACGCAGGTGGAGCGAATCGACCTGCAGGGTTCCGGGTCGAGGTGCACGGGGCAGGGGCCAGGATATTCAGCAAGAATCAGACGGCATCGCAACACGCAAGGGCAGAGCGCGCGCTAGCAGCACCACGTTGGGGCCCGATGGTCACCGCCCGTGTACTGAGTGGTGTCACCACTGCGCACCTCGGGCAACAGCTTCCGAGCGCTGTCCAGCACCCGGATCGATCGCTCCAGCGCCCCCGTGCGCCGCGCGTCCCAGCAGCTTGCGTCATCCGAACGGACCTCCACATGCCGCACACCTGCACATGTCCAAGCGGTCCCGTACGTATTCAAGTGCCGGATGGCCGCCTGCCGAAAGGGAGCTGGTGCATACAAGGCGGGTCTGCTACCACCCGACCATTTCTACCTTCCGAGAAGGCGGCCCGCCAGTGGCTGCAGACCAGTGATCCCACGACGCGCGCCCGCAGGTCGAGGTGGTGAGCGGCTAGGTGCGTTAGCACGTCGAGGGACAGGCTACCCCAACCCAGCTCTGGCTCAACAGGGGCCTCATCATTGTCCGAAATGCGCGCCACGTGCTTGGCCTGCACATGCGCGTGACCATGATGTGAGGAAGAAGTTGAGCTGAAGGGTATTTGCGGCTAATTAGAATGACGCACGTCATTGAACATCAATGCGGGTGTTGTGCGCGTTCAGAGGTACACGCAGGATAGAAGTGACGTCTGACACCGTGCCTCAGGTGCGTGACTGGTAGGGGACTTGTTCGATAGCAACGTGCCTCACCCGCGCGCCACGGCGGCCTTTGGATGCACAGCGCTTGCCGCAGTAGGCGTGCACCTGGTTCATGTATTCGGGTTAAGCTGTGAGGAAGCGCACTGCAGGGTTCTGCGAACGGGAGGCTGTTGGAGGCGTACACTCAGACACTCAGACATGTCGCCGTGCGCTTACCTCAGCCCCCGCGTTTGGGGAGACGATAATGCCACGTCCAAACAGCTCACAGGAGCAGGTTGCGCAGAATCTTGCGGCTGCCATCGAGCAGCGATCGTGCGGTAGGTCGAAAGCTCGAAAAAATGTTACTTTCGGCCGGCTGCTTAACCACCGAACAATGGCCTGAACAATGGAAAATAAATATTACTACGCTATGCGCCGACGTGAGAAGACGCTCAAATTATTTATCGTGATCGGGGGGCATTGCCTGGAGGCCGCGGCGGGCCTAGGGCCCAGCTGGCCCAAGAGCTGGCCCAGCGAAGCCGGGTGTGCCCCAATTCGCCCGAGGGTGCCCAAGCCCCGCCCCTTTCGGTCATAGAGGAGCTGAACTCGAACGCCCCGCCCTGTTCCCAGCGCTCCCTCCAAGCACGGTCGTATGCACAGATGTTTGTGCCCATCCTTAATTGACCGTCTGTCGTGCACGGCGCGGTGGCCGCAACATACACAACTTGTCAACACCGATGCCATTCCCCTTTTTGCCAAGTAACCCTGGCGTCTGCGCGCATCCCACCGTGCACGCCAGGTTACACGCCGTGCCCCGCTCCCCTCCTCGCCCAACTTGCCAGTCGTCCCATAAGCCCCGGACCCCTTTCCTTGCCTGCTGAGCATCCCCGCGCGGGCTCCCCGTCCGCTCCCCACCACGGGCCTCCGGCCCACAGCCCCCGACAATTCCCCCGTCGACCCCGCGTCCTTACGGGTAACCATCTGCTTAAAGCACAATACCATTTTGTTACATTACTGTGACAAGTTAAGGCTGAGGCAACGGATATCTAAACGCGGGAGCAGAAGCAGGGGAAAATCGACACCCCACAAGCTTTCTTCTGCATTCCCTCTCATCTTGCAAGAAAACAACAGTTGTGTAAAGCTGGATACAATTTGAGCGAGAGTATTGAGTTTGTGTGTACCCCATTCCGCCCAATGCGGGGCTCGGTCGCTGGGCGCGGCAAGAAGGCTCGGCTCGCTGTCCTGGCCCCTTCTCTTCACTCCGTGCTTTCAAGGCAGCTGAAAGATGGTGAGACCGTAACACGCAACTCGGGGGCTGGCCCTGCCGCCGGCAGAAGGGCATCAGACTTCTTTCCTAGGCGGCAGCGCTTTCCTGACTCGCTCGCTACCTTTACTTTGCTGTAGGACGCCCCGGCCAAGCTCGCTATTGTCATGAAGGTCATCGGCCGCACTGGCTCGCGTGGCCAGGTGCGTCGGCGCTGGTGGCGCGCACGCGAAAGCACTGCCGGCAGCTTCTATAAGCGATAGAAGCACCTGCATAGGACCAAAATTTGCGGGCTGCGGTGCTCAGTTTGGGTGGTGCTGAGGGCTGGCAATGTGCTCCGCTGCATCTTTGCTGAGAGCTTCTATCGGCTGTTGTAATGCGCAGGTCACCCAGGTGCGCGTCAAGTTCCTGGACGACCAGAACCGCCTGATCATGCGCAACGTGAAGGGCCCCGTCCGCGAGGGTGAGCACGCGCCCTGGGCTGCCCGCGGCTGGGTGTGGAGCTGCGTGTGGCCGTGTGGGGAAGGATAGCTTGGGGAAACCGTTCTTGTACGGATGGAGGGGCTTGGGAAGGCATCAGCAGAACAGGGCAGGGGGAAAAGCCCAGGCGCGACGATGGTGGCGTTGTGCGGCGCTGTAAAAGGGGGGGGGGCGGTGTGCAACGGGCCAATGGCAGCGGTTGGCGTGCCACTGTCGTTGGCAGGGAGGCTCAGGCGTATGTAGGCCCAGGTATTGTGGCGGCGTTCAGGGAATTTTTCGTGCACGCTGTGACAAGAGTCGCCCACGTCTGGTCTCCTGGCTGGGCCGCTCACTCATACGTTGCTCCGCCTCACGCTGCCGCAGGCGACATCCTGACTCTGCTGGAGTCTGAGCGTGAGGCCCGCCGCCTGCGGTAAATGCAGCAGCTTCAGTAGTTGCTGCCTGTTTGCGGGAGATAGAGTGTAACCGTGGCGTATAACTTTCTGGACTCGGTGTCTTTCTTCGCCGCAAGACGGTGCAACAGCACCGTCCAGCAGAGCGTCAGCGTAACTCTAGCTGCCTTCAGTCGGGCAGCTCCTGCGAGCAGCGCATGCAGACAGCATTGGCCATGGCGCTTGAGCACAGCATCAGCAGCAGTGTCTGTCGGCAGTCGCCTGGTGGATGGGCGTGGCTGGTGAAGGTGTGGGCTTGGCGCTGGGACTGGCGGTGCAAGCTGCCCTTCGGCGGCATGGTGCGGGTTGGTGCGATTGGACCATGCCAGAGCGGCAGAGTGGCGTACCACGGAACTCGAGGAGCGGCCGCTGGGCACTGGCCAACCGGAGGGCCGCCGAGCAGGGCAGGGAAGCGGGATGGTTTGCAATGCTGTCGCATGATAGAGCCATGAGGGCTTTATGATTTGGCCTGGCTGCTGTGCTTATGGTGCCTGGTGGCGGTGTCGTACTGTACTGCTGCGTGGAATGTTGGCGAAGTCGTTAGCTCGCTGGGCTGCGGCGCTGCGATTGTGTGCTTTGTTGATGTTGGCCGGGTGCGTAACGATTGCGGTGCACATGACGCTCGGATTGCTAGCTTACAGAGGTGCGGGGAGAGCCAGCCGGGGGTTGCCGGAAGGGGAGGCGTCGCAGCAGTTCTCGCCCAGACTCGCAGCAGTTCTCGCACAGCCACTCTCGCAGCATATACGCAGAACTAACAATTAATAACAGAGCAGCTCGTAAAGCAAGCTTGTGATGACTGTCGGCTCAGGCAAAAATGCAAGCGGTTAAGGCCATGCCTCTCATCCGTGTGCTGAGCCGCATGCAATAGGTCAAACGCGAGTCACTACAGTGCACAAGCCATAGTCCAGTTACCTTCAGATCAAGCACCATGGCCCTCGCTATGCAGCGCTCCTCTGCCCCGCGCCAGGCTTTCGGCGCTAAGCCTGCGGTCCGCTCGGCCGTCCGTGTTGCTCGCGGCCGCTCTTCGGCTGTGTCCGTGCGCGCTGACGGCGCTCAGGTCCAGGCAAGTTGCACGAATTCCTGCATGAAGTCCTTATCCTTGCGTGCAAGCGGCATGGCATCTGACGCCTGGCAAAACGCAGGTCGACATCGACAAGCCCCTGGGCCTCGTGCTGGAGCAGTCTACCGCTCCCGGTGGCGGTCTGGTTGTGAAGGTGGGTGGTCGGAAGGCGTCTAAAGCACAAAACGAACCTGGCCATCCGAGTCTGCACTTGTCGGGTCCTGGCTGTTTGCAGCAGGGTGCATGCTACTGCGCTTCAGCAACTACACATGATTGTCGTCAACTTGCCATGCTTACATGGCTTGGGGGGTGCTCTTCCCTTCACTTCTCAGCCACACCATACCTGGGGTCATAGCTTGCCGGGGCCACTCACTGCCGTTCTGGTCCCCTGCTCCCCCACCCACTGCAGTCCTCTCGCGGTAATGCCGCCAAGGTCGGCATCAAGGCGGGCGACACCATCATCTGTAAGTGTTGAGAGGATTGAGGGGCGCGGCAGCGCTGAAAGCGCCTGGCACCAGTTGCGTGGGCTTGTTGCGCTTGCCCGCTCTACTTGGCCTCACCAAACCAGAACGTGTTCCACGGAGAGTCTGACCAGGCTTCTCAACGCCTCACTGTGTGACTGGATCGCTCACGCTCCTCAAACTGGCACGCTTTATTGCCACAGACACTTCGTCGTTCTTCGGCGATGAGCTGTGGCCTGCTGACAAGCTGTCCTTCACCAACAACGCCGTGGCCAACTGCCCCTCGCCCGTGACTTTCGTCTACGTAAGCAACGGCGGCAGCAGTGTGCATCAGCAGCAGTAGCAGCTCTAGCAAGCGGAGTTAGATGGGCGGTCCGCAACGTGTGCTGCGCCCGAGCCACATATATCGTATTGTTGACTGGGCCCCATCAAGGCTTCTGGGGCGCTCGGATACCGGCAGCTTGCAATCCAGGAACACCAGCCCTGGGCGCGGTCCGGCTTGTGGACACCCTTTCTCCCATTCAGCTACACCTCGACCAGTTCTCGGCTGCGCGTTCTCACAACTTGCAGGTGCCCGGCGAGAACACGAAGGTGAACGTGAAGCGCCTGCCCAAGAAGCCCGCCCCCGCTCGCTTCGGCCGCAAGCTGACCTCCGCCGAGAAGGCGCTTGCGTCGCACATTTGCGTTGACTGCGGCTACATCTACTGCGACTCGTGAGTTGTCACCACTGGGGCATGCGCATGGGTGGCGTTGCATCAACGAGCTCGGGCATGCGCGTGCCCCCCACTTGCTACAGACTTGTTTCTTGTTTCTGATTCCGCGAACGCGCGCGAGCGTGCACATGCAGCTATGGGCTTGCTGCCACCTGCTGTACTGACCCCGCTCTGGCCCGTGCACGTGCAATCCTACAGGACCCCCTTCGATGACACCCCGCCGAACTACCGCTGCCCCCAGTGCAATGCTCCCAAGCGGCGCTTCGTGGAGTACGACGCCGACTCTGGCAAGGTGTGTGCATGCTACACCTTGACTATGACGGCGGGCTGCCTTTCATCGTACTCGGGGGCTGAATGGTGCTGGGAATCGGCTTTGCTCCGTTGGCAACTCTCTGCCCACGCTGCCCAAACGTACTGCAGAGCACCGGTGTGGCTGAGGGCACCCTGGGCACCATCGCCACCGTGATCGGCGGCCTGGTGGGCATTGCCGTCCTGGCCTACCTGGCCGCCAGCGTGTAAGCGGCACACGCAGCAGAGCTTGCCTCCAGCGTAGTTGGGCTTGCGCGGCGTAGATGGGCTTGTGTAGCCCGTTGTGCCGCGCTCCAGCGCTGCGGTGCGCACGTTGTTGGAGAGGAGGTGCTGGATGAGGAGAGGGCTGCCGGTGCTCGTTGACCTGCGGCTGCTTCCTTGGCGGTTACGGGAAACGCTGTTGCGCAGCCGCTCGCATCCGGCTGGCCGGACGAGAAGGGTGCGCACAGCTGTCGAGCGGGTATGAAGTACGGACTGGCCGCCGCAAGGCTCGTCAGGCTTCGCCGTGCATGCGTTGCGGGGCAATCCGGGCTGCAGGTTAGCAACACATCAACGGGTTGCGCCCGGCTGTTCTGGAGTTTTGATCGTCCCCAGCGTAGCACGTGGTGTGTCCATGTGCACACTTGTACGTGTGAATGTCACCAGTCAGCAGGTTAGTAGTCTTGGTGGTGGTTCAGGGTCAGGGTCAGGGTCGTGGTGCCCGTGTTGTTAAGCAAGTTGAAACAGGGGGCAACGTGTTACGGTGATCAATGATGTAGCAGGAACAGCCATAAAAAAGTCTTGATGTTTGGAAGTACTGGAATTCAATCTATCTCGGTCGATAAGGAGGCGGGACGAAAGGACGCGAACGGACACATCCCCACAAGGTTCAGGAGTGCATCCTAATCATGTAAGGCATGGAGCGGAGGGCGAAGGCGGGGCATGGCAGGAGCACGTCTCGCGCGGACCGGACGACGAGGCCCCTGCTGGCTGCTTAACTAGCCATAAATGCCGCCGCCCCGAGGCCGTAACGGGAGTCGCACGGACCAGGCTGTGGGAGGCTTTGCAGCAAGCCCACGGGGGGGGGGCTAGTTGGCCTCCGTGCAGCACCAGATTGCATTGGTTACAGGAGGGACCTGCTGACGCAGCTCACGAGCCAGCGAGCACGTACTAGCACCAGGTGACCCCGGCGTCCTGGCACGCTGAGGACTATCGCATTCTTACAGACACCTATATAAGCCCATTCACCTACCCCTGGTCTCGGGGTTAAATGGTCCGCAGGCCCCCCTTCGTCCACGGGCTGTCAAAGCAAAACACACGGTCCAGCACGCGAAGTCACGATGATATGCCACCTGCCGTTGCACACTTGTTCAATTGCACGTGTTGACACACTTCCCAAACGACATGTCGAAGTTGCGTAGGCATGCCTTGCTGCGTCAGCCAGTCTGTCCATGCACAGTCTCCGGTCATCAGGTGGCAGCCCGGGTAGTCAGAAATCAGCCCGGGTAGTACGGTATGGTGAACCCCCCGTCACCAAATCACGTGCGAACGCTACGAATGTCATGGGAAAGGACTCAATGCAAATGTCTATGCATGCCAAATGAAGTTCCAGTGCATGGCTGCTTCAATGCGTGATCCTTGATACATATCTAGCACTACATCCAACACCTACAGCGGCAGGTCGCTCTGCGGCTGTGCGCCATGCCCCTTGAGCGGTGGCAGCCGCATGCGCGCTGGCGAGCCTGCCGTTGGAGAGCCGAGCAAAATTCCAAGCCCGCCCAGCCCACCGGCCCCTACCCCGCCACTCTTGAACCCAGCCTTGCCCGCATCCGACCGAGCAAGGGGCGTCCCCGCCTCCATGGCGTCCGCCCCTGCGCCACCGGCACTGCCCTCGCGGCCTCCACCAATCATCGCCGCTGGGCTGAAGTCTCGCTCCATCACCCGACTGGCCGCGCGAGAGTCGGCACCGCCCAGCAGCAGCCGGGACTTGCGCTTGCCAGGTGCGAAGGATCCGGCGCGGCCCGCCAATGCCGCCAGCTGCTCATCCGCAGGCAGCTCCTCCAGCCACTTTTCCTCCGCAGCCGCCATGGCGCGGCGGCGCGCGCCCCAGCCGCGGCGGTGCGTGCCAGACACGTGGCTCCCGGCGGCCTGGACGCTGCGGCCCCCGTCAGAGCGGTGCTGGTGTGGGTGCTGATGCTGGTGTAAGCTGTGACCAGCGCCGTAGGCGCTGTCCGCCGCTGCAGCGGCGGCGGCTAGGGCAGCAGCGCCCCCGTACCCGCTGGCGCCGTAGCCAGACGCCCCGTAGCCTGAAGTGCCGTAACCGGAGTGTCCTGCACTGCCGTGGCGAAGGGACGCCACCTGCTGCAGCACGTGCGCACGTGACTCTGCGCGCTCAGCCCGGACCAGTTCCGCCGCCACCTCGTCCGCGACGCGCTTGAGCGACTTGCGTCGCGCCAGCGGCATGCCGAGCCGCGTCTCCAGCTGCTCCTCAACATGCTGCGCGCAAACGAAAGTGTGGACATCATCAGGACAGATTGCCACAAAGCACGCCACAACGGCAGCCACAAACATGTTGAGAAATGCCCGAATGCAGCAGGCCCCTGTACCCACGTGAAGGATCTCCAGGGCTGCGCCGCCGCTTGACTGCGCCGCCGCAAGCACAGCTCCGTCGCTGCGAGCTAGCGACTGCAGAGAGTACAGCACACCCGGCATCGGCATCGGCGGCAGCGTGCCGCGCCGGGTGCTGCCGGTGCGGCGCGTTGAGCGCTGGCGGAACATGGGGTTGGTGCGCAGCGGCGGCAGCGGCACCTTGCTGATTCCGAGCGCATTCATGCCCGTGGCGGGAAGCGCCAGCGGCAGAGGCGGCAGGCGCTTGGTCTCGAGCAAGGGCAGCGGTGCGGTGAGCAGTGCGTCACGCTGGGGGCACACGGGGGCAGCGGGGAAGTAAGCGGCCAGTAACAATGTGCTCGGTGCCATACGGTATCCCGCATCCCGTCACTCTTTATTCCGCACTTCCACATGCGCACCTTGTAGGCGAGGAGCAGGTCCCGCGCAGCCTTGCGCGCAGCCTGCCAGGCAGCCTGCCGCGCCTCCGGCGCCGAGTCCGGACCCAGCCCCGCCACCTGCCCCAGCATTGCCGCAAGCACCTCCGACATAAGCTTTAGCTCGGCGATGGCTGCCTGCAGCTGCGCCAGCAGAGCCTCCAAGTGCGCGAGCATACTCAGCACCATCGCTGCTAGCCCGCCTGAGAGCCCATCACGGCTGCCGCCACCAGCCACGGCCACCAGCGCCGCCGGACGGCCGTGGGCGGCAAAGGGTCCGGCTGCGTCATCGTCCGAGTCGCTGGTCGGCAAGGACTCGACTGCAAACTTAACTCCCTGCGCGCGCCGTGATGCGACGGGCGCATCCGTTGCGGCCGGCGCGGAGAGTGCAGCCGGGTCTTCGACCTGCTCGCCGTCCGCACCGAAGGGCACGGCCCCAGCCTCCGTCGCCTCTGCGACGGGCCCCGCTCCGCCAGGGCCCCGTGCCCGTAGGTGACGGGCACCGCTGCCGCGCGGACCGCTGCCGTCGGTGTCCGCACCGTCACTGTCAACCACAAGCAACTCCTGCTCTGGGCCACCCGCAGCCACATTCAGACGGCGCTGTGTGTTTGGCGCAAGAGCGTTCAGGCCGGCCGGCCGTGAGAACCAAGGCTGCGGCTCCTGCGGCTCAGGGGGCGCAGGCGGAGCAGCTGCGGCCGCACTCGACTCCAGCTGCCGAGGTGCTGCCTGCTCTCCTCCACTGCCTCGTAGATTGTCCAGCATTCCAAGCATCGCCTGCGCAGCTTCCCGCGCGGTGCTGCGCTTCACCGAGCCCCAGGCGCGTCCCTGCTTCATGCCTGCTCGGCGCGCCTCCGCAGCACCACTCGGGCTGGTCCCGCCAGGTGCTGGTCCCGAAAGCATCAGGTCCGGTTGCTCTACCTGTGTCGATGGCAGCGCCGGCAGCTGTGACGCGGGGTCCACGCTGAGGATGGGCGCAAGTGACATCATGTCAGGCTCCGGCAGCAGCACAGCGGAGGCGCGCCGCATGGGGGCTCGCAGGCCCTGCACCACACCCCGCTCCGCCGCCGCCCGCTCCTCCGCCTCCAGGGCGGCGGCGGCGGTTGGATCCAGAACCTTGATTTGTCCATCCACCATCACGGAGCCCATGCGAGGGGCCAGGCTGGCCAGCCCCTCCTCAGCGTCGGCGCCGCCACCGCTGCCGCCCGCACTTTGGTCATCGTCTGGCGTTCGCTTGACCGCGTGCTTGAACGTCAACCAGGCCTTCGCCTGCTCGAGGTTGCGCCGGGCGTCCGGCGCCGGCCCTGTCCAGTCTTCACCCCGGTGCTCACGAAGCTGGTCCAACTGCGCATCCAGTGCTACGCCGGAAGTCCCGGGGCCCGACTGGCGGGCGCTGCTGCCAGGACTATCGAGCTCCCCCGCCCCCCGGTGGCGGCCCCGCTCGCCGGCGGCTGTCATGGGCGGGAGGCCGCCAAACTGCGGCTTGACGCCTATGGGCGGCAGCTTGGGCGTGGTCGAGACTCCCCCTTCAAAACCGTGCGCGCTACTTGCATCCTGCGTGTCGTGTGCATCTACATTGCGCCGCATAGCACCAGCAGTCATGGCGGCCCCCGCGCCGAGAGGTGACGGACCCGACATAGACTGTCGGCCGGCCTTTGCTCCGGATGCTGACGTGGGCGCCGCAGAGGCTTCGCCGCGCGGCGACGTGAGAGCGGCCTGGCCGCCGGCGCCGGACGTCATGACTGGGGACTGCGCGGAGCCGCTCGGCGACACGACGCCGTCGGTGCCGGCAAGACCCTTGAAGGACGACTGCGATGTGCGCCGGCCCAGGCGGCTGCCCACCGCCACGGTCTGCAGCCTCGGCGGGCGAGCCGCAAGGGAGCCCACCCGCGGCGACGCGGAGGCGCTGGCGCCCGTGTCATCTTCACTGGGCGTTGCCGGAGGCGATGCTACCTGACTGCCAGGTGTGGCCGCCGAGAGCGGGCTGCCGGTGCCGCCGTCTGTGCCTGCCAGGCCCGCGCTTCCACCTCCAGGCGAGCCAGCGCCCTCCGCGCCCACAATCTGTCCCGTGATGGAGCGGCGCACCAGCGCCCCGGGCGCCATCCGGGCCCATTCGGACGGCCCACCGGCACCAGGTCCACGCACTCTGCCCGCATCTGTCACGCTGCCCAGACTGCCGTCGACAGTGATGCGGCGGCGTGCCTCGCCGAACTCGCTGACCTCAGTGCTGTCAGCGCCGTCGCCACCGCCGCCTGTGCTGTCCCTCGACTGCGGCGCCGGCGGTGGCGCATCTGTCGCAACCACCTTCTCATGGCCGTAGCGAGCCAGCAGGTTTGCCATGACCGTGTGCACGAGCGCGGAGGCCTCGTTGGCCTGGCCCGGCGCTGACATGCGCGTTGACTTGCCCCCTCGCAGCCGAGAGCTGGCACCTGAGCCAGACATCTTCGGCAGGGGAGTGGACTTTCCGAACGCGTCCTGTGACGCGGGCCGCGCGCTGCCTCCGTCCGCGGATACAGGTCCAGGCGTCTGCGGCGATGCCAGCGCGGGCGCGGAGTCCAGGCGGTCTCCGGAGGCGGCCGCGGCGCCTGTACCGAAACCGGAGGGCGTGCTGCCGCTGTGCTCCTCATCCGAGTCCATGGGGTCCAGCTTGGTAGTGGCCATGTGGCTGGCCGTTGCAGCTGCTGAGCCCTCGACGTCAAAATTGATGCGGGAGACGCTCAGGAGCGCCGCGGCCAGGGCGTCGGCGTTCATGGCGGGCATACCGGGAGCCATCTGCAGCAACGCACAGGCGCGCATGCCATGTATGGTTCAGTGTGGCTCAAGGCACTGACCCTTCTTAGCCTCGGTCAATGCCAAGGGCGCAGCCAGCGGATGAAATACACACCTTGACTAACGACTTTCGCCGAGTAGCTGCCGTCGCCACGGGTGGTGCCGACATCGGCGGAGCAGTGCCCGAAGCCGGCGCCATTTGGCCAGCTGCCGGCGCCGCGGCCACGGCTGACGCCTTCCCACGGAAGGCGATCGACTGGTACGCGTTGGCCATCGTCTCGCGGATCCGGTACATCAATCCGCGATCCCGCGCTTCCGGTACGACTTGCCTCTGCGGTACGGCAGGCGGCAGCGCGCAGGTCAGCCAGCGTGAGTGTGCACCGACCAGCTAGAGAACCCCAGCTGAGCCACCGTTATGCATCACAGCATCATAGCAGCAACACAGCAGGTAGCGGTGACGCACCTTGAACCATTTCTCCATGCGCCGGTTCGAGGGGGCGCGATGCCGCATGCGCTGCCACAGTATGCCAAGCATGCGCCGTATGTCCTGCACAGCGAGTTGCAAAGCGCCAGGCGTCAGGGAGCGCGGGTGCTTGGCCCTCTCGCACCGTTATTGCCGCACAGCGGCTACCACGCACCTGTGGCACGCCCGGCGCGTCGCGTGTGGCGAACTTGAGTAAGCCGTACGGCCACGCCAAGAATGCCTGCAGGCAGGGTAGTAGGGGACCAGGCAGAGTAGTATGGGGCCAGGTGCAGGTGCAGGTGCAAGTGCAGGGCAAAATGCAGGTTTGAGACCGCCTGGGTAGTGTGGGGCCCGGCAGGGTAGTGTGGGGTGCAGGTTTGGGTAGTATGGGGTGCAGGTCTGGGTAGTATGGACGGAGCCTGGGCAGTATGGGGCCAGGCAGGGTACGGTAGTATGGTGCCAGGCGGGGTGCGGTAGTACGGGGCCAGGTGCAGGTGCAGTGACGCCCACTTGCCATGATGAAGTTGGACATGATGAACACGAAGAAAAGAGGTCCGATGGCGTACAGCAGGCCGGCCATGACCTCCGTGGGGGTGGTGCCCTCGTCGCGCTGTTTGATCTTGTCCAGCAGCGCCTGCACAGCAGGAAGCCATTGGGAAAAGCGTGTTCAGTGAGGTACAGCGCAGGCGCAAGGGTCGAGCGCATGTGACAGGCCCATGGAGCGCGGGGAAAGGTGATGGCATGAGCGAGCAGGCAATGAGTTTTGTGGACTTGCCTTGAACACGCCGCCGTCTTCACGGAGCATCACGTACGACAGCATGAGCTGGAACGCATCCCCGTAGCCAGATAGTCGGACCTCATCCGGCCCGAACACAATGCAGCCAGCGGCGCCAAACATCACAGCGCAGATGACAATAACTGAAAGCATGAGCAGGGGTAGCAGGAACATGATGATGACACGTGTAACAGGTTGGCTTTGCTCTATGTGCGTCTAGAGGCGCAAGCCCTGAAAGAGAGGCAGCCCGGGCGCCCATCAGTGATGCCCCTTACCGATGAAAAAATGAATGATATCGGGGGCCGCTAATGCCAGCGTGCCCGAGATAGCCGAGAGGCGGGGCTGGAATGACAGGCAGTGCAGCCAGCGTATGACAATCATGGCTAGCACAAAGCCCTGCGCAGGTCGCAACCGACGATGTGAAAGGGCATGGAGTCGGCACGCAGTGAAAGGGCATGAGAACATGTCCTCTGAACTCGCACAACGTGCACCAACTTCCGCAAGGCGTCGCGGAGTGCGTGCGGCTGTTACCGGACCTCGCGCACCCACCTGGAGAAAGGTGTAAATCATCAGCAGGTCATACATGTCATCAACGCGGTCATAGAAGTCAGACGCAGACTCCAACTGCGAGCCCTCGGGCAACTGCCACCTGCGGAGTCCCATCGAAAAAGAGGGAGGAAGCGAAGAAGTTGCTGCACAGCAGCAAGCTGACAAGTGTGGCGTGGCAGTGGAAGGTGGAGGAGGAGGGAGCGAGGAGGAGGAGAAGTAGAGGACTAGTAGAGTAGAGCATTATGTGGATCCCAAGAAAGGTTGCCGCCAAGGGGCACCGGGATGACAGTCTGATTGCAAACGCGGCCCCACCTGGCAACTGCAGAACCCCCCCCGTTCTCAATCTAACCCCTACCGCTACGCAACACCTGCCTTGCTACCGCGCCAGGGCTCGTTGTGTTGTAGCGCATATGGATTATACCGGTATGACACGCAAGGTGTCCAGAATTGGGCTGTTCTAGCAGAGCGACTAGAACTCGACACGTGTCCCGAGACGGGCTACTGCATGGAGTGCAGTACACCCGGCGACACTTAAAATAGTCCTAACTGGCCGGCTGCCAGTAACATAGGTGACCTGTGCACTAAGCCCGCTAAGGTCTGCTATTGTTAGCCGGGTCGGCACCGGCTTAGGGCATTCGCACGCACTGTGCTACACGGGGTCGCCTACAACACGTTGGGTTCGGGAATTCATCTTCACCACTGGGGCATGCCCCTCTCGTCCCATGCCCTGGTCCTACCACCACCCTACCGCTACGCAGTACCTCGGCTTGCCCCTCCCCCCTCAAGGGGGGTTTCCTCAGGGGGTGGATTGCAGTTACCAGCCCAAGGGCGGGGTGCAAGGGGGGGGTCTGCACAGCCATTTCGTAGGAAGACCAACGCATTGACACAACCTCGCTTGTACCCACCGATTGGCCGAGCCCGGCGTGGGGCTGGCGGCGGTGTTGGAGGTGCCGTTGGACTGCTGGGTGACCGTCACGTTCTCCTGACGCAGCGGCAGGAAGTAACGGGCCGGCGCATAGCCATCGGCATCGTACAGCTCAAACCTGCGGGCATGACAGAAATGTGTGAGCTTTAGAGCACAAATGCGAAGACAGGTTGGCGGCCATGAAGCGAGTTGCGCAACTCAACTCAAGCAAGAGCAAGTCACAACCCTGACAGCGCACCGTGAAGGGAAGGCGTCCTTATCCGCAAGCTTGGCGGTGTATGCAAACAGGAAGCCCAGGCTTGTGAACATGAGTACACAAACGGTGGTCTCAAACACCACCCATCCGACGCTCATGCGGGGCTTGTACATCTTGACGGTGAGTTTAGTGCCGTCGTGCTTGTACACCACCTTGCGCTCCGTGTCTGCAGCATCGAATGGTTGCGGCAGCACACCAACAAAGTACATGGTGCCTTGAGCGACAGCATGCAACGCGCCCTGGCCATCCGTGCGGCAGCAAAGGCAAGGCATGAAGGCTTCCAGAAGTCCTGACCTACCGCCAATGCCAAGCACGTGGTCGTTATCATCATCGTCATCATCCGCTTCGTGAATGGTGTCCAACTCTCCCTCCTTCTTCTTGCCCTCGCGTAACAGTGTCCGTAGCTTTCGCATCTGCGCCTGCCGGTGCAGCTGCACAAAGATGTCATACGCGGTCACGAGCAGGTAGCCGCAGCACAGCACGATGAGGAAGAAGTCGGGCAGGAACTTCTCGACCTGTAGGCGACGTGTGCGCAATGTAGGGGCCCGCGCGTTAGGACTTGCAGTGGCATGTACACCGGCACTCGCGCACACGTGCGCCCGCGTCCCGACCGCAAAAAACCCAGCACACGGCTCGGCCCGTCGAGCTATTCCCCCTCCCCACCCGCCCACCCAGCCTCGCTCACACCTGGGCGCTCGCCACTGCGGACCCGTAGCTGATTGCGGGCAGCGCCAGCAGCCGTGTGGCCCCCCAGATGAGTCCCGAGTCCAGCCAGTCCAGGTCCACGCGGAAGTAGCCAAACACCTGGGCGTCCGCGTTGTACGATACCAGCTGCACACGCAGCGTCCTGCGCATGCGGAGGCGGCGGCACAGAAAGGCGGCGCGGCGGGAACACACACGATGAGCGGCGAAGGAGCGCCCACGCAGCCTGCGGTGCCGCGCTGCCGGCCATGCGTGCAGACCAGCTTGGGTCCAGGCCTGTCAGCTCTAGTCGATTCCCAGCCTTCCTGGTTTCATCAGATGCTACTTTCAGCTGAACGCAGTACCGCAGTACGGTACGCCCCGGCACCCACGCACTTGGTGAGTGTCTCCGACAGGTACCCGCCGTCCCGGATGTAGGTGATGGCCTGCTCCGCCCGCTTGGCGGACAGGTGCTTGTCCAGGACCAGCGGGTAGCCGGCGGCCAGGCGGCCCGCGGGCTGGTGGAAGAAGCCGTACGGCAGGCCGCCGCGGTTCAGCTCGGGCGAGCCCTGCACGGCACATGCATCGATCAGCAACGATGGTTGGTCAAGCGGGGTCGCAAGCAAGCCGCACGTGGGGTTGGGTGTGTGCGTCACAAGCAAAGCAGGTAGGTGCGTGTTCCCCACCCACCTGCGAGGTGTTGTAGTATTCGGCCGGGTCCAGCTCCGCCTGGTACAGCGCCGAGTGGCGGCTGAACACGGGGTCATTCCCGATGCCGCCCAGGTCCTGGGCGCGGGATGACGCTGTTGTCGAGTTGGCGGTGGTGGCGGTGGTGGCCGTGGTGTTGGTGGTGTTGCAGCCCACGATGAGGTTCGTGAAGCTGCTGTCTCTGCAAACGTAGCCGTCAGTGCCCTTGGCGCGCTCAAGCTCTGCAGACGAGCGCCGGACCTGCCGGATGTATTACGGGCGCGGGCGAGCAGAGTGTCAGGGTCAGGCTTGTGTAAGAATGCCAAGCATGTGTTTTTGTTTCGTGGCGGGGTGAGTCATCCGCTTCCATGGAAGCATTCCACACTCACCTGGTGCAACAACATCCCCACCAGCACGCGGTTGTTCAGGCCAATCCACCTCGCACGGTCGAGGTTTCGAACGTCCCACAGACTGTAGTCGTAATCACCGCCATCGGGAAGGTCATAACCGTAGAACGACTCCATGGCTTCACCGTTAGCCAGAGACAGTAGCGACCGCCGCTGCAGCGCCTGCTGCGCATCCTGCGCAAGCGCGGCCTGCTGAAACCAAGCCGCTGGCGACAGCACGCTCCACACCCAGCCCGGCACCCAGCTGCTGCCTGACGCGGTGGATCTGGCCTGCCGTGTGCCCGAGCCGCCAGCTGCTTGCATCGCGGCCGGGCTCGCTGCCGCGCCTGCAGGCGGACCCTCAGACGAGTACAGCAGGTCTGGGCCCAGCAGAGCTCTACGGCGTGCACCCGCGCCAGTGCTGGCAGAGGCCGAGGACGCGTTCTCTCCAGCGCCGGTACCACTGCCCGCGCGCGTCCTGAAGCTGAAGGCTGCCTCCTTGCCCCGCAGGAAGAGGCAGGAGGTGTAGTTGGCCAGCTCCTCGTCGGTGAGGGTGCCGTCGTCCGCCAGCCCGTCCAGCACCGCCTTGGTGGTCAGGTCCGCGCGCGCCGTGATCTGCTGCATCTCATTCAGCAGCGCCTGCGCGTGTGTGGGGAAGGGGGGTAGCCGTCCATGAGACGGTGTTTTGCAAATAATTTGATGTCCAGGGGGGAGACAGGCAAGCGATAGATTCCAGCAGCTTGGTGGCAGGCGAGGCCGCAGGCCCGGCATAATAATGGCAAAGCAACTACTGCCCCGCCGCGGCTCGCCACGCACGCAGGCGTTGGCTTCCCTGCGCCCCGTGCGTACCTGCATCAGGCTGAGCAGGGTGCTGACAGCCGTGGTGGTGACGGCCTGCGCCGCCGCGCTGCGGTCCACCGCCGCCATCAGCACCTGCGAGCGCTCCAGCATGGAGCCGTACGCGACGCCCGCGGCGGCTGCGAAGTCGGTGTAGGTGGTCTGGTAGGCGTTGTCCACGTCCGAGAACTTGGGGTCCAGAACCATCAGCGTGGTATCCATGGAGGCCTGGGGGGGGGCGGGCGGGCGTGGAAAGGGACGGTTGGCGACGGGTGCGTGCGGCGGGCGGGGAAGCTGCACAGGTGGCGCAAGCCAGCACTTGCATCAGCAACACAGCCATGACAACACACCAATCTGGCCCAACCCACCTCGTCCTCCAGCATCATGGTGCTCATCCGCTCCAGGTCCGCCATCATCCCAGCCAGCACCGTCAGCGCAACATCCATGTCGCCGGCCTGCGGTGTGCCGCAGCTGCTGCTGATGGTCCGCACATCCGCGAGGCCCAGCGCGCTGAAGCTGCTGTTGGGCGGCGCCGCCAGTGCGGGTCCGCCACACCCGCTGTTCACCACCACTTGCAACCGGCGCCGGCCAGAAAACAGCGCGCGCACACCACTCCCTGCAGCGCCGCCGGCTACCTGTGCAACCTCATCACTGAGGGCACGCCGCGGCTCAGCGGCTGTGAACCGAGCACCGGCAAGACGAGCGCCAGCAGGCAGGTGCCAAGACGTGCGGGAGTCCTGGGCAGCAGTAGAGGCCTCCAGTGTAAACCTGCGGCGGCCGCGTGAGCCCGTGGTTCCTGCACTCAGGCCCGGCGGCCCCGTAGAGTGAGCTACCCGGCGGCCGCTGCCCTGTCCTTCCTCCTGGTCCCCCTCAAGGCCCAAAAGCGCCCCGAGGCTGTCCAGGGCGCCATGCAGGCTGGCAAAGCGCTCCTCCCACAGCTGCTGGGCCGATGAGCGCGGGCTGGGTGCTGGGCCGATGAGCGCGGGCTGGGTGCGGGCTGCCATGAGCCCACGGCGTGGCGACTGCGCCACCGTGCCTAGCACGATGCCAGGTGCAGGGCCCAATGCTCCTGGCTCCAGCATCCTCTGCACTGCAAGGGAGGCCACGACCGGCAGCACCCGCCGACGGGCCGAGGACGTGGAGTTGTCGGCTGTTGCTGGCTGGTCGTTGCTGACGTCGAGTGCGGATGTGGCGCTGGTGAAGTCAGACGAGCCGGTGGTGACACGCAGCACCATCTGCGCAACAGGCAGCAAGCACGCAAACGATTAAGCAACCAGATTCTTTGCTAGGTAGCACCCGTGTGCGCGCTTGAAGCAAGCACCCGCTATCACCTCACCCGCACAATGTAGTAGTTCTGAGTGGTGTTGTCAAAGTAGCGCGCTTCCACCGCAGGCTGTGTGTCCACTACGATGGCACGAACTGACCCGGACTGGATGCCAAAAGCCTGTATTGACACAAAAAATGACGTGAGATGGTGTACCGCGGTGCTCCGGAGTTGCCGGAGTGGCTGCAGCTGCAATCATCAATGGCTTACGGTGAAGATGGGCGAGAGGACGCGCGCGCGCGCAGCGGCGTTGGATGCCAGGGTGTTCGCATAGGTGGTGGCGGCGGAGAGGCTGGTAGACGCCAGGGCGCTGCCACCCGGAAACAAGCTGAAATCCAGCAGGGTTACAGTCATCTGCAGGCAGGCGCCGCACGCGAAGGGAGATGAGTGCACACACGTGACTGCAACTGAAGCACCAACACGGGGGTGGGCATCTCACCCAGCAGGGCTCCAAGCACCCATGTACCCCAGCACGAACCTGTTCCACCGCAGCGCTCAGCTGCACGGATGCGGAGTTGCCGTCTGTGTCCGTGACACTGTATCGCAGCAGGTACCGACCCGGCAGACAGTTGCCCGTGGTTAGCGCAGCCACGCTGCAGGCCACGCACGTGCGCCCCGTCGGACAGCGTGCCGCCACCGTCACCGTAATGTCGCGCGTGAGGTCGCCATCGGCGGTGTCATTGGCAATTGCGGCACAGCCTGTGCCCGTAAAGCTCACGCACGGAGCGAGGCTCACAGGCGCCGCCTTGCCGTACGTCAGGAAGATGGACTGGTCGCGCTCCGCCTGCGTGACAGATGCGAAGGTGCCGGGTGTGCGCTGAGTTTCAAGATGCCCATCACGTTGCCAGGCCCCCCTACTTTGGTTTGGTTTAGCTTGGGCTG
The DNA here is from genome assembly GCA_016834605.1 of Chlamydomonas incerta. NCBI lineage: Eukaryota > Viridiplantae > Chlorophyta > Chlorophyceae > Chlamydomonadales > Chlamydomonadaceae > Chlamydomonas > Chlamydomonas incerta. The sequence goes on along the minus strand of JAEHOC010000001.1, from coordinate 3,499,637 downwards.
GTGTTCACAACCCCCCACCGGTTTGCTGCTCACCAGAGTGAGGTTGTTAGTGAGCAGTCCCGGCAACAGAAACAGGCGGGGCGGCACCACCGACAGGCCACCACCCGAGCGGGTAATCTCATCATTCAGGGGCTCCAGTGTCTCACACGTCACGTTGCTGCACACGTAGACTGGCATGCCATTGCGCTGCGGGGCACATCAGGTGGCGGCCCACGTGCGGCGGCGTGAGAGTTAGCCTGGTTGCAGGAGCGACAGCTGCGGGCATGACGCTGCTTTAAGCACCCCTGCGTGCCGGGTCATCCTGACCCGTGACCCCGGGGCAGCCCCTGCCTCACCGTGATCCTGCAGTACGACTCCAGCAGCTCGCACGGCTTGATCACAGTTATCAGGCGCTCGGCAGTTGCGTTGGCGCCTTTGCTGTCGAACACCACGAGTTGCACACGGAACGAGGACCCCACCGTCGCGTTCACTGTGTCGATGCCGCACTCCGAAGGCTGCTTTCGATCGGCCCGGTGGTCCCGGCACTGGGTTGGTGCGCAGTCCTCTGGAGGGCACAGTGTGATCTGTGGAGCCGCCGCAACCGCAAAGAATGAGGGGTGGGGCGTCAGTGCGCCACGCAGTGACCACAGGCGTGTACACCAAGATGGCGACACGCAGCCATGAAGCGAATGCTTTTGTGCAATATGCTTCATCCCGGTGACCCAGCAGCAGCGCCGCAGTAGCGCACCATGGCAGTGATGTTTCCGTCCTCCACATCCAGCGCTGTGCCCAGCGGCTCACACGGCCGGTCCTGGGTGGGCACCTGGTCTGCGGCGCACACCATGTAGGGTGTCCCACGCGGCACCACCACCTGTGAGGAGTTCATGAGTTCATGAGCAGTTCACACGGGTGATGCCACCGTGCAAGGAAATGATGCCTCGGTGCGGGTCAACGACGTGCGAGCGACCCACCGTTGAGTTCACGACTTCGCCATTCCGAAGGAAGAGCGCAGGCGGGGTGTTGGTGGACAGACTCGTGCTGTTTGGAAGGAGGCCGTTCGCATCGCCCGTCGCAACAATGAAAGACGAGATGGTTGACGATACATTGTTGCGCGCGCAGGATTGGTCTACGCTGCAGAAACCGTCGGGGCACAAACTCTCTCCCACGCAGCGCTCCACAACCAATAGCTGCCTGCGCGGATACAGGGCGACGGCACGGGGCGACGGAGACACAATGCAATGAGCGAGTGGGGAGACGACAGGCCGAGTACGAGCCATGGAGGAGACGAAACGGAGCCAGCTGTCCCCGGGCACCCAACACGCACCTCTTGATAATCAGCGTTCCAACGGACGGCCATGAGAGGTGGTACGTGATGGTGTAAGTGCCCGGAGATGCAGTGTCGATGCCGCAGTACTGCAACCCCACCACGCTGTATGGCTGTGGGTTCTGCTTGACCTTGTCCGCACACGCTACGATCCTGTGGTTCAGGTCGCCAAGGCTGCGCAGCGAGGCCTTTGCGCCTGGGTCGCAGTTGTTCGAGGTGGCGCCGCCACGGCACGGCACGTACGGCAGGTACTGCGAGATGCTGACGCTTGACGCGCTGTTGATGCCGAAAGCCGGGACCATCAGCGCGTCAATCAGGTTGTCCGGGTCAGGCGGGCCCGTAAGAATTGCAACAGCGGTCTCGTTTGAGCGGGGCAGGCCTGTGGCAGGCGCAAGCAGGAACGTCAGCACCTAGCAGGCGGTGAAAGGATTTACGTCTGTAACAGTGACGCACGCACCTGTGTCATTGGTGGTGATTTTTGAGGTGTTGAACTGGCACAAGCCGCCCTGGCTGCACGTGCCCTCAAACGTGGTGTTGTCGGGGCACACGAAGTTCGGCGGCTCACACAGAATGAACACCAGCTTCAGCGCCGTCGCCCTGCGGTGCACGCAACCAAAGCGCGGATGATGAGTCCGCCGCATGCAGTCCCACCAGCACAGGCCGATTCCCCGGTACTGTTTCTCACTTGTTTCCGCCATCATCCGCCACGTCATACTGGATGGTGTACGGCGACCCCTCGGATGTGCTGTTGCCAGTGGGGATGTCAGTGAAGATGGTGGTGCTCACGCCGACAGCATCCGTGTCGGCACTCGCAGGGGCGCTGATTGTCGCCACGACGCGGTTTGTGAGGTTCAGGGCGAGGAGGCCGCCCGCGCCCTCCGCAGACGTGTCGTTGAGGTAATCAAACGCCAGCACACTTCTGTCCGTGTAGGTCGTACCGGCGTACACAATCTCAACAGCCACCGTTAGGTTGCCAGCCGCTGTTTGGACGTCGTAGATCTCCAGGTCGCTACCCACAAAGGTGACGTTGGGCGGTGTGGTGTCCGCAAACGTGGCTGAGGCCTGAGATGTGCAGGAAGAGGGAAGGAGAGAAGGGATAGCGGCGTGGTGTTGCAACAAGTACCAGTTATGTGCGGCCCTGTTGCTGCGTGCGTGTTTGCCCCCGACCGCCCTCAGCACTGCGCCGCACGCACCGCCTGGCCGTTCACAGCGACAGTCTTGTTGATGGCTTGTGGGTCGGGAATGAAGAGGCACTGCCTGAAGACGGAGCACTCCTTGGTGACAGGGCACCTGCATGGTGTGCCGCGCGAAGAAGCGGTACTGATGGATGCTACGGCAACCGATTGCTGTATGCACGCAAGCACGCATGGGCACACACGTTTAATGTGGAAGTAACCAACCACATTCAACGTACCTGAACTCGCCCTTGTCCGAGCACGTGTCCACCACATACACACTGCGTGTGATGCTACCGATATTTCCCGTGCGGTCAGCCGCCAAATACAAGATCTGCGCGCAGCAGGGGATGGATGCATGGCTTCAGGCTTTGCAGGAGGGCGCAGCAATCGTGGGCAGGTACGCACCTGAATGGGGAGGCCCAGACTCAGAATGCTGGTGTTGACCGTTCCTTGGATGTCCTGCGGCGCGTGTCATCGGATACAGGATGTTGGTGGGGCGTGCTGTAGAAACACCGCCTGGATCCCAGGGGGGACTGGTGCCCTCGCGACTCACCACCGCCAGCTGTCCGTCCCGGTCGTCCACCGCGACCGCGCCGCTCTCAGAGTAGGTCCCGTACACCTCCACCACCACCTCCTCCGCGCCAAACAACGTAACCTGCAAGTTAACGGCCAGGTCACATTGCTTCGGCCGACTGAAGGAAATCAGTGGTGTCACAAATGTTGATGCAGGGTACCGGGTTGGCACTAGACGCTGTTGGCCGCCAAAGTGCGCTCACCACGGGGGCGGTGGTGTCTGGCACGAACGCGTCCGCGGCAACCGGTGGCGGGGGCGACACCACGCCTGACAGGATGGTGTTGACGATAATGCCAGCGGTGCCCTGTGACGGCACACCCAATAATCAGGTGTGCGAATGGCAAACCATGAAGCATGATGGGCATCGCCGTCCCGACACTGCGCTGCAAGCCTTACCGCGGATCCACCCGAGACGAACACGCCTACAGGTGCAGGTGGGCTTGGCGGCTCGGGTGAAGGGGGTGCAGGGCTAGGAGGCCAGGGAGGCAGTGGCGGAGGGGACGGCGGCTGTGGGGAAGGCGGGTCCGGCGATGGGGGCAGAGGTGGAGGGGACGGCGGCAGAGGGGGAAGCGGCGGCGGCGAGGGAGGGAACGGTGACGGCGGGACGGGCGACGGGGGCGCCGGCGACGGGGGCACAGGCGACGGGGGCTTAGGTGGTGGGGATGGCGGGGTAGGGGGCGGCGATGGCGGCTCCGGACTGGGTGGCTCCGGGCTGGGCGGCGCGGGACTGGGCGGCACAGGTGACGGCGGCGGTGAGGGCGTCAGGCTGGAACCAAAGAGCGGCCCCCCAAAGTAAGGCGTGCGGAGGCAGTAAGAGGTGGTGAGGGTGGATGTGCTCCAGTCGAAGCCGTTGGTGCCGTCGGACCCCACGAAGGGCCCGCTGCCCAGGGCGCAGGTGGTGTTGATGTAGTAGGCCATCACCTCGCAGGCCGCGTTGCCCAGGCACAGGGCGGCGCAGGCGCTGCGGCTGGCCACACCGGAGCTGGTGCCCAGGAGCGAGTACGCCACTTCGGCGCCGTCGCGCAGGCACATGAAGGTACCTGCGGCCCATGGCGGAGTTGTGGGGCAGTGGTGGATGACACGCTCGCAACCAGCACGCCAACACGCGTGTGCGGCGCGCACCCGAAGCCTAACCCATCTCCAGGCCCGCCCCCGATTTGGGAATTGGAGAAAACTACCCCCCACCCACCTGTGCTGCGCAGGCACGCGGCCGCAATGCCGGGCTGCGGCCCGTACACCACCATGCCGCCCGCGTTGGTCCACAGCGGCCCGGTGCGCGCCTCGCACAGCCCCGCGCTGGACAGCTGCCAGTGCGAGCAGCCGTAGCCGTACGCCGCACACCACTTGGCGCACGTGTGCCCGTCCACGTTGCCGAGGGTGGAGACCACCGTCCCGCCCAGGTCCACGCCCGTCCAGCACATGTGCGACCAGAAGGGCAAGGAGTTGGCGGGGTGCGAGAACTGCGGCGTCTTGAGGCACGCGCGCGCGCGCCCGTCCGCCAGCAGCGCCGTGGTGCCGTTGGGGCCGTTGAACACAGCGCGGAAGAGCGTGCAGCTGGCCGTGGCGGAGTCGGGGCTGTGCAGGTAGGCGGAGCAGGTGGGCGTGGTCTGGCACGCGTAGGCGCAGGCCTCGCCCGTGCCGCTTGACACGGGGTAGCCCGCCAGCACCTCGCCGGTGATGCCGATGCCGTACGGCAGACAGTACCATGGGTCTGTGTGCGTGTGCGGCGGGTTGCGAGGGGCAAAGGTGGGGTCGGCATCAGGGCACGGCACGCACTGGATACTGTCGCATGGGGTTGTAAACTGCACGTGGTCTTGCATGTGCGGCACCCTCTTGCACATTTCAGCGCTTTGCCCCGTCACACCTGTTGCGGGCACGCAGGTGGTCGTGTTCGTTGCACCAATGCCGGCGATGTATGGGCTCAGGTTGCCCGATGCGAAGAGATTTGTCTTGATCTCGCACGTCACGATGCCGGGTGCTGACTCCACATAGTAAAACGCGTGGCAAAAGTTGCTAGGGTAGGACCGGCAGAGGGTCTCACACTCGCGCGCTGTGGTCAGGGTGGTGGTGATGGTCGTGATGGCGGCCGGCAGGACGAGGCCGGGTATGCACATGAACGGCGTGATACCTGTACAGCCGTGAAGGGGTGCCCAGATGGGCAGGAGCGGAAGCCGCGTGAGTGCATGCTGCACAGTGTCAACGTTATGTCAACGTTGCAGCGTCACTCTCGGCACGCGCAAGCTGACCTCACTTCTAGGCCCGCTCCCCGACCCACCTCTGGGGCTGCGCGCATAGAACCCGTCGCAGCTACCGTTCACGGTGGGCAGACCCGGCTGTACAGCGAGCCCTTGAAACTGAGTGGACCCGCCCTGCAAGCACCAAGGAGCGCCAAGGGTGAAGAGACATGAGCATCGGGCACATGACAAGGGCGACGTGGCGCACATGCATGAGCGAGTGAGCAGCCTGCCACAACTCACCATCAAATTGGCCACCCCAGTAGTCGCTTGCACGCCCACGCAGGCCGGGTTTGTGTCGCACTCGCTCAGCCACCCAGCAATGGTGCTGGAGGCTGCGGCAGCAAGCACGCTGTACGCGGCAACGCCACTGGGCGAGGGGTAGAATGTATAGCCGGGCCCCGCAGTACATGCCTGCGGTTCGTCCGCGACGTTGCTGTACATCTGCACGGCACCCACACACAACAGCTAGGTGTCAGATGGAGGCGCTTTTGGTATGTCATATGATGGGTTGACCCACATGAGCTCGCAACGGGCGCGCACACAGAAAAATGCCCATCGGCTACCCACCTGCTGCAGGCTAAGGGTCCGCACGCATGCCTGGAAGTTCAGCGGCGCGTACTGCTGGTTCACAGAGGTGACGTCGGCGGCGCCCGCAAACGCGCGTGCCATCAGGCGACAGCTGCTGGTACCGGTGCTTGAAGGAATGTAGTACACGAACCCCACGCAGTATGTGGAGGACTTGCACAGCTTGGCGCAGTCCGTACGAGTCGTCACGTTGCTGAAGGTGTTGTCCAGTTCAAACGCCAAGCCCTGGCGCGCGGGCACGCAGTGGAAGGTGCCCTGCACGTTGGCAAGGCAGCTTTGCGCAACGGCCGGGTCCGGTCCGTAGCCGCCGGCCGCCTGCCCCGCCACCACCGCGTCCGCTCCGTACAGGTCACAGCCGCCGCCCAGCCGCAGGCTCCAGTGCACACACGTGCTGTTAGCCATGCACTGACGCGCGCATTCCGCTGAGGTTGCTGTTGTGGCAGCTGGGGCCGGAGTCGGCGCTGGGGCCGGGCTTGGGGACGCCGCTGGAGTGCCGCCAGTGCCCACCAGCCGGACGCCCGGCCAGCACATGGACGAGTGCGCTGCCCGTGTGGGGCCGATTGGCTGGCCCAGCCTGCAGCGCAAGGTAAATCGCAAGAAACCGATAAGGTCAGGTGCTTTAGCACGTTGATGGGTGGTGCTCATGTTACCGCTATATTGTGCGATGCGCGGGGTGCAGGGCTTGCAGACCTTACTTGGGGTGTTGAGGCGTCGCCATACACACACGGTCGGGGATGTTGAATGCCACGGGGCCGTTGATCCCCACGCCGCCCGTCATGAGACTGGAGCCGAACAGCTGGCACCGCAGGTTGGAAGAGGTGTAGGTATAGTGCGTGCAGGCGGGCGCAGCGAAGGCGCAGGCGGCCTTGCATGTCTCCGGGATGGTGTGGATGCTGCTGTTCAGGAGCACGCCACGGAGCGTCCAGCCGTAGACCGGGCACAGCCAGGGGTCGTTCGCGATCACGCACGTGACACCCGTGCTGGAGTCGTCCACCCACTGCGTGGCAGCGAAGCCGTACTCGCGTGTGGTGCACGTGCTGCCGCTCGCGTCCATCGTCCACGACTCTGCGAGTGCGCAGTAGACAAGGGTACGTGCGTACGCAGGCGAACAGCGGGAGCATGGTCAGGGTCGTTTGGGCGTGGTGGACCTAGTCAGCAAGTGCAGCGCTTGCGCGCTGAGCCAAGGCAATGTGAAGCCACACGGGCCTTACCGCAGTTTGGATCGTTGTCACATGTGTTCGCACAGTCGTTGGGCCCGGCTGAGATGGTGCTTAGCACGGGGGCATCCGTGCGGACGCCACTCACGCAGTACCACTGTGATGGCCCGCCTGCCCAAGAGGAAGGCGCTAGCGTGCCCGAGCAGCCGTCCACGCCCTGTCAAAGGAAGTTTTGACGGCTTCAGGTAAAGCACAAGCGCAAGTGCGCACGTTGCACTAGGTTGTGGGGCTGCGGCCAAGGAAGGCGGTGGGCCATCGCGCAGCAGCACGCACCGTGTACGCTGTGTTGCCCATCGCGGCCGCGAATTCCGCCGGGTTCGTGGAGTTGTAGGTGTAGAATGTGGTGTTGCCGAATGTGTCCACGCTGTATCCAATGCTGGTGCAGGAAGGGTCTGCCGCGCATGCTGTGACGGCAATGTCGACGCCGACCTGTTTTGGGGTTGTACGAGGCGGGGTTCAATGCATGTGGCTGTGCCCCTGGTTACAGGCAGGTGATTACATACGGGCACGTGCAAGTAAGACGTGTGCCATGCATGTGTGCAACATCACGTGGGCACGGCCCTGCGCACATCAGCACTCACCCACGGCGGCAGCGTGGCGATGGTGTACAGGGAGGTGGGGCCGGCCGGGTACCAGCCCGGCACCAGTGTGTAGCCGACCGTCTGGGGACAGCGCTTTATGGGGTCCCAGTCCTTGGCCCCGGGCTTTTGCACGCAGAACGGGCGTATGTTGCCCAGCGCCGTCGCGTTGCCCGTCATGTTGAATCCGTAGATGACCCCCCCGGGCGGGCACGCAGAGACTGAGGCGTTGCGGGTCACGCCTGGGTTGCCGCTGCCCACCGGCGAGCTCCAGGCGCTGGTGCTGCTGCAGCGGAAGGACAGCGCCGTGATGGGCAACGGCGCCTGACCCATGGCCGACTCCTCGCCGCGGATGGCGTCAAAGCCGCCGGGGCACGTGATGTTCAGCCCGGAGCTGCCGCCCGCTGGCGGCGTGCCGAAGGTCAGTTTGTTGGTCTGTCAAGCGTGCGGGGTGGGGCAAGCGATTGCATGCAGTTGAGGAAGAGGTTGAGTCCATTGGGTTGCTTAGAAAGCGCGGGCGCCCTCCATTCCGATAGAAGCGTGTGGAACGAGCTGCCCAACGCGCCCGCTCTGCTCGTAGCCACTCACCGGACCGGTGCCGGTTCCATCGCGGCACAGCGTGATGCCGAGGTAGGTGACCCAGCTGCCTGTGCCTTCAGCCGCCACCCATAGGGCCTGCACCACGTCATTGGAGCGGCAGGCTGTTACCTGGCCCAGGTAGCTGGAAAACATATCGTTGGCGCCGTAGCCGACCGGCAACGCCACCAGCTCTTGTTGCGAAGCAGGGCTTCCATCAGCCTGTTGGCGCGCGGGGCAATCAGGGCGGTCCAGAATCAACTGACGGGCCGAAGGCGCTGCGCAAAGGGAATGCGGGTGGGTGCACGGTGCACGGCAAGATGGCCCGGCACTAGCGCCCCAAGGCCATTCCATGGATGAACAGCCAAGCAACTGGCTGCGCTCGCTGGGCTTAGGAATGATTCGGCCCCGAATCCCCATTTAGCTCACTCACATACATAATCTCCAGGTCGACCTCGGTGAGGTCTGCAAGGAATCGCAGGAGGGAGTTGGGTCAATCACTCTGAAGACTGCTCTGGCACCCACCCACACGGGTTGCCCTTGCGCAACAAACCGCCCATCCATGGCTTACCGACAACTTTTTCGCCGCTGAACACCGGCGGGTTGTTCCTCTGGATGGTGACGTACGCCACGCTTCCAAAGGGCGGACAGTTGAAAGTGAATGGTCCTGTGAAGTTGGTAGGTTTCTGCGATGCACGGAGAGGATGCAGCAAGCGCATACGAGTTAGGTATTGCGTACATGCGGATGCAACGCGGGGGGCGGTGGAACGTGCCGTATCCAACTTGATCAGCTGACGCATGCACACCGAGCCCGCCGAGGCCGACTGCACGAGCGCCTCACCTCCGCAAGGGTTATCCCGCTCGCGCACAGACGTCCTGACGTCCTGTGAGTTGACGTGGAGCTGACCCACACCTCGTAGTAGGTGGCGTGCAAGGGCGACTGGGTGCGGTGCCACAGCGACACTCGCACCGCGCCGCTTGCCGGTGTCTCCAGCGGGACCTGGAGGTACTCGCCCGGGCCTTGGGAAGGACCCGTTCCGTCCGAATGCGCAAGGTAGTAGTCCCAGAGAGGCGCATACACGGACACGACATCATCGTTGGCATTCTGCGGACCCCATCTGGCGACATCGCCAGCCAGTGGCCCCGGCCACAGCACAGCACCCGAGCTGCTCCACCGGACCGGATAGAACTTGAGATCCTTGAAGCGGGACTCGCTGACTTCGGGGCACGCGTCCACAAGGACCACGATCTCAGCCACACCTGCCGGGGCGGGCGGCGTGCAGCGCGGAGATGTAGCCGACCAGTGGTAAGGGCACAACAAACGTCGCACCGTCGCACGGCAACTGAACAGAACTGGCAACCCGTGCACAGCAACAGGTGATGAGCAGCTGCCAAGAATGCACCGCTTACCTAACAAGTAGCCAACTTTGTAGTTTGGAGCGCCGGTAATGCGCCTCCGGAGCCGCACTCGTGCGATGGTGAGCGGTGTGAAGGGGCAGGCCACCATTATGTCATCCGAGGCCTGGTACGCAGACACGTGGGAGGTGCACGTGACGAGGGAGCCATTGCCCGCCACTAGGTCCACACGTATGGCCTGGAACTCCTCGGGGCCCTGCAAGGCGCGGGTAACGCGGCCATCGGGTGTGTAAATGTTGCAGTGCAACCTTGCCTTGCTGGTGTCAATCACACAACCGTTGTGGTGACACACCAGGAAAAAGGGGCGCGCTCCGCACTTACGTAAGCTGGCGCCTTGAGCTTGATTTCCGTGATGCGCTTGGTGGGGGTGGCGAGGACGAAGTCGATGCTGGGCTCGGTCGCAGCGCTGCCGCCCGTGCGCAGCGCAGTGAGGGCGTTGCCGTCCTGCGCCGCCGCCAGGCCGTACGTGGCACAGTTGCTCAGGTAGCAGCCGAAGGGGCCGTCGATCGAGGCGATGGGTACCACGGTAATGCACGAACCTGCGCAGGGGGTTGATCCATGAGGCGATGAGGTTGATTACATACGCATCTGACTCGTGGGGACTCGGGGGACATAACAGCAAGCATGCACTCACTCATGAGGGGTGGGGGCGGAGGCGGGTAGGCCGTCGGCGGTGCCGCTATGGCCGTTGCAGGCGGTGGTGGCGGTGTCGGCACAGCCGGCTGCGAGGCATACGATCACACACATTCAACCAACAGGTTAGTTGCTTCGGTAATGTTGCTGAACAAGCGCCCAGCAAGGGTGCCGTACAGTGACCCCCAGCCACCTGAGACACACCGCCCCCAGCCACCGACACACTCGCACACGCACGCACCGTGAGGTAGCCCTCGATGACAATCTCAGCCAGCTCCACCACAAAACTGCCCATCCCCAGCATAGCCGGCGAGGGCGCCACGCGCTGAATGGTGACCAGGTTGACGTTTGTCATAGATGGGCACGTGAACATGCTGGGCAGCCCCGCAGGGGCCGTCAGCCACGCGCCTGTATCAGTGCAGCGGGGCACGTGAGGGCTTTGGCAAGAACGCCGTGGGGACGGAGGAGCTGCACATAGAGAACAGCATCACGTCCCGCTGCGTGAGCATACCCGCGCCTACCTGAGGCACACCTACGGCCGGTCGCGTTGAAGTTGCTGGCGGCGCCGCCACTAAGCCAGATCGTGTAATGCGCCTGCTGGTTATTGCAGCAGTCTCGCCTGTACAGCAGGACACGGAAGGCGCCCGACACTGGCGACACGCCGGCGGGCGAGCTGAACGGCACCTGGATGTACGCGCCGGGGCCCGTTTCCGCGCCGATCATGGTGTGCGCAAACGTGTTGATGTATTCACCATCTGCAGCACCCAGGAAGCAAGAGCACACAACATGCTATCAATGTAACAGATTGCGGCATCGGGCTGGAACTTGCGCCGAATCCCATCGTACCCATGAGCACGCGCACCGTTTGCGGAAGCTGGCGAGTACGCAACGTTGTTGTCCCAGTAGCCAGGGAACATGACCGCGGCAGTCGCGTTCCACGGGCAGACAACAGGCGCTAGCGACAGCGACGCAGGCGCGATGACGGGACAGCCTGGCAGCGGAGAGGCGTTGCATGCACGAGGGTGGACGATTAGTGCCCCCGTGTGGTTTAGCTTGGGCCGGTTTTGTTGCCCCCCTCTTAGGAAGTGCGGAAGAGGACCGCACGGCAGCAGCGACGCTACACAGCCGGAACACGATGCCGTATGCGCTATAACTTACCGTCGCGCAGGACAACCAACTCCGCAAAGGCCAGACTGCCGGTCGCGTTGTTCCGTGTGACCTGGATGCCGGTGGCCGTGCCGGACCGCGGCAGGCAGGCCACCTGAACGCAGCCAAGCCAGGGAGGGCGAACAAGCAAGGGGAGGAAGCCAGGTGGGTCTGAGTTAGGTCAGCTGAAATACAACCCAAGAAGGCTCTAATACGACCCATCACAGCTTCCAAGGGGTACCCTTTTTACTGCCCAGCAACATACATCATTTCTGCAAACAACCAGCGTTGGACCGTGCCCGTGCTTGGCCCTACCACTTACCGTCACCCATTCGCCAGCCCGGTAGCCACCGGCATGGCTGGCGCACAGAGAGCTCGAAGAATCCGAGAACATGACCTCTGTAGTTGTGAGTGGCACACATAGACGTAAGCAGCCGCTGCTCAGGGCTGGAGTTGGAACGTTGTTAGAGTGGTGTAGCGGCGCAGAGGCCTAAAGCCCCCAGCGCTACCTGAGGCCGTTGCGCGCCTGGCTGGCGTCAGCCCGTCACATCCGCACCTATGGTCATGTTTTGTGCATCTTGGATGTTGTCCAGCGGCATGTGGAATTGCACCTCTGCAATGTTGGTCGTCGCAGTAACAAAAGGGAAGGCGACCGAAAGGCTTAAGTCCTGCAGAGGGCAAGTGTGCAACAGAGTGCACGCACAGTAGTTAGCGCGTGGCTCAGTGAATGGCGCGCGGTCTCACAGGAGCGGCACAGTGCAACTTTGTCGTTGCCCCAACCACCCAATTTGTGCTACGGGGCGTGTCCAGCTTAACTCACTTGAACTGACTCCGTTCGGAAGGTGGTGCCTAACTGTCCGTCCACCAGGTTAGGGAAGCCCCAGGCTGTGCAGTTGTAGGCATAGCAGCCCACAGGGCTGACGTAGGACGAGGATAGTGGGACCACGGCCATGCAGCCACCTGCGTGTTATAAACAGCAGCGCGGGTGCGACAAGGTGCGCGCACGCAGTCAAACCATCAGGTAATGGGACAATCACCAACATACAGCAGGTCTTCTCAACAGCGCTGGACACACGAAAAGCTCAAAAAGGCAGGCCGCGCACGCACCAATGGCAACTGGGGGCGGCGATGGCGGCGGAGGAGGAGACGGTACCTGCAAGAGCAACGCAAATGGCCAATTCATCAATGTGCAACACCCAGCGCCTCACGCAGCGCGACCGGACCGCACGACCAGACCGCCGCTGTGCACATCTGACAACTCACCATCCACTTCCGCACGCTGAAGCTGATCTCGGAGATCTGCAGACTGGCGGTGCTGGCGGAGTACGGGCGCAGCTCGCGGTGTACAGTCACGTAGGCCACACTCTTCATGACGGGACAATTAAAGCTCAACAGCGCCGCGGCTGTGACGCCAGGGCCCGACACGCCGTACGCGCACTTCTTGCCGGAGCGCTCAAAGGCCGGATCCTGGCTGACCCAGATGCTCATGTGCAGTGGGCTTGTGGATGAGGCCGAGTATGCCAGCGACACCTTGACGGCACCGGAGACCACCTCATCCTGCAGGGGGGCCGAGAGGACGAGATTGGTGCGTGGCGAGACTTGCCAAGTCTGGACTCGGCCTACACCCAATGCGCGTTCATGAGACGCGAAGGCGGTTCCGTTCGACGGCAATTGCACCTACCAGGGCGAACTGGATGTAGGGTCCGGTGATGCTGTCTTCGCTTGTCAATGCAAAGGTGTTTGCCGTGTCAGAGTCCTGGGCCCGATGCGGTCCAAACGTGAAACAGTCTGTGGCAGCAGCAAGAGATTCGGCAGGGCGGGGGAAACCAAGTAGGCGATCGAAAGGTGGGCGAGCGGGGTGGTGTCTTGCGGCATTAATAGAACCATAGGAGGAAGGGGTGACACAGCGCGCGATCAAGAAAGCTCATGAGGCCATTTAAGCACATACTGCTTACCCGTTTCGGTAAGGCTTCCGCAGCCAGGGAACATGACCGCTGCATCAGGAGTCCAGGGCATGGCTGAAGTTGATGTTGACACTTGGGCGTAGGCGATCTCAGGGCATCCTGCAACGGGCAACCAGGTGCATAGGCACGTCACAAACGCGAAAGCAGAGCCCACGCATCAAGCAGTACCGTAATCTAAGGCGGTGTGTGCAAGTGCCGCACCGGGATGGGCTTCTGGGCGCAATGCGGATTGCGTCTGTTGCTGTACAACCCCTTGAGGGGTGCATGACTATGCCACTAGCGACCACGCGGGCTTCAAAGCACACCCGTCCCTTACCGTCCATGATGACGGAAAGTTCGGCAACACCTATGCCGCCGGTAGCCGGGATGCCATTGGCGCCCGGGATGCGCTCCAATTGTACTCCCCCCACTAGCGCTGCGGTCGGTTCGCATGTGAGCGAAATCTGGTCCTGTCCCATGTACTGAACAGAAGCGGAGTTGCTGCACGTAGACAGGACGACGGCAGTCGGGCTTATGAGGGTGACCTTGATACCCTGGAACCAGGACGCGTCCGTGGGTGATGAGGGCGGCGCCATTGGGGTGATGATCACCTGCAGCGGTAGTGGTGGGCGAGTGACGCAATGTGGGTGCGATCAGATGACGAGCGAACTGGATAAGCTGGGTGCCTACAGCAGATTGCCCGCAAATCGCGGCATTGCGCCTGGGCATGGCCTGGCCCCACGGTGTGGCCCCATTTAAATTTCCCCTGAACCTGCCCCAGCCTTGCACAACATACGCGCGGCTCACCCTCAACACATTGGTTTGCGCAGTTGCGAAGTAAAACTGCAGGGTGACGGTGGTGCTGACGGAGCTTGAAATGACGCCCGTTGTCAAGTAATTGTCGGCCAGTTTGGTGACGAAGTCCGTGGCTGCATGATTGTCAGCACAGCGGCGAGCAGTCACAAAACAGTTGCAACACGGCAGTACCGGTGGGCAATGACAGACGCCATCCACAACCCGGGTGCGCCGCCATCGCACCTCCCCAAGTGCCGCAGTCGGCTTGGTAGCAACCGCTGCTGTCGGAATAGCCGGTGGACGGGAGAAGTGGGACCACGCTCTCGCATGATTCTGTACGGGTAATGGAGATAGCACGGCGCGACCATGCCACAGCAGCTGTCAGCAAGCCTGATCGGTTGCAAGCCCGCCAACCACGCACACCGCACACATGCCACCGCCTGCCTTGCATGCCTTAACGCATGGCGCACGATACACAAGCGCTGGCGGCCTCGCGCGGACGCAGCCCCTTGGCACCTCTTGCTTTGAGAGCGCGCACGCACAACTCACGCGGCGGCATGGGCGTCAGCTGCGTCACGTTGCGGCCCGGCGTGTTCCAGCCTCGGAGCACGAACCATGTGCGGCCGACGGCCGACGCGGCGGGGATGTAGTCCACATCTGCGTGCACCGCAAGAATAGATGGTTGCGAGTCCTGCAAGCGTCCCGGCATCCGCGGTACGTTTTGCTGACTGCTGAGCTGAATGCAGCAGTGGTCCCCTTCCAAGCATCAGGCTCGGCCTGGCGGCCCACAGCTAACGCACGCACAGCGCATTCACACGCACATGTGCTGGCACTACTCAGCTGCGCCCCTGCTGGGGCTCAGTCGTGCCCCTGCCCGCTTGCCGCCCCTGGCGAATCGACACACCGTCACGCCCCCCCCCCCACCACCACCACACCCACGCCCACGCACCGTACAAATCAACGCCGTCGTCGGAGCGCTGCAGCACCAAGGCTCGGTCCGCCTGCCAGGGTGCGGTCAGCTGCACGTAGATCACCGGCTGGCTGTTGGTGACGCCGGTGAATCGCAGCAGGCTGGGGTAGTACCGCGTGATGCTGCCATACTCCTCCACCAAGTGGAAGAATGCAATGGACGCAGCTCCGCCGGTGGCGGTCAGGCGCGGCATGGCTGTGGCGTCGTAGAGGAGGGGGGTGCCGACCGCGCCACCGCTCCAGCGCCACCCAGCGACATAGGGCGGCACGGGTCCGTTGACAAGGCAGTCCCCGAGACCAATAGCTCGGTCGGCGCTGTGGGCAAAGTGGCAGGGACCAGGCGCACAGTCAGTCAGTCGGTTGGTCGGCCGGCGACCACTGAAAGCAGTGTATGGTATGTGCAATATGTGCGCATGTGTGACCACGCACGGCAGGCTATGCACGTGCGCGTAAGCCAGCAGCAGCCGACCTACTTGGCAGGCCCCAGCAGCCAAAAGTTCGTGTATGTCCATGGGATGCGAAACAGGTCCATCCAGATGCCCGCGACGGCGGGGTAGCCGGGCGAGAGGTTGCCGGCACTGTCGCCCTGGTACCCGATCCGCTGAAAGAGCATGATGCGGTCCGGACTGAGCTGCCAGCTCATGGGCATTGTGAACTCAAGGTAAAGAGTAGGGCAGGCGTAGGTGCCGCTGGTCATGGACATGCTGCCGACTGTGTTGCCGCGTGTACCGTCCGCGTATAGCCACCTGTGTTGGCGCGCGCACATGCACTCAGCAGACAGGCAGCAGAGCATACGCGCACGCATGGCAAAGTGCGACCCACCTGAGGATGCCCTGCCACAACCCACCCCGATGCATTGTTGGCAACATAACTACGAACACCGTGCGCGCAGAATCAGACTCACACACACACAGTCCGTCTTGCTGTTGCTGTCGTTCACACACACAGTCGCACACACAGTCGCATCACATCAATCGTGCACGGTTATCCCTTATCACTGTGTTATGAAGCACGCAGTGGAGTCACCGTGTAACCGGGGCGCGCAACACGTGCGCACCTCATACGGTAGGTCACGCTGGTAGACCCGAACCAGGAAAAGTAAAGGCCCGGCCGTGCAAAGCCTGGGTTCCCCCACCAGCCGCCTTGGGCGGCCATGCCGTTCAGCCGTGGGGTGTCGGGCTGGTCTGCACGGTGATACCAACAAGCAGCGGGTCGACACGTGCCGGTGCATCTTGTATGCAGCCTTCGCAAACAGCAAGCAAGTCCAGGGCGGCCTTGGAACCATGAGCGCAGGGCATTGCACAATGAAGGCCAATGAAGCATTACGGTATGCATATGCGTGCGTCAGTGCCGCACCTGACAGCCCAAAACGAGGTCTGTAGTAATTGATGAGATCGTTGAGCTGCGCAAGGGGAGTTACGCCGGAAGGTACTGTCAGCTTGCGCAAGCGACATGCAAGGTGGGGCTGCATCATCCCCAGCATGCAGCCGCTCGCCCCAGCTCAACCCATAGCACACCTCACGCCATCCCTGCCCGCACCTGCCACAAAGTACCCACAGCCCAGCCCATAACGCACAAACGCGCACCCCACCTCTGCAGCGACCAGCATTCTGTTGTAAATGAGCACCACCGCCACCTGGCCGTTGAGCAGGTACTTGCTGCCAGTGGCGTAGTCCGCGCCCACCTGCGGATGCACGCACTCCATTACTTTAACTTGTGCGGTAGCTAGCGTCACGCACGCATCAAGTGGAGATCACAGGCTCTGACACGGGATCAAGTGCTTACAGCCGCATTGCACAGTGTGAGACAGTAGGTACGCGATCATGCACGGTGAGTCGTGCTCTCAAGTGGACATGATGAGGTGCGTGCACGCCACCGTACTCTTGGGATTCATTTCCCGGGATACGGATTGAGTCCCCCCAGCAGCTGCCAGCTCCAGCCCGTGCTCGCTGCTCCGCGGGCAGCCCCGCCAAGCAGCACTTCACGTGGCCGCTCAGACCCACATGACGCCGCTAGCTGGCATGAATAATCCGACACGCCACATCCCACAGCCCGGCGGCAGGCACCGCCGCGTTTGCTCACTCACCACCAGGTTGTCGGGCCCGATGGCATTGGTGCCGCCGGACGTGATGTCCGTGGAGAACCCCTCCGTGACCTCGCTCTTGTGGAAGTAGACGGTGTTGGCGCCGTTCGGGTGGCGGGTCACCGCCTCGAACGTCCAGCGCCCGAGCGGCATGTGCCTGTCAGGGGTGCACGCGGGCGGCGAGCGACGTGGTATGAGGCGATCCGCAGGCCGTGGTAGGCGAGCTACCGTGTATGCGGAGCACGCGGCATTGGCGGCATCCTGCCATGCAGACAAGTGGCAAGGTCGCCCATGTGAACACGTTAATCACACTCACCCGATGGGGTAATACACGTCCGCGCCGTTTCCCGGGGTGGAGGTGTCCGTTATGCCGAACTCGTTGCTCGCCCCTGCGGCGTCACAAGCAGCAGTGGAGAGGGGCACTCAGGGACTCAGCCCCAAACACCTGCGCCATCACGTGAGGCACTCGCGCATGATGGCCCTGACACTGTTCCAGACAGACAGACACCACAGTAGTGTCTAGCACGAAATCGCATGCGCCAAACACCGAGCTGGTACGCGAAACCGTCAGGCCCGCTTCCTACACCTCCCGACGACAGAGGTGCATTGGGTGCATGACCCCAGGCTCACTCACAGAAAAAAGACGTATCAGATGATCCAGGCGAACGGCTGAGACTCAGGAGATCTTCGGGGCACGCAACAGCACGCCGGTGCAGGGACGTCAGTACCAATCAGATTCAGAAGGCTTTGCGACCATCAGCGACCCAGCACAACTTCAGAAACATCCAACTCACACTGCGGCGTGGTGTTGGGGTCGACGCCAAAGCGGGCAATGGTGACCACAGTGAACTGCCCGGTCAGGTTCCGGTTCCACGCGGGCGGCAGGTCGTTGTAATTCCTGCCCATGCAGTTGCCGTTGAAGTTGACGCCAAAGGTGCCGTTCCCCGGGCTGCTGGTCCACTCAGTGCAGCCGGCGGTGAAGTTGAGGATGTTGCGCGGGCGGGACGCGGAGTCCACGTCGCGCCACGCGGTCAGTTCGCCCGTGGACGGGTCCTTCTCCAGCCCATACGCCGCGTCGAAGTGCGCCACCTCGGGCACCTGCGGTATGCCTGCGGGGTGGGGGGTTGTAAACACCAGCCCAATCTAAACGTGGGGGAGATATGGTTCGGCATGGGCGCGCGCACGCATGCGAGGAATCCACCCACGCACCCCCACGCACCCCCACGCACCCCCACGCACCCCCACGCACGCAGCCGGTTACGGAGCCTAGCTACGCACCTGTGTCCAGCGCGCGGTGCCCTGTCAGCGTGAGCTCGCACATGTCCAAGTAACCGCCGCCCGCCACGGCCTGAGGGGCCCGCACGATGGTCACGTAGGCCACACCGCGCATGGCTGGGCAGTACACCACGCGGGTGCCGCCGGCCGCCACAGCGGGGCCCTGCGCGCAGCGCAGCCCCTGGGCGTAGGCCGTCGTGCGCGACACCCAGATGTCATCATTCTGGTGCGCTGCCGAGTGCTGCGAGGCGACCACGAGCACGCCGCTGAAGCTCTGCGACAGCTTCACGGTCAGGGTGGGACCGCTGGCGCCCGCCGGGCCCAGCTCGGATGACGCGGAGTTTGCGCCGCACGTCGAGTCAGCGGCGTACGCCAGCCCATAGCTGGAGGCAGAACCGGAGCGGTAGCCTGCATGCAGGTGGCCGGAAGGCTCATGCGGCGGGTAGCCAGCAGAGTGAGTGACTGCCGCAGGTGGTGGCGTGGCACGACCTACACACCACACCACGTAACAAACCCCCCTCTGGTGTTTACAACCCCCCCTGCAATGCACGGTAACCAAGGCATCTCCACGATGCACGCCATGTGCGGTGCGAGCCCAGGCCACCACCGCCAGACCTCTGTGAGGAACACTCACCGTTTGAGAACTTGGATGCTGATGGCAGCCACGTGACAGCGGCCGGCGATGCCGACAGTTGGCCGGACAACACGCTTGGGCAGTCTGTAGAGGCGGGAGTAAGGGGAGGCGGGTGCAATGACGCCGGCGTGGCGCACAAGCCCGCGCGGCTGGCGAGACACATGAAACTGCAGGCGCTCCCCGAGCAAGTGCATGGGCCCCCGCGCTGGGTCCACGGTACACGCGGTCACTCCAACACAACGGTCAGCTTCCAACTCCCAACCCCCCGCCGGCTCACCATCTACGTATAGCTCCAGACTCGCGAACGCCAACGGCGCCGACGCCGCGCTCGCGGGTCTGCGCACCACCACCCGGTCCACCGGCCCCGTGATGCGCTGGCAGTGCAGCGTGATGCGGTCGAGTGGTGCCGCAGCGGAGACGCCCGCGCCGCAGCTCGCCACGTCTACGCCTGCGCCGCTCTGCAGCGTGATGCTTACGCCCTGCAGCCACGTCTCCTGCCCAGTGCCCGGTGGCGCCTGCAGCGATCAAATTCATGGGGAACGGTTTGCAATTGGCTTCGGGAGCGAGAGTCTAGCCTATAGCGGCTCCTGCACGCGACAACCAGCGTGGCACTCGGAGCACCACTCTGATGACACCGGTCCAATCACACCCAACCCAGGAGCAGGTGGCACTTGCTCGCGGCCAAGTCGCGCACCCAACCCACCACAAGCACCGCCTCCACGATGTCCCGCTGCCACGAGCCGAAGCCCAGGACCACCTGCGTGCGCGAGGGCGAGGGCACGGTTAGCCGCTCAGCTTGCAGTCAAGTTGGAGCGGGTCATCGGAGCAGGTGCCGCAAGCCGCAATAGTCTCACGTTGTAAGCATACTGCGTGCTCGAAGTTCCGGCCCGGCGCCCTTAGTGGCGGTCTGAGCACATTCTTACTCAGCTATGTGTTGCCGGGCACCCCCACACCGTCGCCCCACCTCAATCGCCGCGTTTGTGGCCGTCGTGGCAAGGTACGTGGCGTTGTTACTGTCAGTGACAGAGGGCAGGCTGTACCGGCCGCAGTCGTTGTTGAGGCAGCCGGCAGAGCTCGACACAAATACCGTCATGGGCACCGCGCGGGGACAGGACACTGCAGCGACAGGTGGACGGCGTTGGGTGAGCTCTCGGCGTTTGGTGAGTTCTGCCACCAGTCGTAACCCTGGGTGGTAACCCGCTGTGCCGCCAATACCTGTCTAGGTATCAACGCCAGGGCATACCTATCCCAGAGAGGCGCACCTGTTGCTAGGCCCTGACCCCATGCGGAGGGGGTGAGCAGCACCAGCGCCCAGAAGAGCAGCAATAGTTGGTGGTGGCACCCGCCCAGCGACCGAGTCCACCACGCCGCACTCCGCCAGCCGCGCGTTTCACACTGTCCGTCTGCGTCCGGCGACCTCCATAATCGTCTACGATGCCGCCTTCGACCGCAAGGCCTGGCCGCGCACGAGACGTCGTCGGAGCTCATGAGCTGCAGCACGTCGGCTTGTGGCTCAGCCGGGTAGCATCTAGCCTCTGCTAAATATGTCATGGCCCCTGGGCAACACAACCAGGGCGCGTCGCCAGGAGTAGCATGCAGAGTTGGCTCTGGGCTGCAGGCTTGCCTGTGCCTATCATTTTTACGTTTAAAGAATCATAAGTCTACGAGAATTCTGACGCAAAGGACAGAAACACTAACACTGCACACAAAACGAAAATCGAGTCGCGGTGGGATAAAAGTCACAATGTGCTCTAACTTGATTGTTGCATGCTTCAACGTAGCAGTGTATTCATTTACAAGCGGCCTTGCTGAGGGTTGACCAGCGAAGTCCAAGTTATTGTTACACCGGCCTTGGCGATGCGGTGTGAAGTATTTAGCAGGTGCTCAGGTGATGGCAAGGCCCTCCTAGCTGTCTTCAACTCTGAGCGGTTCGGCACGGCTCGACGGCAGTGCCGCTAGGCCGTGCCGCTTGGCCCGCACGGTCCAGTTAGGTCCAGTCGTCGCGCGGTCCCACGCGCTAGTGGCACCACATCTACAGTCACAATTTCACAATCACAGGTGTTCCACTTGGCAGCGCCACTCTCGGAGATTTGTGTTGTGGCCGTGCATTTGCAAGGGTGATGTCGGGCGAGCCGGCGAGGGGCCGTCAACCGTCGGGCAGACGGGCCTGGCGCCCTGGCCTTCGGGTGCCGTATTTCCGGGCCCTACCAACACGCTACCCAGGAGACAAGGTCGCCTTCACGTCGCCCATACTATCTTCCTCCCGACCTTCTCCCGATCGATGCATGTCAGGCACATGCCGGCTCTCGTCGGGTTGGCCCACGGCACGTTGCCTCATCCGGGCGAAGATATACATTTTAGCAGTATGTCAACCTTCTAAGCTCCATGTGCCCACGGGACCGCGGAATGCCTTGGGGCCAGAGGTCCGCGGAAGTCTGAGCCCCGTTGGCCGTGCCCGTGCCGCAGCCCGTGCCTCCTGCGACTTGAGTCAAGCTGGGGTTCCGATACGAAGAAATCGCAACAGATGTTTGCCTGTAATGTATATTGTTTGATTGGGGCATGCGCTTATCGAGTTGCCACGGCCCCCTTCAGGCCCAGCCCCTCCGCAAGACCCTGTCTCGGCCTGTTTCTGGGCGTGCAATGCTGACACTCCTTGTCGCCAATTCCACAGAATAGAGATGTAAGTATCCGGTAAGTCGGTGACGAGTGGACCTGCTGAGTAAGCTCCGGGCACGTTCGCGTGCCAGTCGTGCCAGTCGCACCTCTTTGAGGCGGCAAGCGGTTCATAAGCAGTTGGCTTTAGGGCTCAGATGTGGGCACAGGATGCGAGGTCACCGAATGGGGCGCACCGAGTGCCCAAGGACGAGTTGCTGGGGCAAAGCCCATGGGGCTCCGGTCATGTCAGGGTTTGCTTTACTGCCTTCATTTAGCATTTAGAGGCATCGCGTAGACCGCAAAGCCTTCGTTCTAAAATCATCACTGAGACTTCCGAGCTTGCGAGCCTGCAAAACTCATCGCTTTCAGACGACGCTTTTCGATTAGGCTTAGCCATGGATCCCCCGCCCCCACCAGATGCGGACTTTATGGATGAAGATATGGAATTGCAGCTAGCTCTGGCGCTGTCGCTGCAGGCGCGTGCATGCGAGCGGGAGATCCCAGCAACGAATGAGACACAATTTGCTGTGCAGCGCTTTGTGTAAATCATGCGTATTCATGTGGTGGCGTCGCCCTTGTGCGCGGGGTTGTGGGCTTACCGAGGGCCAGGCCATCCCGGCCGCACCAACCCACACGGGCCCGACGTCGCAGCCATCTCACTCCGCCTCTTGTAATCCGAGCAGGAGACGACCGCGGCGGACATAGCACCGCAGCCAACGACTGCGCCGGCGTCGGCTGCCGCAGCACCAGCGGCAGCAGGACCAGGACCTGCGGCCGCTGCACCCGCGCCGGCACCCGCACCGGCACCGGCACCAGCGGCCGCGTTGGCCCCGACCGGCGGCCTTGCGGACCTGGCTGCACTCCTCTCGCAGGGCCTACAAGGTTCGGACACGTTTCTGACGTAACACGGCGTGGAATGGTACCCATAACAACATGCTGCCGCCTGTCTGCCCCACAGCCGCCGCGCAAGGCGCACCACCGCCACCTGCTGCCGCCGCTCCGCCACCCCCGGCCGCGCCAGCGGCCATGCCGCCGGCGCCCGCACAGGCTATGGCGGGTGGCGGTGGTGGTGACGTGCTCGCTTCCCTGCTGCAGCAATTTTTCTCAGGACAAGCCGGAGGGGGTGGGCCGGCGCCGGCGCAGCAACAGCATCACCAGCAGCAGCAACAGCAGCAGCAGCAGCAAGTGCCACAGGTAAGCACCGTGAAAACGGCATCCGCAGACAGCTGAAGATGGCATAGCGCAAGGCCTGGATGCAGACAAGCTCTGACAATCGGACGTTCGCACTTGTGTTCTGGTAGGGAGGCGACCTGTTCTCAGCGCTAGCTGCTGCGCTTGGCGGGGCCGGCATGGCGCCGCCCGCCGCAGCGCCGGCAGCGGCGCCCCGCACCGGTGGCAGCCGCGCGGCGACGGCGCGCGCGCAGGCGGCGACGGCGCCCACCGCCGCGCCGCTTCCCGGCTGGGCAGCCCGCCTGAAGGCCTGGAGCAGCGCGCCCCTCGGCACCCCGGGCGCAGCCGCCACCAGCGTGACACTAGCCGGAGCGGAGCAGCTGGCGGCGGTGTGCAAGCACGTGGGGGAGGCGCTGCAGGTGCGCATAGGGCGGTGTGCGTAAGGGGGCTGTGGCGAGGCAAGGCGTGAGTCGGTAGTTCATTCCAGAACCCAAAGCGACCGACCGAGTGATTACGAAGAACCAGCCCGGCTCAGAGCGCGGAGTTGTGGCCATAACCTGTTGGGCGCCCTTGAGTCTTGAGTCTTGCCGTGGGCGTTCACCCGGGCTCGCGCGCGCGTGAGCCCACCAAAAACCTGAAATTACGGTAGTCGCTTGGGGCGGCGAGGGCGGGCCCGGGACAGGCAAGTTGGGGTCGACGATGCGCTCAATGCTGACCCAATTTGGGTGGCCTTGTCTTGGAAAACCCGGCGTCCCCCACAGGTCAAGGTGGTCACGGACAGCGCCTCGCTCAGCACGGGCGCGCTGTTCCTGCGCACGGGCGGGTAAGAGCACTGCTGTCCTGGCCGTTGCCGGCCAGGCGCTGCTTGCGCTTGCTTGGTGCCATCGCCCACGCTGTTACTGCCACTCGGCCCGCACCGCCAACCCTAACTGAAGCCCACATCGCCACCACCGCCACCACCACCACCACCACCACCACCACCACCACCACCACCACCACCACCACCACCACCACCACCACCACCACCGCTGCCACCGCCACCACCACTTATCACCACCCCGCCCTGTTCACAGCGGCGGCCGCGAGATGACCGCCGACTCGCTCAAGGGGCTGCTCAACAGCGCCCTGTCGCAGCGGCGGGTGCCGCCGCGGGACCGCCTGCAGGTGGGCGTGAGGGCGTGTGGGGTTTGGACGCACGGGTTCGTGGCTGCGTGTGGTCCGCAACAGAACGGCGTAATGCTGGAATGGGCCTCTAGAATCGCCAGAGCTACACGCCAGCCGCCGTCCGCGCCCTTGCGGCAATGTGCTGCCAGCTGCCCTAATTGGTTCATTCGCATCGCGCCACACCGCGCCACGCCCCCCCCCGCCGCCCCACAGGCGCTGCACCGCGCGCACGACGCGCTGCCCGCCGCCGCCGGCCTGCCGGGCGGCGGCGAGGGCGGGCTGGGCGCGGCGCTGGACATGTTCGTGGGCGTGCTGGCGCGCGAGGCGCTGGCGCTGCTGCGGGAGGACGGCGCCGACCTGTACTTCGACACGGGCGCGCACACGTCCGCCTTCGTGGACGCGCTGGTGAGGGAGTCACCGGTGCATTCATGAGCGGGGTTGGGGCTGTGGGTAGAAGCCCGAGCTAGATTGAACGAGCTGGGCAAAGGCCAGGCGGAAAGCAACAGCGAGGGCGACGGAGGGAAAGGAAGGCGTCGAGGCGGATGGTGATGGGTGAGGTGTTGACGTGCCAGCGTCCAGTGGCAAGCTGCGGGCGGGGACTGCCACGATGCGCGCGCTCAGCCTGCGCCTGCACCCCGCCCCCGCGCCCCAGGCCGGCGGCCCCGCCACCATGTGCGAGCCGTTCCTGGACTCGCTCATGGACGGCAGCAGCAGCGGCGGCGGCGGCGGAGGGGCCGCGGGTGGCAGCGCCAGCGGCGGCGGCGGCGCCGGCGACGAGGTGTGGCGGCGGCTGATGCGCGACTCGCTGCGCTCCGCCTTCGCGGGGCCGGGCAAGGCGCTGGGCGACGCCACGGGCCTGGAGCGGCCGCTGGTGGTGCTGGACCGCGTCACCTGCACGCCGCGGCTGCAGCAGTGCCTGGTGAGCTGGCCGGGAGGGGCGGCGGGGGGTGGGGTGGCGGTGGCGGGGGGCGGGGGCCGGGGCGGTGGCGGGGGGCGGTGGCGGTGGCGGTGGCGGTGGCGGTGGCGGTGGCGGTGGCGGTGGCGGTGGCGGTGGCGGTGGCGGTGGCGTGGCGGTGGCGGTGGCGGTGGCGGTGGCGGTGGCGGTGGCGGGGGTGGGGCGGGGGCGGGGGCGGTGGCTGTGTGTGGGGGGGGGCGGTGGCGGGGCGATGTGAGGGCGGTTGAGCCCTGTCGGGTGAGGGTGGAGGGGGGAGGCCGGGTCCGCAACACCGGGGTCCAAGGTCGGGGTGTGGCCGTCGCAGCCACGGCCAGCAACATCATTATGCCCACCGCCACCGCTATCATTCGCGGCACCCACCCCACGGGCCCCGCTGCCCCCCGCTGTCAACATCACCCATCCTAATTGTCCATGCATGGGACCCCCGCCCGCACCCAGGCCGCGATGCTGCTGGCTGACGTGGAGCTGGTGGCGCGCAGCCGGCCCGCCACCGCGGCGCGGGAGCTGGAGAAGAGCAGCGTGCTGGGGCCGCTGTTCGGCGTCAGCTCCTTCCCCGCGGGCCAGGTGAGCCGGCGGGGCCCCGGGGGTGGGCTGGGGCTGGGCAGGCGGCGGCGGCCCGGGGCGGTGGCTGCGTGGGCTGAGATAGGCGCTCTGCAGTCGGCGGCGCGGCAGGAGAAAGGCCCAGCCGCGTGTGCGCGCCAGGCGGCGACGCGGTGATTCACCTCTCGCAAGGCGGCGCGGCCTCTCCACCTCCCACCATTAGATTGCTCCGTCCCCACCCCCCACGCCTGCTGCCTGACCTGCTTCACTGCGCTCACCATCCGTGCAACCCTGCACCCGCGCCCTGTCAGCATCCTCGCGTCACCTGCCCCTCCACCTTCCACCGCCCCGCATTTGCTTGCCCCTTGTCTAGTTAGTTGGTTTCGCTTGGGCTGGCATTCACAACCCTCCCACCTCCCCCCACGCCACTACACTTCTATGTACCATCTTTGCAACCCCCCAGGACGCGCTGTACCACTGGAAGGTCACCAGCAGCGCGCGGCAGGCGTTCCTGGAGACGCGCGGCTACCCCAAGAACCAGGGCGCGGGCCAGACCTGCCGCACAGTCATCCAGGCGCTGATGGCCCGCGTGCAGGTGCGGGCGGAGGGGGGTTGCGGTTACCAGCCCAAGCTAAATCACACCAGGCAGGGGCCTGGGAACCGGGGGCGGGGGCTGTAGGCAGTGGATGAGATATAAGGGGGCTTTGCACTAAGCCAGTGTGGGTCCCGAATGGCTGAGCACCGGACGTGACGTGCGCGTGCGCGTGTGTGTGTGTGCTGGACGCGTCTGCCCCACGTGCAGGACGGCGCCGGCAACATCATGCTCCGCCTGAGCCGAGTCAAGGTGAGAGAAGCAGCAGCAGCAGCGGCCTAGATATGGAATATGCAGCCCCCGATCGCACGCACACGGTGTCGCAACCCGCTCCGCACAGCTCTTCCCTCAGCCAACTTCGCATTTTGGGCATAGCCACCGCAACCGGGGATGCCGCGGCGGGCTATGCGCTGGCGCTGGACACATCGACGCATTTGGCCATCGTGACGCTCGCGCCTCTACGCGCGCTATCTACCCTGCTACACTTCGCTTAACCTTCGTATCACCCCTGCAAACCTCATCCCCCAACCTGTCAACATCGTCTCATCTTGCTGAATCGTGCAAACCCCTCCCCCTCGCGTCCTTGGCGCCCAGGACGGCGGCCTGTGCCGCGAGGCCATGCTGAGCTGGGTGTCGGCGGTGGCCCGCGCCAACCTGGGCCGCCTGGCGTTCGGCGAGAGCACCGACATGCGCAACCAGCAGGACCTGGCAGACTTCCTGGCGGGTGCGTGGGGCGGGCGGGTAAAGCGTAGGGGGTGAGGCGTGGGGGTGGCGCGCTGCAGGGGGCGCGGGGCGGCAGGGGGCAACGGAGGGTGGGCGGTTCGAAGCGGTGGCAGCGGTGGGTTGTATAAGGGGGCGGGGCATCGCGTGCCGGCCCTGCGCTCCCCCGGGGCCCGCCCCCTGTATCGCTCTTCCAAACATCCTTGCAACCTCCCCCCCTCCACAGGCGGCAGCGACGGCTTCCTGCTCAACGTGACGGGCGGCTGCCTGCGCCTGGCGCAGCCCTTCGTGTCGGGCTGGCTGGACCTGTACCGCGAGGGACACGACCCCGCCGCCGCCTGCCTGGCCGCCGCCGCCGCCGGCGCCGCCGCGCCGTCGGCGCCGCGCTGGACCGACCTGCTGGACAAGCACCTGCGGCCCGACTACTACGTGACGCAGCGGCACCGGCTGGGCGACCTCAGCGGCGTGTTCAACGCCACCGGCTCGCGCGGCGCGGGCGGCTACACCGCGGACGACGACCCGCCCGCCGCCGCGCCGCCGCTGCTGCTGGCGGTGAGGGGCCCGGGGGGCTGCGCAGCAGCGAGGGCCGGGGAGGCGGGGCTGGGGCCGGGGAGGCGGGGCTGGGGCTGGGGGTGGCGGGGCTGCAGTGGAAGGGGCTGTACCATCTTTACCATCTACCCCATGTACCATCTTTGCAACCCCACCCATTCAGCTCGTCAGTAACGACTTCGACTGCTGCTCTTTGCGCCCGCGGCGCCACATCGCCATCGCAACCTTGCAGCCCAACTCATCCACCTTGCTCCCCTCGCCCCGCCCCGCCGCCTGCACAGGGCAACTCGCCCGACGGCGGCCCCAGCTTCATCGCGGACGTCTTCTTCCTCACCCAGCTCATGCTGCACGTGGGGCCCATGCCCACCGTGTACCGGTGAGGGAGGGAGAGGGGCAGAGTGGGGGCAAGCTCACGGAGGGACAACGAGGGACTGCTGCCGCTCATTCGGATCGGGACTTCATCTGCTGCACCGCTCCTCCAACCATCCTTGCAACCCCCCAACAGCAAGCGCGCGCTGGTGCACCGCTTCCGCGAGCGCTACCAGCGCGAGATGACGGGCGGCGGCGGCGGCGCGGGCGGCGAGGACGACGGCGAGGGCACCAGCCCGGAGGAGCTGGCGGCGCGCGGCGGCGCGGGCGGGCGCGACCCCTGGGCCAACCCACTGGCCACGGAGCTGGCGCTGCTGGAGGACTGCGGCGAGGGCCACCTGGGCGAGCCGCTGTTTGCGGACAACCTCACCGCCTTCGCGGTGCTGGAGGTGCGCGGCGCGGGGGGCGGGCGGGAGGGGGAGAGGGAAAGAGAGTGGGGGCTGCCGTGTCCCGTCGTGCCCGATGCCGTGCGGTGCCCGATGCCGTGCCCGGCCGCTGCAGCCGCGCTTGCGCCGCAACTCGGCCGCCCGTGGGGTTGGTTCCAATCCCCCTCCACCACCTCATCAACTCACCACCTTGCCTCGCCCCCGCCCGGCAGCTGGACTGGATGGCGTGGCTGGCGCGCGGCGGCGCCGGCCCCGCCGCCGCCACGCTGGCGCGGGTGCCCGAGTACGCGCTGGGCGACGCGCTGGACTGGCTGGCGGCGGTGCTGTACGCGGGCCGCGCCGACCTGGTGGCCAGCAAGCCCATCGCCGTCATCATGCGCGCCGTGGTGAGAGGCGGGGGGGTGCAAAGATATGGGAAAGCGGTACAGGGGGTGGGAAGCGTGGAGACTGGGGGCGGGCGCTGGCATGGTGTCGTGTATGGTGGCGTTGTGTGGCAGGATGGGTCGAGGGCCGTCGCCTGTCGCGCGTGCCCGAAACTCCATGCCCCTCCCTGAGCCCTCCACTTCCCTGCGCCTTCCATATTCTATAACCTCTTGACCTTGCAACACCCCGCCGGTGGTATCCACAACCCCCCCGCCCAATGCGGCGCCAGGTGAGCCTGCTCAACGCCAACGACGTGGTGCGCAGCGCCATGCTGCAGAACAAGATCGTCAACCTGCTGCTCGCCATGCTGGCCAGCCAGATCCAGAACGTGCAGGTGCGCGGCGGCGGCGGCGGAGGCGGCGGCGGCTAGCGGCGGCTTGGGGCGGGCGCCTGGGAGGCTAAGGATGGGTGTGGGGGTGCGGGTGCGGATGCGGGTGGAAGGCGCTGCGAGCTCAGGCGCGGCAGAGTGGGCTGCGGCTGGGGCTGCGTGTTACAGCCTTGGGGGCGGGGCGTGCGCACGCCAAGTAGGGGAGCGAGGCACCTCACGGTGACCACAAGCTGACCACACGGTTCACCTGTTGTTGAAGCTACCGGTGTTTTGATGTTAGCCGGGGTGGGGGTCTTGCCACGCTGCCTGCGCCTCCTGACCGCTGCTGGTTCGCGCCACGCGCCTGCAGGCGCGCGAGGCGCGCGGCCTGGCCCTGGCGCCGGACCGCATGTCCACCGGCGAGCGGGCGCTGGTGGGCGCCGTGCTGGGCGCGCCCGCCACTCAGGTGCGCCGCGGGTGTGGCTGCCGCTGCTTGCGGGCGCGGGCATGGGCAGGGCGGCTGGAGGAGGCAGACGCTGCACTGAGGCCTCGCGCGCGCCCCTCACCGCACCCCTGCCACCCACATCCCCTCACCTCACCCCTGCCGCCCAACCACCCGCAGCGCGACCTGGTGCCGGCGTTGCTGCGCGCGCACGTGAACGCGGAGCTGGTGGTTGGTCTGGACGTGGACAAGGACTCGTACGACAAGTACGGCATGCGGAACAACATCGGTGAGGGGCCCAGGGAGGGCTCGCTGCTGCGGGCGAGAGGCTGGGCGCGTGCGGGGCTGGGGGGCTGGGGTGCGAACTCTCGCACCCTCCTGGCATGTGCGGGCAACGTCTCTGCCCGCGAGCACAGCCAGTCACTCCTCCTCTCGCACTCTGTCACTCCCGCACGCATGCCTGTGCACGCCCAAAACCACTGCCGCCCACCACCACCGCCGCCCGCCACCACCACAGACAAGATCCTGGAGGAGCTGATCAAGGACGCGGCGCTCAAGCGCTGCCTTACGGACCTGGCGTCAGCGGGGCTCGCCGACGGCGGCGCCGCCGCCGCGGGCCCGAGCGGCAGCGCCGCCGCCCCAGCCGCCGCCGCCGCCGCCGCCGCCTCGAGCGGAGAGCCGGGTCTGTTCGCGGACTACGCCTCCGGCATCGTCAACACCGTGATGCACTACTTCAAGGCAGGTGGCGGGGCGAGGACCGCCGCCAGCGCCTCCGCCAACGACCCTAGAGCCTCCCGTTGCGCCTGCGGCGCTTCCCTCCCATCTACCCACCCTCCTTATTGGAGCACGCTCCGAAGTGCCTCGTCCATCGCCCACCCACCAAGGCACCATGGTCTTCAGTGCTTGCTGCAGTACCGCTTTCCCAATACCACCCCAGCAAATCCCCACGCAACCCACCCTCACCCTCGCATCCAAAATCCAAATCCACACCCACACCCGCCACAGGACGGCCTGGACCGGCTGGCCGATATCTACGCCATCGAGCGCTCCAAGGCCAACGCCGCCGCCTGGGCGGCGCTGCCGGCGCAGGAGCGGCAGCGCAAGGAGGACTTCTACCGCGGCCAGCAGCGGGCGGCGCGCGGCTTCCTGCACATGGGCGTGGTCAACCTCAAGTGGCTCAACACGCTCACGGGTGCGGCCGGAGGCGGGGGGTCGCACGTTGAAGAAGTCGGCGGGATGGGGGCTTAGCCATACGATATGGAAGTGGGGGTTGATAAGGGGACGTGGCGGCGTGTGGCGGCGATTGCCCCGCTCCAGAGCTGTGCGGTGCGGCCAGCCCCCGCATGCTCGGGCCCTGGCACCCGGCAGTGCGCCCACTCCCGGCATAGATGCTCACTCCACGCCCAACGCCGTCCCTTCTCCTCGTCCCTTCCTCTACATTCCTCTCACCGTCATTGCAACCCCCTCCCCACTACACTTCTATGTACACTTCTATGTACCATCTTTGCAACCCCCCTCCTCCTCCCCCTGAAGTAAATATGATTGTAACCCCCCTGCCCCCTCCCCCTGCCCGCCCTGCCCGCAGCCGACCCCGCCATCGCCAGCGCCTTCCTGGCGGAGCCGCTGCGCGGCAAGGCGGCCTTCCTGGTGGTGTCCAGTCTGGAGCTGCTTCTGGGCGACGCATGCAAGAAGCTGCAGGTGCGTGTGCAGTGCACTGAAAGTACAAGCCGGCAGCGGGGCCGGGCTGCAAGGCAGCGGCGGCTCGTGTGCGACGCGTGCGCGCTCGCGCGACCCGAGCGCAGCCGCGTGAAAACCGAACGCCCGCCTTGCTTGTTTTCCCAAGCATCCAAGCACCTGGACATGCCCTCTTTTGACGCCGTTTGCCCCACGTCCCCGCAACCGCACCCGCACCATCGCACTGCCGTACTGCCGTACCGCCGTGCCGCAGGTGGCCAAGCCCGAGCAGTACGGCTTCGACCTGACGGTGCTGGTGGGCAGCGTGCTGAGCCTGGGGCTGCAGCTGGGCGCACACGACCGCTTCGTGGCGGCGGTGGCGGCGGAGCCTGACTGGGATGACGAGGTGCGGGCGGGGCGGGGGGGAGTAGGGGAGGCTGGGAGGGCCGGGCGAGCGGTGGCGGCGTGAGCTGTCGATGAAGCGGCAGGGCGGCAGCGGCTGGCGCGGCAGGAGGTCAGGAGGCGGAGGCGGGGCGCTGGGTGGTGAAAGACATAGGGATGGAGCTGCTGCAGCAGGCGCAGGCAGGAGCTGCTGGAAGCTGAGGTGGCTCGAGACGTCGGCCCTACCACAACCGCCCCCCGCTCCTGCATGTCCCCTCTCCATCCCCCCACCCCCACAGATCATGAACCGCGCCCTGCAGTTCACCATCACCAACCACCAGGCGCTCAACGAGACCCGGCTCAAGGCTTTCCTGGCGCGGGCGGCGGAGATCAAGGCCGCGCGCGCGGCTCGGCGCCCTGGCGCGCTGGCGCTGGCGGCGGCTGGGGCTGCCGCTGGCGACGGCTCGCCGGCGCCCGACACGCCGTCGGCGTCGGCGTCGCAGCCGCCGCTCAAGCGGCGCAAGAGCATGGAGGAGGGCAGCGCAGGTGCGAGCTCGTTCGCGCGCGTTTTCGGGTTGCGTGCAACGGGATCGTAGCTGTGCTACTGATTCTCACGGTCAAAGCGTTGCTTATGCGTTGCTTATACGGTAGCCATGCTGCTGACACGCGTTGCGAATGTCGCCACAGGCGATGCCATGGACGTGGACGGCACCGCGGCCGGCCCCGGCCCCGGCTCCGCCGCCGCCGCCGCCGGTGCCGGCCCGGCGCTGCAGTGCGACAGCGTGGTGCTGCCCGGTGCGCCGGGGCTGTCGGGCAAGGCCCTGGCGGAGGCCTACGCGGCGGAGCTGGGGCCGCTGAGTGTGGCAGAGTACGACAGCGCCGTGCCGGGGGGGTACTTCAAGGAGGTGAGTGGCTGGCTGCTGGAGGGGTGCTGACGAGGAGAGCGCAGGGGAGTTGGGTCATATGAGCAGGCGCTGTGTGGAGTGCCCCTCGTTCTTGCGGCCCTGGACCATGAACCTGGCAGCGCCCGACTCACCTGCTGACGCATTCACCTGCTGGTCACCTGCTGGTGGCTTCACAAACTACACACCCGCCTTCAATCGTCACGCTCCCAAATCAAACGACTGCTGACGCCACCTCCGGCGCTATGCCTGCCGTCTGCACTCGCTTTCGCATTCGCATTCAAGCATCCCAATGCCTCCCTACCTCGCCCCGCCCCCTGCGCCGGCCGCAGATGGCCCGCCTGGCCGACCAGGACAGCGGCGCCAGTCGCAAGAAGATGCGGCAGCTGGCCAAGGAGCTGAACGACATGCACCCGGGCGGCAAGCTGGCGCTGCCCTGCCTGGCCGACGCCGCCATCTTCCTGCGCCAGGACGAGGCGCGCACAGACAAGATGCGCGCGGTCATCACCGGGCCGCAGGTGCGGGGAAGGGCCGGGGGCAAGGGGTCGCCTTGTATGCGACTGGGGGACTGAGCAAGGTTGCAATGAGTGCTGGAATGGGTGCGTCGTACACCGCGGTGTTACGCGCCGCCGTGCCGTACCGTGTCGTGTGCTGCGCAGGGCACGCCGTACGAGGGCGGGCTGTTTGTGTTCGACATCTTCTGCCCCGCCGGCTACCCGTCCGACCCGCCCGTCATGATGGTGTACAACACCGGCGGCGGCAAGGCGCGCTACAACCCCAACCTGTACGCGGACGGCAAGGTGCGCCAGGAGCAGCAGGGCGAGCTCGTTTCTCTGCACGCTGCGCTCGTGTGGTGCGACCGGAACGCGCTGCACAGCACCAGCGTCCAATGCAAGATCCAAAGGCATCACCTTTTTATTCCGACGACATTACGACCCAACGCGGTTCGCGGCTCGCTGCCGGCCCGCTGCGCAGGTGTGCCTGTCGCTGCTGGGCACCTACAACTCGGGCCACACCAGCGAGAAGTGGAACCCCGAGCTCAGCAGCATCTACCAGGTGCGGTGGTGCTGTGCGGTGCGGCGATGCGTGCGGCATTGGTGCCTAGGGGACCCTCCCCTCACAGGCCCATTTCCTCTGCCACGGTGCCGTGCCTTACTGCGCGGCCGCGCAGCCGCGGCGCAACGGCCGTCCTCCCCATCCACCCTACCCACCTCGCGAGGCATGCGCCTCACTCTGCACGCAGCTCCCCGTCGCCTTGCCGCGCCCGCGCGCGCACACACACATGCACACCCGCACACACACCCGCACACTCCGCACGCAGGTGCTGGTGTCCATCCAGAGTCAGATCCTGGTGGACGACCCCATGACCAACGAGCCGCTCAGCGAGACCATGGCCGGCACCGCCGAGGGCGCCGCCAAGACAGCCGAGTACAACGCCCGGCTGCAGGTGGGGGGGGCGGCGCTGATGCGCTCTGCACCGGACAGCTGCATGTGCCCGGACTGCGTGACAGCCGCCTGCCCGCGGCTAAACTGCGCTTCCGTCGGCTTCGCTTCGCACCGGCCTCCCGCTACCCGGCCTGGCGCGCTCCGCCCGACCCATGCCCCCGCCCCGGTCCCCTTGCTGCCTTGCAGCTGATGGTGATGCGGCACGCCATGGTGGACTGCCTGCGCCACCCGCCGCCCGGCACCGCCGAGCTGGTGCGCCGGCACTTCGGGCTGCTGCGCTACCGCCTGGCGGACACGGTGCGCCGCTGGGCGCGGGCGGCGCCCACCGATGACCTGCGCGCAAAGCTGGACGAGCAGGTGAGGGGAAGCAGGGAGGAGTGTGCGGTGGGTGGGTGCATGTGCGCGCGTTTGAGTCGCAGCGGTGTGGGAAAGTGCTGTGTGCGTTGTGAAAAGGCGGCGGGTTTGCGGCTGTGCTTGGCAAGGGGTCGTGCGCGTCTGCGTTAGGCGGCGTTGTGTCTCTGGACGGCCAGCGCACAAATGCCATGTCGGCTTGGCAGTCCGATGGCCGAATTGCCCTCTGCCGCTGCTGCCCTCACAGGCGACCGTGCTGCTGCGGATGCTGGCCGAGTTGTGAGCAGCGCCATCAAGCGAACGTTTCTGGACACACGCGTGGCCCAGCAACAGAGAGCAGTCAGCGCACAGCCACAGTAGCTAGCGCAAAACGTGGGAGCAGGAGTAGTGCAATGTGAAGTTGAGTGGAGTTAGTAGCAGGAGCTGTAGTTAGCTGTTTCAAGGAGTGTCGGTTCACGTACTACCCATTGATTGAGCCGTGCAGGCGGGAGCCAGCCTGTTACAGCACGTCCGGGTCTGTGTAAAATGTTTTCAGGTGTCGAAACCGCAGAGATATCGTACTTGGACCCGCAGTGGTACGCGGAATCAACCATAGTCTTGTTAGCACAGCTACCTACAAATGAGGTCGGAAGTGTGGCGCAATCCTGTTTTCGTGCAGACGGTGCAGTGCCTTGTAGGCCTGTCTTGCAAGCACACGTGGTTCCTGGCGGCGGTGGGTGGGACGCCTGTCCCCGCGGGGTTGTCCATCTCGCAGTGTTGACCCAGGTCGCACTACACCGCCTCTAACGACGGGCGGGTGCGCGGTGGTGCGCCCGTGCCTGACTTGCGCTGTCCTGGGAGAAGCGTTCGCTGTTCCCGAGCCCGACCTCATCCGGTCAGGTGCGTCCGCCACCCTTACCGAACTACCACTTGACCCTGAGGTGCCTAGAAGGGACAGACACGCCACCCGTATTTATGGTTCCGCCGTGGGATGATGCGTCTCCGCCGCCGTCTCCATGAGGTTGGTGTTGTGCGTCTGTGGGAGTGTTTGGGCGTGCCCACCTGTTTCGCCGCCCTAGCTTACGTCTGCTGGCGCTAGATTCCGCGTTTTCGTGTGGTCTGTCTGCTTGGCTGTTGCTCAGATGTGCGGTGCCTTATGAGCCGCGGGCTTTGTGATGCTGCTGTTTGGTGTGGCTTTGGCGGGCTGCGGCTTAGCTTCGACGCACCTACGCAGCTGTGAGTTGGGTTGGCAGCCAAGCGGGGGTTGCGGTTTGCTGCGTTCTTCGGAATGGTGGCTTCCCTCGTAGCCGTGATGGTGTTTACACTGTCCCCTTCTTGTAACCTCGCAATCATATTTATGAAACAAACGCGTTACAACTTACAAGGCTCGCAGTCAGCGTGACAGATGCGGGCAGGGTGCGTGGACCTGGTGCCGGTGGGCCATCCGAATGGGCGCGGATGGCGCCCGGGGCGCTGGTGCGCCGCTCCATCAGGATCCTGTTGATGGAGCCGCGATGATGGAGATGGGCTCCCTCGGCCCACTACCCAGGCTGATTCCTGACTCCCTGATTGGCTGACTCCGACAACTACCATAAACAAATACAAAATACGCCCTTTTCGCTGCAGGCCATGACCGGCCAGATTACAAGCTGGATCTCGGACCCAAACTTGCCGGTGACCCAGCACTGGTCCACCGACACGCTGCCGGCATGTCTGCGGCAGAACGTGTTCGTGACTAGCGAACCTAATCCGCATGCCAGTCGCGTGCTGCACCTGGTGGCGCCGCTGCTTGGCGAGGGCAAGGACGGCCCCAAGCCGGTCGAGCCGCACAGCAGTGCACACACGCTCGTACCCACCCAATCGTACCAACTGCACACAAGCCAAACCAGTCAGCCGCCCCGGTAAAGGGGCTCATGAATAACTCTCAACACCCATTCCATTTCTGGTTCCAATCGATTTCTCCCCGCATCCAGTGCCATGTCCCGCCCTTGCGGCTCCGCCCCATTCCTTGTCGACAGCATTCAAAGCCTGTCGCACGAGTCCCCTCTGGAGGAGCAGAGCTCTGCCCAGCATTTCACTCCCCGTTACCTGTCCCGGCCATACACGTCAAGAGCCACCCGGCACATGCATCTGCTGAAAGTGTCAATCTGGTTTGCACAACAGCATGTCGTCCCCACCTTTGTCAGTCTAGGTCTCGGTGCACGTGTCAAACTGTCTGAACGTTCACGCCAAAGTTAAATCCCGGCCACAGCGTTGCTGGTGATGCAGCCAATGTGGTCCCAGCACCCGCAAGGACTGCTGCAAGAACCGCACACCGGACGATGCAAGGGCGTAGGCACAATACCCGCTAGCTTGGCGCGTACCCTTCCTGTGCGTGTGCCTGCCTATCCTCTCTCTCTGTCATCCGGCGCCTGGCAGACGCCTGCGCGGGCTGTGTTTCACATCCTTCCCAGCTGTCCAGCACACGGCGCCGCGCTTTTAGAACAGGTAGTCAATGATGGCGATGACGAAGATGGTGAGCAGCGTCAGGAGAACCAGCACCGCCACCGTGATGGGGCCCACCCTGTCATCAAAGAAACCAATCTGTGCGTGGGCGGGCAGGGGGGTTGCGGAGGTTCAGAAGCCGGGATGTCGAGGGACGCAAAAGCGCAGCCTGGTCCACCACAGTGATCCCGAATGCAGGACCGGGAGCACCTCTCAGCCAGCGGCGGGCAGTCTTCCAGGTCATACTTGCAGATACGGCATCGACTGCACGTTCCCACGCCTGTGCAACCCCGCGTGCCCCCGGCTCCCTACCTACACCGGTGCGAGGCCGCACGCGCACCCCTGATGCCCAAGCCCTTGTCAGCTGCGGGCACGCACCTGCTTAGTCCGCATGAACTTGCTCCGCCACTCATAGGTGAAGAGCGCGTAGCCCATGATGAGAATTGACAGCGGCGAGTAGATGCAGGTGATGACGTCGATGGTGCGCTTCGAGATAAGGTGCTCCGTCGTGTCCTCGGAGTCCCCCGAGAAGCCCACCAGCGCCGAGGAGACGCCACCCAAAGTGATGGCCATACCCATCCAGCTCAGGAATGTGCGCTCGTTGGCTGCATATGGCGGCACGCAGACAGCTTAATGGCCTGAGCCGAAGCAGTGCTGGGGGCCGTCACCCGCTTACCGAAATAAGACTTGGGCTCCACTCGCATCGGCACCTTCCGAGGGAGCTGGAGTTCCGCTCCTTGCGTGAACTGCTTTGTCCCATAGAGCTTGTCGAACACGTAGTTCGTCACCAATTTCGTGGAGCTGTTGTTGTTGTTTAGGGCCATTGTGCCAAGAATTGTGCCCGCGAGCGGCAGGCCGGTGCAAGGTGAAATATGTTATGGAACTACTAGGCGCGGAAGAGGTTCGCAGTGCAAAACCAGCCCACGGAATCTTGGGGAACAATTACGCATCAACGCCCGCCATACACACACGCGCCGCCTCCCCCCGCCTTCGTCACGCCGCCGCCACCACGGCCGCTCGGCATCCGTGCTGTGTTGCCGCTGAGCACTCCTGATGAGACGACGACGCACGCAAGGATGACATGCTTTGCAACCACTCTTAACGAGGTATCGAAGTGCCTTGAAAATGCGAAAGCGCAAGGCGGCTGCAGTGACTGTCGTCACTAGCAGTCAGTGCTCTGCTGACCGCTTTCACTGCTTGCAAGCGACAACAACGTCTGCACTTGCATTCGCATGCGCATTTAAGCATTTCAGTGAGCAGGCAGCAGAGAAAGCCCGTACACGTTCCAGTCAGCCGCAAGCGAACACGTTACCCCGAGGCTTCCGGTACCTTTATTTTCGCTGCGGGCTGTCGCGGGGTGCCGCTAGCCAACCATTTAGAATTGCAGGGCTGCGCGGACGGCTGGCGTGCGGGCAGCCAAGCGGGGATATGAGGCGTGCGAAACCAGCCTGGAGAAACGCCAGCGCCGCACAGGCGCCCAGCAGCACATGCACGAGAGGAGGGGAGGGGAGGGGATCAAGCAAGGGGCGGAGGCCTCCCCTGATGTAAAGCAGGCGGCACCGAACAAGCAGGCGGTACCGATTGGGGAAGCGCGCTACCAAACAGAGCTATTGACAGCAAGAAAGCGAGCGCAACTGGGGCGCGAGAAGGCTGAGGGCAACTGGGCAAGTGGGCATATGGATCACCAACGGACGGCACTGTAGATGCGTACATACTCATGTCCGCAGGGGCAGGGGCACCCCTGCGCAGGGGTGAAGCGCGTCACTCGTGTACAGCATCGTGCCATAGGTCGGCAGACAGCTGGGGGGAGGGTGGTTTCGCTTCGGGCCGGAGATGGTCCCTCCTGACCTGGGTGCGGGGCACCCTTGCTTGGTCGGACTGTCCCTTCTTTGTAATGTCGCATTCATACTGCCACTCCCGTCCTCCGGCTCCGGGAAATAATACAATTTCCTATGCTGCAGAACGAAGAACGGTTCATGGGGGGTATCAGCGGCGGTGAGGCTGTCAGCCTGCCAGGGGCGCAGAGCGGGCCGGGGCGGGCCGGGCGGCGGGGCCTGCCGGGGCAGGCGCCTCTGGAGCGGTGCATCCCGGTGCATCCATGGTCAGGGCCGTGTCAAGGCGCGCGGCTTCAAGCTGGTGATGGAGGGTGCGCGCACCGGCACAGAGGAGCAGCAGCTACACAAAGTTAGGCTAACAGGTTTGCCAACACCCGCCGGATTGTTCCTGTTCCCTCTTTGTGAAGTGCTTTGAAACGCAGGATTTCCCTCTTGGAGCAGGACGGCGCCCCCACGCCCACGCCAAGCCACCCGCTCCAGGGACCGTTAGGAAAAGGAGCGAAGCCGGCATGGCGACGAGATCGCCATTCGAGAGCGATGAGAACAGCCGCGTGTCTTGTGCCGTGGGTGCGGGCGCATGGGCAGGCGTGGGCGATGCCTCAAACACCCAGCCTTTACCAGCCTGCTGCTACGGCTGCGTCGTAGCTGTAGGAGACTCGCCTCAACGTGTAGGTTATTAGGTTATGGCCAATCCTTGGCAGCCTTGGTGGAGTACCCTGTGTCTCTGTTTAGTCCAGGGGAGGTTCCTCCCCGGTGCAGTTGAGGCGGCCATCGTAGCCCCATCGTTATGACTCAGAATTGACTATTGCGGTTCACCACGTGCCCAAGCCAGTAATAGCACGCTTCAAGTCAGACATATAGATCGCACTATGAAGTTGCCGAAGTGAAGGCCGGTCACAACGTTTCTGATAAACGTCGAATTGGGGTCGGGGTTCTTCAGAGGGGATTCTTAGGGAATGGACCTTGGCCAAATCTTTGTGGGCGAGAACGGCTCATTATATGCCCTGGTTCCGGCTGAAGCAGAGGCGCCAGCTCCGGCGCGTGGCGCTTCGCGAGATGGGAACCTCGCACAGGCGCTTCTGGCTGAGCTGCTTCGACAGCAGCAAGCACAGGAGCAGCAGCGGCGCCACCAGCAGCTGGCTATGCAACTCGAGGGTCTAGCCTCAGCCGGAGGAAACGATGCAGGGCTCCTAAATCTGCTGCTGGCGCAAGCGCAGCTGCAGCAAAACGATGAGAATAGCATGTCGATTGACCTGGCGCCGGGCCCAGCAGCATCGGCGCGGAACTTGGCTCCGCCGCTCGCCGAACCTCCGCTGTTAGGGTCGCTGCCGACGCGGCCAGCACCGCGGCGCGTCGCCCAGGCAGCAAGCTCCCCAAGCAACAGGTAAGCAGGTTGAGGTTAAGCTCTCACGCACAGGGGGTCACAGTGCGCCTGGGAACCGGTGCTCGAACGGGCTGTACTCGCATGAAGTGGCAGTGCTCGCGCGCACCGCGTTTTAAAGCAGAAGGCTGTCCTTCTTAAAACAACATTTGCCTCCCGTGCTGGATGACTGACGCCGCTGTGCGTGACGACAATAAGTATCTTTGCCGCCCCGCGGTGGTCACGCCGTTCCCCCGCAGCGACACGGGCAGCCCGCCGCGCATCTCCGGTGGCGTTTCGGTGAGCGCCAAGGAGAAGAACCGCCAGGCACAGGTGAGGGACACTGCAACGCCTATTCACATGCAGCTAGCTACCGCAGAAGTGGGCATGCAGCGTTTTGGGCCGACTGCAACACTGGTGTTTGGCCCTAAGTCCTTAGCGAGTCGCAACCCTGTTTGCACCCTCACAGCGGCGATTCCGGGAGAGGCAGAAGGACCTCATCCACAACCTGAAGGCCAAGGTCGAGGACCTCACCAACAGGGTGCGGATATGGTGGATGGGGCGTTGGCTAGCTGGTAAAGGGTTCGTCGCACTCGCCATGTCGCCCCTTCAGCAGAACGTACGAAGTTATGGCTCG
The DNA here is from genome assembly GCA_016834605.1 of Chlamydomonas incerta. Lineage (NCBI taxonomy): Eukaryota > Viridiplantae > Chlorophyta > Chlorophyceae > Chlamydomonadales > Chlamydomonadaceae > Chlamydomonas > Chlamydomonas incerta. The sequence continues at coordinate 3,459,174 of JAEHOC010000001.1, read as the reverse complement.
TTGTCGAAAACCTTGCAGGTGGCGGAGAGCGAGAAGGAGATCAGTTTGCTGCGCGAGGAGAATGCCATGCTGCGTGGCCGCGTAGATGTCAAGCAGCACGTGGGGGCGGGGCTGCCCAGCGCGCTGCAGTCGCTGCTGCAGATGACATCGGCCGAGGGGGCCGCGACCGGCAGTGGCCTGAGCGGCCTGGCGGCGCTGCGCAGCTTGGGGGCCCTCGACGTACTTCCACTAGGCAAGCCGCAAAACGGCAGCAGCAGTCTTAGCGCGGGCCTGCCGGCCTGCGCGGACCTGCCGCAGGCGCGGACGCTGGACCTGGCAAGCTTCGGCCTGGGCCTGGGCCAGGGCGGCGGCAGCAGCTCCGGTAGCGGCGCGCGAGGTGGCAGCGGACTCGATTTGAGCACCGCGCGGGGCAATGCGCTGCAGGCGAGCGGCCTGCGCAACAGCGAGCCGATCATCAAGACGGAGCCTGACCGGCATTAATGTGACGCGGGCGGCTGGGAGCGCAGCCAAGCCGGACAACGCGGGCATGCCCGCAGTGCTTGGTTTCTGGTTGGGCCTGCGAAGTATCGGCTCCTACACTCGTGTGCGGCTGATTGGCAATTTATGTGAGTTTGGGCCCAGGGCTCTGGCGCCTAGCCTCCGCATGGCGCCCGGGCTAGATGGCAGTGGTTGGTACAGCTTGCTACCGATAGCGCATCATGTTCATTGGGAGCCATCGGACCGTGTGGTTGCTATGACGTTCGATAACTGTCTGAAGCTGCATCTGTATCATTGGGACCAGCGCTGGGGTTGCGTGCACACTATGGCACGCTCGGACGCGGCCATTGAGGTTGGTCGTCGGGACTCCATACTTCACGTTTGGTTTTCCAAAACATTGCGCATGTGCTTTTTCTAACGACTGATACCACCCTGGTTGTTTGCTCGGCGGGAGCCCGACGGCAGCTGGGGTTATTTCGATAGGCGAGCATGCTTGCCACCTGCTGCGTGTCAAGGTCACTCTTACACTGGGGTGGAGGTTACCTCTCAACGACGTGCTTGCGCGTGCATTCTAGCGTCAGTACGAACGCATTATTCGTCTACACAATGAACGACACTCCAGGGTTTTCGCGTTGCTCATCGTGTTAAGGAGGGCGCAACGCATCACTAGAAGGGCAGATGCTGGAACCGGATGGAAGAGCCCCGCGTTGGCGCACTGTCACAAGATTGACACGCTCTGCCGTTTGCAGCAGGGCAAGAAGGTGCCCACTCAGTGAGATGCTGGGCATAGATTTTCGACCGGTGCGAATGCACTGCGCCGATATGGGGGTCCTTATCTTTACCGTGACAACTGCGTTTGTTTCCCTGTTTTTGCAACGCTGAGGCGCTGTTGATTGGGTCGAGGCGGCGGTGGCGGCCCAGTGGGCGGCGTGCCTGAAGTAGTAACAACGGCATTGGCAGAAAGACTCAGGCGCCCGCGGTCGCGGACTGGGGGCAATGTATCTGACGGGATGAGAAGGGCAAGGGGTAGAGAAGCAAGTATGTGATGGTGCATAAGAGGTGACCAGCTTTGGCTCGTCAGGATGAACCCCGAGCCTGCTTTTCGCTCAAAGCAGGGGGTGCCATGGGGCGCGCGGGTGCACGCGCTGCCGCAAAGGATGATGTCGCCGTATTGCGGATGAGAATTGTGCACGAGTAATTGTACATCGAGCAGTTGTGTGGGCGCATGGGGCTCCGCTGATGTCCTGAGTAACGCCGGCGAAGTGCGCCGCGCGCAGTGACTGGCGGTTAGCTACCCAACGTCTTGAACAGCTGCGCCATTGGTTTTCGGTTTGTCTAAAATTATGGTTCAACATGATTGTTACGTGGTGTGTGGCACGGATATTGGTTCATTGCACTATCGCGCGCTGTCGGTGTGCAGCTCGAATAAACGCGGGTTGGTTGGCGCTGCAAGTCCCGTGTCGCCTCGTGCAAAATCTGCCGTGGCTGACTGGGCTCGCGCCCCGGCCCCAGTAGTAGGTTTGGAACGTTGGACCCTATAAGGTGCCTGTGGAGCGCGTAGGCAGGCAAGTCCCCAGGCGGGACGGGACGCCTTGGCTCGACGCGGGCCATGGGCAGCGCTACGGGCTACAGTGGCCGCAGCCTGGGCCGGACCGGGAGCTTGCGCAGTGTGTGCATGTGTGGCGTGCTGTGGCGGTGCTGCCCTGCGCGAGATGGGTTGGGTTTCCATGAAAGTGCGTTACGTCAACTGCATCTGGAAGGGCCGGCGGGGTATGGACAGAAGCTGGGTGCTGGGATTATGATGCCTGAATTTGGTGGTAGGCCTTCCGAATGAGGTGGATGGGGTAACCGACCGGCTGGCACCGACCGCTGGCCCCAACAGTGCCCAGAGGCTTCTGTAAATGGACCGAGCCTGATTGCTGACTCCGGGATTCTCTCCGCTGTACTACCCAGGCTGATTCCGGACAGCTCGAAGCAATGAACACAATCGGAGTCCCATCGGAGTCCTTGGTCTTCTGGTTGGGGGGCCACGTACCGTACTATGCAACCCTGTTCGTGGCCAACTGGCATAGTGGACTGTCAATGCGGGTGTGCGGAGGCGAGCTGTGAGCCTCTCAGGCGGCCAGGGGTGGCGGCCCTACATGTCAAGTGCCCACCGGCCAGCTCGCATGAACCAGCCGCTCCCAGCGCGCTGCCATTACACACTCGACGCACCTCAACAGCCACGATTGTCTCCATTCGCGTTTAAGAAGCACTTCGTTTAACGAGTCTTTGTTTGTGCGCCACATGTCCCGTTCGAACACAAAGGACGCACATCCGACCCTAGCTGAGGCTCCCAACCCAGCCTCTGCCCCTCGAGACATAGCCCCAGTCATGTCCAAACTTAAATCCCTCCACCGCCAACGGCCGCATCGTGCCTTGGTCCCCGTCCCTCACATCTGTAGGGTCCCACTCCTCAGCGCACCACAGCCCCCCTAGCTCGCAGCAGCTTGCTTTTCCGACTGTATCTCGAGCAGCCGCGATCGCAGGCTACGTCCATGAGTAGATGTGGACCTGGCCGCGCTCGTCGCCGGCAATCAGCGCGGCCCCAGGGATGCTGGTGAGCGCACGGCAGACCTCCAGCTGCGCAGCAGCGCGGCAGCGGGAACGCGTTCGCGCAAGTTAGCACAGCACAAATCGGTGGAAAATGTGTCCGACGGACTGGGCGTGTAAGTCGCTCAGGCGCTGCCGCATCCAATACACAAATACGCGGCGTCGGGCCACATTGCGTACTCGAGCCGCGCATGCTTCATGGGCCATCCTCCCAGCAGCCCGCTAGCCAGCAACCACTCCCGGTCCTACAAGGTCCTGAAAACGCCGTGGCCCCCCTTTCACCCCTGACTTGCAGCGCTGATATTCCTTACGGGATTGGTTCACAGTCACCCCCTCACTTCCGCTGCGCCATGTCACGTCCCCCGCCTCCCCTCCGCTGCCTCCCCACCCACCGGCAGCGTGCCCAGCAGCGTCATGTTCTGGTCCACGTTGTACAGCGTCACGCCGTCGTACAGCGTGGAGATGGCCAGCATGCTCTCGCCGCGGTTGTCGGGCGTGCCGTCCATCACCAGGATGGCGTTGGCGGCGGCGCCGCCCTGTGGCCGAGGCGGTGATGTGGGGTGCGAGAAAGAGGTTGGCACGTAGTGCTGGTGCTGGGTTGGTGGCGCCAGTGTGTCCTTCAATCGCCAGGTCGGGCGAAGGCGGACGGGGCTGGCGGCACAAAAAATGCCACCCGGACCAGCTGCCCAGGACGCTGATGCCCATTCTCGCCAGACATCGTTCCCTCGCTCTTCCGTTCCCGCCACACCGCAGCCCTTCTCTCCCAATACGCACCTGGCCCCGGCCGCCGCGGCCTCCCCGTCCGCTGTAGCCGCCGCCGCTGCTGGTGGCCGCGTCATCGAAGTAGCGGTCGATGGGCTCCGGCTTGACCACCGCACCGGGCATGGGCGGCGTCATGAGCTCCCACACCTTCATGCTGCCGTCCGCGGAGCCGGTCAAGATGTTTGCCTGTGGCGCGCGCATGGTACGGAAAGAGCCGCATGAGCACAGTGATTGGGCGCACGCAAGCAGCCACGACGAGCAATGCGAGCCCAGAGCGCACAGGGGCGGCTACAACTCATCGGGGAGTAGGGCTGCTTCGCTGCCTGCCAGCAAGATCACCACGGGACCCCGGCCCCCAGTCCTCACCCCGTACTGCAGGATGCTGGAGATGATGCTGTTGTGCGCCGTCTGCAGCGTCTGCGTGCACTGCCCCGAGCTGCTGTCCCAGATCTGCAAGCGAATGGCACGTGGCAACGTTGCAAGGGTGCCAAATTTGTTTGCAATGGGGTTCAGCCAGTTGGTCATCAAAGACCCCGACCGTAAAGCACAGCGCTCCTCCAGCGCGCATGCGATAGCGCCTGACACTGCGCACCGCACCTTCATGCAGCCGGTGGAGTCGCCCGATATCAAGAAGCCGTTGATCATCTCGATGCACTGCACGGCGTGCGTGTGGCCGCCCGCGTCCTTGTCCAAGATGTGCTGCACAGGAGAGGGCACAGGGGTCACGTGGGGCCACGTCAAAAGCTGCTGTCAGATAAGGTGAGCGCGGCGTGCACAAGGCGAGGCAGGCAGAGTCGCAAAGATGAAGGATCCTTGCGCGCTGCGCTGTCCATCGCTACGGTGTTGTTTGGTGTTCCCAATCTGCCCAACTGCCTACACACGCCCTACAGAAAAGGTGCACCTCGCGGGGACTCCTCTCGCCGCCCCGCGCAACGCGTCCTGTTCAGTCCCTCTGCACCACGCTTTCACTGGATGGCGCCTGCGCCCAGCCCTCGCCCGATGCAGCGTCCCCCTGCTCCCGCCCGCCTATGATTCAGTGACGCCTGGAACGCCCCCCCCCTTGCCCAGGCACCTTGAGCACGAACGCCTCGCCCTCCAGCCCCCACACGCGGATGCTGTAGTCCTGGCCGCAGCTGAACAGGAAGTTGTTGGCGGCAAGAAGCTGGTTGATGTGGCCCTGGGGTTCAGCAGGGTGGGTGATCGGGTTGACAGGGTGTATGGATGCCCAGCACGACTTGCAGTTCAAGAGCTTGGCTACTGCGCGCTGCTTCTCTACTCATGCTTGCAACCCGCTCCCTGCTCCCTTACCCGGTGCCCCGGGATCATCTGGGTCTTGCCGGCCGGGGTGTTGTAGAAGTTGATGATGCCGTCCACGTTGGGCACCGTGCCCTTGACGTACGCTACGAACAGGAAGCCCTGGATGTACAGCAGCGCGTCCACCGGCCCGCCCAGCGTCTCCTCGTGCGTCGTCTGCGTGGAGTTGGCGGTGGACGCGGCGTGTTGGTTACGCGGTGATGATGGTTGCCGACATGCACGGTCACGACGGCCACCCGTCGCTTGTGTTGGCCACTCGAGTCTGGACAACGGGGCAGTGCAGTGCAGTTGCTGGCTGCTGAGTGGGCCGTCCGTACCTGGCCCGTGTTGCAGTCCCACTGCTTGACCTTGCCGTCCTTGGAGCCAGTGAACAACTGCAAGAGGTAGGGAGGGAAGTGGGCAGCGGCGCTCAGCACCAAGAACGCGCAGCACACAAGTCAACACACGCGCCTCTTCCGAACTGCAAACCATCACCGGCAGCCCTAGGGTGTGTCCCTGTGCTGTGGTAGCAAGACCAAGGACGCCTCTCGTGGTTGGCCAAGGCACGCGGTGTGCCCTGGCCAGTCTGGCCGGCCCACCGCCCACCGCCCCGTACCCGCCCGCGACGACAGCGCACCTGGTTGGTGGCCTGGTCGTAGGCCATGCACGTGATGGCCTGGTTGTGCGCGGGGATGGTCTTCAGCAGCGCCATGTTGGGGGGCGGGTTGGCGTTGTACTGCTGCGTCCGCTTGGTGGCTGCGCGCAAGCGTGGAAGGTAACGGCACGCGCCACCGCCCGTGTCAGTCCCCAGAGCACGCAGTACAACACGGCGCACCCCGCACGCGTGCTGGCGATGACCAGCGCCCACGCATGTTACGCTTGCCCAACACAAGCAAGCGCCTGAACACAGAGACACGGCACATTCCTGCAGTAGCCTACCAGGATTGTGCCAAGTGCGGCCGCCACGGAAGCCTCGCCGGGATCCTCCATCGTTAAACCGCCCGCCCCCGCCCCCGCCGCGGTACCCGCCACCGCCCTGGTAGCCTCCGCCTCCTCCGCCGCCCTGGTAGTCGCCCTGGTAGCCGCCACCTCCGCCCTGGTAGCCACCTCCTCCGCCCTGGTAGTCGTTGTAGCCGCCTCTCCCGCCACCGCGGCCACCGCCCCGGCCGGGCCCAGGTCCGCCATCGTAATAGTTCCCGCCACCGCCCCCGTCGTAGTAGCCGCCCCCGCGACCACCGCCCCGGCCTCCTGTGTAGTTATTGTCGTAATAGCGTCCACCGCCACCGCCGCTGAAGCCACCGCGGTTGCCTCCACGGTAGCCACCACCGCGACCTCGGTATCCGCCCCCTCCTCCACCCCAGTCGCCCTCCATCCTAAGAAAGGGCGCTAGATCTGGTGAAGACTAAAATCCCTCACGACGCGGCCGCAAAGACGTGGTCGATGCGGCCGCTATGGCAGGATTCAAGCGAGGAAAAAGAAGGTCTGGCTCTCAGCCAGTATACGCGTCGTGATGAGACAATTGCGTTGATCTTATCGTGTGCAAGCTCAGCCAATATAGTTTGGGCTAATCAGTGAGAGTTTTGAAACTTGGGAGCATCGGTCTTCATCGGCTCTTGCAAACTCTTTGTCCAACTCGTTATGCAGGCGTATTTTCGAGAAGTCTTGTCTACGCTGATTGCCTACTAATCACGCAAGCTCGTTGGAGTTCGAAAGCATAAAACCCCTTTCTTTCATGTCAAACGTCGATAAATTGTTGGCCAAACGCGCTTTCCCCTCGTGTGAGCGCTAGGGCATCCGCCATGAGCAGCGGAGCGTCGACAGGGACGCTCACATACTCCCAAGCTTTTAGCCTGCGAGTCGCGCAGCTCGCGTTCGGCATGTCGCAAGCCCTTAGCCTTCGAAAGCTGTCAGAGCTGATGCATGTGAGTCTGCAGCAGTTAGCGCGGCCCCGGAGCTCGCGTGAGCGCGTCAGGCTGAGGCAAATCGTGCGTGGGCCCACGCTCCGTCGCAGGGCACAACGAGCCTGTCGCAACACGCGATTTGCTTGCTGGGCAAGAGCTATGGCGAGGCTGGCCCAGACGACCAGGGCAAAGCGCTGGACGCCGAGGCGAGTGTTGCGTTTGCTGCCAAGTATGGCTGTTCGAGTGGCATAACTTCCAATTTGTCACCGCAGGCGCTGGAGGCCATGCTAGGTGACTTCCGCTCACGGATGTGGTGCACGTACCGGAAAGACTTCCCTGCGCTAGGTGAGTTTGCGCAGCTAGGGTTGTTCTGAGTCAACACCGGAAAGCGGACACCCCCGCCGGTTGCGCGCAGGCCCCTCGCTGCTGACGAGCGACGTCGGATGGGGCTGCACAATCCGCAGTGGCCAGATGCTGCTGGCAGAGGTGGGCAAGGATTGCAGGGGGTGTGGGGAGAGTTGCGTGCGTGCCTGGAGTCGTACCGGCCAGCTGTCGTCAGCATCCGCCAGGCCAGGCACCACCCGCGCGCCACGGCTCATCATAAGCGCACAAGGCTAGCGCAATCTAACCATGACTGCCCGTGTGTTCTATGGTTCAGGCCCTGATGCGCGTTGCGCTCGGCCGCGACTGGCAGCGCTGCGGCGACAACCTGGAGGCCGTGCGGCCGGTGGTGGCGCTGCTACTAGACTGCGCGGAGGCGCCGCTCTCCATCCATCGCATCTGCGCCGCCGGCGGGCCCGCTGGGTGCGTTGCAGTGCGGGAGGGGGGGGGCGGCTTCTACTTCCGGTGCTTCCCAGGTGGCCTGCTCTGCACTCACACTTTTGTCCCGGCGTGCAGGATTGTGCCGGGTCGCTGGCTTGGGCCCTGGATGCTGTGCAAGGGGCTGGAGGCGCTGTTCACTCAGCTGGCCGGCGCGCAGCAGCAGCCGCTGGGGCTGCGGCTGCACGTCGCGTGCGGCGCGGGCGGCGGCGCGCCGGAGCTGCACATGGACGTCATCCGCAGTGCTATGGCGCCAGCGGCTGAGCCAGCGGCGGCGGGGACGGGGGAAGCGCCAGGGACAAGCACGGACGCGGGCGAGCGCAGGAAGGCGGGTCAGACTGAGGCAGCGGGCCACAGCACGGCGGCAGCAGGGCCGTCGTGCTGCGGGTGCAGCAGCAGTCAGGAGAAGGCGGGCGATGGCGTGTGTGTGGCGTGCAAGCAGCTTGGCGGCTACAGCTGTGCCGGGCAGGATCAGGCGGTGCGGGAGAAAGCGGAGCCGGGTTGTGAAGCGCACGGCTGCGGGAGAACCGAATGCACTGGCTCTGGCGGACCCGGGCAAGCGACGACATCAGGGTCGGAACGCCCAGACAGTGCAAAGCAGAGCCCCGAGCAAGGCGACGGCGACCGCGATACCGTACTGGGGAGTCGAGTACATGTGCCTCAGCGCGCGGGGGGCGCGGCAGCGGCTGAACAGGGCTGCTCGGAACCCGGCGGCTCGCCCAGTGCGGCAGGCACGTCATCGGCGGCACCGGGCAGCGCAGGACGGGAAATCGCGTCGGATACGGCGCCGGAGCAGGATAGCGCCAGCAGCAGCACCGCAGCAAGCAGCTGCTGCGGTGAAGCCGAAGACGCCGCCGCTCAAGGGCGGCGGTGTCAGGGCGCGGCCGCAGGAATGTCTGGGCGTGGCCACCCGCTGCTGCTGCTGGTCCCACTGACACTGGGCATGGACAAGGTGTGCACACGTGTGTAGCGGTGTCATGGGCCGTTGTGCGCAGTCCTTGTATTGGAACGTAGCGCAATGAAGCATCGCTCTTTACTTCACATGTATGACAACTGGCTGCGGCGCACGCTTCGCCCATTCCGCAGATCAACCCCGTCTACATTCCGCAGCTGCAGCAGGTCCTGTCCTGGCCGCAGAGCGTCGGCATCGTGGGCGGCCGCCCTAGCGCCTCGCTGTACGTGTGCGGCGTGCAGGACGCGGCCTTCATCTACCTCGACCCCCACGAGGCGCAGCTCGCGGTCCGGGCACCAGCAGCGGCAGCAACAGCCACCGGGGCGGCCGCCGCCACCGGGCCGGCCGCAGCAGCAGCTGGAGGCGGGACCGCACCGACAGCCGCAGGTGGAGGAGGAGCAGGAGTAGGCGCGACGGCCCGGCCGGCGGCCGGCTTCCTGGCCGCTGCGCAGCTGGGCAGCTACTTTTGTGATGTTGTGCGGGTGCTGCCAAGCGCACAGCTGGACCCGTCCTTGGCGATTGGCTTCGTGTGTACCTGTCCAGGTGCGGTGCTCAGGTGCAGGTGTGGGCGTGGTGCCGGCAAACGGCGTTTCGTGTGTTGGGCGGCACGACTCTACTGAGTGTTGGGCTGCTCCAGTAGTTAGGGGTGTGCACTTTGGGGCTGCGGTATGCCGCTCGTGCTTCGTGCCACCTGCGGGTGTGTTCCTTCTCCCCCACGCACCTGCTAACGCATCTTCATCCATCTGATCCCTTGCAGCCGAGCTGGAGGACCTCTTTTCGCGGCTGCAGGCGCTGGCTGCCCAGCACAGCTCCGCGCCGCTCATGACGCTCAGTGCGGGCGGCGGCGCCGGCGCGGGGTGTGGCTCGGACGCGGACTTTGCGGACGAGACGCTTGAGGGCAGCGCCAGCCAGCAGCAGCTTGAGGAGTGGGAGCTGGTGTGACGGATTCGGCGGTTCGGCGCTTGCCCAGGCGGCGCAAAGGATGGCAACGGCGGCGGTGTGCTGACGATGTACGATGCGGTGTAGGGTGGCCCAAATAGGCGGGTAGGCGCCAAACGCGCCAGGTCAGCGTATAAAGTTTTGATGCAAGTTTGGTTGGCGATAGGTTAAGTGTGCGGCATGTTGTCCTAGACTGGAGCGAACTGAGCGACAGGCTTACAGCGTCCGACTTGGTTGCAGGCACGCATGGTAGCTATGTGGGGGTTTGCTATGCGGGGTTGGTACGAAGCGCCCTCCACCGGCCTCAACTTGCCAGCCACGAGAGCCATAGCGCAAACACACGCCACGAGACTGTGCGTGGGCCGGCAGGCATGTTTGACATGGATTAACCTGTACCGCATTTAGTGGACGGTATGCTTGTGCGTCTCGACGTGACATTGTATTCTAGGTGGACCTATGGATGAGGCATGGGGACGTAGTTCAACGTGAAGGTGGCAGCTGTGGCTGGGTACGACAGGTCAATACAACGTACTCGAATGCTTTCTTATTAGGTGCGTGTTAGAAATTGTTGGATACACGCATCTGTGCCGTACTGCGCAGCAGGGCTGCTACATCGGTGGCAGCGTGGGATGTTAGGTAGGTAGGTGGGCAGGCCGACACACCATGCCATCGCTCGCACGTCTGAACGTGCTGGAACAAGGCTTCTTCCCCTTTACAGCTTGTTCTATACATATTGTGTTTCTTTTTGCGTACCCTAGGTATAGATGCCACACGGAGGCGGCGGGCGTGGGTGCGGGTGCGCAGGGCTGGAGGGCGGCGTCGAGCTGCGGCCGTGCCGCCGTGGCCTAGGGGGACGATCTGTCGGTACGCCCGGGACTTGCATCTGCTCCGCAATCATATCCGCGCAAGCCTTGTCCCCTTGAAGCACTTGCTTCATGGTTCATACTATACACAATAGTCGACCACCTTCAGACACTGTTCGCGCCCGCACACACCTAATTCCGTGGTCTTTTTCCGCAACATGGTTTGACGCTTCGGTGTCCGGGGGGGGGGGGCGTAATTCTTTGAGCTATAAAATGCGTCGCTATGTTCCTCAGTAGCCCACCGCGCCAGAGCCTTTCTGCTGCCGGTTGCGACGCAGCGGCGCGATTGTGATTTTGGCCCTGCTCGGCACCTGCCGACACGCGGACACAGCTAATCCAGCCACTGGACCCTTTGGACTCCGTTCAGCTCTCCGCTGAGGCGCAAGGCAGTGCGCGGGACAGGCAAGGCGCGCGCGAGGAAACATGCAGCCCTGCCGCTGCCCCCAGCTGCTGGCGCTGGCTGCGCAAGGTCAGTCCTGACGATCGGATATTACGTGACTTGTAGGGGGCGATGCAGATACGTGCGCGCGGGTGCGGAACTAGCCTTGCAGGGTCCGGTACCAACAGCGGTACCGTTGGGTCCGCCTGCCGCGTTCCGGCACCTGGGCGCACTTTTACGGCGCAAAGGGAGTTGGGGTTTGATGCAGCCCGCGGGGAGGACACAGTTTGCACTCTCTTAATCGAAACAATTAATTATTGTGTTCTCACTGGCTTTTTGTTGATAGAAGCGCCGGGTAGGTGGGTAACACACACGGAGATGGCCCCACCGTGCCACCACTATGCGTATCAGTAAACTGCGGCAGCCAGGCAGCGCACATCGGTACAGTAACCGCGTCGCACAGCCACAGCTTCTGTCTTTGTTGCCGCGCAACGTCTTGCTGGGTCCGGGATACTCATCTGTCACCACTGGGGCACCAACTCTCGCCACACATGGTAGCTGACCAGAATCCAATACATGAGCCCCGCCAAAGCTGCACTTATTCTGCGCTCCAAAGCCGCACCCGCTGGCAGCAAACCTTCTGTGTCACGTTTGGGCAGGGTGTCGGGCAAAGCCAGCCATCAGCGCCCGCTCCTGTCAAGAATCGTGCAAGAGCCAATAACCACATTGATTGATGCTAAAGTGAATGCCTTCCTGCTAACAACGACAGGGTCTTGGTCCGGCGCTCCACGTTGCGCGGCATCCACTCTGCTAGCCACCTGTTGGGCCGGAGTCGGCTGACCGTACTTTGTCCGCGGCTACCTGTCAAGTGCACTTCTTCATCGCTTAGGCTACACTTCGGTACAAGCAGTGTGGCGTTTTTATAAGCTTCCGCGCGGGGGTAAGCCGGGTGCATGGTATTTCCTGGTACCCTTACTGGGAGGTGGGGCTTCCGTTGTCGAATGCGTGTGTAGGGCGTAACGCTAAGGGACGGGCTGCTGGATGTATGTACCAGATTTCGATTGTCTTGATTAGCGCATGCTTCATTGCTTCTGACCCCTTTCCCTGACACGTTGCTCCTGCAGAGCCCGCCGTCCGTCGACATGTCCCCAGCCGGCAGTAGCCGCGCAGCACTGCGCCCACCACCCCAGCAGCGTTTCATACATGCAGCCGCACAGCAGCAGCTCTGGCAGCCAGGCGTGCTGGCGCGACTCTCGGCGACAGGCTTGCAACACCCATCCATCGTGCGCCGAACTGCGCCTTGCGCGGATCCGTTTGGCGCATTGGGTAGGCGAGCCATACCTTTATTTCAGCAGCACAGAGCAGCAGCCATTGCGAGGGTCGTGCGCGCGCGGACGCTTGCGGACATCGGCGCTTGGGGAGCCCTGGCGAGCAGGCCGCAGCGAGCCAATTCTGTGTTGCGCTTACTGCGCGCACCATCGCGATTGGTCTGCGGGCTGCTCGGGGACGGATTCGCCAGCGATCTACCACGGCGCGATGGGAGTCCAGATCCTTCATCGACGTGGGCGCCGCGGCGCACAGACGTTTCTGCTCCCGGCCCATTGCCCTCAGCTTAATAGGCTAGCTCGCAACACCTATTCACTCTGGTGATCTCTGCACATCACCAGTGCTTCATTTACTCAGTTAGGTCCTAGTAGCAGCAGCTATGGCCACCATGCTGAACAAGCGTGTTACCGGCGCCTTCGGCAAGCAGGCGCCGGTGCGCTCGGCCCGCGTCGCCGCCGCGCGCCCCAGCCGCAGCTCCGTCCGCGTGGCTGCCACCGCTGCTCCCCAGGAGGTGGAGGGCTTTAAGGTTATGCGCGACGGCATCAAGGTTGCTTCCGACGAGACCCTGCTGACTCCCCGCTTCTATACCACCGATTTCGATGAGATGGAGCGCCTGTTCAGCCTTGAGCTGAACAAGAACATGGACATGCTGGAGTTCGAGGCGATGCTGAACGAGTTCAAGCTGGACTACAACCAGCGCCACTTCGTTCGCAACGAGGTGCGGGAGGTTGCTATTGGAGCAAGTGGTTTGGAAGGGTGATTTTGGGCCGGGCTGGACAGCGCAGATGGTAGATTTCTGTCTTGACGGTGTCGCGCATCCTTCATCGCTTGCAGACCTTCAAGGAGGCCGCTGAGAAGATTCAGGGCCCCACCCGCAAGATTTTCATCGAGTTCCTGGAGCGCTCTTGCACTGCTGAGTTCTCGGGCTTCCTGCTCTACAAGGAGCTGGGTCGCCGCCTCAAGGCCACTAACCCCGTGGTTGCGGAGATCTTCACCCTGATGTCCCGCGACGAGGCCCGCCACGCCGGCTTCCTCAACAAGGCCATGTCTGACTTCAACCTGGCGCTGGACCTGGGCTTCCTGACCAAGAACCGCAAGTACACCTTCTTCAAGCCCAAGTTCATCTTCTACGCCACCTACCTGTCTGAGAAGATTGGGTACTGGCGCTACATCTCTATCTACCGCCACCTGCAGCGCAACCCCGACAACCAGCTGTACCCCCTGTTCGAGTACTTCGAGAACTGGTGCCAGGATGAGAACCGCCACGGTACGATACGGTTACATCAGCGGTTTGCGGTCGGGTTCGTGCCACCGGTGTCTTCATTTCTACCTTCCTCTCTACGCTTCTGACCTGGCCTCCTTGTCTCCTAAACGATGCAGGCGACTTCTTCACCGCCGTGCTGAAGGCGCGGCCGGAGATGGTCAACGACTGGGCCGCCAAGCTGTGGTCGCGCTTCTTCTGCCTGTCGGTGTACATCACCATGTACCTGAACGACCACCAGCGCGACGCCTTCTACAGCTCGCTGGGCCTGAACACCACTCAGTTCAACCAGCACGGTGAGCAGCAACATGAGCAGCAGTGTCGGGCCGGGCCGGGTGCAGAGTCAGTTAATTGGATGGCACTGCGGGGACCTGGGGAGTATGGCGATGCTGAAAACGCAAGATCTAGATGAATGGTCATGCGGGTGGAGGGGTCCGGACAAGCCAGACGCATGGCGGGAAAGGATGCCAAACGAAGTCTTGAATGAAGCCCAGAACGAAGCCTAGAGCGGGGCTCAACGTTGTTCAGCCGGTTACGGCACTTTAGCGTGCACCCGCGAACGGTTCTGACTCTCCCTTTCGTTCCACAGTGATCATCGAGACCAACAAGTCCACCGAGCGCATCTTCCCCGCTGTGCCGGATGTGGAGAACCCCGAGTTCTTCCGCCGCATGGACCTGCTGGTCAAGTACAACGCCCAGGTGAGGAGTGTTGGTTGCCGAAGGCGAGGCAGCGGCCAGGTTGGGCGGGGGGCAGATGTAAAGCCGGCGGGGACAGTGGAACAGGACTGGTGCGTAGTATCTACGGACGCATTTGGGAGCGGTGGTCGATTGGCGACAAACGACCTTAATCCCTGATTTTCTGTGCCCCTGCAGCTGGTGAGCATCGGCCGCATGAACCTGCCCGGACCCATCAAGGCGATCATGAAGGCGCCCCTGCTGGAGCGCATGGTCGCTGAGGTGTTCCAGGTGTTCATCATGACCCCTAAGGAGAGCGGCTCGTACGACCTGGCCGACGAGGCCAACAAGACTGCCCTGGTCTACTAAGCGGTTGGCACCCAACCTGCTTCTGGCTTAGCAGCTTGATGGCGCAGTTGTAGCGGAGTGCTTGGAGCATGGCGGTGTGCAGCAGCTTTGTGGCACAGCGTGTGCGCAGCAAGCGTAGGTATGCAGCCGGCGGCGCTGCTCGGTGGCGGCGCGGTGTTGTGTTGGGCGCCGTCTGGCAGCGCCACGGCGGCCTGCTGCCGTAGTTGACCACCTTGGAGAAGACCTCTCGACTAGCCGATATAGCTTAAGATGAGGGTGCCCATTGCGCAGCCCTGGAGTGGCGGGATCACATGCGTTGGGCTGCAGCGGTGCATGCCGCTGTGTAACCAGCGCGGGTCTGGAGTGGAGTGGCTACGGAGGGGCGCGAGGGTGTGAGGAGCGGGCACGGCGTCGGACGCGGACGGCGTGAGCTCCCAAGTGTGCTGTGAGCTGCGTCGCGGGCTTTGTCTGTCTGTTTGATTGTCAATGTATGATAGTCCCGTCGCGTGGCGTTCTGCAGGACTCGATAATTTTGGTGCGTGCATAGTTTGCCGTGCCTCAACGCGAACGCGAGGGTTGACTCGAAGTGCTCGAGTGCCCGTTTCTTGTGATTGTATGTTGTCTAAACGTTTCTTCGGAACACGCGAATGCGAGTGCATTGGAGAGGAGAGGGAGTGGATTCCGTCACATATATTGGGGCACCTGTTGCCGTGGCCAGGCAAAGGTACAATGCCGCGGCGTGTTGCACGACGCAATGCGGGTATTTCATACGGCACGTGACCACGAGTCCGGCTGTGGTGCAAAAATGTTGGATTATCTCTCAATCGCTTGGTGGGTTGGTCAGGACTAGTGCCAGCCAAGATACAGCCAGGCAGCGGCGCAAAGAATGCTAGACCCAGGAGACATTGACACTGGCTGCTTGGGGTAAGTGAATGCAAGCGTCTACCCGTCTACAAAGGGTAGTCCACAAGCCCGCGCCCAGTTTACGTCACGTCCATTGCCGCTGTGCCGACCGCTGTGCCGGCTGCGCCATCTCCGGCAAAGTCCTGCCCGCGAGGCCGTTGCCGCTTAGCGCCATCCCCAGCGTGACCCGAGCCACCGCTGCTGCCACCCTCTGCGGTCAACCCACTACCACGCCCGGCCTCCTCGCCGTGTGGCCCCCCCTCTCCGCCAGCGGCCTTCACCACCGCCCGCACGCCCGGCCCCAACGCGCGCTGCCGCTCCGCCAGCTGCCTCGCTTCTGCCAGCTCCTGCCGCACGCACGCCAGCACCGCCGCATCCGTGCTTGGCTGTGCAGCAAGTAACAGAGAGCGCACAAGTTTGTCAGCACGCAGGCTATCAAGATGGCGACAGGGAGCCAGGGGCCCAGAGCCTTGATATTTCTCCCAGCACACGTGAGGCATGGATCAGCAATACCAGCACGCCACCCTTATCGCTGGTACGCGGCCGCTGCCCCACCTGCTGCAAGTTCTCCAGCGCGCGCTCGTACGACGCCTCGGCCAACACGGGCTGCGGGAATCACGCGGGCGGCACGGGATGCTGAGAACCACCTGTGGAGTTGCTTTCGGAATCCGTACCATCCTCTACAAACGGCGGCAGAGGCACCGCATGGCGACTGTCATTCACATCCTACCGCTCCTCACTCTCACATGCACACCGGCAATCGCACACACTGACCTCGCCGAAGTTAAGCTGCGACCGCGCCAGGGTGACGTGCGCCTCCGCCCACTGCGGCGTCAACTGCACTGCTCGGGTCGCCGCACACACGGCCTCCCACGCGCTGCCCAACTCCAGGAGCACCTGCATCGGGCACCATGGCACGTTGCGTCAACACAGGCAGAAGCGGCAACTGCTAGGGTATAGCTGACACCTGATACCGTCACTGCCGTGTCGCACCTGGGCGTGTAGCTCATGCAGCTCTGCATTGCCTGGCATCAGGCGCACCGCCTGTAGTAGCGCCGCGCGTGCCTCGGCAAATTTCCCTGCCGCCGCCTGGTCCTGGCCCTGAGCCTGCAGGGCAAAGCGTGGCAGAGAACGGGAGGATGTGATTCGCACACCCGATCCCGCATCCCCTTGCGAGCGTTCCCCGGCACTCGTCTGTAGTCGAGGTATCCCGGTTCTGCAGTGGCACCCCGGCGTTGTGGCCCTCCCTCCCGCTGTTTCATTATGATGCCACATCCCATGCACCTTCAAGGACAGGGCCAGGGCGATCGGGTCAGGCTCCTCGCTCGAATCTGGTTTCAGCGTGCACAGGGGCCTTACCGACCTGAGCTGTTACGTATGTGCATGGCGTTATTGGGTTGTGCCGGGCATGCCCCACGGGCATTGCCCCCACTGCGTACCCGTTGACACCCGCGGTGGCCACCTTGCCGACCTCGCCCTCCCTGCGCACCTGGAGCGAAGGCCTCAAGCGTCGGCTTTTCTAGTTTTGATATCCGTAGCCTTTTAGGCGGCATGGCCCCCCGAAGCGCGGGAAACTCTACAAAGTATGTTTTGGCCAAAATTATCAGACTCTGAGTTGCATGGAATGCTTAAGTAAAATTCTCATATACATTATAATTATGCACACGACAACTGCACCACTGGCTCTCCCGGCGGTCAGATGGGGCCCGCGATGGCAAGTTTTCTAGAAGGAGCTTTGGAATGGGTCATTCAGTGAGAGTTTCAGGTGGAGGAGTCCTGCTGCAATAATCACATCTTTTACTGACACTACCCCGCGCCACGCAGCCCTTTGGTCACCCACAGTTCCATTCACGGTCGGCTTCAGACCACACCTGAGCCCGCATTGCACGGGGCTGTCCTATCAAGCAGTGATTACAGACGATGCGCTCCATGACCCGTCCGCCTGCGTCCACGCCGCGCGGCGTGCCATCCCTTCCCAGCCGGGTGCCCAATGCGAGTCGAGTCCGGCTAGCAGCTCGCCCAAATCGCGCTTCAAAGCTGGTGGCTCGTGCTGAGTCCAAGGAGTTCGGGCTGGTGAGTGGCTCTGGCTCCGGGCGACACGTCAGGCCCAGCGCCACTTCGGCGTTCGCGCTGGGCCACACGCGCAGCGGGGTGGGCCTCACGGTGGGCCCGCGTACGCGGGCGTAGCCTAGGCGCTCTCCGTGCCACGTACGCCGCGATTGCTTCTGTTTCGGACTTTGGATGACAACCGAATGGGGCTCGTGTTGCCTGACGGGCGTCTGCTACAGGGCTCCCCACGCACGGCCTACGCAGAGACGCTGCGCGACCGCCCAGCCTCGCGTCACCTCACCCCCTTGTGCAACCCCGCACCCCGTGCCCCTTACTCCTCAGGCCCCCGCACAACCCAAGACACCGTACGGCGAGATGCTGCAGTACTACCTGCGCATGGAGCCGCACCTGTTCCGCACGGCCGTGGACACCGAGCTGGCCAAGCTGCGCGACGAGAAGCGCGAGCGCGCCGCTAAGGAGCAGCAGCTGGCGGCCAGCAGCGACAGCACAGAGCTGGCGCTGTACAAGTGAGCTGCTCTCGGGGATGGGTTGCGGGCGGGGTAACTGCCGGATTTAAGGGTGGGCTAACAGTAACAGGATGGGGTGGCAGTGTACATGCTGGGGCGCAGCGGCGGATGGGGCGCAGGGGAGGGCGGGATTGAAGTCACTGGGCTGACTCGCCCCGCGTCGCTGCGTGCGCCCGGCCGCCCTGGCAGGCGCATGGAGGAGGTGCGGTCGCGCGAGGTGCGGTCCACGCTGGAGGACCTGATGTACGTGTCCATACTGGAGAAGTTCCTGCTGCTGGGCGTGGACATGCTGCCGCGCATGGACGGTGGGTGGGGCGGAGGAGCAGGGCGGAGGGGGAGGAGGAGGAATGATAGTGAGGGGTTGCGGTTACCAGCCCGAGCTAATCCAGACCGGACCCGACCAAGTTGGCGCAAGGATGGTTGGGAAAGCGGTGCAGCAGGCACTGCAGGCGCGGGGGTTATGGGGGCGGAAGGAGGCTGACGGGTCGGATGTGGGGGCATGCGGGGCGTGAGGGCTAGACTAAGGAGGAGAGCAGGTTGGGAAGGGCTGGGTAAGGGTTGGGAAGGCATCCCAGGATGAGGGGATGGCGGAGGCAGCGCGCGCAGTCGCCCAGCCAGCCCGGGCCATCCGAACCTGCGCCTGCCCCCCTGCCCTCCCCTGCCACTCCCTGCAGGGTTCGTGGACCCGCCCAACACCAACCTGAAGGCGCTGACTGAGGGCATCCACAGCCGCGAGGCGCTGGAGCTGGTGCGGGAACACCTGCTGCAGGTGGGCGCGGGGGGCGGGGGGCCGGGGCCGGGCCGTCCGCGCGAACAGGCTGCGGGGGGGGGGGGGGGGCAAACCGGCAGTCGGCCTGAGCCCGCACCCCTCACTACCGCCGCCACCACAACCGTCACCGACATCGTCACCACGCCATGCCCACGTCTTTCCAGATCATGGGCCCCACCGCCAGCGCCTACAGCACCGCCTACGTCAAGATGAGCAAGTTCCAGATGGCGCAGGTGCGGAAAGGGAGGGAGGGAGGGGAGGCGCGTGGAGGGGGGGGCGGCGTGCAGCGGGCTGTGGCGTGCAAGGCGGCGTGCAAGGCTGCTGGAGCAGTCGCATGGCTGCCGCCGCTGCGTTGCGTGCACGCTGTGGTGTGGCTCGGCCGCCTGGGCACGGCCGCCGGGCTGGGATTGGAATGCACTGCCCCCGCCGCCCCGCCGCCCGCACCTCTCGCACCGCACGCTCATCGCGCCTCGTCCCAGTTACTCATGCAATGCAAAGGAACCCCGTGATGTCCACCCTGCTGCACATCTCTTAAGCTCATTGCATCCTGTACCGCTTTCCCATACATCCTTGCACCCCCTCCCCCCTCACCGCCTGCGCCGCAGGTGTACGCCGCCAGCGTCATGTTCGGCTACTTCCTGCGCCGCGTGGACGAGCGCTTCCAGCTGGAGAAGGCGGCGGGCACGCTGCCGCTCAGCAAGGAGGACGCCGTGGCGCGCCTGGAGCGCCTGTTCGCGGCGGTGGGTTGCTGGGGCGGAGGCGCGGGGGCGGGGGTGATTCATTCCAGTTCGACAGTGGCCGGTAGCCATTGCGAGCGCTGTGTGCACCGCTGGAGCGCGGGCGACGGGGAGAGGGCGAGGATGGGCGTTGGAAGGCGCAAGCGTTGGCGCTCATGCTTCCGCGCCGGCGCGGACGGGGCACGTGGATGTGGCTGGCGCAGGCCGGGTGGGGCGCTCCTGCAATCAAGCCGCCCCCTCCGCAATGGCACACCCTGACCCGCTCCCACGCCTCCCTCCCTTAACACCGGCCGCCCCACACCGCGCGCTGCAGGCTGAGAGCGTGGAGGACAGCGACAACCCCGACTACGCCGAGGGGGACGCCACCACCGTGGACCTGGACTCGCCCGCGCCCGCCGCCCCCTCCCTGTCCAGCCTGGACGACGACCCCACCACCTGGGGACTGCGCGACAGCGCCCGCCGCGCCAGCGGCGCGGGCGCCTCCAGCTCGGGCGCGTCAGCCGCGGCCGGGGCATCGGGCGGGTCCAGCCCGCTGCAGGGCGGTGGCGGTGGCGGCGGCGGCAAGCCGGCCAAGGCCAAGAGCGCGCTGCGGCGGTACGTGGAGTCGTTCGACCAGAACACCATGGTGCGTGGGGGGCGGCGTGCGGGGCGCGGGTGGGAGCGTGGGTGGGAGCGTGCACGGGCGCGTGCGTGCGCGGGTGGGCGGTGCGTAGTGGAGCCGGGCTGGGCAGGCGGGCTGCGCAGGCAGGCGGGTTGGGGAGGGGTGTGCTTTTGAGGGCGTGCAGGATAGCCCCGGCATCAGCCGCATCCCCCGCACACTGCGCACCATACACCCTGCCGCGCGTCGGCCCACCAGCAACACGCGCGACCGCGACCCCACGCGCAGGTGGAGACGGCGCGCATCGTGAGCGTGGAGGGCGCGGCGCTGGTGGAGCGGCAGACGAGCGCGCTGCTGGGCGACATCAAGAAGCTGACGGCGCAGATGCAGGAGGCGGTGGGCGACGACGCGGACAGCATGCAGGAGGCCATGAGCCGCATGGCGCGCGCCGTGGAGAAGGACCTGGTGGAGACGGTCACCATGCAGGTGGGTGTGGGTGTGGGTGTGGGTGTGGGTGTGGGTGTGGGTGTGGGTGTGGGTGTGGGTGTGGGTGTGGGTGTGGGTGTGGGTGTGGGTGTGGGTGTGGGTGTGGGTGTGGGTGTGGGGGGTAGTTTTCTCCAATCTCCAAATCAACCATTGCCAACCTTGGGGGGGCTTGGTTGTGTGGGGGTTGGGGGGTGGGGGGGTATACGTTCCAATTCCCGGGGGGAGGTGGGAAAGAGAGGAGTGGGGGCCGCTGAGCAGGCTGCAGGGTGGGGATGGGGAGGGGGCCTGTGCGTGGGGCTCTGGCAGTGGCAGGGCACAGGGTAAGCAAGGCAAACAGCACGTGGCGCCAACCTTCCCGGCCACTCTGGAATCACTCTTGAACCGACTCTGCATGCTTGCTTCCTTGCCTCTGCCCACCCCAGGTCCAGACGCAGCGGCGCTCGGTGCTGGAGGCGGTGGCGTTCGGCACCTTCCTGCGCGACGTGGAGGGCTGGGTGCAGGGCGACTACCAGCTGCTCACGCCGCTGCCGGCGCCCAAGCTGCCGCCGCAGCAGGGCTTTGCCGCCTGAGCGGCCGCTGAGTGCGGCGACACACAACACCTCGTGTGGGCCCGGGAAATCTGCGTGGGCGGGAGGGCGGGAGGGTACTGTGAACTTGCGCATTGCGAGTGGCGAGGTGTGCTGGGAGCGCCGGTATGGCCGGGGCGCTGAGAGAGGCTAGACAGCGTTCTGTCAGGCAGGAGTGGCCCTGGTCAGCAGGAGCTGACAGGGTGTGCTGCCGTGTGTGTTGAGTTGCGGAGGGGCCCTGTTGGCAGTCCGGGATGCTGACGAGTTTTGAGTGTGCGTGGGAGCGGGAGTGGCCTGGTAAGAAATGCTGTGCAGGTAGGACTGCTGGTGACGTTGGAAATGAGGATCAGAACACGGACAGAGCAGCTTGCTACTCGGATTCTGAGGGGGGGGCAGGCGGCACCTCAAGACAGACAGGAATGGAGAGACAGGGAGAAGAGGATGACGGCAAGGTGCAAGGAACGGACTCCCCTACACAAGACCAGGCTGAAACGTGTAAGGATAAAGGACAACATCCGTTTGGAGTCACCACCCATGGCTGCATTGGGACCCCGCCAGGTGGCAGCCCCCAACTCATTCTGCTTAGGCGCAGGGGTCGGGGTGTGGGGCAGACACGTGCGGGGTGCGGGGCCGCCCAGGGCCGCCTGGGGTACGGTGCCGGCTGCCGGGGTGCCCTGAAATGCATGGTGCATTTATAACACCCAGGCCCAAGCCGTAGCATCGTCCGACGACTGATTTATTATTTACACATTTTTATTGCAGCCAATACTTAGGCATACAATGTCGCCGCAGTCAAAAACAAATTGCTCTGCCTACCAACTTTGCCTTGCTGCCTTTCGAATCGAGTAACAATGTAACCACATTCTTTCTTCAAAAGTCATAAGCAGACTTGTGCGTAATGTCTAGCGCGCGAAGGCATGTTTCATTAGGCAACCCAGGCTGGCGAAGCGTAGCGCTGCTCCTAGCACTGGCGCTGGCAGGTGTACACGCATTGGACATTCCAGAGTCGGCTGACGGCCTGCCATGCGCGGCCAGCGGATACTGCTCGTTGGGAAAGGTGCAGCCGTGGACAGGTGCGAGGGTCACCCGTGCGCCGGCCCGCGGCATCAACACCCTGCCGTGCCCGGTTGCACGCAGGCTGTGCATGAGTGCGGGGAGAATGTCTGATATGCTGATGGTTTCTTGGGGTGTGCAGGGGGCGTGCAGGGGGGGTTACCAGGAAGCGGCCGGGCACGGCACGGTCGACGCTGGCGATGATGCAAGCCATGCGTGTGTGCGTCGTTCCATGCCCCTTAACGCAGGGGATATCCGCACCAGCGCTGCGTTGAAGGCGTGTCTAGCTACGCGCAGCTATCAAAAGGAGCTGATCTTGCTGACTGAGACCCGACTCAATTCGGCGTTCCAGGTGCGCGGTCAGCGGTCGTTGACTGCAGCGGCGCCTGCACCTGTCAAGTGGTGGTGGGCGATAGCTCCCTGTGCAACACGCATGGCCACGGCAATGCCATTGCCAGCTGGGCAAAAGGACCACAGGAAACTCGCAGGGCAAGGGCCGGGAACGCGCGCTCTCAACCCGTAGCTAGGTTCACAACTGCCCGAGCCGCCCATTGTCCGCTTAAGCTCCGCCTGCGCCTCCCCCTGCCGCGCCAGACCTTCGCCGGACTGCTGTCTCTGGGCTATGAGCACGTGGTGCTGCTGTCCCTGCCAGAGCCGTGCAGCGCCGGTCAGGCGGTGTGGCCGCGGCTGGCGTGCGCCTACTCCAGCCAGACCTTCGTCAGCACCACCAAGTACCTGCTGGACAGGTGGGCGAGCGGAGTGGGCGGAGCGGAGTGGGCGGAGCGGGCGGGCGGAATGGGCGGAATGGGCGAAGTGGGCAGGCACCGGGCCCGGGCAGTGATGGGAACGTGATCGTGCCTGCCCACACCTCGTTCTTACCCACAACCGATGGCTTTCATCCGCCGCCATGTCAGGGTCGTGTTCCTGGTCCGCGCGGCGCGGCTGGGCACCAACGTGCTGATGCTGGACAGCGACGTCATCCCGCAGGCCGACCTGTACACACACCTCAAGGCGCCGCACATGCGCAGCACCACCCTGGCCACCATGCGGGACGGCAACGGCTGGTGCGTACGGCAGCTGGCGTTTGGGCGCACGAGCTAGGGCGTGCGGTGGCTGTGCACGCTCGCGGCACGGCGGCGGGCGCCTCCTGTTGTGGGCTGGCGCTGCGTGCACGGAAGCCAGCTGGTGTGTAGCGGCACGGCGGCCGGTACGCTCTATGGCGTTCACACCCCAGGGCTGGCTGAACCTGATGCGCCGCAGGGTTAACTGCGGTGTGGTGTACGCCCAGAACGTCGCCCCGGATGGGCCCACGGCGTATGTGCTGGCAGAGGTGGTGGACCGACTGGAGAGGTGGGGTTGGGGGCGTGGGGTGTGGGGTTGTGGCACTGTAGCCAGCTGCCAGGCACAGAGCACAGAGCCGTTGGTTCCACTGCCGTACGGCACCCGGACCCGCTGACTGTGACCGGATGTGGCCCGCCGCACGGCTCCCTGCCCTGGCTGCCTCCCTCTGAGCAGGTGGGCGGAGGGCGCCAGTTTCCTGTCCTCGCACGGCAACCCAGCGCATTGCTGGGACCAGCAGATGTACAGGTGAGGCCTGAAGCGTCACGGGTGTGGCGCCGTCGCGGAAACCTGCATGGGGCAGGCGCAGCTTGATGGTGGATGGGGCCCGCCCGTGGGCAAGTTGTCAAGCTGCAGTGTGCCTGACGGACACCCGCCCGCCACGATCCTGTCCTTAATTGCCACAGTGACACGGTGCTGTCTGCGCTGGCGGGTCGCCCCATTTCCTACGGGTGCTGGTACCGGCACGGGGGCGCGGGCCGGGCGGCGTGGGACGTGGCGCACCAGCGCGTGTTTGGCACGCAGGTAGGCTTTTGGGAGCGGGTGCACGTGCAGGTTTGCAGGTTTGAAGCTCTGGGCACCTGATGCGCGTGTGGACGTGACCCCTCAAGTCCATTGTGTGCCCCGCCAGGAGACGGGGCCTCTGGAGAACCAGCACTACCTCGAGGCAAGAGGGCTGCTGCACGTGCGGGCGTATGCGTGTGTTCTGGCGTGTCGCTCATCAAAAGGCACGCACGGAAGACACGCCACGGTAGTTTTACTCTGTGTGCCCCTCACCACACGAACCGCTCGGCCTGCAGGGCGGCAGCCTGCCCTGGCCGGCGGAGCTGACAGCGCCCAACTACCCCTACAAGCGCTCCGAGGTGTGGACTGGAGAAATGCACGTGCCCAACACCCGTGGCGAGTGGCCGGCGGAGTTAGGGGGTCAGATGTACCCACCTGAGCGCGGGCCCAGCTCCAAGGCATTCATAGAGCTGCTCAAGGTGGGTAAGGGCATCATTCTCTGACTTGCCGGGTTGCCGCCAGGCGTGCCGTGCCGCCGGCGCCGTGAGCTGGGTGTCGTGGCGATGGCCCCCGAACCCCCCGTCACCCTGCACACGTGGGACAGACGTGTTCTGCCCGCCGACACGTGTTGAACCCCAACAGAACCATAAATTTCCTTTCCCCACCTTCACAATTCACACACAAAGCGTCCGCATGGGCGGCTTCCCCTCCTTCCCGCCCCCATCCCCCCGCCCCCCGTGCAGTCGGATGGCCTGCCCATGTGGCCGGACCCCGAGGACCCCAAGCAGGTACGCGCCGCAGCACCCCCCGGCACGTCACTCCTCACTCACCAGGCTGCCCTGTGGTACCTGCAACGCCGCCTGGCCGCCTCCCCTGTCCCCACCCAGGCCGAAGCCGGCGCCGCCCGGATGGAGATGTTCGCCTTCCTGCCGCAGTGGATGGCCGAGTCCTGGTCCCAGGCCGGCTCCCTGGGCTACTGGTACCCTGGGCTGCGCGGCGGCGCCGGCGGCGGGCCGACGGCGGCGCTGGCTCACATGGTGCACGTGCCGGGCGGCGCCAGCAACAAGCTGACAGCCAAGGTGCGGATGGGCACATGGTGCAGGTGGCGCCTTACTCGGCTCGACTCAGTCCCTCCTGCTCATATGCGGGGTCTGCATGAGCCCTGTCGAGATGCTGGTGCAAAAAAGCAGCTGCCGCGGAGCCACTCAGCCTCACAAATTTGAAGCAGGCGCTCGCCTGTCGCGGTGCTGTGGCCTGGTGCAGATGGCCTCTGCAAACTGGGACTGGGACATCGCGCACGCCGCGTCCCGGGCGCCGCCGAAGCAGGGCGGCAGCGGGCCCTTCTTTGCGTCCAAGTCCGCCACACCGCTGCCGGACGTGCTGTCGTACAGCGCCGAGGTGCGGCTGGACGTGCGGCGCGTGTATATCTCCGTGTAGGGGACTTTGCATCTGCTCGCCGTGCATGGTGATGTCGACAGCGGCGTCGACGTGGGGTGCAGTGCAGAGAGCAGTCGTACAAGCATGCACAATCGCCAGCCGGGAAGCCCCAAACCTGCCCCCAAACTGCCCAAACCCTGGCCCTGCTCCCAAACCTGCCTGGACAAAAAGTTGCGATGCGTTGCTTCTGCGATTGCTGCAATGCCGTGCTGTCAGGTGGAGGGGCGGGCCTGGGCGTCGGAGGCGGAGTTTGCGGCCGCCACGCTGGCTCTGCTGCGGCTGGCCATGGAGATGGGCCGGGCCGCGGCCTTCCCCGCGCCCCGCTGCAACCTGACCTGGATGGTTATGGGCGCCGACGCGGCGAGCGGCAACAACCGCCTGCCCCTGGCCGTGAACCACGTGAGGCAGGGGGGCTTGCGCAAGTCACGCACCTGCGGGAGCAACTGTGAAATGTTGGTGCACCACAATGCACAGCTCCCGTGACGATTTCCTTACTCGCCCTCCTTCCGACGCTCGCCATACTTCCTTACTGCGCCCCTGCGCCCCTGCCCGCCCTCACCGCTGCTCGACCTCCTCGCTGTCCGCCCGCGCCCCGCGGCTCAGGGCGTCATGATCCCCTACTCGCCGCCCGGCCGCGGCTTCTCCGACCTGCGCTGCCTGTGGGGCGGCTACCTGCTGCAGGGCTGCCAGGCCGTGCGCTGGTACTTCTCGGGAGGGTGAGTTTGGGAAGGGGGGGCTACATTCATCATTAGTTAAGGAAGGAGGGGGGGTCGGGCGGGGCCGACGCCGAGTGGAACTATGGGCTGCGCCGTCAAGAGGATCGTCAAGCGCTGCCCGATGGTCGACATGGTTGGCAGGCGGTGGGAACAAAAGCGTCAGCCGTACACGCGGTGTTGCCGTATCTGTCACCTGCACGCGCCACGCCCTGACACGGCCATCCTCGCAACCCGCGCCCCTCCGCCTCAGGCTGCTGGCTCCCGAGTACGACCACCTGATAGACCTGCTGCACCAGGAGGGCGAGGCGGCGGCGGCAGCGGCGGCGGCGCAGCAGGGCCCGCAGGCGGCGGCGGCGGCGCGCGCCGCCAAGCTATCGCGCTGGGGCTTCGCCGCGGGCGCCGCGGGCGGCAGCCTGCGTGATACGCTGCGCAACACCACCGGCAGTAGCGCGCGGGCGGTGAGGGTCCCGGTGGAGATGCTACAGCCGCCCGCGGGCGCGGCGGCGTGGGACGTCAAGGACTTGGCTGCCAAGCTGATGGCGGCGTACGGCGGGCGTGGGAGTGGGCTCCTGCGCTCGCCCGCCGCCGCGCTAGCTGCGATGAACGCGGCTGGCAATAGCACTGCCGACGTCGGCACTAGTGGCGGCAGCAGCAGCGCGTCCAGTGAGCGGCCGCTCGTGCTAGAGTTGTCGGAGGTGCCCAAGCTGACCGAGGCGATAGGGGAGCGGCACGCCATCTTCAAGCGGAACTTGGAGACGGGCGATGACCGCCACCGCTTTAGCTGCGAGTGGGTGCGGACGGGCAGGCCCTACCGCCGGCGGCGTCGCCTCCAAAGGAGGTCTAGTAGCAGGCGTCGAGGGCGATAGAGGCGCAGAGCTGATGCCGAGCTGTAGCGCGGTTGCACAGGTTGATGCTGTGCCAAGTACCTAGAACGCGTGCTTGCATGCATGGCGCTGTGGGACGAAGTGCCCATGGGTGCGGTGCTGTGTTCATTCGGACGGCCTGCCCCGCGTTGTGCGCCGCACACAAACATCCGGACTGAGACACTGAGATGTGACGATCCGGCAGCGCGACAGGGTTAAAGGATTCCTATGAAATCATGAATCCATGGCATGCACGCCGGCCAACCCGGACTTGCACTTCCTACCCAGACCGCTCAGCTGCCACACGACTGCTCGCACC
Source organism: Chlamydomonas incerta (assembly GCA_016834605.1). NCBI lineage: Eukaryota > Viridiplantae > Chlorophyta > Chlorophyceae > Chlamydomonadales > Chlamydomonadaceae > Chlamydomonas > Chlamydomonas incerta. The sequence goes on along the minus strand of JAEHOC010000001.1, from coordinate 3,431,722 downwards.
GCATCCTACGGTGCAGCACTCGGTCATCCTCGTCCCACAAACTGCCGCTCGCCTGAGCGCCTCTGTGCTTGGGCCCGCCTACACTCGCTTGGTCACACTGTCTGCTCAATCCAGCCTGGCCCCCACATAAATCCAATCGCCCCCCACTTCGCAGCTCAGAAGAAAATTCCCAAGCGCGGGCTCTCACCAGCGCGACTCAGCCGTGGTTCTGGGTCTCAGGCATTGCCGGCACCCATGCAGCACATGCGCACAGAAATTGACGGAATGCCAGCGGAGCATAAAAATCCCGGCACGCCAATGCTATCATTCTGTTGATAGCTCATGTGTTAAAGTGCGGTGTCAACCCCCACCTGACGTACGGATTTCTATCTGCACCTTTCTTGTCTACCTGCCGCTTCATGAATGTCAGACCCGTGTGTCAGCGCTGATACGTTGTTCCATTGCATTCGCCGGGCCTCCCAAACGTGCGTTTGCCCACTCACACCGCCGCCGCCCGGTGCTGCTGGTCGCCACGTGCTCCCGGCAGCAGCCCCCACGCCCGTGCCCAGCCCCCCACCCCACCACGCGCACCGCCGCCACCCGCCGCCCAGCGGCGCACGCTACCCGAGCGCCAGCAGGTCCAGCGCCGGCGAGGGCCGCAGCAGCTCCTTGCGGTCGGCGGGCGCGCCGCGCAGCGTCACGGTGGTGCGGAAGGTGGCCCAGGGGAAGGCCTCCATCATGTCGCGGCCCAGCTCGTCCAGCCCCCACTCCCAGCGCGTGAAGATGCTGGCGCCGTTGCCGGGCGCCAGCCACGCCGCCGACGTCTGCGTCGCCTTCGGGCCGTCCAGCCAGGTGAGGCAGGCGCCGGCGGCGGCGCCGCCAGCGTCCGCGGCTGCTGCTGCCGGCTTGGCGGGGCTGCCGAGCACCCAGAACTGCCCGATGGGGCTGTAGCGCTCCCCCAAGCCGTCGCCCATTACCTGCAGACGCGCGCGAGCGTGTGTTAAAAAGCACAAGGTAAAACGACAACAAAGACTGTGCGTTCGGTGCAGCAAATCGCGACCGAACGGCATACGGATATTACCTCCGTAAATCCCCCAAGCGTGTGTGCGTGTGCGTGGGCAGGAGGGCAGCTGGTGACGCGAAGCTGCACGCGCGTACCGTACGTATGCGAGGGACTCTGCCGCGGCTCCACACCCGCATGCCGCCAGCCGCACCATCACACCCAGACAGTTCACCACTTCCACCCACTTGGCCAGGGAAACAGCCCCTGCCCCTGCCCCTGACCCGGTCCTCACCTGCAGCAGGTGCAGCAGGCCATCCTTCCAGTGCGACTGCTTCTCCTCCTTGTGCCCGTGACCGTGCCCGTGGCCCGCCGGCTTGCTGGCACCCGCCGCGCCGGCCATCAGCAGCGACGCACGGCGCGCGCGCCCAGCCGGCGAGGCCGGCGACGCGCCGGAGGCACCTAATGCCGCCGCCGCAGCCCCGGTGAAGCTGCCGGCACTGCCGGACACGTTGCCGCCAACGCGGCTGAAGCTGCCCGCGCTGGCGCTCGGCGACATGCCCCCGGCGGCCGCCGCCGCCGCCGCCGCGGCGGCGCTATCCAGCATCTCCACGCTCCGCCGCCGCCGTGCTGCCGGCCCTGCGCCCCCTGCTCCGGTCATGCTGCTCCGCGCGCCCGCCGGCGCGCGCGGCCCCGTTGGCAGCCCCGCCGCCGCGGCCTCCGCCTCCGACATGGATATCCGCAGCTGCTGCAGGCGGTTTGACTCGCCGTCCACGGCCGAGGTGGCGCCGAACAGGCCGCCGGGCTGGCACACGCGGCCGAGCATGGCTGGGTCCAGCGGGCGGGCCATGAGGCGGCTGGGCCCGGCGGCCCGGCAGCGTGACGCCGCGTCCACGCCATCCGCCACGTGCCGGCACCACTCCTGCACCGCCGTGACCTGAACGCAGCCGCGGCGGCGTGTCGCGCAGCTCAAGTCAAAAGGATCGTGGTAAAAAATGTTCGGCCCATCCCACCGGGTTGTGCGGCTCCAGGCAGACCCGCTCCCGCTCCAAGTTCCCAACGTCCCCTGCCCAGCCCCACCTGCAACGACCGCGCGATGGAGGCGGGTGACAGCACGTCATCCAGCGGCAGCCCCGACGCCTCCGCCGCCGCAGCCGCCGCGTCCGCGTTGGCGTCCCTCGCCGCCGCCGCGACCGTGTACAGCTCGCTGGCGGCGGCGAAGAAGGCGGGCGCGCCGTCGCCGTGCTTCCACAGTGTGTGCAGGCCCAGCTGCAGATGGCGTGGGGCGTGGGACCACGTCATTGGCAGTTCGGGGACTGTGCGGATAGCAGTGCAATCATTTGCGAGGCCGCTGCAACGATCCACCGGGCTGTTGCCTGCTGCGTTGTTGGCGCACCTGCGCCACGTCCACGCCCATGTGCGCCAGCGTGCGGGTCATGGAGTTGGTGGCGAAGAACGGCGCACCGAAGGCGTAGCTGGACACCTATCGGGCGGTCGGCACACAGCAGCACCCGTTGACGGGATGTGCGATTGAATCAGTAGGGTCACGCTTGACACGACTGGACACAAACACCAGCATGACATTCTGCGAGACTGCGGCCCGGCAAGGGCTCGGCTAGAGCTGCGCGGTGCATTGCTTTGTTAGAGCCGCACACCCAATCAGCTACATGGGCAGCGGAAGAGCCGGCAGGCGTCAATGCATGCATGGGCGGGTGATGGTGGTGTGGGCGGCATTTGTGCACACGGTGCTCGCCTTGTTGTCCGTCAGGTTGAAGGACAGGTTGATGCCCATGGCCCGCGCCTGCGCCACCTCCTGGTGCAGCTGCAGCAGCACCCGCGTCGCGAACAGGTGCGCCACCAGGCCGCCGAACTTGTGCCCCGTGGCCACCAGCTTGTAGCCCTGCGGCACAGACCGGAGCGGGGAGCGGGGCCGGGGCCGCACATGCTCATGTGCAGTGCAGTGCGCTCTAACTGCCGCAGTGCTGGCGCTTCCAGGGCTGCGGTACAAGAGCTGCAGCGCGGCGTGGCACGAGGCATTCATGCCCTCTGGCACGCGCCTGGGTTCCGCCTGCATCCCCCTCCCCCGCCCGGCCGCACCTGCCCAAGCAGGCTGAACACGCCCCCCATGGGCAGCGCCTCCAACACCGCCAGCGCGTTGCTGTGCACGTTGCAGGCTGCAGGCGCGGCGCGGCCAGGAGGTGAAGGGGCGGTGGTTGCGTGTGTGGCAAGAGGTGGCGAACGCACAGCCCACGGTACCACTGCGCGCCTGCGCGCATTCCCCTCCCCCTTCCATGCAGGACAACGGACAAGCACTCACTGGGCGCGCCGGGAAAGCCGCTGGCGCGCTGCGAGGTGAGGAAGTTGGCCAGCGACATGCCACACACTGCGTCGTGCCCGGGGTGGCGCATCGAGTTGGAGAACGCAATGAACACGGTGGGCACCACCTGCGGTGCGTGGCATGCGGGGCGAGCAGTTCGGCCGGAAAGGGCTGGCGGACGCAACACACGCCAGCTGTCTGTCTGCCGTGCCAAACAGTCGGCAAGACAGTATTGGCCCCATAATTGATTAACAGCGGCCGTGAGCACCGCTGGTTCGAGGTGTGCGTGTGTGTTTGTGTGCGTGTTTGTAGTCAAGGCGACATGTGTACTGATGTTCGCGCGCACACCCGCCCCGCTCACCCCCCTCCCACCTGGTAGGAGCTCTTAGTGCTAGGGCCATACTGGATGGTATCTGAGCTCAACGCCACCAGAGCTCGCAGGCTACCTGACTCAATTATGTTCACATCTGTCAGGTTGTGGTATTCAACCTGTCCATTAAAGCAGCAAGCATTCGTTAGTGATAATAAAAGCACAGCCAGAGTGGGTTTACTACCTTCTCCTTGAGCTCCTGTAAGGGGTTTAAGGAGTCCACGGCTGACGATAGGAGGAAGGAAGTTTGACAAGCAAGCTCTTGTTCCGCCGTGAGCTGACACGCGGCCGCCATCGGAAGGCCGGAAGAAGTGTCAACCCGGGCACTATAACAGTGTGATGACTGTGCAGGTCAGAGCACGAACGATAGTGTCAGCTGATTTGCAATTTTAGAGAAGCTCAAATACATGCTTTCCATTGGAAAAACACGACCGCACGGGAATTAATAGGTCTGACTGCATGGCATTCCGCATTGTCACCGCCGCTGGCTCACGTTCTACATCAGCGATGCTGACATCTGTGTGTTAAGGTCACACACTAGCTGATGAGCACGACGAGACTACTCGAGCAGCGAAAGACACGACGTCACCATTTCTTGACATCTCGAGTTCGCCTCGGTTGTAACGCCAAAATTATTGCCTATGCTGACGTGTGAAGAATAGCATGCGGTGCCTTCAGTGCACCGCGTCTACGACTGTTGCCAGCCAAGGGGCTCTTGTCCTTTGACCTGGACTGTCGCGATGGCTGGTCGCCCCTCGCGCAACGATAACGCGCTGGCGTTGGGCGACTGGTCTGACCTCTACAATGAGTTCCTGGCGAGCGAGCGAGCCATGGACGCTATGGAAGGCACGGGTGGCCCGTTGTTGAGTGCACGCCTGGGCGGCCCTGCTCTGGAGCTCTCCATGGCTGACCTCAGTCGCACCAGTGCCCCAGCGGCGACCCGCGCGTCACAGCTCGGTGTCGCTGCGGCACCTGCGTCAGGAGCGTCGGCCTTCATCGCAGAGGTAGTGGCAGAAGGCCTGGCGGACGAAGCGGAGGCCGTGGAGGCAGAGTTACTCTGGCGCTTAGGAGATGAACCCGCCGTGCCGGGCGGCACGCCCAACGCTGGCTGGCCACCGCAGCGTTACGCCGCTCTTCAGCAGCCGGCTCAGCCGGGCCGCCTGGGCGCCGGCTTGCGATCCTCGGGGCCGGCACCACTGCCACCCAACCTCGCGCGCCCGCAACCGTTCAGCCCGCCCACGGCCGTTGCGGTGCCTGGCAACCTCGCCGTCAGCCACCAGACATGGCAGGCGCCGGCGAGTGTGCCGGCAAAAGGGCATGCGGGGCTCGGTGTCGGCTACCCAGCAGCCTCGCAGCGCGACTCGGTGCTGCGTGCGTCGGTACCGGCTGCGGCGTACGGCGCCAAGGGGTTGCCAGAGGGCTGGGTGCCTGCCAACGTTTATGGCCGCGGCCCTGGGGCTGCTCCCCAAGGACTTGGGCCCGAGCCGACCACAGCGCTGCGCCAGGTGATGGGCATGCGGGCGAGCCCCATGCGCGCATCAGCGCCTGCACCGCTGGGCGCGCGCGCCGGCGCACAACGCGATGTGTCACCCGGGTCGGTGTCGCGGCCAAGCCGCGGCCAGCCCAGCAGCTACGCGGCCATTCACACTCAGCGGCAGAACAGCCCTCCGCACGCCCGCGGCAGCGGCTTTGGTGTCGGCAGCAGCCTGAGTGGTGCTGCAGCCGGTGGCGGCGGCGGCGGCGGTGTTGGCGTTGGTGTTGGCATGGGTGCACCGGGCGTGGGCAGCTCTGTTGACCGCGAGGAGATGTTTGAGGCGCTGCACCGCGGCCTCTCGCCCCACCGCCTCAGGGCACTGTGCCCACCGCCTGGCACCGACAGAGCGGCGGGGCCTGATCCATACGGCCGGCGGGAGTCAGGGCCAGGCGGCAGCTACGTCGCTGTATCAGCGCAGCAGCAGCAGTACCCGCCGTATCAGAACCAGCTGCAGCGGATCGAGAACTGGGCGGCAGCTGTCGCGGCGCGGTCGGCGGCACCGCAACCGGCCGTGTACATGACTGCTGCTGGGCCTCGGGCGTCGCCGCTGCGGCAGTCAGCCCCTTTGGCCAGCGGCGGCGCTGCCTCAGCCCAGCGCGGGGGCCAACCGCACACGGCCGGCCTGGCTAATGCGCAGGCGCACCGTGGTCCTCAGGGCGGGGCAGGCGTGAACGTCCGTGCCTCAGCACCCTCGCTGACGCCGCGTCAGGCAGCTGCACAGGCCGGGGCACGGGCCGGGTCGCCAACTGGCGTCTATCGTCCGCCCCTCGCTCACCCGGCCTCGGCTAGCGGGGCGCCCGCCGCTGCCCCGGTGCGGCGTGCTCCCTCACCCTCATGGAACGAAGGCGTTACCCGGCGCACTCAGCAGCACCCGGCCTCCGTCAGCTCTGCCGCCACGGCGGGCAGCAGCATCGCCAGCACCATCACCACCAGCCAACGGCGGCCCACGCAGCCGTTGCAGCCGCCGCTTCCGCTACCTCCGCAGCCGCAAGCCCATCCCCATCCAGCACTGTCGAAGGCGGCCGCCGCCGCTGTTGGCTTCGCTGCTAGTGCTGCGGCGGCAGCTGGGGAGCCGCCTGCAAGGGGCTCCACGGAGCCGCTGCTTATGGAGCAGCTGGCGCGGCGGACGCCCTCGCCGGTGGAACCCCGGAGTCCTGACCTGTTCATAAGCCCGCAGGCCTACCGCGAGTATGCGGCCGCAGCAACGACCGGAGCCGGCCGGCAGCAGCAGGCGGGGCTGCAGCCGGCCACCGACCCGGCAGCGCAGGTGGCGAGTGCGGGCATGACGCCTGTGCATGGCGGCGAGGCCGTGGGGCTGGAGGCGGGCGGCTTCACTGCGCACGGCATTCGCGGGATGCAGCGGCGGCTGGCAGCGGGGCTGGACGAGGCGGCTGCAGAGCGCGAGCGGGACCAGGAGCGTGGGGGCGCCAGCAGCCGCAGCCCAGGCCGGGAGCGTGACCTCGCCGGCGCCGTGGCCGCCTCAGCGGCTGCGCTACGGCCACCCCACATGTACGACGAGGGCCTCATGCAGCCGAACGCGGCATTGCCTTACGTCAGCACCGCCGGCAACGACATGTCAGCGGCACTGGAGGGCGGCGCCTCGCCGTACACCCTGGCAGCGGCGGCGGCGGCAGCAGCCATGGCGGCGGCGCAACGATCCGACGCAGTGGCTGCGCGGCAGCGCACCCGCTCATCAGGAGGCGGGGCTGTCGGGAGCGGGTCTCTGTTCGAGTCGCCGTCCTTTGGCGGCACGGGCCTGGTGCCCCCGGCGGCGGGACTGGTCGGAGTTGCCACCGGCCCTGCCGCAGCTGTCGCTGCGTCGGTCACCAAGGGCATCGCAGACCTTGACGAAGCGGGGCTCGAGGCGCTGGATGCGGAGTTTGAGTTCTATGAGGCCATCACTGCCTCGCGCCAAGGCACGCAGGGCGGCACCGGCAGCCTGGGGGGAGCAGCCGCAGCTGGCGCTGCTGCCGCTCCCGGCGCCGGCGTTGCGGCCGGCGCCTCGCGCACAGGCGCTCGCGCGCTGGGCGGGGGCGGGGGCGGCGCGGGCGGTGCGGTCCGCGCAAGCTGGCCGTCGCCCACGCACCAGAGCCCCGCTACAATCTCCGCGATGGCATCGGGTGCCGCAGCCGCCGCAGCTGCTGCCAACGGCGCAGGCGGCCGCTCGATGGTCGCATCTTCTGCATCCAGCGCCCCATGGCGGGCGCACGGCGCCGGCGCTCCGACAGCAGCAGCGCAGCTGCAAGGAGCTGGGGGTGCACGCGCGAGCGCCAGTGCGGGTGGCGGCAGCGCCGTCACCGGCATTGGTGCACCGGGCCACGCGCCACCTGGGGCCAGCGGCATGTCAGCTGCCGCTCTGTCGGCGGCTGCGGCGGCTGTAGTGGCCACTGCGCTGCAGCACACCAGGAGCTCGTCGATGAGCGATACCGGTAAGCCCACGGCTGCTCGAGCACCTTGTTCATACCAGTTTTCCCTACATGTGCCTGTTGCAGAGCTGTCCCGTGACGTGCCCACATGTCCTGCATTTGTCGCCTGTAGGCTCCAGCGGCGGCGGTGGTGTGGGTGGCAGCGCGCTGACGCCTGGCCCCTCCGTGGCGCTTGACACGGCGGCGCTGACGGCGCAGCTGAGCCGCCTGGACGCCGCCAGCCTGGAGGCCATCCGGGGCTATGCCAGCGGCTACATCGACGGCCGCGTGCAGGCCATGCCGCAGTACGGCCAGGTGTGTGGCGTTGGTGGTGGGGACAGGTTGAGGCAGCGGAAGAACGGGCGGGCGCTGGGTGCTGCTTGGAAGGGCCTGGTGTACTGGGGCAGCCGGCGGCCCCAACTCGGGGAAGCGGTGAACGGTGTGCATGCAGCTGACCGCTCGGTGCCTGTGGTCGCTCGTTCCTGTGCCGCCCAGGTTCGCTCCCAGGTGGTCAAGGCCGCGGTGCTGCGGCTGGTGGATGAGGCGCTGGCCGCCCGGCAGGCTGCCGACCCCAGCCCGCAGCTGCAGCAGCACTCGCAGCCGCTACCCAGCGCCGCCGCAAGGCCTGCTGTCGCGCCGACGGCTGGCGCAACCCCCATCAGACCTGCATCGGCGGCGGCGGCCCTGGTGTTTGTGCCCGCCACCGCGCCGGCGGTGGCGGACCGCGTCAGTCCCGGCGAGGAGCGCTTGCCGGCGGTAGACCTGGACCTGGACCAGGTGTGGAGGGCCGCGTTGCGCATAGCTGCCGGCGGGTGGCGGCCGTGCTACTTGAGTGTGTTCAGTGCACGAAGGTGTTTGGTACACGCGCGGCCATCGTGGTGCGGGCTGTACGCGCTTTCAGGTGACGTCAACGGAATTTCTCCTTTCCTGCCCCGCCTGTGACTGCCCCGCAGGCTGCGCGGTACCTGCCGCGCCACAGCCCCTCGGATGGGTCTGCTGCGCCAGCCCCGCCCCGCCCCTTGCCACCACTCATGTCTTCGCCCACGCACCCTGGCGTGGCGGCTGCCATGTTGGCATCCGCCGCCTCTGAGACGGGGTCCTCCATGGACGGCAGCCCCATACACGGGTCCGGCGGCCGCAGGGCCAGCGGCTCTCGCGGCACCAGCAGCCCCAAATCCAGCGCGCTCGTGACGGAGGGCTCCCGCAGCAGCGGCGGCCGGCGCAAGCGCGTCAGCTGGCACAGCAACTTCGACGGCCCGCCCGGCACGCTGCCGTCTTTCGCAGGGGCGGACGGCGCAGATGCTGCTGCCAGCGCCGCCGCCGGCGCCTCAGGGTCAGGGACCAGCGCTGTTGACCTCATTGCCGCGGCTGCGGCTGCCGCGGTGGCTGCGGAGCGGGCCTCGCTGGAGGAGGCGGGCATGCTCACTCGCATCACAGATCCGCCGCCGGGCAGTGACGACGTGGGTGCGGCCGGGGGTGGCCAGGCAGCAGCCGCGGCTCCTGAGGCCGCGGCGCCGGCCACTGGGGCCGTTGCCACCGCTGTCTCCGTAATCGAATCCCAGCTTCAGGGCTCCAAAGGGGTGCTGCTGGATGGCGCTGTGGCGTCGGCCTTCAGCGGGGCTGCCGCGCAACCCTCTTTCAGGGACGCCGATGACCAGCCGCGTGCGCCAGGCCCGCGGCCAGACCCGCCCCAACGGCGGCTCTCGCTGGCGGAGCGCATCGCGGCGCAGCTGTCTGACGAGACGCCGGCAGCCGAAGGCTCCGCACCCTCGAGTGATATGGACGCTGCTGGCAGCGCCTCAAGCGCTGAGGGCGCAGGCCAAGTGACCGAAGCGGAGGTAACTGCCGGTGCTGAAGCGGCGCGTGTCGGCGCGGCTGCAAGTTCTGGCGCCGGCGCCATGGGCACGGCGCAGCAGGAAACTGGCGCCCTGGCCGCCGCTGCAGCCGTGACCGCTCGGGCCCAGCTTCATGACGCCCTGACGCAGCGGCAAGACGTGGCCGCGGCTATGGCTGCGGCTGCAATTACTGCGGCAGCTGTGCCCGCTGCTTCAGCGGAGGCTGTCGCGGTGCCCGGAGCATCAGATCGCACAGAGGTGCTCGTGACAGTCGCCACGCCGACGCAAGTGCCATCAGACGGGGTCGCTGCTGCCACCGATGGCGCGGTCATCGTTCCCACGGCCCTGGCGGCTCCACGAGAGTCGGTGGCAGTTGTGGAAAGCCCGATTGCGGTTGCCGCTGCCAGCAGCATCAGCGATTCACCCGCAACACGGGCGCCGCCAGATGCAGCGGACGCGGCGCCCATCCGCGCGCCTGTCTTTGAAACCGGTGATGCGGAACCGGCGGTGGCGGCAGTACAGCAGCAGCAGCCGAGCTATGCTGCTGCGACCGCAGATAGTGGGGCGAGCGTGTCGGACCTTGCTGTGACGCCCGCTGCGACAGCAGCGGCTGACGCGTTCGCCGCCAGCAGCGTTCCTGTAGCCGTAGCGGCTGCAGGCTCCGCCGCCAGCGAGGAGGCCGCTGTCGCACCTGCTGCCCAGCAGCAACCGCACTCGGGGATCGCCAGCCTGGACAGTCCCGGTACGGGCGCCGCCGGCCACAATCGGCCACTGGCAACCTCCTCCAGCGCCGACGGCTATTTGTCCCGCTCCACAGGCAGCACCGGCGACGGCTCAGACCCGAGCGCACCGCTGGGCTTGCCGCCACGCGCAAGCACCAGCTCAGGCTCGGGCGCCGCATCCATGCCTGCACACACGCCTGTGCCCGTGCCGGCGCCAGGCAGTGAGAGGCCCGCTGCGCGGACCGGGCCGCATACGCCGAGCGTCAGTGGGCTGAACAACCCGGGCGGCGGCGGCGGCGGCGGCTCGGCGCGAAAGCTGGGCACCAGCCCACCGGGCTATCAGCCGCAGACCCACATGCAGTCGAGCGGTGGAATGACGAGCCCTGGCGTCCGCATGTCCACATCGTCGCCCACAACCGCTACGCGGAGCGCGGCCACGCCGGGCTCGGCCGCAGCTCGTGGCGGCGGGGCCGCTGGTGGTGCCGCTGGCGGCGGCATCGTGCTCTCGCGCCCCGCAGGCCCGACCTTCACGTCGCCCCCGCAGTCGCCTGCCTCCATGCGGCCGTCAAAGCTGCAAGCGCTGTCTTCGGGCTCCTCGGCGCGCGCCGTGCAGTCGAGTGGCGGAGCGGCCAGCCGTCATGCAGCCGCTGGCGTGGGCGGCACATCATCGTCGTCACTGTCCTCCGGCGGCGCCGGGCCGCACCCCTACCAGCCCACGTCGCCGCCTCAGCAGCTGTCGATCTCCAACAAGATAATGTCAATCGTGTCGCCCACCGCTTCTGCATCTGGGCAGCACCCTCTCCGCTCTGCAAGTCGCGGCGGCGCTCGGGACGGAGGACACGCGAGCAGCGCCATTACTGGCGCCGCCACAGGGGCCGTGCTCAGCGAGCAGCTGCGGCACGACTCGCTGAAGTTTGTGCGGCAGCTCGAGGCAGCGATTGCGGAGGAGGCGGTGGAGGCGGGACAGTCGGAGGCGCAGAGCGCGCAGACTGCTATCCGCGGTGCAGATCAGGAGGAGCAGGCGGAGGCGCAGGCGTTCACGACGCAGCCAGTGCTGGCCCCTGCGGCTGAGCAGCGTGAGGCAGCTGCCATGGTTGCCCCTGTGGGAGCGGCTGTCGTGGTGCCGGATGTGCAGCAGCCCTGCGGTGGGGTGTCTCCGGCAGGGATACATGCAGCGCCCGAGCGGGAGAAGCACGGCGTGGTGACGCAGGCGACCGTTGAAAACTCAGCTGTTACTGCTCTGGCGCACCCCGCCGATCCGGAGCCGGCGGCGAACGAGCTGGCGCCTGCGCATGAGCAGAGTGCAGTGACGGCGCCGGAGGCAGCGCAAGCCGGTGCGAGCAGCAGCGCTTCCAGCGTCGCGGCAACAGCTGCAGAACCGACGGTAGACGCGACGACCGTCAAGATGGGCGTGGAAGCACCGCGCACGACTCACGGCGCATCTCCGGCGGCATCCACGGAAGAGGCAGCCGGTGCGCACGTAGAGACAACGGCTGCTGAGGCCACAGCAGCTGTCGCAGCCCCCGTGCATTCCGCAACCAGCATCGTTACGGCAGAGCAGGCATCCGGGTCTGCAGGTGCGGAGCGCAGCGAGGTCGCAGCAGCCGCAACTGTGTCTGCGGTCGAGGTCAGCACGGCCCCGGCACAGCCCTCAGCAGATGAGCCAGAGACTACAGGCGTCTCCAGGGACGCGGCCGGCGGCGCTGGGGCCATTGGACCTGGCGAGCCGCGCGCGGCTGCTGCTGTGCCCGATACTGCGTCGGCAGCACCGGAGCCAGATGAGGGACATGCGGAAGTGGCCGAGTCCTCGCAGCTCAAGGTGGCGATAGCAGCAGCCCCACCAGCTTCTGCCCCTGCCGACGCTTCCGCGGCTTCCATTGCCTCCATGCCGCAATCAGCTGCGCCAGTCCAGGCCAGGCCGCACTCGGGCGCGGCCAGTGGTACCATGTCTGCTGCACAGGGCAGCCCAAGTGCCAGCTCGCCCTCGCGTGGCGGCGCACCTCGAGGTGTGACTCTGACGCACTGGCGCGGCTCCGCAGGTGGCGCGTCGCCGACCAAGGTGTCTGCCAAGGCCGCCGTTGATACACCCAACACAGCCGCAGTGCCCCTCGCTGCCGAGGCTGGCAGCACGGTAGCCCCTGCTGCGTCCGCCGCGATGGCATCAGCAACGCCGCTGCTGTCGGCTGACACGCCTGCAGCACCCGAGTCAGCGGCCACAGCAACGGCTGCAAGCTCACAGCACACGGCTGCGCCTGCAGCCAAGGAGCTGGAGCAAGTCACGGCGCCTGCACCTACATCTGCCGAGGCAGCGAAGCCGGCTGCAGGGACCGCCCTGCCTGGCTCGCAGAAAGAAGAACGCTCGGAGCGGGAGAACGCCGCCGAGGACCCACAGCCATCTGCAGCACCGGTGCACCCAGCTGACGGTTCTCCTGTCGCTGACGCTGACGCTTCGCAGCCCGCGGCGCTCAGCGAGGCTTCGCCGGAGCCCGCCGCCCCCACAATGGCGGCTTCCTCGGCCGACCTTGTCAGGAACACAGCCGATGCGGCGCAGCCTGCGGCCGCTGCGCCTACCAGCGCTGCTCCGAGCGCAGCTGCGAACGCGGCGGCTGGCGCAGAACGCGCATCAGTTGATTCCGCCCAAGCGGCGGATGGTGCAGCACCAGCGGCGACGGCCGCTGAGGGTGCATCTGCCGGCAATGCAACAACCACGGCAGCTCCTGCGACGGAGGCGGCGCCAGCGGCTGCTGACGGCGGCCTGAAGCTCAACCCCAGCCTGAAGTCAGTGACCTCGGCGGCGGACACGCCCGACGGCAGCGGCACCACCACGCCGACGCAGCGGCGTAGCGGTCGCGACGCGCGCAGCATTGAGCCGGTGCTGGCAGAGCTCAAGACGGTGAAGGTTGCCATTGCTGCCGGTGAGTGGCTGCATTGCTTGTTGCGGAAATGCTGCTGCTGTCATCAGAAGCAGGTGTACTGCCCTTGTCAAATAGATGAAATAGAGTTTCACGCTTTATTGCAAAACCGCAGGCGACCCCGACGGCTCCAACGCCGCCCGCATGACGGAGCTGCTGGAGCAGCTGGACAGCTACCGCCGCGGCGTGGAGCGCAAGCACGGCCCCAGCCACTCCATCGCCACGCAGCTGCGCATCCTGCACACCGACATGAGCAAGTGGCTGCGCTCCAACACCGCCGCGGCCGCCACCGCCGCCGCCGCGCCTGGTGCCGCTGGCGATGTGGGCGGCGCGGTTGCGTCGACCGCGGTGGCACCAGGAGCCACCCGCATGGGCAGTGGCGGCGGCAGCAGCACCGCACGAGGAGCGCCGCCTGCGCTGGAAGCCGTGCCGGAGGCAGCGGCGGCGGCGCCGCAGCCGCTACCGGTAAAACAGGCTCAGCCGGACCAGCAGTACCAGCAGTGGGCTGGGGCAGGCTCCATGGCGCGGAGAGAGTCGCAGTCTTCTGTCAACACGGACGCGACGTTTGACGCGGTCGGCGGCGCCAACGCCTCCACCGCGGCCTCCACGCCGCGTGACAGCATGGCGGACGGTGGTTTCTCGTTCCCCCCGCATCAGGCCGCATCGGAGCAGCCGCGCAGCTCTGGCGTTGCCGGAATGCAGCAGCCTGCTATCAACGGCGGCGCTGCGAACCGTGGCATGAGTAGCAGCGGCGCCATGGCTGCGGCGAACATGGGCGGCATGGGCACTGCCGGTATGTCTCTTGGCGCCAGCCCCAGCCACCAGGGCATGGGGGCGCATCTGCCCTTTGCGGCTATGGGTACGACAGGTGCCGGCGGCATGGGCCATGCAGGCATGGGGATGGGTCCCGGTGGTATGGGCATGGCTCCTGGCGGCGGCATGGGCATGGGGACGGGACTATACGGAGCTGGCGGCGGCATGGCGCAGTTTGGCATGGGCGGGGCTGGCCACATGGGGACGGCTGGCACCGGCATGATGCACGGGATGCACGGCATGGGCATGGGCATGGGCGGCGGCGGCGGGGTGGGAATGGGCGGCATGATGCAGCCGGCGGCGGGCATGGGCGCCGGACTGAGCCTGATGGAGCTGGCCAATCAGCTGAACAGCATGGCCATGCAGCAGCAGGCGTCGCATGGGCCCGGCGGTGGCGCGGCCGCACAGGCAGCTGTGTTCATGCCGGCGGGCATGCGCACGACCATGCCGGCCCGGTCTTCGGAGATCAGCGCCGCTGCGGCGTCCGCAGCGGCTGGCGCAGGCGCGCCGACGGCAGTACAGCGGACGGCGTCAGTGGCTCGGGCCGAGGCGCTACAGCAGTCTCAGTCGCAGAAAAAGCCCAAGTCCAAGTGGGGCACCCTGTTCGGGAAGAAATAAGAGAGTGCGGCCGAGCGGACAAACTAACTACGTACTTCCAAAGCAACTATGTATGTTCTTACAAAAGGTATTGATTTGGGGCTCCTGGTGTACGGGATGTAGACTGTGCGCCCGTGCAAGCGCGGGCGGGAAGGTTCGCTAGTAGGGCGCCAAGTCAAGGAGTGTGCTTCAGAAGTGTCTTCATCGAGTGGCTAAGGTTGGGCTCTGGTTTGCTTCGGGCCTCTGCAATACGGTACTCTGCTGCTCCAGTCGTCGTTTGATTGCGAAGAACAAGGAACGGACAGCCCCCTGACGGGCGATCTTATTTGTGCCATAGTAGCAGGCGCGGTACGTGTGGCATGAGACTATGAGAGGGAGGTGAAGTGTGGCACTCAGTCCCAGAAAGCATCCCATCGTGACAACCATTCAATGACCGGGTGCGGGGCCGGTTCTGTCAGCATTACGTTCGGCAAGCTCTGGGCTTTGCCACAGCGCCGCTTGCCCAGCTAGGCAGCTGCCGGGATGTCAACGCCTGTCCAATGCACCGCCACCGAAGATCCATGAAACGTCACCGACAGATAGCAGTAAGGCATCTGGCATCAGCACTTGATGCCAGGGGCCCAGGGCAAACCAAGCATCAAGCGACCCGGTAGGCCGGTAGCCGCCTAGCCGGTACGCACGCTGGGCACTGAGGCTTGCGTGGAAATCCAATACCAAGCGGTGCATCTGCCAAAGCACCGACCACGTTGCACTGTTGCAGCCTGGCGCCCTGGGTAGCGGGGCCCCCCAGTGAACCCCTGATTGTCTTCATACACGGCATCACCCCACATTCACGCGCCCATCGGATGTATCTCCATCTACGCGACAACCTGGGCGCTCCACAGTTGCCTACACAGCACATTCAAGCGGCCTGCTTCGCACGAACGGGCTTGCCTTCCATAGCGTGCCCCCAATTCCCGCAACCAGGCCGTCCAAACGCGCGACCCTAATCCATTCTGCGCCGGCCAATCGATACTCGTATCGCTCATCACACAGGCCGTAATGCGACAGGTGTAGCAAAGCACATCACTTGGGCTTGAACGGAATGGCCGTGAACGTGTCATTCCACCGCTTGAACGCGAGATGATAGCCAAACTGTGGGGCGGGCATGGGCAAGGGTCGTGCCAGGTCAGAGCGCGACTTGATTCACGCAGGGTGCTCAGCCCGCATGTGCATCCGTTCCCCTCAAAACTGCAACTGCGGGTAGCTGCCGGCACGCATGCAGCCCAACAGCTCACCTCCTTAATCAGCAAGTCGATGCCTTTCCCGTGGAACTCCTTTGCGCCGGCATAGATAGTCTCAATCTGCTCCAGCAACCGCTTGTACTGCTGCTCGAACGACCCGTCACCCTGGTTTGCCTCGAACTGCTCCAGCCAGGTCTTATTCTCCTTTATCTTGCGTTGCAGGTCCGCCTTCCGGATCTCCAGCTGTTTTAGGTAAGTCTGGTACTCCTGTATGGTGCATTGTAGATGAGGCGAGTGGAACGGCCGCGGGACTGTGAGAAGGCGAGCGGTCATGTGGCGGCATGTGGTTGTGCCGAAGGGCAGCAGTCCGCGCGCTCGCGCCATCAGGGGGCAAGGTCCCCGGCCCCGCCCTCTGCTTCAACACCCACCTTCTGGCCCTCCTCGTCCTTCTTCAGGTCCGCCTCCAGCTCTTGCAAGGACTTCCGCAGAGACTCCGCCGTGCCGCTGATGCTAGTGCTGGTGTGGTTAAAGAGCTGCACTGTAACATCGTTTGTCACGCGCTTCCCCTCCGCCGCCTTCTTCATGGCCGCTGAGGCCGCTGCGGGACCGCTGCGAGGCCGCTGCGGGTTTCGCCCGCCTCAGACGCCGCGGCTGGAGTGTCACCCGCCGGCACACCCACTGACCGCGCGCTTGCAATTTGAAGTCCTGCTCGCTGCCCAATACCTCTGTAAGCGTAATACCAGGCCGGCGGGGACTCTGCTGTGCTCAAAGTTAGAAATGCCCTTCGAAGTCCCTGTCGTCTAAATATGCTTTGCACAGTGGTAGACAAGTGCCGTCTGGTACGTAATTGGCAGCTGAAGCCGCGGGAAAATTGAGGGCGAAAGGGAATGCAGTTCTTCAAAGGCCGCACAGCGCAGGAGCTGACGTAAATATGTTTGCAATGAAAACAAGAGTGTGCGTGGGGGCAAAGTATGCTAGAGGGGGAGGGGCTGGGGCCGGAAAGAGAGAACGCGTTCGAGAAATGCAATCGTGCGTGTCGCCCAGGCTTGGGTTTTGAAGCAAGCCCCGCTGAAGTCTAGAGTTTCAAGGAACTAGTTTAGGGGCACACGGCCCGTATCCATTGCTGCTACGTGCTTTCCCTTGTCAGGGCGTTCAGCGAGGTGAGGCATTCTGCGGGGGCCTGTCTCTAGCTCGCTTCCTAGTTGCCTAGGTAGTTTACATGTATCATATGTAGCGGTAGCATAACGGGCCTGGCGTCTTGCCGCGGGCGCAGAGGTTTCCGAGAGGACCTCCAATCACGCCATCAAAACTCGTGCCTTTGACGCATGCGACCTTGCTCCCGTGCAGGGCTGATTGAAGATGCTGGGCTCCAGCACCAGCCAGCTGGCGCCCGCTATGGTGCGCGCTATTTCCTCCAGCGCTGCTGCGAGTACCGCTGCACCGGTGCTCGCCGCGAAGAGCGGTGGCCTGCTCGCCTCGGTGTTCGGCATGGGTGGTGGCCGTGTGGAGGTGCCCCTAAGCGAGAAGCTGCCCGCTGTGACGGAGCCGCCCCGGACTTCCGCTCCCGCGACTAAGCCAACCGTGCAGACGTCCAGCCTCAGCTCGGGCGTGAAGGTGGCCAGCATTGACACTGTGAGCCCAATTTCCAGCCTGATTCTTTTCGTGGAGGGCGGTGCTGCTGCTGAGACTCCTGCCACTGCCGGGGCCAGCAAGGTGCTGGAGGTTGCCGCGTTTAAGGCCACGGCGAACCGCTCTACTTTCCGTCTGACGCGTGAGCTGGAGAAGATCGGCGCGACGTCGTTTGCGCGCGCCGGTCGCGACCATGTCGCATTCGGCGTCGATGCCACGCGCCTGAACCAGCTGGAGGCGCTGGAGATCCTGGCGGACGCGGTCGTGAACGCTCGCTACACCTACTGGGAGGTGCGCGACAGCCTGGACACCGTGAAGGAGCAGCTGGCCGCGCAGCTGCGCAACCCGCTGACCGCCGTGAACGAGGTGCTGCACCGCACCGCCTTCGAGGGCGGCCTGGGCCACTCGCTGGTTGTGGACCCCTCCGTGGTGGACAGCTTCTCCAACGACACGCTGAAGGAGTACGTGAACAGCATCATGGCGCCCTCGCGCGTCGTGCTGGCCGCCTCCGGCGTGGACCACGCGGAGCTGACAGCGCTGGCGACGCCGCTGCTGAACATCCACGGCAACTCCCACCCCGTGCCCCAGTCCCGGTACGTGGGCGGCGCCATGAACATCATCGCGCCCGCCTCGCCGCTGACGTACGTGGGTCTGGCCTTCGAGGCCAAGGGCGGCGCGGCCGACATCAAGTCCTCTGCGACGGCGTCGGTGGTGAAGGCGCTGCTGGACGAGGCGCGCCCCACGCTGCCCTACCAGCGCAAGGAGCACGAGGCCTTCACCTCGGTGAACCCCTTCGCCTTCGCCTACAAGGGCACCGGCCTGGTGGGCGTGGTGGCGTCGGGCGCGCCCGGCAAGGCGGGCAAGGTGGTGGACGCGCTGACCGCCAAGGTGCAGTCGCTGGCCAAGGGCGTGACGGACGTGCAGCTGGCCACCGCCAAGAACATGGCGCTGGGCGAGCTGCGTGCCTCCATGGCCACCGCGCCCGGCCTGGCGGCGGCGGTGGGCTCCAGCGTGCTGGCGACCGGCAAGTTCAGCGCGAACGAGGTGGCGGCGGCGCTGTCGGGCCTGACCGCGGCGGACGTGACCAGCTACGTGAACGCCATGATTAAGACGGCGCCCACGTTCGTCACGTACGGCAACCTGTCCAGCCTGCCGCGCGTGGACTCGATCGCCAAGCGCTTCGCGTAAGGCGGCAGCAGCAGCGGCAGCAGCAGCGCGCGGCGGCCTTTCGCGGAGCGGCGGAGGCATTGCCGGGAGCTGCGGGAGGGGCGCTGGCGGTTGTGGGGGGGTTGCAGCGCATGCTGCAGGCGGAGCGGCTGCGCCGGGTCCTCACCAGTACTTGGGAGATATCAAGGGGAAGCGGACAGCGGCGTGGAGGTGGCGCTGCCGGCGTGGGGGCGGCATGACCGTCAGGCGGCGGGTTGCTGCCATGGAGCAAACGCCGGAGCAGGAGCTGTTCAGGGGTTTGAGAGACGTGGGGTAGCTGTTTGGAGAGATGCGCTTAAAGACCATGTGTGCGTGGGGGGTGTTTTGGGCGCGCGCGGCCCAAAGGCTCCATGGATACCGGCAGCGGACTGTGGGACATGGGACGTGAGTTGAGGCGGCAGTGGCGCTCGCGTGCTGGGGAAGAGGCGGAGCCGCAAGCTTGACAACATAGCAGCACGGGATAGATATAGGACAAGGCCCCTATACGTGTCCGGACATGAGAGGCATCGTAGGTAGGCACCTAGTACAAGTAGCTGGTAGGAGTAGGCCTTAACTTGTTCCATCACGGCGGCGATCCATCGGGTATCGCCACAAAAGTGGTTGCTAACTGATTTAACTGAAACGGCAAGCGTTGCTCGTTGCCAAATGCCTATTGTGATCGGGTGGGGATTGGCAGCATCAGAGGCCAGCCGCCAGCTGCAGCACCGTCGACCGGCAGTCAGCGCAGTCCTCCGCATCCAAACGCCCGGATCACATTGGCTGCTAGGCTGGCGCTGGGGGCGGGGATGGATACCGGTAATTGGATTCCACTCCTCCGGGTGGAATCCACAAAATTACAGAACGCAGCAGATCCAGATTGTTCCGCTCGTGCACACACAGTGAAAGCCATGCTTTGGTCAAGGTCTACCGTAACACGTTGGGGGCAATCCGCCGCGTACGCAGCCGAACTACAGGGACTATCAGTACCGCACTCTGCCTGTCTGCCTGGCACCATGCCGAGGCTGCGCCGATGCTCGACCCATCCAAATGCTTCCGTGTCATAGCGTGTGAAGCTGAGGGTGACCCCCAACAGCCCCCAAAGATGCTCCCGCACGTCCACGCCGTGGGCCCCCGGGCGCTGCGTCCCAAGTGTCTTAGCTGCTCACCATGTCGCGACCACCCTTCCCTGTCACGACAGCACCCACCTGTTCCTTCAGTCACCCATGTCCCACTGTCTGAATTGTCTCCTCTGTCACCCCGAACGCGCACGACACCCCCCCCCCTTGACGTTCACGTCAGGGCGCCACACGATCCCTCTTAGCACCAAGCTTCCCAGCACCGAGTGCAAGCGCAGCACGGCAGCTGTGGGTAATCTCGCTACCTCGCGGCCATTCTGGCCCAGCCCCTGCTCCGCCCACCGTCGCCAGCTTCAACCCGGCATGCTCTACTCACAAGCACACAGCTCCTAATCCCTGTTGTTGTCCGGCAGCAGCACCTCGTCCGGCAGGCGCATGTTCTTGGTCATGACCACGCCCGTGGCCGTTGTGACGGTGAAGCTGCCCCCGTCCGCGTCAGCATCGTCGTCCTGTGCAGGCAACGGTACATCATGGATTCAAGGTGGGTGGCAGAGCGCTCACAGCGCCAGTGAGGACCAACGCAGCATGTCTGCGCCCGCAGCCTTGCATGCGGTAATGCAACAACTAGAGCAACTCCGGTGGCAGCCACTGTAAGAGCAAGGGCCTGCGCTTGACGGTGCCACCACCCACCGCTTGCGCCGCCTGCCGCTGTCGCTCCAGGGCTTCCAAGCGGTCCAAGATGCTTAGCGGGTTGTTCGGGTCCGCGGGCGGAATGACCACCGCAGGGGCGGCCGGAGCCGCCGGTTTGCTCGCCTTCGTCGAGGCAGCGGCGCCCGAGGTGCTGCTCGAGGTAGGCGCACCCGTGGCAGCGGCCGTCTCGGCGCCGTCCCCGCGCGCGGAGGCTGAGGTCGGGCGCGCCGCCGGCCGGGGAATGGACACGCTCGAAACCACATCCTCCGGCGGCACTGAGGCACATGGGAGTCACAATAGAGCATGTCCTCAGGTTGGGGTTAGCCCAATGCACCGGCACACGACGGCACGCGCACAACTACAGGCACAGAACCCACATGGCTACTTCCTGCCCGGGAGTCTGGGACCCACCACCGGCAGCCAGCTGGCCCGCTGTTCGCGAGGTGGTGTTGATGATCAGCTTGTCGAAATAGGACAACGGCTTGGCTGCGGCCGAGCTGGGCCGAGCGGCTACTGCCAGTGGTCGCTGCTCCGTCTGCACCTCCAATGTGGAGTGCTCCACCGCCGCTGACGCACGGACAGCGGGACCACCGCCCCCTGCGGGAGGCGGACGGTGTGGCAAAGGTGTGGTGTCAGCTCAGTCGGGCGTTCGGGACCACGCCTGATGGCGTGTGGGAGCCAAGCATCCAAACCGTTCCATGCATCTGCCCCCCTGATCAACCGGACTGACGGCCGAAGTTTTTACTTCCACCCTCTCCTCCACGCTCCATTCATCTTGGTTCCGAACTTATAGCAGCTGGGCTGGAATGAACCACCCCTCCCCATAGCCACACGGGATACCGAACCCCGCACCTGCTGCTGCCGAGGTGGATGCTGTGGTGGCCGTGTCGCTCTCGCCGCGGTTTCCTCTCCGCCACTCATTCAGCGCCTCCAGGAAGGATTTGTGGCTGTCGGCCTCACTGAACGCGCCCGCCGCCAGCGAGGGGTCGTCCTCCGTGCCGCAGCTCATGCCTCCCACCTCGGCGCCGCTCTGTGGGGACGGGGGAACGCACACCGCGGCGGGGGCTGAGGTAGTCGGGATCAGGGAAAGGAAGGAAAGGCTAGTTGCCCAGGGATATGTCGCGCAGCGCATGAGTCGCAATAGCCCCCAGCCGAGCACGCGCCCGCACACTTTGCCCATGCCCAGCTCCAGCGCACTGCACACGTTTCATTTGGTATCCACACACCTGCACGACGAGGATGTTGGTAGTGCGAGAGGACGGCCCGGCAGCGGGGCGCGGCGCTGTCAGGCGGCTGCCCGAGACCGAGGGAATCTCCGGAGATACAGCAGCGGCGCTGCCAGCGCTTGCCGCATTTCCACCACGTGCGGAGGTGGACCCCGAAGGCGGCCCTGAGGCCTCGCTGCTGTCCGGCCGCCGGCTAGTGCTGGCGCCACTGCTTGCTGCAGGTGAACAAGAGAGGCAATGCAGAGTCGATTCCGGTTACGCCCTTCTGGACTTGCATGCGTAGGTACGAGGGCGAATCCCATTTCCAGTTGCCTGACATGTGCGCACGCAGTGTGTTGCCAACGGTGTGTGGCGTACGACCTGCACAGCCACCTCCACGGAACAGCTTACATGCTGTGGCCGCTGCTCCTTGCCCCTTTCGCAAGCCACCCGCGGCTCCGTTTCGCCAGATTGATCCACCTCCCACGTTCGCCCTGTGTGGAGATGAATTGAGGGCTAGTGAGCTTGTGCGCAGGGCGCAACGCAGGCCGAAAGGGGCCGGGGTGACCGAACCCCGGGTGGCGGAGGTGCACGCAACGTGCTGCCTACTGGCCAGAACAACCCTCTGAGCAATCCTTACATCAGCGCGTCTCGTTTTGCTCGCTCCTTCTCCATGGCCTTCCTCAGCTCGGCCAGCTTCGCCTGCGCATGGACAAACGTAGGCATGACGACGCGCCGGGCTTCGACAGCTGCAGCTGCAGTTTTCCGCAGCGCACATGCCCATTACTTGCCTCCATGGCAGCCGCTTCAGCGCTGAGGGCGCTAGCTTTTAAAGGTTTGCTCATTCTCAAGACCTGTTTGGCCCTCCGCGAGCCTAAATACGCAGCAGTGAGACAAATTCGATGACGCTTCGATGCTCAGACTGCGTTCTGCGAGATAATAGCACAGGAAGAAGGAATGCACATGGAACCCCACGACCCTACAAGCAAGTGCAGTCGTCAACACCTCCTAGGGTTTAGATGTTGAGTTTCTATCACAATGCTGATGCCGGAGGATAAGCAAAAGCCTGTGCGCATGCGGCACGCCCGAGTTCCCGCGGCCCCCTGATCGGCAATCCCGCCAACAGCCCGAGCCCCGCACAGGAGCGTCCCCTCTTATAGAAGCCCGCATTCACAGGAACAACCTCCGGAAGACTTCCGTTACACAAGCACCGTCGTCAAAGGCCTGTACAGGGGCCACTTCAACCTGGTGCGCACAGGGCTTCGCAGTTCGAAGGTTCACGGGGGCTTCAATGGTTCGACAAGACAGCCCAAAGCCCCCGACCCGCCCTAGCTCCTCCGGCCTGGCGCCACCTTAGCTGCCTAACTCCTATCATACCAATCTACCCGCTACCCTCTCAATTACACTATGGCACATGCGTCATAGCACGCCATCTTTCCTAGCCCTGTTCTACCAGCGCCCAGCCAGTGCGGGTTGCAAAATCGGGCGACGCCCGCCCGGCCACCTGGTTTGCAGCGCCAACTGCACATCACCCCCAGGTCCGCGCTCACATGCTCCCTATAGCTGCGTTGGATAATTGCCAAACACGTCCAGCTCTCATATGCTCACGCCTCACGCAGGCACTCCACGCCTCACTCGTCAAGTGTACACACAACACTCCGGCAGGCACTCGTCACTAGCACGTTTGCATCGCGACCACACGCTCACACAACACGTCGCGAACAGGTCGGGTCAGTCCTAAAGTTCAGTCAGTCACAAGCGTCATCAAGTCTCCCCAGCCCCAACCCATCTGCTCCCCGCCTGGTCGCAGCCGCTTACTGGCCGAAGCTGACCAGGCCGGCGCCCACGGCCGCCACCGCCAGCAGCGCAGAGGCCGCCACCAGCTCCGGCGAGCTGGCCGAGCGCGCGGGCGGCGCCACGCCCTTGTAGTTGTAGTCGTTGACGATCTGCTCGGCGGCCAGCTTGCCGGAGAAGATGGCGCCCTCCATGGATGCCAGGTACTTCTGCTTGGTGAAGTCGCCGGCCAGGAAGAAGTTCTTGACGGGGGTGCGCTGGCTGGGGCTGCGGGCGCAGGAGGCGGTTTTGGGGGGAGGGGCAGGGGAGGGGACAGGTGGGGGTTAGGCCGGGGCAGGTTGATGTCGAACTTGCAAGCTGGCGCAGGGGGCAACCGAGCAACACCTGCGCCCCTGCGTTCGCGGGGCCTCACCGGAATGCCTCGCGGCCGGCACGGCTCTCGTACACGGACAGCGGCGTCTTGATGACCTTGTACTTGCGGATCTTGGCCAGCGACTGGTCGGCCTTGATCTCGGTGGGGAACAGGCGCTCCAGCTCCGTCATGGTGGCGGCGATGATCTCCTCATCGGGACTGCGCGGCGCACGGCGAGCGGAAAGCAGACACACGGGGTCAGTCAAGCGCCGGAAAGGGGGGACACGAGGCGAGGTGCATGCAAGCGCGGCTCCCGGAGCCTGCATCGACTCCGTCCGCTTTCGCAGGTGCTGGCGTCCGCCGCCTGACCGTTGCCCATCCCGAGCGCCGCCAGCCCCCCCTTCCCCACTGCGGCCGCCCCTCCCCGCTGCGCCCCATGCCGCACTCAACCCAACCCACCCACCCACCCACCCACCCACCCAACCCACCCACCCACCCACCCACCCGGCCCCTTGCATCGCCCGCCCTACCCCAACCCACCCACACGCCACCTGCCACGCCACCCGCCCCAACCCCCACCCCACCCCACCCCCACCCCCACCCCCACCCCCACCCCCACCCCCACCCCCACCCCCCACCCCAATTCACACGCCACGCACCGGCCGATCCAGTCCTTGGCGGGCGCGAACACCAGCTCCAGCATGGACTTCTCCGTGTCGTAGTACTCCTTGCAGGTGGTGCTCATGTCCGCGTACACCGACAGCAGCGGCGAGCGGCTGAACAGCAGGTGGTCCACCGTGGTCAGCTTGCGGTCAAACCAGATGTGGATGTTGATGACGGGCACGCCCTCCAGCTCCTTCAGCTGCGAGAAGAAGGGGTTGGGCTTCCACTGCTCCGGCACCAGCAGCTTCAGGATGTCCACTGCGGAGCAGAGGGAGGGCGGGCGGTGGGCGGAGGGGGAGGTGAGGCGCGGACGGGTGGGTGAGAGGAGGACTGAGCGTGGGGCGCAGGAGGTCCGTGGCAGGAAGCACTATGCATGTTGCTCTGTCAGTTCGTGTGTGACACCTCTTGCGGCCCCAGCCCCACGTCGTCCAGTGGTCGGCTGGGTCGCCCTGACCCATTCACAGTCAGCCGCCGGTCGCCGGCCCTGTCAGCGGCGCAGTACGTGGACGGGCGGTGCTGTTCGACCCGGGCCCCAACCCCGCCCAACCTGGCGCCGCGGCTGCTGCTACAGCGTGGCGGCCGTGCGGTGCGGTCCTAGCACCACTCTCCCCCACATGCCGACATCCAGCCGCCTTTCCCCGCTTAGCGGCCGGAACCAGCCGCAGAACCGGTTCCGGGCCACCTCCCCTCTCTGGCCACCGCCCTCTCGCCACCGCCCTGTGTAGCACCATCGCTCTCCTCCTTCCCTCCCCCATCGATCTCCCTCCCTCGTCGCGTGCCTTTCCTCCCGCCGCCGTCCCTCCCCTCCGCCCGTCCCGTTCCTTTACTTCGGGCTGCTGACGGCCGCTACCCCTCCTTTGCACCCCTCCCGCCAGCCAGCCACCCACCCGGCATGGCGCTCATGTACAAGTCGCCCTCCACCACGTCCCCGTTGGTCAGCTTGTAGTGCTTCACGGTGCCGTCGTCGTTCAGCACAATGTCCTTCACGCGCGCGTTCATCTTCAGCTCGCCGCCGCGGGCGGTGAAATGGTCCACCATGGGCTGGCACAGGCGCT
Organism: Chlamydomonas incerta; assembly: GCA_016834605.1. NCBI lineage: Eukaryota > Viridiplantae > Chlorophyta > Chlorophyceae > Chlamydomonadales > Chlamydomonadaceae > Chlamydomonas > Chlamydomonas incerta. The sequence goes on along the minus strand of JAEHOC010000001.1, from coordinate 3,406,366 downwards.
CCGGCGGCGCGCCGTCCAGGAAGGCCATCTTGGAGCCGTGGCGCTCCTGAGGGGGTGGGGGAGATGGGGTCGGGATTGGGGTTTCGAGATTCACACTTTGATGTGATCGGGGGTAGCGGAGATGATGGTGGGCACCTGGTGGAGTGCGTGCTGGCGGGGGAGGTCCGAGGCAGGGGCTCGCGGAGACGCGTGATACGGTGCGTTGTGAGTTGTGGGTTTGCTGCAGGGATGCTGTCTGCGGCGCTACGTTGCGGCACTGCGCGGCTGCGACACGGCCACCACGTTTGTACGTGCACGCGTCCCCTGATGGCCCAAGCTGCATCACTCGTTCAGCGCAGCTGCGTCAGCGTCAGCAATAGCTCGCGGTGACGCCGCAGGTCCTGTAGTGGCGCCAGCCGTCTACTTCCCTACCCCGCGCTGAACTTCCCTACCAGCCCAACACCACCGCCAACCCGCATCCCTGCGGGCGCCCGGCCAGCACCCAGCCACCCCCGCTGGTGCAGCCGCCCACTGACCTGCAGGAAGCGGTTGAGCGCGGTGAGCACCACGGTCATGGAGAGGCGGTCGGGGTCGATGAAGGCCAGGGCCTTGGCCATGGCGATGAAGACCTCCTCGTTCACGCGGTCGGGCACGCCCTGCTGCCGCATCCACTGCGTCACGCTCAGGTGGTCCTGCTCCTCCACGTACTTCTGGCCGAAGATGATGGCCGGCAGCAGGCCGATGGCGAACTGAATCTTCTCCGGCCAGGTGAGCATCTGGTTGTTGCGCAGGATGGCGAAGACGCCGTTGAAGGGGGCGGGAATGTCGGGGAAGTCGAAGCGGGAGAACTCGCCGGGGGAGTCGGGCATAGCAAAGATCATGGAGTGCTCCTTCCACTGCAGGCGCTCCTCGATGTTCAGCTCCCGAAAGACGTTCATCATGTTGGGGTACGCGCCGAAGAAGATGTGAAGACCAGTCTCGTACCAGTCTCCATCCTCATCCTTCCATGCAGCGACCTGCGAACGAAAGGTTGGCGTGGTCAGCCCAATTGTGCATTTATGGTACGATGCATGAATTGGTGCTCGCCGGGGCGCACACTCACCTTGCCACCGAGCACGTCGCGGCCCTCCAGAACGATTGGGTGGTGCCCAGCGTCCGAAAGGTACTTCGCCGCGGACAAACCAGCCAGGCCAGCGCCGGCAATTACCACCTTGAGGGGCTTCGCCGGGCGGGGAGCATCCTTCAGCTTGCTGGACAGGGCCTGCGCCTCCTGGAATGTCTCCGCAGACTCAAAGCCAGGCCTCGGGTAGTCCCGGGCAACAACCTCCAGAGCCCGGCGGCCAGCAACGCGACGGACGGCGACGCGGGGGCAAGACGCGCCCTTCGCGACCAGCTGAGCCTGGCGCGAGCTAGAGGGCTTCACCTGGGTCTGCATTCTGCAGTGATTGCAACGATAGCACTACTCTAGATCAGTGGTGCTAAATGACCCACCCTCTAATTATGTATGCACTCGACGCAGCACGGGCCAAACACTCAACAACCTGCATGGCAGCCGCGATGGCTTGCTGGAAATCGACCTGTCCTTTCCATGCACCACTCGCTTGAATTGTGCGGTGATTTTATGCATTTACGTGCAGCTTTAATTCTTATCACAAATGGACCCTCCCCCGCTTCCAGACGCTGTTGCGGTCGAGAAAGCAAAATCGTCAGGCTGGTCCGAAGTGCAAGTCGATTTCATGTGCCAGGCCTTGACGCAGGTGAGCTTAAATGTGATTTAGCGGTTGAATATGCGTGCATGCAACTGTGCTGGCGGCGCGGCGTGCTGCGGTCTCGACCGACAGCCCGTGCAGGAGACGGCTCAGCCCCGTAGCGCACACGCGCGCACCTGACACCCCAGCCCCTCGCCTGCAGGCCCATAAAGCTTGGACGTGTCGAGAGGTCCCCGTCGGGTGAGGCGAGGCATCTCGGCTGTGAGGGGTTCGCTGAGTGGGGCGGCGCAGACGTGGGCACCACGACAGGGCGCACTGCCGCTCCCCTGACACCTCATTCCGCCGTTCATCGTGCCGTATAGTCCAACCAAAGTCCCTCTCCAACCCCCAATGGCAGATGCGTGGTAGTGCGCGACGGACAAGTTGTTGGCAGAGGGCACAACCTCACCAACAAAAGCCGAAATGTGAGCAAGCAGCGTGCGCAGGCGGTGTGTGAACTAAGGGGTGGCGTGCACTTACTCTCTGTGGCATGTGCTACTGCAGGGCACCCGTCATGCTGAGATGATAGCTATTGACGAAATACTGGAAGCGAGTGAGGGCTCCACGACGGCGGCTGGGTTTGACAGGCAAGTACTCGACACGACCGGTGGCGCTTTTGCTGTCAGCCGGGGAAACGGGTTGCCAACTGCAACACAGCACGGGTTATGAGTTGGGACCAGGCTGGGCGAGGGCTGGCGTGGTGGGTGCACTTAACCCACGACGGTTGCATCACTCAAAGTCGTGTTGCGCAAGCGCCCGAAATGCCCGGAGACCGCAGTACTCAGCAGCGGCGTCTCTGTCTGCCCTGTCTACCGCAGGTGTGACTTATATGTAACGGTGGAGCCATGTATCATGTGCGCGGGCGCGCTGTCGCTGCTGGGCTTCAGGCAGGTCTACTACGGCTGCGGCAACGACCGCTTCGGGGGGTGCGGCTCTATCCTGCGCGTCAACGAGGAAGGCTGCGGGGGCTGCAGCGGGTGAGTGGTGAAATGCTTAGCATGTTCAGCTTTGCTACGGTAGCTCGGCTGGCCTCTCGGGCATCGGCACTCCGGCCGTCCTCACACGTGTGCTGCGCGTTTGTGATTTGTGAACTGCAGGCACCCGCCTTATGGCGTGCACGTGGGCCGCGGCTTTCCTGCGCAGGGCGGGCTGTTCCCCGAGGAGGCGGTAGGGCTGCTGCGGGAGTTCTACGCCGCGGGCAACCCAGCAGGTATGGTCCCGGTGCGCTAGTGGAAGTTTGAGCCACGCGTACAGCACGCCTGCACTGAGCGCCAGGGCTTTTGCTGTCCCCTTCTAAGGTGTCCCTGTGTACTGACAGCCACAATTGCATGCCCGTGTCCGCTTGCCTCCGTGCAGCTCCACGCCCGCACCGCCCGGTTCGCAAGGAGGTTTGAGGCGTGTGCCCCGCAAACAGAGGTCCAATAAGGTTGCCTTCGAAGTCGGTCGGGCTGCCCGCATTGGTTTAAAGCGGGGGCCCGCTGGTGGCGTGCGAGACAAATGGCGAGTTTACGTGTGGCTGCGTTGCGTGAAGCTGCAGCGCTGGTTGTTGGGCTGCTGATGCAACTCTTGGGGTATGGGCCGTGTGCGTTCGCATTATTGGCCCGTCTTCGGCCAGGTCGCCTGCTTTCGCATGACAGTGTGACACGGCTGACGGCACACAGAAGAAGCAAGGATGTGCGGGACTGCTTTCGGCTTAGCCTAACCGTCTGCACCCCGTGCTCACCGCAGGGGTTCAGGGACAGGTTTGGGGCAGGGGCAGGAGGTGCAGCGCGCGGCTAGACGAACGGCTTCGAACGGTACCGTTTTGGCGTCCTGGGCGGTCGTCTGTTCTGGTGACGCCGCGTTGGCGAGCGCCCACGGATGGCCTTCCGCCCTTCTGTGGAGGGCACTGTAAAACGTCCAGCGCTGATGATGCGCGTTATGGCGCGGTCGCCCACGACTTGGTCACGACAGCCGGACCACCCCTGCAGTTGCCGCTGGGTTGCTGCGGGAGGTACGCGCGGATGTGGTGCCGTCGTGATGCGTAACCAGGCGCTTCCGCGTTTGGCGCTTGAGCAGCAGGAGGAGGAGCAGCATGGACACATGCATTACACTAAAATTCTTCAACTCCATGCCGCGGCTTCGCAGCCCAATGTGTTGCAGGGTGCGGTCAAGGTGCGGTAGTTCTTGCTTTTCGTAGCATATTCACGCACGCATCACCCGCAGTACTACGGAAGGGTAAAGATCAAAGTTTGCAGCCGTGACAAGTGCAGGTGATGGGCCAACTCCATGGATTATCTTCGCGATGCGCAATGTGCATCAGCTCCAATCTATAAGACGTTCTAACCGGACGCACGCAGACTGCAGTCCAAACCGCTGTGGCATACACGACGTAGGTGATACAGACAAGTGTCGGCACGGCGGCCTTGCACATGCACTGTGCAAGTCACTTCGGTAGGTACAGACCGTAGTATAGCTAGAATCAGGCCTCGCCTGCAAAACAAATTCCCGTCCCAACACGTTCCGCGCGTCGCTCGCAACACACTCGTTCGCTCCCACGTCGTTTACGTATGCACACGACCTTGTGAATTGCCTCCTGAATCAGGCCCCCAAGTGCCAAATTGTGGCAGGCAGCCCACGACGGCGCCGAAACTGCATGCCGGCTGAGTCCGGGAGCCTCAGATGCTAATGAGCCAGCTGTGCGGCTCGGCACTCGCCCGCAGCCCACCAACAGTAGCACTGGCCCTCGGGGGGAAGCCGTCCGTCCAGCCCATGCCGATGCGGCACCACACTCTGCGGCCGTAGTGCCCGCTGCGCTGCTGCATGCTTGCGGCGCTGCATGCTCCTGCTGCATGCGCGCTTGTACTCATGGCGCCGCATATTGGTGCGTAGCTCCCCCATGCGCATGGTGCGCCACTAGCCGCCGCCGCAGTCAGCACTTGCACACTGCTTGCCCGCCGCCCGCATTGAGCCGCCGCTGCCTGATGACAGTGGCAGTGCGCGCTGCCCTGCGCACTGTGTCGGCGCGCAGCTCCTGCCACGCCCATTGCATGAGTACCGTATGTGCCTGCCGATGAATGTCCGTCCGTGCGCCTTGCTGCACAGCCTTCCCACGCCCACAGCGCCGAACCTTCAGGTGCGAAGCCGCTGGGATGCTGTCCTCCAAATGCTGCAGCTGCGCTCGGCAGCAACCGACCACCAAATAACTCTTCTCCCGTCGCGCCAGCGTGCGCCTTCCTGCCCGCTGTTGTCAGCGAGCGGCGTTGGCGGGGCAAGCTGTGGCTGGGTGCTGTTGGTGATGTCAGCTGCCTGCTGATCCCACGCAATTGCGCGGCCGGCCGCAGGGCCCGACGCCGACGGGCGGCGGAGGAGTATTTCTTCCTCACGCCAGAGCCTGCCGGCACACCGGCAACCTGACAGGGTGCTGGCCGCTGCCTCCTGCCGCCGTGCCGGAAGCACTGAGCACAACCCAGGCCCCAGCCACCCCAGCGGCCTGCTGTGACCGCCGTGCGCCAGAGGCCCCGCTGCATCTGCAACTCCGTGCCGCTCCCAACGCCACACCACAGGCCGCGCCGCGGCCGCGCGGCGGCACCGCCCAGAGCGCCCGCCGCGCTCACTTGGAGCCGGCCTGCCGGCCCATCTCCAGTGAGCGCCAGCGGTTGCAGTTGTCCTCCACGGCGCGCACCAGCGGCAGCGCCTCGTGGAAGACGGAGGCCCAGCTGTAGAACAGCGGCAGCGCCACGATGTCGAAGAAGCCCACCTGCGCGTCCAGCAGCAGCGCGGGCGTGCGGGGTGGGTGCAAGCGCGCAGGGGGCGCGAGGGCAGGCGCGACAGCCGACGCCAACGTCCGGCAGGGGGTGACACGCAACGGCCAGCCTGCACGCCGTCTGGACCGCCGCCCACATACCGCAGCAGGTGCAATAGGCGACCCGCTCAAGCCGGCCCGAGCTGTCAGGCGTGCCATACCCGTGGGTCCGCCCCCCCCATCCGACCCTCAGCCCGGGCCGCATCCACCCCCACCTGCGACTTGGTGATGCCGTCCTTGCAGCGGTCCATGAGCGGCGACACCATCATGTGCATGGACTTCTCCTTGTCGCCCTGGCGGAAGAACTCCTCCTCCAGCCCGCTGACCCAGCGGTGGTGCACCTCCCACGGCGCGGCCAGGTGCCCCACGTCCGCGCACTTGAGCCCCACCTGCGGGCGGCGCATCGGGCAGCAGGGCTCGTGATGGGCAGGACCATGCAGCCGGCGACCCGCCCGATGTATGAGCAGACGCCCTTCGTCCCAACCTGTACTGGGGCGACGGGCGCTGCCCCCAGCGCCCACCCTTTCCGCCTCCCCATCCTTTCCTCCTCCATCCCATTTGCCGGGTCCGCCGCCGTTCCACACGCCCATGTACTGCCACGCACCTGCAGCACCAGCGACTTGTCCGCGTCATCGTCGCTGATGGGCAGCGGGTCCTCGTTGCTGGGCGACTCCAGGTGCGACAGGTTGGGCGCGGCGAAGTTGGTGGAGCGCAGCTTGACCTGCAGCTTGGACTGGAACTTGGACAGGATGTTGAAGTGCTGCTTCATGTCGGTCGCCAACACCATGTCGATCAGCAGCCGCCGCAGCCGCACCCACTTCTCGCGCGGGATCTTCTTGATGAAGTTGTAGTCTTTCTGCCGCATCAGCTTGAACGCCGCCGCGATGTGATGGTTCTCCATGGGCGAGATGTCGTTGTAGGTGAAGGCCAGCTCGTCGCCGACGCGCACCAGGAAGTCGTTGTTGAGGCCCTTGTGCTCGTAATCGTGCGTGATGGCGGCCAGGTAGGACGCGAAGATGGCCACGTCCTCGCCCAGCCGCTTGTGCAGCCCGCCGCGCGTGAGCAGGCAGTGCATGCCCTGCAGCACGTCCGCCGCGTGCGTCTTGTTGTGGTACCTGCGCGCGCGCCGCGGGCCAGGGGGCAACGCACAGGCGAGAGGGCGGGGTCAGGCGGGTGGGCGACGCGGGCGGCATCAGGGCGCGCTGTGTCCAGCACGCACAAGGGCCCTAAACATTCCTCCTGGCCGCGCGGCTCCCCATTGCCCGAGATCCGGGTCCTTCCCCCACCTCTAAACCGCCCTTCGGGCGTGTTGGGTGTCCCTTGCCTTCAAGCCGAAGGGAGTGCATCGCCTTATCCATGACCCAGCCCCGCCCTCCCTCCCTCCCCCTCTCTCCCCACGCTCTTCCCCGCTTGGCGCGCCTCGGCCGCACTCACGGGTTGTCCGGGTAGCCGTCCTCGATCTTGCGCAGGAAGCGCGCCAGCTTGGTGGCGTCCAGCTGGAAGGTGCCGATCAGGTCGTAGCGCTTCATCAGCCAGAAGCCCAGCGCCGACAGCGGGTGGCCCTGCGTCACCTCCGCCAGCTTGAAGGCGTTGAAGCGCCACTCATCCACCGTGTTGAGCACCGCCTCCATGGCCGGCACCAGGCTGGCAGCCACCACGTCCTTCTCCTCCTCGCCCGTCGGCTCCGCCTCCTCCTTGGGCGCCGCCGGCGCCGCCCCGGGCGCGCCGCTGGAGCCCGCGGCGGCGGAGCCGCCGGACCCGCCCGGCCCCCGCGAGCCGCTCTGCATGGGGCCCGTGATCACCTGCGGGTGGTGGTGGTGGCGTCGCAGCGTGGGCGTGCATGATGGCGGGTGCGGGCGCGGCTGGGGGTGCTGGGTGCTGGGCTGGGCACGGGGACTGTGGGGCGCGGTGCTGGGTGTACGACTGTATGAGGCAGCGCCTGTGCCGCGGCGCGCCGTTGCTGCTGCTTGTGGTGTCGCGTGCCGAGCCCTAGCGCTGGTGCCTCCTTCCGTGCCCTCGCGCGCTTGCCAACTAGTCCCTTGCACTCCCACGACAATCTAGCCCCCTGCCCTCATGTACCACTATTCGAACGCATTGCTGCTGTTCGGCCGCTGCACATTGCTCATCATGTCATCCACCTAACACTCGCCTCCCGCCGGCTGCCCAGCGGCCCAGCCTGCCGCCCTTCTGACCCCGGCTCTCCAGCCACTTCCCCCTAGGGCCCTTCCACTACTACACTTCCCTGTACCATTTTTGCAACCCCCCTTCCGCTTTCCCAAATATCCATTCAACCCCCAGGCCTGCACCCTGAGCACGCTCGGCCGCCCACCACACGCCCCTCTGCACTCACCTCGCCGTCGTAGCTCTCCGGCGCCGGCGCGAAGCGCTCCCCGAGCTTTTTCCCGCCCAGCAGCTGCAGCAGGTTGAGGCCCACGTCCTGGTCCAGCTCCTCCTTCGACACGAGCTCCTCCTCAATGCGCGTGGGCTGCGAAAGAGGCGGTGCAGCGGTGCAATCCAGGGGCCGTCGCTCCGTCAAGGGCCACGGAGGAAGCGACACACGGGTGTCATCAGAGTAGCTGGTTTGCCAACCCGAGCGCTGACATAGGTGTGCCGAGGCCCGGGGTAGAGGCATCACGCAACCAGAAGGCGGATTCGAAAAGGTGCAAAGCATAGTTTCGCGACTGCACTTCCTGTCGTACACCAAGTCAAAGCCGTGCGATGCGAATTTTCATGCCTATACCTCAGTCCTTCTGGCTAGGTCTTCACGCTCCTGCCGCCGCCGGCCCCGCCATCCCTGCCGGCACCGCTGCCGCCGCTGCCGCGCTCCATACGAACCGCTGCCGCCGCCTGCGCGAGGCCGCTTCTACCCCCACCACCGCCGCAACCACAGCGCCCCTGCTTGCGCACCTGCGTGATGATGTCCCCCCGCAGCACCGCCTGGTGCACCGCCTCCACGCTGTTGAGGTCCACCTCCTGCCCCTTGAGGATGCGGTCGCAGATCTCGATGAGGCTGGACACCGTGGACGTCACTGTGGGCGGGACACGACGTCACATGAACTGCGTCTCGGCCCTGCATCAGCCGACCCCCCTGGAAATTGTGGCGTCGCAGCCTCCCGAAGCACAGCCATTGCATACGCCGAGCGCGTGCCAGCGCGTACCTTTCGTGCCGTTCACCATGCGCCCGTCCGCCGACGACTGCCGCCCCCGCTGCTCTCTCCGCACCGTCTGCAGGAGTTGGTGGCACGTGCCGTCAGGTTGCAGTCGTCAAATGGCCGATCGATGATCCCGTCCGTGCAGTCCCCCAACAAGCTCACCTTCACCGTGGCCGTGTTCACGGTGGGCAGGCTCAGGTTTGGCCCGCTGACGAGCTGGATCTGCGTCGCCCGCGTGCAGCCGGAGACCGGCTGCGTCAAGTAGATTTGCTGCAGGAACACGACCGGCAGGCACGCAGGTCAGCATGAGGGTGCGCGAACGCATGTGCGCAAGGGGCTCAGCCCAAAGGATCAGCTAGCACCCCCCACACACACACACCTTGTACAGATACTCGCTGCTGCACAGGTCGTCATGCCTGTACAATGATTGGCGAATTGGAGGGAACAAGCCAGGTTGGCGGCCCCGTTCGCTTGGAGGGGTCAGGCAGGTCGGCAGCATCAATAACCACGTCAACCTGCACGGGCCACTCCTGCACACTCACGGGATGACGCCCGGCAGCACCGAGTGTCCGAACCCGGATATGACCTGGTCCAGCCCTCCATTCTGTAAGGGCAAGCGCAAGCACACGCGTGTGTGCGTCGTAAGGACGAATTTTGCCGCGGGGGCGTCTGGGGTCCGTTCGGCCGCCGCGCAGCGCGTCGTGCGTGACACACGCGTGTAATAGTACTGCCCTCGCCCCTGAGTCTGGACACACCGGTCCCAACCCAAACTCTGCCCCTTGGAAAGGTGCGTAACGAAGCTTCCAGCGCTGATACCTCGTTGTCGCTGATGGCATTTGCATGCCGAGGCGCAACCCGAGGAAAAGTGCCTCTCTGGTCGCAACGTCGGCCCCCTGGCCCGTCAACGCCTCCACAGGCACATCGCTGGCTAACAAGCGTTCGCAGCATAGCCCCCTCCTCGACCAGCAGCACTGACCTCCACTTCATCCCGCAGCAGCGTATTGAGCACGCTGAAGCTGGATAGCTCCTCTGGCGAAAGTCGCGCGAACTTGTAGGATGTGAACCCGTCGAGCGTCCTGAAGTCCGGACAAAACAGCCATCAGCGACTGCCCCGCGAACCGCTGCCGCTGCCACGACCCCTGCATGCCCTTCCTTACTTGTTGAAATATCGTAACGCAGCCTTATTTGCCCATATAAGCCTCTGAGTGAGACAACTGCGGAAAAAAGGGCGTTCGATCGTGCGTGAGCTCAGGCCTGCTCCTCACAGCCCCGGAGTGCTGCATACGCTTCCATTATGACATGTGGATACCTGTAAATCCATACTGGGATGGTGACAGTGTCCAAGACCGCCAGCTCTTGGCCGCCCGAGCTGGTCCCGTTCATAGGCCCCAACTCGCGGCTCCCGGCCACAACTGAACTAGCAAGCGGGGGAGGCTGGACTGGGCTTGCAGGCTATGGAAGGGGGGCTGACCCGGGCCATCGGAGCGCACTCGAGCCGCTGAAACCAGCTATCCCCCAGCGCTGTAATGTCAGGCTGGGGGAAATATCTAATTAGACGTCCCGCCAGCCAGCGAAGGAGCCGAATTAAATTGGCAAACTCGGATTAAACTTTAAAGCTTTTCGTTCGAGTGTCGTTTATAATTAAGGAAAGGAAGCAGCAAAGCCTCTGAGCTAATTGAAACTGACAACACGTAAGTGCAAGCGGGCGGACAAAACCGACCCTGTGCCAATGCGGGGAATTTCGCTCGAGGACCACGTCGTCGGCAGCTTACTTGCATTTCTGACCCCAAAATAAGTCCTTCCATACACAAGCGAGGGAACCATGACGCCAAAACGCTTGCGAACAAACTCCGACTCCGAGTTGTGCGCTTGCCCCTTACTCGGGCTGGCTGCGACGCCCTGCCAGCTCTTGTTGCCACATAAATCATAGCGCACGCATAGCGCCTGCGGAATAACAAGGAAATTCAGGAGCCGCGGCATGCCGAGTGGTTCACTCGCTTGACTCTTCACTCGAGTTCGCAACACAGTGCGTAACACTACAACGATGGCGGCTCTTGCGGGCAGCTCGCTTCTTGCCGGTGCGCGGGGGGTGCAGGGCGGGCCAGGAACAGAGCGCTGGCGCACCGTGCACGCAAAAGGGCAGTTGAAGTGGGTTGGGTGCGAACGCCCGGCGCCTCGTGGATAGCGGTGCGCTCCTGGGGGATAGCGTCCCAGGCACAGCGCACATGAGGGCAGGCACACACAGCCGAAGCTGCAGACGCCACGCTTTCGGCCTCCATCAACTGACGGCGTCCCGGCCACTGGCACGTGTTCCTTGCTGACAGCGCTGCATTCCTCCCTTGAGCGCATCAAGACCATAAAAAGAGTATGTCGCGCGCTTTCCAAGAAACCGCAGCTTCGAACCAGCATCGAGGTGCGTTCCACCGTTTGGGAGGGACGGGGGCCGCGCACGGTTGCCTCCTGACGTCGCTTCCGCGCACGGCTACGGGCTTCATGGGGCACCTGGGGTCGCGTTCCTTCTTCCCTACTTGATACGCTGTACTTCACGCGTCCGTGTATTCGGCACACATCGTACAACTCGTACCAATACGAATGCAGGTGGGCTACATCATGGCGGAGACGGAGAAGCAGCCGCTGCTAACGCGGGAGGGGCCGGGCGTGCACCGCGACCTGTGCCACGGTGCGAGGGGGGGGGGGGCGCACCGCAGCGCGCGGCGGCCGCAGCGCAGGGCCAAAGAGCACGAGGGAAGGGAATACGTAAAGACCGTGCATGCGTTGCGGCGAAGTGTGTAGCGGTGGTATCTGTGCGGTGGCTCAGATGCTTGCACATGGCAGCAGTCGACATACCGTGGCGACGTGTATGTCGCGACGCCGCTTGCTTGCCTGCCTGCGTGCCCCGCAGTTGCCCGGGTGTTGAGCCTGAAGGAGATGGACAGCTGGAAGCTGCCGCCGCAGTGGGGGCCGGCCGGCGCGCCGGCGTGCGTCTTCGTACTGGTGAGTCAGTCGGGGGGGCCTGGGCCCGGTAGGCCCCAGGTCGTGGAGATGGGACGGGCTTCTATACCGGTAGCTTGAGTCCAAGGGCGACTGTTTGAGTGTGCCGGGGAGCGGGCCGTGGGGACATCGTTCCGCCGTGCGCGCTCTCAGCTTCCGGGGCCAGTGCATGCCGCTGAACACGGACCGGTGCGCGCACACACGTGGCATGACAGGTGCTCCAGGGCCGCGTGCAGCTTAAGACCAAGTCCCGGGAGGCCTTTGCAGCCAGGCTGCGGGCGGCGGGCGGCGACCGCGGCGGTGGCAGCGGCGCGGCGGCGGGCGGCGCGGAGGGCGAAGACGGCGGCTCTGGTTTTGAGGGCGTGTCGGAAGATGAGCTGATGTCCCTGTTCAACTCCATTGACACGGACGGATCAGGTACGATGGTGGGCGCCGGTCTGGGTTGTGGCGCTCATTGCAGCGCCTGATTGCGAGCGCTGCGTGGCTTGATCAATCCTGCCCGCCTGAACTCAATCCACACCGGCACCGCTGAGCCATGTCCCCCCGGCCCCCGGGCGCCGACGATTTGCTGCACATCTTTCCTGCATCCACTTCATCTTCTCACTCCCGCAAACCCCCTCAAACCCGCCGCCCGCCCACCCGCCAGGCGCCATCGACGTGTCGGAGCTTCAGACGGCGCTGGAGATGATGGGCATCCACAAGAGCGAGGACGAGGTGGCGGAGCTGATGGACGGCGTGGACGACGACGGCAGCGGTGGGTCCGGGGCGTGGGGGGTGTGGGTTCGGGCGCGTAGGGTGTGGGGTGTGGTAAGTTCAATGCAAATCCACAGCTGTCCATTTGGCGAGGTTTAGCTTCACGAGGGGGTGGGGGGTGGCCGGATGGGACACGGGCGCGCAGGAGCTGGGAGGAGCCGCAGGGCGCCCGACGGTGACAGACGTCCTGCGCGTACGTGTGTGCGTGTTTAAGGAGGAAAGGATGCCCGCTCGAACGTGCATGCGTGTGTGCCCTGTTCACCCGCAACAGGCGAGCTCGAGTTCCCGGAGTTCAAAGCCATTCTGCGCAAGGCCATCAACGGCGGCGGCGCGGGGCAGGACGTGGTGTGGCGCGAGCAGCCGCAGCAGCCGGGTGTGTGGGTGGGCGACCTCACCGCCGGCTCGGCGGTGGGGGAGGCAGCCATACTGGACGCGTCGCCGCTGGTGCGTGGGGGTACAGTGTGTGTTGTGCTGGGCTTCGTTTGGGGTGTGGGACGGCATGGGCAAGCGGACAGCTGCACTCCGTGCTGCCGGCGCTGCGGGTCCGTGCACCCGGCCCCTTGGCATGAACGGAACCCCACGGCACGGCCCTTGCGAACTGCTGTCCACACCGCCCACCCAACGCACCGCTTACCGCTACTCAACCTCCGCCGGCGCCCTCAACCCCGCCCCGCCTCGCCCCGCCGCTACCGCCGCCTGCTGCAGCCCCAGGACGGCGGCCTGATGGCGCTGGAGACCAGTGACCTGCTGGTGCTGGAGCGCGCCGACTACGAGCGCATCCTGGAGAACGGCTTTGACGGCGAGCTCAAGGTGCGGGCCGGGGCGGGGCGGGGTGGTGGCGGGTGCGTCGTCGCCAGCTCCTAACGGGGTTGCCGGAAGACCCGCCTCCCTCGAAACACCTGCGGATCTGTATTCCCGGTGTCATGAATCCCTCAACCCGCTTGCCGCTCCGCCGACCCACCCATCACCTGTACCGCTTGTACCGCCACCGCCCTTGCACCCCGCCTGCGCCCGCCAGGCCAAGATGGCGCTGCTGCGCTCCGCGCCCGTGCTGGGCGAGGCGCTGCGCCGCACCGACCTGCGCCGCCTGGCCTACGCCGCCGAGCGCCGCGCGCTGGGGCGCAACGTGGCGCTGTACGAGCAGGGCGGCGCGCCGGCGGGGCTGGAGCTCATCGTGGAGGGGCACTGCAAGGTGGGCGCGTGTGTGTGCCTGGGCACAGAGTTGCGCCGTTGCTTACTGGTACGGTGCTCACCAATTACCTGTTGGGGGCACAAGACGTGGGCGGACGTGCAACGACCGATGGCGCTTGGGGCTAGTAGCGCATTATGTGTGCGGCGGGGCGTGTTTTCCTCACCCCCAAGCCCAGAAACCAGTGGCTTTAGGTCGTCCGTGACCGTGGTGGTTGCTCCCCGTAACGTTGCAGCTTGTGGTCAAAGTGGCGGTGACGGAGTCGACCAGCACCGCCGGGAGCCGCCGCGGGACCGACAGCGGTACCGCAGCGCTGGGGTCCTCCCTGGTCGCCGCAGCCGCAGCCGCTGGCGCTGGTGGCGGCGCTGGCGGGGCCAACCTCGGCGCTCTACTGGCTGGTGCCGCTGCGAGCAGCGGAGCCGGCGCTGGCGGTGCGGGGGCAGCATCAGGTGGAGGCGGAGGCGCCGCGCCCAGCCTGCAGCAGATGCAGCAGCAGATGCTGGGCCGGGTTGCGGCGGCGGCGGCGGACGAGGACGCGGCGAGCTCGCGGGACAGCTCGCCCAGCGCGGCCTCGCTGCTGCGGCGCGGCAGCAGCCACCTGCTCAAGGCGGGGCGCAGCAAGCGGCTGGAGCTGGCGGTGCTGGGGCCGGGCGACATGTGAGTTGTGTCGGGGGGAGGGGGTAGTTTATTCCAGAAACCGAAGCGAATCGACCAAGAGAACCCAAACCAGCCAGCCCAGCCCAGAGCGCGGAGGTGGTGTGGCCTTAACCTTTGGGTCTCGGGCGCCCTTGACCTTGAATCTTCAGTCTTGTCGACGTTGTTGTCGGTAGCCGTGGATGGCACCCAGGCTCGCGCGCGCACGTCCCCACCCCGTTAGCTAAATTGCGCGATTCAATCGCAATACTCACCTGCTTGGGGCCAGGGCAGCACCGGCGCAAGGTCGTGAGCGCCGGCAGCAGTGGCGAATGTACATGCGTGGGAGCGGAAGAGCGGGCAGCGTTTCGTTAGTGTAGTTCGAAGCCGCGTCGAAGGCTAAGACCTAATACTAGTCCTAGCGCGCGCGAGCCCGGGTGAAAGAGGGCTGGTGAGGGGCCGGCCGGGGCTATAAGGGCGAGGCAGCGGCGTTACTAGCAAGCGGGCGGGCGGGTCAGTAGCGGGCGTTAGTCGGGGCACTGCGATGGGGGCCGGGACCCATCCACCGCGCGAAGAAAACGTAGCGAGGATGTACAAAACAGGTGGTGAGTGGTCGTTAGTAGGCGGGGAGGGGGGTTGGGGTTAGTAGACGGGGGTCTTGGCCAGGGGTCAGTAACGTGACAGGGGGTGAGGGTGGGTTGCGGCCAGGCGTGGGCCGCGGACGGCTCCCGCGCGCACTGGCGTCCCGTTGAAGGTGAGAAGTGACCTCCAGTGTGCCTGAGAACTTGAGGGGGAGACATTGGGTTGGGCGGTGTTATCACTCCAATACAAAGGGCGCGCGCGGGGCTAACGACGCAACGACCCCCGGTGTGACTATAAGTGCGCGAGCCTGAGTAGCGCGGCCTTGTATCTTGAGTCTTAAATCTTCAGTCTTGGCGACGTGGTAGCTCTGGCGGTCTTGGCGACGTGGTAGCCCTGACTTACCCGGAAAAATCCCGACCATCCCGACCGACCCAGTACGCATGCTGTCCCCTGGCCCAGTTGCCCAAGCCTTAGTTTCAAAGAAAGAGCTTCCGCATCCGCGGAAGTGGCCCTGTCATCCTCGGATGACTTGCCTCCTTTCGGGGGGGGTAGTTTATTCCAGAAACCGAAGCGAATCGACCAAGAGAACCCAAACCAGCCAGCCCAGCCCAGAGCGCGGAGGTGGTATGGCCTTAACCTTTGGGTCTCGGGCGCCCTTGACCTTGAATCTTCGGGGGGAGGGGGGACAACTGTTCCGAGAAACTATCTTGGGGAGAGCGGGGCTTTGCTGTGTGGGCCCAGCTAAGGGCGAGTGGGGGGGCCGCGTGTGCCACCGGGCTTACGTCAAATGCTGCTTGCGGTGGTCGAGTGCCTTGTTGGGGAGCCGCGGGGTTGGGTGCAGGCCGGCCCACCATGCGGCCGGGTGACGTGGCGAGCTTGCGCGGCTGCGTGCAGGTGCTCGGAGGCGAGCGTGCTGGGCGAGGAGCGGCACGCGCACTCGTGCGTGGTGACCAGCCAGAGCTTCGTGGTGCTGTCGGTGTCGAGCAAGGACCTGCGCAAGTGCGTGCACCCAGCCGACCTGGCCACGCTGCGGGAGCACTTTGAGCGCCGCTACAGCCAGCGCAGCAGCCGCCTGGCTGTAGCAGCCAGCGTGGCGGCTATGAGCGCGAGCGAGCTAGCGCGGGTGCGGCGCGGCCCTGGCGGAGCCGGAGGTGGCGGGGACGGGGCGGGGGGCGACTCCGTGACGACCTCGCTGTCGGGTGCGGCGGGGGAGGGCTTCGGCTCGCGGCGGGGGACGCTGAGTGGCACTGCGGACGCTGGCGGCGCGAATGGCGTGGGCGCCGGCGAGGCGGCGCGGCCGGGCACGCCTGCGGCGGCGCTGGACCGGCTGGCGGCGGTGATGCGCGGCAGGGTGAGTACCGTACACTATTTGAAGGCGAAGCGAGTGGAAGCTGGGTACACCTGACTTCCGTGCTGATGCACTTTCGCGTCTATGGCCCTAACTGCTGCATACGGTAACCTGCTTGCAGTCCACCATACCCGTCAACGCACGCTCGCTCTGCTGATGTTGTTTTTCGCTTTTGCTTTGCAGTCACGGCCGAGCACGCAGGGCTCCAGCAGCAGCTTCACCGCCGGCGTCAGCAGCTCCGGCGCGGCTGCTACTGCCGGCCCAGGCTCTGCAGCCAGCGCCGCCATGGCCGTCGGCCGCAGCCGCCTGCTGGAGTCCATGCTGCTGTCCGGCAGTAGCAGCGCCCTGCGGCCCGATGCCATGTCGCCGGGCCGCTTCGGCGGCAGCAACCTCGGGCCGGGCGGCGGCGGCGGCGGCACCCTGGATGGCTACGGCCCGAGCTCCGTGGCTGGGAGGCTGACGGCTTCGGGCGTCAGCGGCGGCGTGCCCTCTCCAGCGCTGCTGCGGGCGGCCCCGGCGGACGGCAACGGCGCGCCGCTCACGCCGCGGCTCTTCGTGAGCGTCAGCACCGCCGGCGCAGCGTCGGCGCACCTGTCGCCCGGCCGGCCCGCGACTGTGCAGGGCCTGTGCGGCACGGCCGGAAGCGGCGGCTCCTTTTACGGCGGTGGCGGCGGTATGATGCCACCGTCCCTGGCGGCCATGTCCGCCCCCACCTCGGAGACCAGTACGGCAATGAACAGCGGTACCGGCATGGGCGGCGGCTGGGGCCCGGCGGACGCGGCGCTGGTGCAGGCGGTCCTGGCGGGCGAGGTGGACGGCGTGGGGCCGCGCGGCGGCAGTGGCGGCGAGCGGGCCGGCGGCATGAGCGCCAGCGGCAGCAGCCCCGCGCAGAGCTCGAGCGGCGGCATCACCGTGACGCGCGGCGGGCAGAGTGAGTTCACGCGCGCGCATGTGTATTACGGTAGTTGAGGAAAAAAACAAGGAAAAAGCATAACACTTATACATGCCCACCCAGCCTGCCTTGCCTGCCTGCTGGTAGCCATGCCTGCCTTGCTTCCGCTCCTAGCTTTGGCAACCCATAGCACCTTTCCTTGACGCCTGCGCGACTGCCGCCGCCGCCGCAGATGAGCTGCTGTCCTACATGATGGGCCAGCGCGTGCCGCTGGATGCGGCCGAGCAGGCGTACCGCCGGGTGAGGAGGCAGGGGCAGAAGCAGGTTGGGATGGAGTGGGATGGAGTGGATTGCGGTGTGTTGGAGCGAGAGCACCGTAGTGGCGCACGGCAGCCGGGGGCCACGCCAAGTCCCGAAGGACACCGGCCCTCTGCTGACGAGCCCGGTTGCAGCTGCTCTTGATTCTTGAACGCGAGCGCCAGCGCTGCTCACACTCGCGTGCCCGTGCCCGCTCTTCCTCTCTCTCGCAATGCCAGGTCAACACTGCCCCGCTGCCAACCGCCGGCAACGCCAGCGGCAGCAGCGCCACCTCTGGTCCCAGCAGCGCGCTCTGGTCGCCGCCCGGCTCCGTCGCCGACACAGGCACCGGCCTCAGCTCCAACCCCACCTCCCTCGCCCCCACGCCCTCGCCGCCGCCCTCCGCGCCGTTCTCGCTTAACGGCCCCGGGCTGCAGCCCCCCGCGGCCTCACAGCTGCCCCCCAAAGCGCCGCAGCCCTACCCCACCACCTTTACCAGCCTCAGTCAGGCAGCACCGCGCGCCGGCGGCTCTGTCACGCCAGGCGGAGGAGGCGGGGGCGCCACACCGCGTGCCGCCTCCTCTCCCTCGCCGCTTAGCCGCACCGCCTCGGGTGCAGCTGCAGCGGCAGCGACGGCGGCGGCAGCGGCTATGGCGGGCCCGTCACTGGGGGCAATCATGAGCGCCCTGGAAGCGCCCACCGTGCCCAGCCGCAGGGGCGGCCGTGTTCGGGATGCCAGGGCGCGCAGTGAAGAGGCGGCGGGCACGGGTTCGGACGCGTGGGCGGTCCCCAGTGACCAGGAAGGCGACTACTTGAGCGCCTCGCAGGTAGGGACGCGGCTTGGTGGTACCGTAACCAATGATCTCACTGCCTGATTACCTGAACCTGCCAGGGCCAAGCTGTTATGGTCGATGCTCAATGCATCTGGCCATCCATCTCTTGAACGGGTTCGTGCCGCCGTGCGTGTTCGTGTGTTCTTGCTGCCCCCACAGCTCGTGGTGCCCGGCCTGGAACAGCAGCAGCAGCAGCAGCAGCAGCCACAACAGGCTGTGCAGCTGTCCCCGCGCGCGCCGCTGTTCTCAAACTACGCCACCGCCACCGTCAACTTCGCGGCGGCGGCCGCAGCAACGGCGGCAGCGGCGCAGTCACCTCGCGGCGTGCCCGCGCTTGCACGGCCGCCGCTTGCCGCGCCGAACGCCAACCACACCAGCCACACCCTCCACCCGGCATGGGCCGGCACCACCGCTGCGAGCGCCGGTGACGGCGGCTCCGCCGGCGCGCTGCCGAAGGTCGGCAGCACCGGCGGTGCCGTCGGCACTGGCGGAGCCGGTCTGGCGCCGCAACGCAGTGCCGCTGCAGTGGACGGCGCCGGCGGCGATCTGGTGGCGCAGTCATCCGTTGCCTCGTCCGCCGCGCCGTCACACTCTGCCTCCGCGGTGGATGTGGCGCTGCCGGTCGCGGTCGCCGTCAACCCGCAAGGCACCCCTGCCAGCGCGGTGGCGGAGGACGCGCTCCAGTACGCGACCGCAGCGGCCGGCGTGTCCAGCTGGTTCCCCACGCCCCGCCGCGAGCACTCCGACGCCTACGCCTCCGGCGGCGCAGCCGCGGGCGGCGGAGCGGCGGCACTGGCCAACGTCGGCGGCGGCGGCGGCGGCGGCGGCGGCGCGCGGCAGAAGTGGACCGTGTCGCGCTACCCGCGGGCTCTGGCGGAAGGCCTGCTGGCGCTGGACGCGACGGAGGCGGATTACAACGCCGCGGTGGCGGCGGCCGGCGCTGCGGTGGCGGCGGCCACGGCCGCCTTCGCCGGCGGCCCCGACCCCACCATCACACCCGCCATCAGCGGGCCGCTGCAGGCGCAGGCGCAGCCGGCGGCGCCGCTGCCGGCGGCGCAGCCGACGCCGCCGCCGGCCCCGCTGCAGCCGGTGCGCAAGCTCTTCTCTCGCGGCCTCGACCTGCCGGTGACGCCGCCCATGTCGCCGGCGCCGCCGCCGCTGGCGGACGATGAGGACCAGTCACGTGGGCCGTCGCGTGCAGGCGGCGGCGCCGGCGCCGCCAGCCGCGGCTTGATGGTCGTCGGCAACCCGCGCCGCGGCTCGGGAGCAGACGCGGACCTGTCCGGCGGCGAGGAGGGGTCCGACGAAGAGGACGAGTGGGATGCGCCGCTGCTGGCGCTGCCGGCGGGGGGCGTGGCGGCCATGGTCAAGGTGGTGGCCGGTAGCGGCGCGTCGGCGGCGGCGGCGGCGCGCGCGGGCCACGGCGGCATCACCAGCGCCGCCAGCGCCTGCGGCTACGTCAGCGGCGACTCGGGGCCGCTGCTTGGCGCGGCGCCGCCGGTGGCGCCGCTGTCTGCGGGCGTGCCTCGCCTGGCGCTGCACCGGCTGCGGGCCAGTGATGCGGACGGCGACCCGCTTGGCAACAGCAGCGGCGGCGGCGGTGGTGGCGGTGGCGGTGGTGGCGGCAGCAGCGGCGGCGGCGGCAGTGCGCCGCTGCTCAAGCTGCAGACGTCGGGGTCGTTCACGGCGGGCGCAAGCGCTCTGCCGTACCGGTCGCCGTCGTCAAAGACGGTGGTGGGCTCGGTGAAAGCGATGATTCGGGGCTGGCAAACCGCCCGCGCCGGCGGCACCACCGCCACCACACAGGCCGGGTACAGCACCCACGACGGCGGGCCGGCGCAGTCCAGCGGCGGCTCGCTCACCGCCCGCATGCCCGCCGGCCGCACCGCAGACCCGCTCCTCCGCTCCTCCGTGTCCGCGCTCACCGCTGCTGACGCCGCCGCCGCCGCCGCGACGGTGGCGGCGGCGGCCGCCGGCGGCGCGATGTGGGGCCGTGAGACGGTGGCGGCGGCGCTGGCGGTGTCGGGTGGCGACCGCGGCCGCCTGGCGGCGGTGTACAGCACCATGCTGAAGCACGGCGAGCAGGCGGTGAAGCCCAACCTGGAGCAGCAGCTGATGATGCAGCGCGCCACAGCGAGCAGAGGCGGCGCGGGCATGGGAGCAGGCGTGGGCGGCGCCGGCGGCGCGCTGATGCCCACGCCGCCGCCGCGCGCTGCCTGGTCCTCGCCGCGGCCTGGGGGCGTGTCGGCCATCGCGGCGGCGGCGGCGGTGGCATCGGCGCCTGCGTTTGACGGCGGCGGCGGTGGGGAGCCCTCCCTGGCGTCGTCGCAGTCCCTCCTCGGCGGCGCCTCGGTGGCGATGGCGAGCCCAAGGGCAAGCGCGGGCGCAGGCGGGGGGGCGGGCGGGCTGTTTGAGCGGGCGGCGCCGCAGGCGCTGCCCCGACCCGGCGGCGTCTCCGCCGCGGTGGTCCACATGATGAGTGACCATCAGGTGGCTCTGCTGCACTCGGTGGTCAAGGAGGCGGTGGCGGCGGAGCGGGAGGGCCACGGCGCGCTGGCGGCGGGCGGCTACAGCTGGCAGCAGGGCGGCGGCGGAGGCGGAGGGGGCAGCAGGACGCCGCGGGGGCAGCGCGCCGGCGTGTCGCCGGGCCGGTTCGGAGGCAGCGGCGCGGCCCCATATGGCCCCAGCTCGGCGGCGCGGGGCCTGGGAGGTTTGAGCAGGCGCTAGCGTGATGTGTGGCGCTACGACGGCTCCGGATGCCCGGATTATCCTAAATGCGGTTGCAGTCTCGATGGAAAGAGCGGTGGTGATCCAGGCGGCGTGCGCGACACGTTTACATGCATGGTTGTTCTAGACTGGGGGGTTGATTTGCAGCTGGACAGCTGGAACGAGGAATTGATGTATGAACATTCATGAGGCATGACATGGGCTGCTGGTGGCACAAGAGCATGCGCACCGTGACCACGTGTTGCTTCGATGCATTCTTTGATTCAGACTGGTGTTTGCGCCGCGTACGCCAGTGTCGCGGCAGGACTTGAGTGAGGCGTTGGTGTGCTTTCTGATTGGAGATATGTAGGGGTGGCGAAGCACGCCTGGATCGACTGCAGTGCCCAATGTGCGGGGCTGCTTGGGGGGCTGCCTAAAATAAGGCATGTCGGGGTGGCGTCCCGTCAGTATCAATGTCATCACATAACTCGATCTGGCACCGAAGGCCAGTCAATGTGTCGAAGCCCAAAGTTGCGAATGCATGCGGAAGAGGTGTTGAGGTTGGGGACTTGGCGGGCCCTGAGAGTGAGCGGCACGGTTGGAAGAGACGCAAGAGGCGCGGCCAGGCACGGCCATGACAGGGAGGCCGAGTTGACGGATGACAGGGAGGCCGAGTTGAAGGATTGTCGACCTGCCTAAAGGGCTGGCCGCTGATGCCCAAGGTCTCGGTGGTGGTGGCAGGGTGGTGAAATGTGTGCAGGTGGGCATTGTTCGCCAACGCTGTTTACTCACGAAGCTTGCCACAGTTGCCCGCGTCGTCGACTGATACGGTACGGTAGCCTGTCACGCATACCATTGCGCTTCGTCAACGCAGGACTCCGTCCCCTCTAGACGAAGACCACGGCCCTGGCAAGACACGAGCACACACAGCAATCCGTTCTCAGCCGCATGCAGTTCCCAGCGTGGCAGCGGCTGGGCAGTAGCCTCCGTCTAACACGGTTCGGAAATGAATCCCCCTCCTTGTATTTCCCCACCAACCCACCACACACACTACATACTACGCAACCTAGGCCCGCCCACACCGCTCACCCGCCCTCACGCACTCGCCTCGGTCTCCCATTTCCGTTTTGCCGCAAACGATAGTGCAGCAAGAACCAAGCAATTTCAAGATCCCGGAGCGAAAGGGAACGTTCAGCCCATGTCACCTGCCTGACACGTCCAACTCAGCCTGGTCCGCCCCAGCAGCCCGCACCTCCGCCACGCCACCTACAGCCACGCCACCTACAGCCCCTGATCGCAGCCCCGCGCCTCCCACCGCTGCCTGTCCCGCTCGCGCGCGCACGCGCGCCGCGCCGGCAAGAGGCGGCAGCGGCGGCAGGCGCAGCGTGAACAGGTTGCGGGAGGCGTTGCTGGCCTGCGCGCTGACGCACAGCAGGTCCCCGTCCACACTCACGCTGCAGTACCTCGCGAAGGCCTTACTCATGAACATGACTAAGCTGCCGTCCGTTATGGGCGCCACCGCATCCCACGGAAACCGCAACCGCCCCGCCGCCGCCGCGAGCTCCGCCACCAGCCCGACATCCTCTTCCTCCTCAAGCTCCCCTGCATCTCCCGCACCGGACTCCTCTACAATTGCAGCCCCGACCTGCCTCGCTGGGGCAAGCTCGTCCGCGTCATCCATGTCCGGCATCACGACAGGCGACATCTCGGCGAACAGGCTGCGCGCGAAGGCGCCCCAGAAGCCCTCTTCTTGCCGCCCGCCGCCGCTACTCCCGCCACGCCCGGCATCAGCGTCATCACCACCACCCAGGAGCGCTGGATCCTGGATTGCTTCGCTGGGCCGTACCGCCCGCAGCAACTTCACGTCGTACAGCTGGAACCAGCACTCGGCGGGCGGCACGGACCCGGGCACGGGAATCTCGCAGAATATGATGTGCGGGGAGGAGGTCATGGGGCAGCAGCGCTGCAGCTGGTTGCCCACCAGGCCGTGGCTGTAGGTGGTGATGCCTGTGCGGGCAGGCGCGGGTGGCGTATTTGTATTTAAATACAAGACAGAACCTGTGTGTTCTACAGGTGAAGTTGTAGTATGAGCGAACACACGGAGAGAGCTAGCGAGGTCGCGGCTTCAAGGCTAGGCAAGGGCTTGCTGCGTGCGGGGCCGGCACGAAGCTTGGTACGTCGCAAGAACGGCCCAGCTCACTGACTGACTAAATGTGCTCCGACAACTCAACTCACCCACGACCACGCCCGCCGCCAGCGCGGAGCCCGGCGTCTGCAGCACCAGGTCAAAGTCCGGGGAGCGGTCGGGCGACGGCGGTCGGTCCGGCCCGCCGCACGCCCAGTCGTGCGGCGGCGGCAGCGACGGCAGCCGCACGCTGCATTCGCCGCCGGTCAGCTGCGAGGCCAGCTGGCTGCGTGGATACGACAGCGTCTGCAGCTGGAACTTGTAGCCGGTCCAGCCGGGCGAGTCCAGGTGGCAGGACACCACCGCGGTCATGCCCGCCACGTCTGTGGAGCGGAGTGCGCGCGAGCGCGTGCGGGCCACGGCAGCGGGGCCGTCGGTGATGCGTGCGCGGGCTCAATCAAAGGACCAGAGGCACTGGCCTAAGGATACGTTCCATGCCCGCGCAGCTTTTGGGAGACCGTGCCCCACTGCAGCACCACCGCACTACCCACATCCGCCTCGCACTGCAGTCCGTATAACCAAACGTGCCATTACTGCCCCAGTGCCACTGGCCCCCTGCCCTGCCCCCCTCCTGCCCCCGATTGGTTCACAATTAACCCCCTCCTGCCCCTGTCCCTGCCCCACCGCCGCCGCCCCTCACCCGCCAGCGTGCAGTACTTGTCGCCCTCCATGAGGTACAGCCAGTCCGCCGCCAGGTCCACCGTGGCGTTGTCCTTGAGGTCGCTCTTGAACAGCCGCCACTGCAGCGAGCCCGGCTGCGCCAGCACACACGTCACCGGCCACGGCGCCGTGTCCTGCAGCGCGGCCTGTGCTGGGCTCCCGCTGCCGGCCGCCGTGCCCGCGCCCACGCCGGCAGCTGACCCGCTGCTTGGCCGCGTCGCAGCCACGGTATGAACGCAGCCGCTGGGCGCAGACAACGAGAAGGGCTGGGGCAGGTGCAGGGCCCGGCTGAGGGTGTTGAGCGCGAGCTGCAGGGCTGGCGCCGCCCGACACCACAGCCACGCGCACCAGGCAGCTGGAATGAGCCGGGAGCAGGGGGCGGAGTCGCTGAGAGCCGCTGCGCCCCTCACCACACCCTGCTCCTCCTCCTCCTCTCCATGATCGGCCGCTGCCGGCTGTGGCTGCTGCTCGTCTTCCTGCTGCTGCAGGCTTTTGGGTGCTGGCGGCGGCACGCTGCCGCACAGCCCGGCGCTCCGAGACAGCAGCCGCAGCGGCGTCCCGCTGGTGATCACCACAGGCGCGTTGGGGTCGTGCATGGCTGCAGCGCCGATGGCGCCCATAACGCCCGGTACAGCCGCAGCGTCATCAGTAATAGCAGCGGTAGCCATGACAGTTGCGTGGTCCTCCAGGTGTGCCCTGGGGTCCGCGGTCCCGGCCAGCAGCCGCCGCACGCGCCGCGCCTCCTCGGTCGTAGAGCCACGACGCTCCCGCTCCCGCTGCCCTGCTGCTACCTTGGCCACCACCTCCAAATCGGGCTGCAAACCCGGCCGTGTCAACGAGCCCGCTTCCCCAGCCGCAGCTTCGCTAATCGCGCTGATGCCGACGCCCGCCGCGCCCCTATCCGCAGCCGAGTCGAGCGGCTGGGCAGCAGCGGGCGAGGCCGCCGCCGCCGCCGCAGCGCCAGCACCCGCCCATCCTGGCCTGCCTGGCGATGACGGCGCATCTGCCGACAGAAGAGTGAACTGACTGTCGTACACTGGGTACTTGTTGGCGCAGGAGATGGCGAAGCCGTACCCGCCCGCCGTCGTGGACAGCGGCACTAGGCCGCAGTAGCCCTTGCTGGTCTTCAGGGAGAAGTACCAGGCTGCAGAGACAAGTGCGCGGAGGCGGTTGGTTACCGGGCAGCAGCGAAACCGTTTGATCACGCGTTGGGTTTGATGCGGGGTCGCGGCCCGCCCAACTGCACGCGCCACGGCCCCACGGCCTGCAGCCGCAGCTGTCAGTCCACACACCTGATATGGGAGGCCCCAGGCCGCCATCGGCTACCTTCAACGCTTGGCTGACTTCCACAGGGCTGTTCTCCGCTGTGTGGCGGTGGTGATTGTGCGATTGAGGGGCGTGTTAATTCGTCGGGGGACGCTGCGCGGGTGCGCAGGAACCAACCGGTTGCAGGAACAAGGCCTCTCGGCGGACCGGCCCCTCGCGACAGCTACAGCTTTCAACGGCAAATCAGCGATGTGATGTGCACACACCTTTCCCCAGCAAGCCAGTGGAGGTCGCGCCAACGCACAGAGCCGCGAGCACACACGTCAGCGAAACGACACTCGCTCGCAAGCCCCGGGGCATTGTGTCGTGATTTTCTAGGGCATATTAAGAAAAAATCAGTTGTGCTGATAGAACCTCAGACTAGCCTCCGTGCAGGTTGAATTTTGTCATGCTTTGGCCCTCGCGTGTGCAAAGTTGAGCGTGAATTTACTGTATGATGCTGTCTATAGCCAGGCAAGGCGTGTTTGATACAATTGTCGCTTGAGGGGCTCGCATTATGCCACAGCCTCTCCACGGTTCGTGCCCCCGCATTGCACGTCGCAGGGGCCTCCTCTGCACTCAAGCCTTCGGCAAAAGCTGAATGAAGTGGCCGACTCGCTGCAACGGGTAAGGAGAGGCTTCGGGCGGTTCTTCGGTTTACATGTACTCACTTCCACGCGTGTCTGAGCCACGCCGCACCATCACCACGGCACCACCATCAGCGCCGCAGCGACACGGTGCCATGCCACTGCATTTTCGTTGTTCACACTTTGGCACGTTGCCTTGCACCCGAATGTCCGGGAAATAAAAGAACACGTCACATACACACAGAGACGGATGCCGTGGAGAAAATGCATACTCGCCGGGTTGCCCTCCCGCGGCTGCACGCAAGGGCGCCCGGGCTGGCCTGCGCACAGCCGCACGCACGTGCAGTGGTCTTCGTGCCGGAAACCATCCGGCCCTACCTATACGCTCAAAATCCAGCTGAATCAGAGTACACAGCAGCACGTTCCAGCCGGTTCTACAATCCGTGTACCGGTACGAACGCACGCCGCTGCTGCAACCAGTGCTGCACAGCCTGTCGCCCAACGCGAGCAACACTGCACACCTGCACAGTTGGCAGTCGCTGCCATGCGCCATGCCAGGAGGGATCGACCCAAACCATAGCGCCATCCCTGCTGTCCATCATCCGCGCATCTACTGAACCCATGCGCTCCTCCTGCGCGCTGACTACACACCTTGTCCTCATCCCTGCTGTCTTCGTTTCACTCATGGTAATAGCACAACAAAACGCACCCAACCACAGACACGTCACGTTGCAATGATGGGTCCGATGTAACTGACATGGTTGGTGGTCATGTCGGGTAACAACTGCTAACAACGCCGCCCACCGTGTGCGCAACCTGCACTGCCTCCGCGTGCCACGGCGCCGTCAAGCCACCACGCATGAGGCCAGCCGCGGATGGCGCGGCGGCCCCAAGTGCACTCAGCAACAGGCACCTAGCTCCATGCAGGCGCCGCCTCCTGCTGCCCAGGCGGCGCAGTGGTCTCGAACAGTACCCCGACGCGCCGCTGCGCACGCCACTACCGGCTGGTGCGGGTCTGCCCACCTCAGCTGCTCCCGCCACCCCGGCGGAAGCCAACAAGGGCCCGCTCAAGGGCCCCGCCGGCCTGCCACCGGCCTGCTGCCGGCCTGCCCGCACCAGTGCCCTCCACACCACGTCCGCCCAAGCTGGGCTGCCACCCCCGCTGCCCTCCAGGCCGCTCTCCGGGCTCCACGCCACGCCGTCGTCCGCAGCACCAACAGTTCCAGTCCCCCGGGACCACCGCCGTCGGAGATCCCGTCTTTAGAAGTCCGCATCGGTGGTGAACACGTACTCGTTGGGGTCGCGTGCCAAGTTGCCGTTGCCGCCGCCCATGACGCCTGCGCGCTGGTACTCGCCCACGCGCCGCTCGAAGAAGTTGGCCTTGCCCTGCACGTACGGCGGTACACACCAGGAGGGTGAGTGCCCGGGCGTGTGAGGCGCGGGCTCGAGCCGCACGTCTAGGCGAGGCGGTTGGTCTGACCCGGACGGGGTCGCCTCACAGTGGGCAGCGCATGCAACGCGCTTGTCAGGACTCCGTGCACCACCACCATCTCAGGCCCTCAGCTGCACATCGCCGCGCCCCCGCCCCCGAAAGGACTACCCCCCCCCCGCCCCCCGCCCTCCCCACCTGCAGGCTGATCATCTCCATCCAGTCGAACGGGTTGCGCGCGTTGTAGTGCTTCTCGTAGCCCAGCGACACCAGCAGGCGGTCCGCCACGAACCTGCGGGCACAGGGCGTGCGAGCGAAGTGCCACACGATGTCAAACAGGCTGCACTGCGGAGCTTCGCTGCTTTGTGGCAACCGACCCCTATTGCCCTTTCGACAGCCCCGCGCGCTAGCTAACAAGCTCGAGACTGGCTGTCCGCGCCCCGCGTGGCCACGTGGCACTTACGATACACAGCTGCTTCCAGTCAGCGGCAACCACCCAGCCCCGATCCTGTGCTCTCCCTGCCGCCCCCTGCCCCCAGCTCTCCTCCAGCCACTCCACCATCCAGTCGCGCGACCTGCACGCAGCCCCACAGCCACCCACCTGATGTACAGGCGCATGAGCTCGGCGTTCATGCCCAGCAGCTCGCACGACAGCGCCTCCGTGCAGAACTCGTCCTCCAGCTGCACCGCCTCGTCCACAATCTGGGTGCGACAAGCGACAAGCGAGGAAGCGACACGGAGGGGTAGGGTGGGTCGGGCGTGAGGAGGGTGGACGGGGACGACTGTGTGTCATATGTGCGTGCGGCACCCGTGCTGGGCGCAAAGTTCGCTCAAATCAGTGGCAGGCACATCCCCGGCCTGATGACCCGGGCCCACACACCACCACCACGGGCGCACCAGCAACGCACCTGCAGCACGCGCTCGCGGGAAAGGCGGTTCTTGAGGTGCGAGTACAGGCAGCACGCAAAGTCGCAGTGCAGGCCCTCGTCGCGGCTGATGAGCACGTTGGAGAAGGACAGCCCCGGCATGAGGCAGCGCTTCTTGAGCCAGAAGATGGCGCAGAAGGAGCCGCTGAAGTGGATGCCCTCCACGCAGGCAAAGCCCACCAGGCGCTCCGCGAACACGTTGGAGGAGCTGATCCAGCGCATGGCCCACTCCGCCTTCTTGGTCACGGTGGGGATGGTGTGGATCGCGTCGAACAACTGGTTGCGCTCCTGTGTGGCGGAGGGCGTAGGGCGGTACGTTGGGGGATAAGGGCTGTTGTTGTTGCGTGGTGCGCCCTGGGCGAGGTCCGGGGGTGGGAGCGTGGGGCCTTGCGAGGCGCCTAGCGACGAGTCTCGTGGCATGCCAGCCCGTCTTACACGGCGCCGCCCGCCCCCTTCCTGCCGCTCACCTCGGGCTCGCGCACGTAGTGGTCCAGCAGCACCGAATACATCTCGCTGTGCACGTTCTCCATGGCGATCTGGAAGCCGTAGAAGGCGCGCGCCTCGGGCACCTGGATGTCGTTCATGAAGCGCGCCGCCAGGTTCTCCATCACGATGCCGTCGCTGGCGGCGAAGAAGGCCAGCACGTACTTGATGAAGCGCTGCTCCTCGGCTGCGGTGTGTGAGCGCGTGTGTGGGAGGGGGGCGGAGTGAGAGCGAGGTCATGGACGGTGCAGCGTGCATGGCCTAGACCGACGGGTGTTGCGGGCAGTCAAAACACACGGGGCCCTCGGCCCCGCCTGTTGTAACAACCGCGCGCTGCCAGTGGCACTCACGCTTCAGGCGGTTCCAGTCGATGAGGTCGCCGGTGAAGTCCACCTCCTCCACAGTCCAGAACGACGCCACGCCCTGCTTGTAGTACTCCCACAAGTCCGGGTACCTGCCGTGCCATGCCACGTGAGCAGAACAGAGCCGCAGGTGAGCAGAGCGTGGTGGGAGGCCAAGCGGGTATGCGGTGCGTCGCCGGCACACGAAGAGGCGCGTGCCGAAAGCCCGGCTTTCGCAGGCATGACTAGTATGCGCCGTCGGCGTAGCCAAGGCGGCCCGATTAGTTAGGAAGGCTTGCCGCGCGGCCCAGGACGCCTCGATGGCGGGAAGCGCCTGCTCGCATTCCCGTGAGGACTCTCCACCGACACTTGCCCAGTCGTGCTCACTTGATGGGGAACAGGGTGAACCTGTTAGGGTTCTCTCGTAGCAAGTCCTCGTCCAGCAGCTTGCTCCTGGAGACCACCTCCGCTGCGACTTCCGCGGGCCCCGCCTCGCAGGCCGACGTCCGGCAGCACGTCCCATCAGGCATGCATGCCTCCTCGACCAGACCCGCTGACCCGCTTGTGGTCGCCAGCGGCTGCTCGCGCTCCTGGCCCGCCTTTTGCCCACGCTGCACCGCGCCAAGCGTCAGCGAGCCCAGCGCCGCGGTTGCCACTGCATGTGGCTCTTCTAGTGAGTCACTACTCAATGCCCGCTGGCAGCCGGCGTTTAGCGAGAGGCCGTTTGTCGCTGCAAGGTTTGGTGTCGAGGCCTGCTCCGCGCCAGCCGACGCCAATTCGCCACCACAAGGCACTCTACCGAAGGGTTCCTCCATTTTCTCTGGTGTCTGTGGTGCGTGCCGGCTCGGCGGCGAAGCCGGTGGCGAGGAATGGGCGCCGTCGCTGTCAGAACTGGTCGAGGCAGTCTCAGAAGCGCAATGAGACACTGTTTCGAGGTAATTGGCCTGTAACAGGTCGGTAGGAGCTACCGGGCCGTCCACCGTCATATTGGTTGCGTGTGTTGCGTGTGCTGTGGTCTGTGGAAGAATTGCGCGGTTCTAATGGCAACAGCACTTGTGATTGTGGGAAGACGTAGGAGAAGGCGGGGCAATTCGACATTACTAGTCACCAGGCGGCTGCGACCGCCCTAATCGCCCCAATCGCCCCAACCGCCCCTGTTCTTGTACAACTTGAAACTGAAACTTTAACAACATTCCCAACGCAAGCTTCACGCACACTCACGCCGCTCACAACGCACGCTCACGCCGCAACATGAGCTCAGCTCAGCGAATGGCCCGCCCCCGCCTGGGGCACCCCAGCAAGGCCAGACTGCCTGAGGCTGCCTGCGGGACTTAGGTGAGGCAACATCGAGTGGGTGCGGGGTGCGGGGTGCGGGGTGCGAAGCCGCGGCGGCGCGGGCGGCGGCGCGGGCGGCGGCGCGGGTGGCACGGGAGGAGGCGGCGGCAGCTTCCATCCGGCAGGAGGCCATGCGGCAGGAGGCCAAGAGGCGGGCGGCGCAGGTCATGGGTGAGACGGAGTTGGGGGCCCTGCTGAAGCTCATCGTCGATGATCAGAAGCAAAAGCACCACTCACTCAAATGGTATTACATTGGGAGGACCGGCCAGATGGACCCGGACGGGCGGAAGAACGAAAAGTTCAGGTCAATTCTATACAAGAGCAAGAGCAAGCGTGGAGGTGGCTGTGTGGAGGTGGCTGAGGTGCTCCCGCGGGTGCAGTTCAGCAACGTGGGGGAGGACGCGCGCTACCTGCGGAAGCGCGCTGAGGCGAAGCGGGTGGGGTGGAAGGCGGAGGAGGTGGCGTCTGGCCTCTCGGCTGAGCAGGCCGCGTGGCTGGAGGAGGAGCTGCAGAAGGCCTTCAAGCCGCAGTGGGGTGCGAAGGGGCCGTGCCTCAACAAGAAGTTGGGAAGTGGCGGCACAGCCCGGAACAGCACGAACCACTGTGTGTTCGTGCTGTTTGCCGCTACCGAGTCCAGCGCCGCCATGACCATGGAGGTCTGGAAGTAGACTGAGTGTGCGAAGAGTGCGTCTTGCGGTCAGGTGACAGGCGGTGTAACGCTCAATGAGAAAGAGAAGAAAGAGAATATTGTGCCTTGTGCCTTTCATGGCGCTTTGCATGGGGCCGCATGGAGGTTCCTGGGCTTCCATTTCCTGCTTGCTTTCCTTGGCAGCAAAGACGTCATTAACACGATAGCGGTAACCGTAATCGATTCGTAATTCAATCGGCGGGAATAGCTGAAGCAACTTAGTGACGCGGCCTTAGAGAATAGCGCCCTTCACCAGTCTGCTTAGCCAAGCAAATATTATTTCGGCTCTGTGTGGCCCCGTTGTCCTGCCCTGAGGGGGCTGGGGGCCTCTGAATTTTCTAGGATGTCAGCCACCGACGACGCTGTTGCCGCGATGGCGCGGAGCATTTTAGCGGAGAAGCGTGCTCGTAAAGCAGCGGAGGATGATGCCCTGCGCCTGTACAACCGCGTCAGGCAGCTGCAGAAGGAGGAGGACCGCGCCCAGAAGCGGATTGTAGAGACAAAGAAGAAGGCGAAGGAGATTATCAAGCTTCGAGAGCGCAATGAGCAAAAGCTGATCGAGAAGGAGCAGCGGATGCGCGAGGAGGCCGAGAAGGTCGAGGAGCAGAAGCTCGAGAACCTTAAGCAAAAGGAGGAGGCGCTGCGGCACCGGATCGACCAGGAAAACAAAGTGTACCAGGACAAGCTTGAGGTGGTGCAGAAGACCAAGGAGGAGCGGGCAGAAATCGAGCGCCTGCTCGCGGAGTCCCGCCTGCTTGCGCGCAAGGAGGCGCTGGAGCAAAAGGACACCATCCGCAAGCAGCAGGAGGATGCCCGGCGGAAGATTGAGACGCTCAAGCTGCAGAAGCTTACGTCGGTGGGTAGTGTTTGGGGCAGGGGAAAGACATGCGTGGGCATGTGTGTATGGCACGATGTGTCGTCGACGTGGGCCTTCGCGACTGACACGCTCATTTGCCGCCACCCTGCTAACACACGTCCGCAGGCCCAGGAAGAGTACGAGCGGCGGCTGCGCGAGGAGATCGAGGCCAAGATGGCGAAGGAGCAAGAGATCGAGCGGCTGGTGAGTTGCGGTTGCGCTGGAATCGAGCGGAGGGGCCTGCAAGCATACTGTTTCCTCGGCATGTGCTGTCCTGCTGCCATCCCGGGCGCCCGCAACCCATCCGTGCTTGCCCTCAACCTCACAGGCCCAAATGGAGCTGGAGTTGATCGAGCGGCTCAAAAACAAGCAAGCGGAGCAGCGCAAGGCGTATCAGCAGCTGGAGGCAGTGCTGTCGCTGGGGAGCGTCAGGTGCGTGGGTACGGCGGCTGCCACAATATGGCGGCGGGCATATGGTGCGGGCAGGTAGCTTAAGGGCGCAGGCTGTGCGAAAGGGACACATTCTGCTTTCTAGCAAGCGCGCGTAAGGGTACGCATGGTTGTGCAGGGGCGAACACAACCAAGTGCGGGCTTCGCCTTGGTCGAGGGTTTAACTCTGCCTATGCCTGATCTGCACTGCAGCACAACCAAGGGGCTGCAGCAGGGCTCCAGAGCCAACAGCCCCAAGGTCACGGCGGCGCAGCCCTCGCCGGAGCGGCAGCCCTCCAACCTGTCGCAACAGCAGCAGCCCCACGGTGGAGGTGGCACGCCGCAGTCGCAGACCTATGCGCCGCCGCCGGCCACGCCGCCGCAGGAGGCAGCGGACGAGGTGGAGGAGGGCGAGCCGACGGAGGAGGACGTGGCGCGCGCGTTCGCTATGTACGATACGGACGGTGTGGGCGAAATCTCGGCGCTTCAACTAGACGGTGGGTGCAGGGCGGGCGGCTCGGTGGGGCAGGGGCTGACGTTGTGGGCGCACGCAGGTATGGGGCGTATACTCGTGGCACTCTTGGGGAGCGGGCAGCAGCATGTGGTGTTGGCGGGGTGCGCTGGCGGCAAGGCGGTGTTGGGCTGTTGGTTTTGTCAGGAAGACGCGCACTTCAAAACATGGCCGCCACCCTGGCTCTGCAGCTCTCCATTGCTAAACGCCTCACCGTGCTACTCATGCTGCTGGTGCATGTCGCCCTGAACATGACCGTGCCACTGCTTCTACTGCTGCAACTGCAGGCTTGTTGCGGGACCTGGGCGTGCCGCTGAACCCCAGCCAGCTATCTCAGGCGATAGCACAGCTGGACACGAGCCAGTCGGGGAAAATCACCTTCGGCGAGTTCTTGCTGTGGTGGAAGGGGTGAGCAGCGTGCGCACCAGCTGGCGGTCGGCTGTATACACTGGCGCTGGGCGGCCAGGCCCTCGCGTTGTCGGCTTGTGGCTGCGCGTTTGCACGCCAATGATGTGGGCCATGACTGCGACAGTAGTGGCGACAGAAGGCTGGCAGAAGCGGTGATGACGTGCGTCACCACCGAGCTAAGTGGTTGGATGTACGGCGTGTACGGTGCGCGTGTGTGCGAGCGAAGGGTATTGTGGTCTCTGCGCCATTGCAGGAGGTAGTAGTGGGGTTGTGGACAAACGGCTGCGGCTTTGCAGGACGCCTAGGTGGTCGGTCCGCGGTAGGCCGCCACAATGCCATACGGTGTCGGACTCAGCATCGCGTGTCACGTATCGCGCTGCCTTTGTGTGTGCAAGTGTGGCGAGCGCGGCGTGCATGCACGTGCGCGATATGGTGGCAGTGAAGTGGCTCGGCCTGAGACGGCAGTCTTGCCAGGACAGCGCGCTGAGTGTGAGCTGATGTTAAGAGACTGAGCAACTTCTTGCTGGCGTTGGCGCTCCATACGGTACAGTTTGTTTCGTTGCTTCTTTCTGCGCCGCCTATCGGCAAACAGTTGTCTAACAGCCACGCGCAGCATCTGTCCGCAGTACGGTATCACCGAAGCAGGGTTCGTATCTTATTTTGGGGGGAAACTCCAGGCCAGAGTTTTCCCGTCCCCAAAGCCCGGATTTAACTCAAGAGGGCAGAGTTTTCCCGTCCCCAGGGCTCGGATTTAACTCCAGAGTTTTCCAGTTCCCAGAGCTCGGATTTAACTCAAGGGCGTCGCGCTTCTTCGCGTTCACGTTTCGCAAGCACATCGCTAACAAGGGGCAGAGTTTTCCCGTCCCCAGGGCTCGGATTTAACTCCAGAGTTTTCCAGTTCCCAGAGCTCGGATTTAACTCAAGGGGCACTTTAAGTACCGCATAACACGGGCTTTGTGCTTAGCTTCGACGCGCCTACGCAGCTGTGAGTGGGGTCGGCAGCCAAGCACCGTGGCGTTGGCGGAGCGGTGGTTCCCCTGTGCCGTGACGGTGTTTAACCCCTTCTTGTAACCAGCAATCTCGCAACCCGCAATCATAACATGATAACACGCAACACACATGCCAACGTGTACACTAGAACATCTCGATTGGAATTGTGTGAAGGCCAAAACGGCAAAACGGAATTGAACCCACAACTTGCCACGAATGTTCAAGATGGCTCCAAAGTCCTCAAAAAGTCCTAAGTGGCGTGGACTTTTTCACACATCTACTGAGCTATATAACGCAAGGGGGTAGAGTTAGCGCACACTCACACACAGTCCCGTTTCTCTAGCGGCGCGGCTGGACCCCCAATTGGAAACTCTGGAAAACAGCCAAAATGGCCCATTTATATCCATAGATATTAAGATACGAACCCTGCACCGAAGATGCCCGATGCGTTGCCACTCTGCCAGTCAGCACTGCTGACCGTACCTCCATCTCCCAGCCTGTTTGCTGCATGCACACAAGTGTCCAGACTGGCCATCCCGCCTCCACCCCGTGCCTCCACCCCTACTACCAGCACAACAGTACTTCTTGCCCCCTTCCGCCCATGACAAATTACAGCGATGCCCAGACACACAACTACGAGTCGAACTGCTGCCGGAGCACCATCTCCGCCTCGCTCTTCCAGTGGCTGTGTGTGGACTGGCCTCGCGCGCGCTTGTCCTTCTCCTTGTCCTTGCGGTCCGCGTTCTTGCGCGGCAGCTGCACCGCGCCCACGCCCTTGTTCAGGAATTCCGACACCTGCGAAGCGAGGATACGGCATCCCCACACACACGTGCATTCAGGATGGAGTACCATTTCGAGGCCGGCGAGACGGGATGCCGCGGTGGTAGCGGCAGGCGCGGTATGAGCGGTCGTTGGCGAGGCGAGCACGGCGCAACCGAGCAATTACAGGACAACGCGTTGGTGGCAATCGGCAATCGCGTGCGCATTGGCGGTGCAGTGCGCACGTAACACTGCTCCCACGCCTGCATATGTGATATGTACTGGATTGCTGTGCGGTGATAGCAGTACCCCACCTCCAATCCCAGCACCCACCTCCATGGGCTGAGTGGGCTGAGTGGGCGCCTTGCGCTCCGCCACGTTGCCACCCAACATGGCGATCTGCAGGTGGGGCACGAGCACGTTACGGCGAGGAGATAGATCGCGGCCACAAACCACAGTACACCTCAGGTTCAGGCAAGCAGGCTCATGAAAATGGGCGGTAAGCAGCGTCCAAATAAAACCCCTTCAATGCTCACCGTCCCTCTACCTAGGTGTGCAGGACCCCACACGCAACCTGAAACCACCACAGTACATGTGTTCACCTGTAATGCGGTGTACGATTGCGTTGCCTCCGGCCCATCCTCCTGCTTGTACCGCTTTGCCCGCCCCTCGATCAACGCTCCTGCAGGTATTTCGCGCTTGTCCGCGCTTTGCCTGCAGCAAGCAACCAGGCTCGCAACTTCAGTTGGACACCACAATCCCTGGCACGGCCTCGCTTCACGCCGGAGCCTCAGACCCGAGCCCTTTGCATTACTAGATCCACTTGTTGAACCGCATTGGAATCACTGCCCGCCTTCCCGCGCCCTCTCACTTGGCCTGTCCCTTCATGGGCGGCGCCAGCTTGCTGATGTCGAAGTCTTTCCCCGGTGCCTGCCACTCCTTCCCGGCTGCCACAGGCGCCGCAGGCCCCGCGTCCGCCCCGAGGCCGTGTGCTGCGGAAGCAGCCAGCGGCCGGATGGCCTCTGGATCTAGAAAAGTGGGTGGCCCCTCCACCGCGTCTAGCACGTCCAGCGCGCTGGGCAGTAGCGACCGCTTATTGGCAGCGGCACTGGTCCGGCCTGACGTGGCAGTGGCCCCGCCCTCCCCGTAGTCTCGTAGCCTAGCCGCGGCCTCCGCGGCGCGTAGGGCGGCACTGTCCACACTGTTTTGCGCGAAAGACAGCGCGCCCAGAAGCGGGCTGAAGCTGAGCGTGTGCACAGGACAGCGTTGGGGCCTGGCTGTGCCGAGGGGACACTACACCTAGGCCTTCCCCCAGGAAGCGCACGCAGCCCTATCGCTCAGGCCCGACAGAAGCACACACGCTTCAAGTTGCCCCTCGGCAGTGCATTCCCACCTCTCATCGCTGCTTTCCGTGTCCGAGTCGGAGGCTGCCGCGTGCCGTGCGGGGGCTCCGCCTCGCCGCGAACCGCCAGCGGGCGCCTGCTCCTGCGCCTGCTCGTCGTCACTGCTAGAATACTCTGCCGCTAGTATGTCCATGGGCCTAAGGCCAGCTCCGGCAGCACACCGCGTGCACGCAAAGGTTTTGCCTCAAGCACTTCGCAGGTTGTATTCAGGAGTGCTAAGCCAATTGTGAGTTGGCCAGGTGTATGCTCCGCGTCAATGAAACTATCAACGCGACTAAGCATTTCTACTTCATGGGAGAACGGTGCATTCGTTCCAAAACTTCTGCTTCACTTGCTGTGCTGACGCCTCTGCTGTGTATATATGTATTGATGCATACGCTGCATACCAGGGTCAACGCTACTGCGTTCGGCAGTTACCAAGAATCAATTCTGCTCCGTCTTCAAGGCAGTCAGCTCTGAAGCACTGCATGCATGTGACGTAGTCGTTTTCATTGAATTGCGTGTACAGACAGCACGTTTTATATAGCCGAGGACCAGGCTGACAATCAGCACTGACCCCGTCGCTTCGCGTCAAGCCCCGGCTGCGACCCGATTTCTTCCTCGTAGTCTTTTCATAGCTGTGATATCGCGTGTCTGGTCTGCTCTTCCACGGTCGTCGGTCAGCGACACATGCGGGCTTTTGGCTCGCCGCTTCCGTCGCGGCTCCAAGCCAGCGGCTCTGCCGTTGGCGCCTGCCAGCCACGCCATGAGCTCTGTGTGAGCGCCATGCGTGCGGCGGCGCCGGTACCTGCGCGAGCGGCGCCGCTCCCCAGCCGGCAGCCTGGCGGGCGCAGCGCAGGCAGCAACCTGACTGCTGCGCGCGCGGCGGCCAAGGCCGACCCGACGCCCGCGATCGTCAACTACACGGTCCAGAGGGGCGAGACAATATGGGATGTAGCTGTGCAGCACGGTGTGTCCATGCGCACCATCAAGGAGCTCAACAAGCTCAGCGGCAAGGAGCCGGTGCTGACGGAGGGACAGCAGCTGCTGGTACCGGCGTCAGGGATATCGCAGCTGGCGGCAACGGAAGCGCCGTCCACGACAAGCAACGTGATGGGTTCCGTGCCCGCGCGCGGCATGTGGGGTGAGTCTTGCGGTACCGCTATGCCGGGGCGGCTAGGGGGCCATGCCAGCCGATGCAAACTCACGTCATTTGCCGGCAGCAGGATTTCCACCGCCGCTCACGTCTCAACCTGTACCTCCCACATGGGTCACGCGCTTTCGCCCTCTCAACATCCACTGCCCCCCGCCCGACCCCGCAGTGGGCTCGGAGTACGTGCGGCTGGCCACTATTGCCGATGCGCGGCAGCTGTACCTGTCGCAGTGCGACCGCGCCAACAGCCAGAACACGCTGCTGGTGCTGTACGCGCCCTGGTGCCCGCACTGCAGGGAGATGGAGGACGAGGTGGGGCGAGGGAAAGGGCGCATAAAGGGGGCGGGCAGGCGCGTGGGTGGACGGGCATAGTGCTGTGGAGGGTCGCGGGGGAATGCGCCGGGCCGGCGTTGGGGCGGGGCGGGGCGAGGCGAGCCGAGCCTCGGTCCGGGCGTGCTCAGGTCTAAGTCTTTTCTTGCGGGCTTTCATCACGGACTGCAGCTGGAGCGGCTGGCGGAGGGGCTGTCGCACGAGCAGAACGTGCGTGTGGTGGCGGTGAACGGCGACTCGCCGGAGGGCCGCATCTTCTCACGCGAGGTGAGCAGGGGGGCCCGTGCGAGCCTGCAGCAGCTAATGGGTGGCGGGGTCTGGCAGGGATTTGCGTCGCTGGACATGTGTGCAGCGGCCTTTGTATCCGGCGCCCAGCACAACCTGCCAACGTACCGGTCGCACCCCACTCACACCCGCACACGCAACGCGCCCAGGTGCTGGGCGTTGCCTATTACCCCTCCATCATCTCCTTCCCGGAGCACTCGCGCACCTTCTACAAGTACAAGGGCCGCCAGCGCGATGCGGAGTCGCTCCTGCGCTTCCTGAACATGACCTGCTGCAGCCGGGCGCGGGAGGACCAGATGTGGACGCTGCGGCCGGCGGGCACGCGCGCGGCGGTGGCGGCAGTGCCGGGCGCAAGCAAGGTGCGGCTGCAGGTTCGGGGGAGCAGAAGGGAGAGAGAGCGGCGCAGGGTGATGGCGTTGCCACGCGTGATGCACACTTGGTTGACTGGATCTTGACCTTCTTAAATTCCTGCTTGTGTGCAGCTCCTGCCGATCGGCATGTCGCCCAGCGCCCTGGCGACCGGAGTGGGCGTCGCGGCGCTGGCGCTTGTGGGCGTCGCCGCCTTCCTGCGCACGCGGACGCCTATGCAGTCCGAAGTGGTGGCTGAGCTGGACAGCAGCGTGGGCCGCATGATGGGGCTGCTGCTGCGCGCGCTGGGCACCCGCGTGGCGCTGCTACTAGGTCTGGCGCGCAACGAGGAGGCGCAGGCCGCATTAGCCGCAGCTGCAGACGCTGCCGCCGCTCCGGTGCCGGTGGCATCTGCAGAACCCGCCGCTGAACCGGCGCCGGTGGCTGCTGCAGAGGCGGTGCCGGATGCACCCGTGCCCGCAGCGCCGGCGGCCGCGGCAGCTGTTCCGGCACCGATACCGGTGGTGGTCGCAGAGGTGCTCGCGCCTGCGGCACCCGCGCCGGCGCCCCCGCCCGCCTCCACTGCCTCTGCCTCAACAGCGAATGGCAACGGCGTGGACACTCCAGCAGCGCCCGCGCCTGCGGCGGCGGCGGCAGCTGCTGCGGCGGTGGCAGCGGCCACGGCGGTTGCGCGCGAGCTGACCGCTGAGGAGCGCATGCGGCTGACCCGGTTGACGGATGACGAGCTGATTGCGCTGGTGAACAGCGATCCAGACCTGGACAAGGTGCTATCACGGCTGCTAGGAGACAAGTAAAAGAGCTGGCGAGCATTATTGGAGGGAAAGGCTGGGTAACACGCGGTCGTGAGGATGGCGGGAGGGCGCTGGGCGGCACGTAACGCAGGATGGGAGTGTACCGCACAAGTGACGTTGACTTGATGAGTCTGCGCGTTCGAGGGAATTGCTGTGGCTGACATGCTTAAACTTGGTACGTGGACATTGCTCAGGGTAGGATAAGGGAGGGAATGAATGGTCATCGTCGTGGCAGGCACCGCCCTGGAGGGTTTGCGGCCATGCAGCAGCGTGATTGCGGTCGGAGCTTCGACTGATGTTCGCACCGGTGTAAAAGCATTCTGCGTACATACTAATACAGCGCTGATGACACATGGCAATTAACGCGCAGAGGACGACTTAACAAAGCAGTTTACGTGAAACGTTCAGAGCGAAATGTCACTCTCACGCGCCGCGCTCACGCTCTTAGCTCTATTGGCTTTGCCTGCCGCCTTAGCAGGCACCTGTAGAGACCTGCTCAATTCCACTGTGCCCGGGAATAATAGCTTATGGGTCGATGCGGACTCGACCGACTGCACGCGCCCGATGTGTAGGTTGCCCTACATCAATTGCTTGGGCTCGAAGGGGTTCCCTCCTCCATATGGCGTCCAGGCGACGCTGCCAAAAGTAGACGAGATGGTGAGCGCATGCGGGCCCGTGTCAACAAGCAGCGAGGGTCCGTGCACATCAACCGGCTACATTAGCTGGATATGTGGCATCAGTGGTGGGGGGAAGCGGCGCCGGGCGAGCAACGGACGTGTACGCCCGCCGTGGCGGGGCAGTGAACAGACCTGGCTGCCCAGACCTAGTGCCGCCTCGTAGACGCGCATGTAGGGAGGGGCAGTTGTGTGGCACGACCTGAACGGCGCTAATAGTGTACCCAGTCCGCGCTGGTTGTACAATGCCCCGCTCCTCCCTGCCTGCGCTCCGGTGACGCCAGCACGCAGCGTGCCTCCGACTCGGGCTAACCTTCACACCTGCGGCCTGTGTGACCTGCCCTCGCAGATTCTTGTGTTCTCAGACGAGTTCAACAGCAAGTGGCGCGACTTCGGACCGGGGAAGGACGCGAAGTGGCAGGCACTAGGTGCGCAGGGGGCGGCTGGAGAAGCACTAGTCGTACCTTTGGCGCCGCTAGCCACTGGAGAGCACGCGCACGCCGGGGGGGTGCAAGGATGTTTGGAAAAGCGGGGGGGGGGAGGGCCGGCCGCGGCCCGCGGGCGTATCCGCACGGCTGCTACGTGTCGGTGCGCGTAATTGGTATCATTACACACCTTGCCGCGGCCTGCAGATTTGATGTACGTGAACGACGACAAAGCTATGTTCCGGAAGGAGGCGGTCACCATCAAGAACGGGAAGGCGGTGTTGACCGCGTCCCGCACCACCAGCAAGGGCCCCTACTCGGCGCCCTGGGGCGACCAGGAGGCGGAAGCGGAGTACACCAGCGGCATGCTGCAGGGCTGGAACAAGTTCTGCTTCACTGGTGAGGCCTGGCTTGGTCGGGTGCTGATGGCTGGTGGATGGGGCTCGGGTGGCCGTGGGTGGTGGATACCACGGGTGGGGGATATGTCGTACCGTATCCTGTCAGTGGACGCACTGATATGGCTCGCAAAAAGGAGGGAGTCGGTGCAGTGAGCTTTTTACATGCGTGTGTAAAAAACAGGCGGCTACATGGAGGCCCGGCTCAAGCTGCCGGGTGATGACGTGCACGGCGGCTTCTGGCCCGCAAGTAGGTTGGCAGCTGGCACCGGGCAGCAACCCTGAGCGGGCACAAGGGGTTTGGCTGGGCAGAGGGAGCTGTTGTGCGGCCGGAAGCCAGCAGCTCCATCTTTTGCCAACGGTCAGCAGTAGCACATACCGGTAGCGTCGTTGCGGCATTTGGGGGACCTCATGAACTGTACCGTTGACTGCGGAATGCTAACCAGGGCTTGGCTTCCTGCGTTCGACCTTCACTTGCAGTTTTCACCCTGGGCAACTTGGGCCGCGCCGGCTACCTACGCAGCACAGATGGTGAGCCGGGGCAATACCGGACATGTGGCGGGTGTAAACGGTGGCAGGATGCGGCGATTTTGCGGCGGCAGCTTTGGTTTGAACGCGTTGCGGTGCACGCGTGCCTGCAGGAATGTGGCCCTTCAGCTACGACTCGTGCGACCGCAACGCGGTGGCACAGCAGCCCTGGTCGGACCACGTGGGCCAGCGCATCAACGCCTGCAACAGCACCAAGGGTGAGTGCTGCGCAGCGGCATGTCACAGCAAACACGGACCGGGTTCTTGCCACGGGCGACACAGCCGAAGCGGGGGTTCACTTGACCCACCAGCAAACCTTGCCCGCTCACTCCCTACGGTATGGCCCTCGACACTTTCTATGTCCATTTGTGCCTGCTGCAAAGCTTTGGTCCTGCGGCACTCAACCCGGGTTCACTCAAAAATTTGGGCCACCGTCCAAAATCGGCGCAACCTTTGGACCCCAGTATCTGATTGGGGGACCTGTTACACTGCGGATCCAACCTTGCCTAACCCCCCCCAGTGGGGGACCTGTCAGATTCACAGTATGACAGTCCCCCACTGCCGTACGGCCCTTCCCGTGCGGGGGGTCTTGGGGGCAGATAGGGGGGGTCCCCGACGCTGACCTCGTCTCCCCCGACTCCCCGCACTCTCAGTCCCTCCGTATATGTAGTATTGACTTGCTGGTCCAGTGGCAGGGCAGTCCGCGCTCGCCTGGGGTCGAAATGGGCGGGTTTTGGCCACCATCCAGTGAGTGCGGGCCAAGTCTGCTGGAGCGAGCAGTGACTCTCTCAATATGCTATTTAGATACATTTTATTGCATCGGAATGTATCCCGGGGCAAAATGCGAGGCTCTGCCGACCGGCAATTTCGCGACCGAAGTCCCTCGAGGAGCCATTTTCTCAAAATCGAATTGATGTCGTGTCTATTTTCAGTATATGAAGTGGATTTCACATGCTTTACGAGGGCTAAAAGCAGCTCTTTGTGCACCTTGTCGGGGCACGTCGCTGCATTTCGCGAGCTCAGCGAGCGAACAGGCCCCGCCAGGGCCTAAAATAGCAAATCATAACATACATATGTCATGTATAAGCATTTTACAAGGTTTGGTCTTTGGACCGTGCGGCGTGTATGAACACGCCTCCGAGTGTACCCGGGTTGGCGACGCTGCCGCAGCGAGCCTCATGCCCCACGCTTTGCAGTCAACGCGCCATGCCGACGAGCCTTTGCCCCGATCCCCTTAACCCGCTTTCCCAACCCCCAGGCCGCGGCGCCGTCGAGATCGACCTGCTGGAGGTGGGCGTGTGGCAGTCCAACAACCCACAGCTGTCCACCAGTCTGGCCATTGCGCCGGTGCTGCCGGTGGGGCTGCACTGGCTGGACGTGGAGGGCGGAGTGTACTTCCCGACCTACTCGGACCCCACTCTGTACAGGTGCGGTACGGCTGCTGAAATTTATGTGCTGTGTGCCAAGTCTCCTCCGGTGCCTTAGTGTTTGCGTGCTGTTGATGCGTTCTGTGCTATACTGGTGCAAAAGGAATGACCATGGCCTACCGCCCGCCACACGTTGCGCGTGTTCATTCGCAGCTCCCCCAACGGCTGGGTGGGTGTCAACAGCTACATGACTAACAAGACTCTGGCCAACGGCACCACCGTGGAGGTGTTCATGCCGCGCCCCGGCACGCGCGTGGCCGATTCCATGTCCGCCACACACGCCCTCAACGCCTCCCACTTCACCGACTTCTGTAAGCAGAAGAGCAATGGCTTTCCTGCTGCGAACATGCGGTTGGATGCTGACATGCTTCCAATT
This sequence comes from Chlamydomonas incerta, assembly GCA_016834605.1. Lineage (NCBI taxonomy): Eukaryota > Viridiplantae > Chlorophyta > Chlorophyceae > Chlamydomonadales > Chlamydomonadaceae > Chlamydomonas > Chlamydomonas incerta. The sequence goes on along the minus strand of JAEHOC010000001.1, from coordinate 3,363,452 downwards.
TAGATCTGCGGCATATGGTGTGCCTTCTTGGCATCGCACAATGCGCACCTCCTGAGATGTGGCGCCCACCCCTTCCGCCATCGCTACAGACGTGTACGGGTTCGACTGGAAGCCCAAGGAGTACATCCGCTGGTACATCAATGGCAAGCTGATCTACGAGATCAACCAGAAGGCGCTGCGGGCGGCCTCCAACCTGGCCAACCAGTCTGTGGGCGAGCGCCTCATCCCCGTGGACCCGCAGTACATCAAGTGCGTGTGGGGACCGCGGGGCGGCATGCGCGGGGCGGCATGCGCAGGCCCTGGCTGGGCCTGCGTTCGTGGCGTGGACCGGAGCTGGGCATGCCATGGCTTCGAGGGGTAGCGATGTCGGCGCCCCAGGGGGGTGGGCCATCGAGTACCTACCGTATGACGGCGGTTTCCTAACAACACGCTATGTCGCCCTGTCATGCGCAACCGCAGCATCAACCTGGCGATGTCAAACAGTTTCGCTGCCATCAGCCCCAACCTGCCGCTGCCCTCGTCCATGGAGGTGAGGACTGGGGCGCCGGAAGGACTGGGGGCAGGACGCGGGGGTGCAATGCGGCTCCGGGCATGGATGCCAGGGGCGGTGCTGTTGGCACGAAGAGGCCTTGCAGCTGCTCACGCACGCGTACGCGCCAACACTGGGCCAACATCCGCGCCGATTTCGGGCCACGCCGCCTGCAGATCGACTACATCCGCGTGTACCAGTCGCGTGACTCAATCAACGTCGGGTGTGACAAGCCAGACTTTCCCTCCCAGGTGGGCTGAACAAAGGCCAAGCTTTGTCTTCGCGTGCATGCACTGTCGCACTGCCGCCTTGCCACGTGCCGGAGGGTACCTTCGCACGCTCGCCAACTTGCCTTGCCGATTCCTGGCCTGCCTGGTACCGTGTTGCAGGACTACATCAATAACAATGTCGCCCGGTACAAGATCAATCTGGCCGGCTATGAGGACTTCGTGGGCGACTCTCGAGTCATGGGCCCCACCATGGAGCCACAGGAGGTGAGCACGCACGCCACGGTGTGGGGAGGAGAGACAGCTGGACGCCCATGTGCCGCTCTGTGCACGGGCCTCAAGGCTGTGGGCTAACCTTACCTTGCCCCTGCACCTGCAGGAGCCTACGGACTACACGCCGGTGATCGTGGGCCTGGTCGTATCCTTCACCTGCGCCTTCCTCATAGCTGGCGGCGTGGGCTACTGGCTGTGGCGGCGGAAGAAGCAGCGCGAGGCGGCGGCGGCCGCGGAGGCGGAAGCGGCAAAAAGCGGCTTCAAGCCAGAGCCTGCGCCAACGCTGCCCGAGCAGCCACAGCAGAAACACTGGCTCATCCGGTTCACGACCGGGTTATGGGTTGGTGCGGGCGCTAACACGCGCGCCAAAGTGACGCAGCCCCGAGTGGCGCGCCTGAGCGGCGCCGGCGATCAGCAGTTGCAGGTCCAAGTGCATCCGCAGCCACCGCGCGGGCCGGCCAAGGTCGTGCCGATGCTAGTGTAGGGCAAACAGACTAGCAGCCACCGCTGCTAGGAGTTCTGGAGAAATAATCGGCGTCAGTAGATTGGGGGGGAGGTGAGGGCGGGTGAGCCGGTCTGGTTGGTGCACGGCTGCTGCAAGGTGTTTGGCTGTGGCGGTAGGACGCCCTGTTCGGCACACGTAAATGAGCAGGGGTGGTGCGGTGCGTGGCTCGCCGCGGCTACTTCCCGCTGCAAGTACATAAGGACACGGCAATGTTTGCGAGGAAGGCATTACCTTATTTATGCGCGCGGTGATTGGCAGGTGAATGCATGGCGCTTCTGCGTTAGGGCGGGAGCCTGCCTGACCCTGCCTAACCGTGACTGGCAGTGTGACTTGATGCGATAGCTTTGACACGGTGATACACCCAGCCGCCGAAGAGGCGGCGGTTCACAGCATCCTGAACGGCGACGTGGATTGAGATTTGATAGGGAGAACTGGCAGGTGCCAACCGACTTGACTGCGGGGCTGACTGGGCTACTGCGCCCGTTGACGAGTCAAGGTTCCGGAGTGCAATCTGGATTGGCGTCCAGTAGGTACTCTTGTGCGGCCGAATGGAAACAAGTAGGGAATTCCCCGCGTACACAACATGAACAAACCCGGTTGTTCCGCACTTTGTCATGCGGTTCAACGGTGACCCTGCCCCCGGTGCGGTTGGCGGCACTGAGACGTGTTAAATCAATACGCCCGCTACGGCGGCGACGCCGCGCTCGCTGGCATGGACTGGGCCGGGGCGCGCAGCGCAGCCTCGGCTCTTCGTAAACCCACACAGCCCCACACCCTCGCACCACCAACCTTCGCTCCCACCACGACCCCTACGCTGCAAGGTCTCATCACTTGACCCCGATGCGCTTCAGCTGCATGCGCACGGCGCTGATCTCCTTGTTCAGCAGATCCAGCCGCTGCTCCACCACCGCCTTCCGGTTGCGCTCCCGCAGCGAGCGGCCGGCGCCCAGCGGCATGCGCGCGTACTCCGCCTCCAGGCCGCCCTTCTCCGCGCACAGGACCATCAGCTGGTCCTCGAGCGCCTTGGAGCGCGCCATCAGAGCCTGCGCGTCGGGGGAAGGATGTACCGTACACGGGGCGGAGGGGCAGTGGCTCTTGGTCAGGTGTGTGGCACAGGACGGGCGCTGCGCGCTCCCGAGGCGCGCCCTGCCTTCCACGCCAGGACGCACGGATAGCAACAGCCGGCTATGAGATGGCTCACCTTCGAGGTATCCTCAGTGCCGAAGGGCGAGTTGCCATCCGCCGCTGCGGCCGCGCCTGCGCCGACCGCGTTGGGCGGCCGCCGGTACGCATACGAGCTGTCCGCGGTGTGGATAGCGTAGGGCGGCGGCGGCGATGTCGACCCAGGCGACTGCTGGTTGGTGCCGGCACTGGGAGGGAGCGGCGGGCGTTGCGCATTCCCTGCACCGTGTCGCGCGCCGTTAGCCCCCGGGCCATCGCCCCCGGCGCCGTACCCCGAGGGCGCACCCCGAGCCTCAGCCAAGGAGGCCACCCATGACGAGCGGGGGTCGGGGAGCATGGCCGCCAGCGAGTCCCGCACCTCGTACGGCTTATCGGCCATCTCGTAGGACCTGCTGTCGTACGGCTTGCTGTCGTACGACGGCCTGGTGTCGCCGTATGATTGCGGCGCAGCCCAAGCGGGGTGCGAGGAAGGGGCCGGCAGGCCGGACGCAACACTGCTGCTGCTCGCCTCCGGCCCCAGTGCGTCTGCAGACGCGCACGCGCCGCCGTAGCCGCCGTACCGCGGCGGCGGCGAGGGCGGCCCCGCCTCGTAGGCCGCTCTGGCGTGCCCGCCGGCGTCATAGCTCGAGGCTGCGCGTCCGCCGCCGGCAGCGCTGGCGCGCGCCAACGCCTCCGCCTCCGCGCGCACCATGCTGCGGAAGGTGTCTGGGTCCAGCTTGCTGAACGCAACATCCCGCGGCAGGTCTCGCAGCACCGCCGACGCTGTGCCGGCGGGCGCAGACGCCTCCGCTGACTGCGCCGCGCCGCCGCTCCCTGGAGCTGGACCACGGTCCGCTGTGCCGTTGCGCGGCCCGGCGGCAGCCGCGCTGCCCGTGTCCTCTGTGCCCAGCCATGCTTGCGTCAGTGTGCCGTAGTGCCGCGACGCCGGGCCCAGCTCGCTGGTGATGCCAGCCTGCATGTTGGGCGCCGCGTCAGGGTCAGTCGACCCAAGCGGCGCGCAGTGCACGCTCATTCCCTATTAAGTATTTCCAAGATTATTGCGTGCAGCTATGTGCATCACATCCCTGCACGCACCGGCTTGGCGGCAAGCGCCGCCTTGCTCGCCTCCGCCGCCTGTCGTGCGCGTGCGGAATCCTCTCGCGCAGCCGCCAGGTCGAACAGCATCTGGCTGTTGCGCGCCTCCAGCTCTGCAACACGGGCAGACATCAACTTAAGCCTTGGCACTCGGCCAAAGATATACAGCGTATCATGAAAGCTTTTGCTGTACGTTTCCATACCGCACGCCAGGTGCAGCCATGCCACGCCTCACCCGCCACGCGGTTGCGCATGAGCACCAGCTGCACCGCGGCGCTCTCCTGCTCGCTCTCCGCGCGGCTGGCCAGCACGTGCACCTCGCTGGCGGCCCGCGCGCCCTCCTGCTGCGCCTGCCGCAGCTTGTCGCGCAGCTCCGAGCTCTCGATGCGGCCCTGCACGAGCCAGTGGCACCGGGCAGTGGGAGGTGTATTGAGGGTGCGATGCCGTTCCGGTCCCGCAAGGTGCACGCTGGCAGGACACACGCAGGGACAGTTTGGTGAAGCGCGGACACAGACACAGTCACGCCGACGCCCTAAAGCACGCTCACCTTGATGATCATGTCATTGAGCTGCTGCACCTCCTTGCGCAGCACCATGTTCTCGGCGCTCAACCGCCGCTCCTCCTCGCCCAATGTATCCATCTGCACGTTGCACAGCGACCCAGATCATGTGACAAGCCCCCAACGCGCCGATCTCATCAGTACCCATGCGTGGCATGGCTCCCACACCTTGCGCCTGGTCGCTTCCAGCTCCTTGGCTGCCTCCATGGCTCGGTCCTGCCACTGCACAGACGTGTCCTTGGCCTCAGCCAGGGCTTCACGTGCTGACGACAGCTCCTCCTGTTGTGGGGCCGATACAGGTCATCACGAGATGGACTGTGAGCTACAGGTACTGGCACCGGTGCAAGGTGGGCTGGCCGAGCCATGTTTGGAGGCTGCAGTGCCAGGCCCGCACCTGGACGCCACGGAGCTCCGTCGAAATGGCATCATTGGCACGCCGCGCAGTCTCCAGCGCATTCTCGCGTGCCTTGGCGTCATTCTTCGCCTGGATGATGCGGTCATAAGTGCAGCCGCCGCCAGTCAGTCGCACGCAACACGCAACGGGTAGCATGAGAGGCAGCCCGGGCAGTTTGGAGTCATCACCAGTGACTGCGCCCCAACCCCTTCAAGGCACCGCCCACCCGCACCTGCGCCATCTCATCCTGTAACGTGTCGTTTTTGGCCTCCAGCGCCTGCCGCCCCTGCTGCGCAGCTTCCAGCGCTGCCTGAACGTCCGCCAACCGCTTCTGCAGCTCCGCGTTTTGACGCTCAAGCGATAGGATCTGCGCCTGTGGATGGCATCACAGCGGCGACGTTGCGCGAGGGAAATGATCGGGGCCAGCGCTTGCTGGTGGCAACAACAACTACCGTTTGCTTTGAGGTGAAACAGGTCTGGTTCGGAGGCCATGAGAGCGCCGCGGCCAGTGTACGCCCAGACCACCCACCTGGTACCGCTGGGATGAGGCATCTTTGTCGCCGTGCCCCGCCCTGCCGCTGCTGCTGGGCCCTCTCAGGCCGACCCGCCCTACTGGGCTGTCAAAAACGCCGGACGGCAGCGGACTAGTGCGAAGCTGTTCGACCACCGTGACGGTGTACGGCTCTGCTAGGTTAGCCTGGCGCGGGCTTGCGGCCGGGTGCTGTGCGTACTGAGACGGGAAAGGCTGGGAGGCCCTCAATGGAGGCGATGCGACGGGAGCTCCAGGCATAGCAAAGGGTGGCGGTGACGAGCTTCCGCCTCCACCGCCTCCACCGCCTGCTGCCGTCGCGGCAGCAAATCGAGCATTGAGGGCTTGCTGGCTGGCCCGCACCTGGTGCTGATATGCCCCCCAGGCCTCTGCTGCCTGCTGAGGCAGGCCATAACCCCCAGCGCCTTGCGCATAAAATGGGGAGCTGGCTGCTGATGGGTTCATCGCGCCCCCGCCTGGAGACCGCGCAGGCGTGCTCCCATCGTGCCTGGAGGGAGGGCTGGTGGAAGCTGCAGCTGGCGCGAGGTCGAGTGCTGCCAGCAGAGTCGGGTTCTCAGGCGACAGCCGCCCAACCTGGTGGTGCTGACCAGCTGCCTGCGCCGGACTGGCGCTGGGCTGAAGGGGAGGGTCGGTCGTATACGCCGGGTACTGTGAATGGCTGGGGAACGCGGTTGGTGCGGGGTAGGTGGTCGGGTGCCGGGCAGCTGGCCATGTGGCACCCAGCAGCTCTGGGCTTCCAGCGAGGCCTGCACTGATGCCCTGTGCAGACGACCGCCTGCAAAGCATTTCAGGCGTAGCATGGTTCTAGTTCGATGCAATTGCCGCGCGACTGCGACAGCAAGGCCTTCGGTCAGCGCGGTCGCATGCGGGTCGCTCAGCCCAGCAAAATCTTTGCAACTGGGACTCGCTGGAGCAAGGCCCCAATCAGACTCTTGTCACGCACCCGTCGAAGAACTGGGCATCGCGCAGGTAGACGTCCTCCTGCCCAGGCGCCAGGAACGCCGAAGTGCAGGGCAACAACGACTCGCCGAGCGGCGAGTGGCTCCCACCTGACCACTCTGCGCTTGCATCCATCTTATTGCTAAGAGCAGCAGCTTCAGTGCATACTGGCCAGGCCGATAGGCAGAGTGCAGTATTATTACAGCCCCAGCAAGAAGGACAGCTGCGTGTAGAAATGGATTATTGCATGTGTGCTTGCAGAAAATGAATAGCGCAAAAATAAGGCAGGCATGCATTGATTGAGCCCGACAAGAGCTGGATCCAGCGAGCGACCATCGCGACCATGCGCCTATGCAGTCGAAAAGAGCTTCCATCAAGTCCACCGTCCATACCCGTCGTAATCATCGGTTGTTGAGTATTCCACTGACAAAAAATACTGGGGAGGCACCAGCCCCAGCCCAGAAATTGTTTCCCCCCCGGACCGGCAACTCTTGCGCTTCTTTCAAGCACCAGTAGATAGGGGACACAATATCTACGTGTAGGTAGACGAGCGGGCTTGCACGGAGTCACTAGCAGGAACAAGTTGTCACCGGCATTGGACATTGCCTCTTACTTCTGCGAACGGGCAAGAAATGGCTGGGGCCACGGGCGCTGACTCAATGGCGGTTATTGACGCCGAGAACTGGCGCATTCGCGTGAGGTCGGTGCGACGGTGCGGGCCGGTGGAATGCGGGGCGCACTGTCGGTGGCGCCTTGTCAGGTCCCTCAACGGCGCAAAATATATGAAATGTTATGATGTATCAGCTTACACCGAGCTTGCCTGTGCATGTCGGACCGCCTGAGAACATGTCTGAATCCGCCACGTTTCAATGCAGGAAGGAGGCCGCCGCAGCGAACCGATTGGTCGACGATTGGTCGTTCCTGATTCGCCCTGAAACGCCCGGCCATGTAAGTTTGTGCGGGGAGGGGGGTAAAACCCAGACTCCGTGTGGCCGCCGACATGAGCAGCCATCATGGCTCTTGGTGCCTGACGAGTTTTGCATGATCTTCACGGCTTGACCCGCAGCTCAAGCTTCCGCATGCGCGCGCGACCATCAAGTACCATAGCGGCGGCGGAGGCTACACGCTGCTTCAAAAGAAGGTGAAGGCGCTACTTGCTGTTGGTTATCCAGAGGCATGGCCGGGTGGCCGACGCGGACTGCCTTGGGGAGGACCCGGATGTCGGGTTTCTGGTGATCTGTTCGTCGTACTTGCAACCGGGGCCCATATATTTGTCTTTCCCGCAGATTCCCCTCGTGGGCAACGACGCGGAAAAGGCCCTTGAGCGGGTGAGGACCTTGATAAAGCAAACACCAGCTTCGGTCCCGGCGTATCTAGTTTGTTTAATCTGGCCGACCTGTCAGGCACCCACGCCCCTCACTCCAATATCAACACCGAAGCCCTTGCCTCTATATCTCCGCAGGAGCAAGAGTATCTCGCCACGGCCTCGCTCACTGACAGTAGGCCCAGCACGGCGCTGCAGGCCACCCTCTACTCCCATTCGCGGCGCATGGAGCACATCGCCTCCACCGACTGCGCTCTGCAGGTGGGCTGTGGGCTTTATATGTAGAGATTATAGGAAAGCGCAACCGTTGGGTGTTTGTGATCGGTTGTAAGGAAAGGAGAAACGCAGCGACTGTGTGTGTATGTGTGTCTATGCGGAGGGCTCGTATTCCTGGTGGACCGCTGTGAGGGTGCCTGCAGTTGATGGCGTGCTGCTCCAACATATCATTGCTCACCAAATATAAATGTGCTCCTTGTGTGCTCAGCGGACGAGCCGCGTGTACGGCTCGAGGCACACGCTTGAGCAGGTGAGCGTGGTCACGAGTCAGCCGTTGTCATTTGGTGTGAACACGATACCCACGTTGTATAGCAGGGCGTGCGGTTGCATTGCCAGCTTCATGTGCTGCGGCAAGGAGTGATAACGTCGCTGCTCTGAAGCGGGTGGCACCTGGACCGGCGGGCACGAAGTAGCTCATCCAAAGCCTGTTACCGGAAAGACCTGTCTGGAAGGATGCTCATTCTGATCATCACACAACGGTACGCGATGCATCCCTCCCTGTGATTGTGTGCAGTTTGGCGTGTCTCAGTATGGCATCCGCGAGACCCGCTCGAAGCTGCCGCCGCACTGAGGATGCGCGGCATGGAGGTGGTGGGCATGGGGCTCGTTCGACAAGGCGGAGGTAGGCCAGACAGTCAGGTTTCATTCCCAGTCATTCCCAACCACATTCATCCTCAGTGCCTAGGAGCTACGTGCTAGAGCAGGTCAGCAGCAGCGCTGCCCGCGCCTTTGCAACGGCGTTGGAAGCGCTCCAACGTAGGCGTAGCATGTCAGAGACCGTCATGTGCCCCAGAGTAGACACAGAGACCCGCACGTTAGGTGGCTAGCAGCAGGTATGTAGCGGCCTATGTGTCACAAAGCTCTACGCGCGCGCCAATCATCAGGACTTCATTTTACGGCTCTGCACAAGAGCCAATAGCCCGCTGCCGTGGAGGCAGGAGTCCGTAGCGGTGCCGTAGTGCGCGTAGGTCACGAGAGACTGAGCGTGTTTCTAAATGTTTGTATAGCATATGCTTTAGGTGATGGTCCCTCTTGACTTGGGTGCGGGGCACCCTTGCTTTCAACATCAAGAAGTGGGACCTGCAGGTGGCTGGCGGTCGATAATTCTTGTTCGAGGACTCCTGAAGACAGCAGGTCAGGCTTGCGACTTGGGCACTGACGAAAGTTGCGGCAAGGCCGTGTTATAGACTTATAGTACCCAGGGGCACCCCTGATAGTACCCTAGGAGTCAGAAGGCAGTCAAGTACTGAACTGTATGGGTGCTCTTGGCATTAGGATAGAGAGCAAGTCTGCGTGCATGCAGGCACACGTAGCGGGGTAGCTGTGATGACTGCAGTCCTAGTTGAAGCTCGCAGGGTTGTATTGTACGGCAAGACGGTGCGGTGTATCCACATGGGCGAAAAGCTCACGGGCCAACTTGAGGCCAGCGCCACTTCGGCCCCAAATCCCCGTCTTGCATCTTCAGCGTCGGTAAAGTAACCAATTTGCTTGACTGTTGGGGTCTGGGAATCTGCTGCACACTACGGGACTTCGCCAGCTTGCCGTTTGCTCTGTACCATCGAACACACGCCAGCCTCTGGGGCCTACAAGCAGGAAGCCCAGGCCATGTGCAGGCGTGCAGCCATGCGACACCGTGAGCCCGCGTGAGGCTGGTGTTTCATACTTTCGATGCAACCACGGCGATCCATCAGCTGCAAGACTTCTGTCATGTTCGGTCGTCTGCACAGGCTGCGCACGCTAAACACGACAGCGCGAGGCCATGGAAGCCCCTTATCTGGCAGACCCGGCGGGCGGGCACCCCGCCACCCCAGGAGTCCGGGCCCAATATGCGATTTGCGCCAGTAACGGTACTGAATTTGGTGCAGACGCAGCCAGTCAGGGGCGGGCGGGCGGGCGGGCGCCGGGCGGGCAGGCGCCGGGCGGGCAGGCAGGCGGGCGGGCGGGCGGCAAGGAGGTGCAACTGGATTTAGGCGGCAGCGCTGATGCCATGGAGGTGGTGGTGGAGGCGGGGTTGATGGGACAGGGCAAGGAATGTGGAGTGGCACTCCCAATAGTGACACCCAGCAGGTCCAGTGCGCGAAGAGCAGAGACAACGCAGTCAGCGTACCAACGGATGCGCGCCGTACTTTGCTGACGCACAGTCCTCGCGCTCCGGGTGCCCGGCCAGGCAATAGCCGGCAGACGCTGAGTGTGGGCGGAACACGGAAGCTCTACGACACACAAGTATATAACCCTGCGGACGGCGCCCTATGATTGCGAGGTTACAAGAAGGGGACAGTGTAAACACCATCACGGCTCCGAGGGAAGCCACCATTCCGAAGAACGCAGCAAACCGCAACCCCCGCTTGGCTGCCAACCCAACTCACAGCTGCGTAGGTGCGTCGAAACTAAGCCGCAGCCCGCCAAAGCCACACCAAACAGCAGCATCACAAAGCACGCGGCGCCCTATGGCATCTAGATGTGTCTTTTACCGACGATCCACATTTGGTATCGAGTATCAGGGCCCCGCACGTTCGCGTGCATGACCGCTGAAGGTCAGGGGTTGAAATCCTGCAGGAGTCGATAAAAGATGCTTCGCCAGGGCTATGCGAGAGTCACTGCACCCATGTACGTTACTTGCGGGCAATGCGCACATGAGTGAGGCTACAGGCGATACCGGTCTGTAACGGTAGACGCGACGTGGGAGTAACTGAGCCCACTGCCACGGAAAAAGTTACTCTCTACGCTAGCATGGTGACTGCCCGGGACGTGCAGTCCTGAAGGGGGAGAGTGTGGGCGGAACACGGAAGCTCTACGACACCCAAGTATATAACCCTGCGGACGGCGCCCTGGGGCATCTAGATGTGTCTTTTACCGACGATCCTACTACAGTGAGACGCACCTACCGGGTATTTTCTTGAGGGGGGGGGGTTCGTGATCCTTCCACCACCATCCCCAGTCGCTGCACTTGGGAGGCTCAGCGAAGTTGCAAGAGAACGGTGCCTTAGGCGGCCGCGTGCCCAAATGGCCGCCTCGATTCGACACTTTGCTTGCTCGACTCGGGCTCAAGGGAGGCCCTCCCCTGCAGTCCCCTGCACGGGCTGGACACAGACAACTGAGGACGGGGCCCCCGCGCACGGTCCCCTGCAAAGAGGCTGAGGAGGGCCGCCTGGTAAGCCCAGCGCGCTGGCAGAACAGGCAGCGTGGGAGGCGGGGCGGTCCCTGCGGGGACCCCGGTGCGGCGACCTGTCCTCCCGGGGAATACATCAGGTGTTGTGGGGGGCTGCAGGTGCAGGTGCAGGTTTGAGGCTACACCAGCAGGCGTTGTTGTGGGGGGCTGCAGGTGCATGTGCAGGTGTAAGGTTCGAGCCGCATGGAGTCAGCATCCTGTGCCCACTGAGCTGCCCACTGAGCCTTCGGGTGGGGGGACTAAGAGATTACATGTCGTCCCACATGTAATCTCTTTCGCTATTACAGCTCGACGTGCGTGAACAACACCAGAGCCAGCCAGGGCAAGCACGTTCTCAGACGGAGGCTAAAGTATATTAACAGGTATTGGGAGGGACTGGGGCCCCACTCGCTGGGTGGATGGCCGGAGGGGTGCAATTCTGATTCTAGTACGTGCTCGCACTCAGCCCAGGTCGACTCGGTTCGGTGAAGGGTGTTGGTAATCCATGCGTTTAGTATGCGTGTAAGACATCCGCTACCTGCCCATGAGCGCCCGATTGATACCGCTTGCGCGGGACCACGCGTTCCATGCGTCCAGAGCTTCCATGTTGTGCCCCGTTAATCAGCACCCTGGCATTTACCCTCCTGAGTAGAATTCATTTATAACGAATCTGCAGAAATGGCTCTGAAGACTTCTGTCTCCTCCACTCGCCAGGTAACACCCGCTTGCAGAACCTCTGCGTAGCTTGCCGTCGAGCTCGTCACGCCCTGACTACTCACCTCGTGTGTTATTGATCTATCTGTAGGTGTCGTCGCGCGCCTTTGCTGGCGTCGCGCCTCGGCCTGTGTCCAGGCGCGTGGTGCAGTGCCGCGCTGCCGCGGGTAAGCTTGAGCACTCACTCGCTGATTGCCAATGGGCTGCAGTGGCTCTAAATTTCTTAATATCTTTACTACAGGTGACATCGGGCGCCGCGAGCTTCTGCAGGCCGCTTCCGCTGCTGTCCTGCTCACTGCTTCCCCCGCTCTCGCTGCCAAGGGTACGCTGTGCACGCGCGGTTGCTTGCGCCGGTGCTCTGTCCCCGTGTCGGCGTAGCACTGTGCACAAGACGTCATAGCATTCCCGTTGCCATAAACGTTTCAAGTTCCTCAGCTGCCTCTACGCCGTCCTACGCACGCACTGCACGCACTGCTCCTGACTGACGACATCCCCGTGCCGCCTGCCCACCTTTCCCTCTTTCTTTGCAGCCCCCAAGGGCTTCAACCCCGTGGAGGACGCTCAGGACAACTACCGCTTTGTGTACCCCTTCGGATGGCAGGAGGTGGCGGTGAAGGGCGCGGATGTGGTCTTCAAGGACGTGGTGGAGCCGCTGGAGAGCGTGAGCGTCACGCTCACCGCCACCGACAAGAAGGACATCACCGAGTTCGGTGACCTCCAAACGGTGAGGCCGATAAGATGTGGACGATGTTGGGGGTGATTAGGGTAGATCGGCGTTGTGAAGAGCTCTCGCAGGAGGCTACCAGGGCGGCGACAGCAGCTGCCAAGTGGGCTGGGGTGGAGGAGAGCTGCAGGCAGTGCGGGACAAGGCGACGGGGAGCAGAGCAAATGCAGGGCCTGTCCGCGGGGTTGATGGGAGCGGAGACTATGCTGGCGTATCGGTTAAGCAGCGCAGCAAACAGCGGAGGCACCCAATACATATAGGACCTCAACCTTGCGTGTGGGTGTGGCCCGTGTAGGTTGCGGAGACCCTGGCGAAGGACGTGCTGACCGCCCCGGGCACTGAGGTGAAGATCATCGCCACTGAGCAGGTGAGGGGCTGTGGAGTGAGCTGTTCAGGTGCTGGCACGCATCGCTATCGGGCTGTCGCGTTCGTGGTCACGGACGCACACATGCGGCTCATGCCTGCGGCGTTGGCTCGCATGGGTCTGACTCGAGCTGCGCGCCCTGCCCCTGCCCACAACGGCAATTGCACGTGCAGCGTGAGGCCAAGGGCCACAACTACTACCAGATTGAGTTCACCGCCTCGACCTCGCGCTACACCCGGCACCAGCTGGCGGTCGTGGCCGCTAACAACGGTGGGTGCGGTGCGGTCCTGGGTGGGCACCGGACGGAGCACTGGGGACGGATTCACTTCCGTGAAAGCCGCATGAGGCAACCGGATGCAGATGTGTGGCCCCGGTCCGGAATGTTAGGATGCAATGTCCCTGTTACACTTTCAGCAGGAATGTCTGCTGCCCGGAGCTGCTCTCAGCTGTACCGATGCCACTCGTCACCTCTAAACGCGTCTCTGACCTTGTCTTGCACTTACATCCTGCTCACGCTCTGAACTCCTGCCTGTGAACTTCACACCTACAGGCACCTTCTACACTCTGACCACCGGCTCCAACGAGCGTCGCTGGGGCAAGATGAAGGACAAGCTGGAGACGACTGTCAAGTCGTTCTCGCTCATCAACTGAGCGCCTTCGCCAACGTTGGATCACACAGCTAACATCTGGACGAGCACCGGCCGGGTGGATGCTAACCACTTGGCATGACTGGACTGCGGGCACAAGGGGACGGGGCTGAAACACACTGCCCGGCCCTGCTGTATTGATTCGGGTCGTCGTAAAAGTTTTGCGGGCTTGCTTGCGTGCCCAGCACCACATGTGCAGCCACACATGAGGACTAGTTAGCAGTTGGTGATGAATGTCGTGTCAATGTGCGATGGAAGAACCGTGTGCCTCGGAACCAGAGAGGCGTTTTTGCAAGCGTGAGCGCCACAACTGTGGTGGCGGTGTCAAGAGCAGGTGATCCCTTGCGTCGCCCTGCCGACTGCTTCCCCACATTCCCTCCAGCTATGCGTTATGCCACTAGGGCGCATCAAGTTGGTAGCATCGCGCGCATGCTCAGTCGTTGGGATGGTAGTGAGTGACAAGCTCGTCGTATATCAAATCCCGCACGTTCTGCTCCGTGAGGGTGGACTCCTCGAAGTCAAGCACGAATTCGCCTGTGCCACGTGCGGGGGCGCATCGGACGTGCATTCAGGAGGTCTGGATTACGGGGCTGGCAGGGCGGTGGAGGGAAGCTAGAAGTGTAACATCACACGATCAGGCATTCAATCAGGACGCCACTTCCCCGCCAACGCTGAAGCACACTGTGCAACAGAGACACAGCAGTCCCACCTGGCGCGCCGGGCTCCGCCGCCTCGTCATGCAGCTGCGCCAGCCACGGGTGCTTGAGTGCGCCGTGCACGTCGATGCGCTTGCGGGGGTCGAACTGCAGCATCTTCTCCATCAGGTCAATCGCTAGCGGGTCCGCCTCAGGAAACTTCTTCCGAAAGCTCACTTTCTGCGTGGCACATGGACGTGCAATCGGCATGCATGGGGAGCGCATGGTCAGCACACGTGCTATCGCAGCTCTCAGGACGCACATCAGAGTATTACCAGGGCACCCAGGCTAAAGCCGACTACCACTGCGCTCCATAACTCGCATACCTCAGCAGCTGGTAGCGCGCGGATGTAGGCGCGCGCCTTTTGGCTGTTGATGAACGTGAGGTCGTCCTCTGAGGGCGGCCCCAGCGTCTTGATGATGAGCTTCAGCTGGTCCACGTAGTCCTTGCCCGGCAGCAGCGGCTTGCGGCCCAGCAGCTCGGCCATGATGCAGCCCACCGACCTGGCGGAACGCAAGAAGTTTGTCAGGTAAGACGTTGTATGGGGCAGAGCAGGCCGGGTGATGTGCTGCAGGGACTTCCCACCCCGCCCAGTGACCCTCCAGACCGACGTAGCAGCCCGCGCAAGCCCGGCCGTCTGCCGCCTCAGGGCTGACCTTGCTGGGCAGCAAAAGGTCAAGCCCATCTCAGCACCGTACCCCAACTCGCCGTGTGCTGCCCCTGTTGTGAACCCCGACCCCGTGCGCGCGCGCCCACACGCACACACCGCGCTGCTCATGCGGCCCCTGCACCCACCACATGTCGATGGCGGATGTGTAGTGTTCGCAGGACAGCAGCAGCTCCGGCGCGCGGTACCAGCGCGTCACCACGTACTCAGTCATGAAGTTGCGCTCCGACCTGGCCGCGTGATCGAACAACCACCACTTAACCAGAATGTAGTCGTAAGGAGTTCCCACACGCAGGAACAAACATGACGGGAGCCTGTATTGCCAAACCAACATGCCCCATGGCTCATCCTACAAGCGCATCCGCGCCAAGGAGCCGCCGTCACCCACCCCGTCCGTGCCAGGCCGAAGTCGCAGATCTTCAGATCGCACGACGCGTTCAGCAGCAGGTTGCTGGGTTTGAGGTCGCGGTGCAGCACGTTGGCCGTGTGCACGTACTTGAGCCCGCGGAGCACCTGCGCATGTTCGCAGGTTGCGGCAGGGGCGCGGGGTCCCCGTAAGCACTGGATCATACCAACATGCGTTAATTGCCACTGACATGGAACAGAGGCCGGGCACCACCACCTTGCCCCGGGGCCCCCCCTTCGCATGGACGGCTAACCCCCAGCCCCGACAGCTCGTGTACCTGGTACACGAAGTACTGGAAGTGTTCGTTTGTGAGCGGCTGCGAGGAGCGGATGATCTGGTGCAGGTCCTGCACACGCACACAAATACTACGGTAAGCACGCCGTTGTCTGCGGCACACCCGGCACGCCGTTGTCTGCGGCACGCCGTTGTCTGCGGCACGTGCACAAGCCGCACACCCACCACCACACACCCACCGTGTCCATCAGCTCGTACACCAGGTACACGTCATTGAACTTGTCCTTGCTGGGCGGCTTCAGGATGTCCTGGAAAGTTTGACAAGCACACGGTACGCAACCCTGGTCTGTGCGTAGCTCTTGTGTGTCCTTAAAACATGGTGTGTCGCCAAGTTTCAGGCTCCCGTGTCGTGTCCGCGCGGAGGGCAGGCTGCGCTATACCCCGTACCCCAGACTTCCAGCAGCTCTCCCCTTCACCCAGGAGACCCTTCTCCCCCGCCGCCCCTGCCCACCTTCACAGCGATGATGTTGTCGTGTTTCAAGTGCCGGAGCAGCTTGATCTCACGCAACGTCCGACGGGCATCGGTCAGGTTCTCGAACGCATTGCCAATCTTCTTGATAGCGACCTTCTCCCCTGTTACGCTGTCTTTCGCGGATGCCACGACACCATAAGCGCCTGCAGCAAACAAAGAAGAGAAAACGTCGAGCATTAGACAGCCAAGCGCAATGCTAGCACACATGTCGTCGGGTTGTCATGTTTAGTATTGCCAAGCCCCAACAGTACATATAATTATGCCAGAGCTGTAGCAGATGGCCAGCGGCGTGCCTCCAGCGCTGACGATTTCACGCGCGAGGCTGCTCACCCTTGCCGACCGCCTTAATTGGCACATATCTAGTGTCTATCTCAAATGTGGTTCTCCAAAGGCTAAAGCGCGCTTTCCCAGGAACGTCGCATTCCTGGGGCACGGGAATGTTGCTGGAAGAGCTGCCTTGCGACCCTGCTTGTGAACCGGTGGGCGGTTTGTCACCCGTTTGAGACATCTTGCTGTATGTACAAAGGAGGTATGAACTAGTGCCCGTGTCGTCGGGTTAAGAACGAGAGGGTGGCAGATGCATGCAGGGTTCGTGTCATTGCGGCAACTCCGGAACGTGTATGGGGGAGGGGGTTGCGGCACTGGGGTCGCGGCTACCAGCCCAAGCTAATCCAAACCAAACGTATGGGGGTGGTTCAAGCTCAATCAGACTGGCAGTGATCACTCGTCTCTGCCGCGGCGTCACGCCTGCGCCTGCGCCTGCGAGCCTGCGCCTGCGAGCCTGCGCCTGCGAGCCTGCGCCTGCGAGCCTGCGCCTGCGAGCCTGCGCCTGCGAGCCTGCGCCTGCGAGCCTGCGCCTGCGAGCCTGCGCCTGCGAGCCTGCGCCTGCGAGCCTGCGCCTGCGAGCCTGCGCCTGCGAGCCTGCGCCTGCGAGCCTGCGCCTGCGAGCCTGCGCCTGCGAGCCTGCGCCTGCGAGCCTGCGCCTGCGAGCCTGCGCGGCTGCGCGGCCATGCGCGGCCCTGCGGCTGCGGCTGCGGCTGCGGCTGCGGCTGCGGCTGCGGCTGCGCCACGCTCGTCCCAGATACTTGGGCCCCGCGCCCCCGCCCCCCAACACACCGCCGAGTCTCGGATGATGGGGGATTGGGGGCGGGCACACCTCGCCCGATTTTGGATGATGGGGGCCCCAGTTCGCGCATCTGCCGTACTGAACCGGCATCTGCTGATATCTCTGCGTTAGAAGTATGCAGTGCTGGTGCATCTATCCAGGCTGACCTACCGGTACTGCTGAGGGGCAGATAGGTGAAAGCATGGGCCAACTGTACGTACGCGGTATGCTACATCAGGGCAAGTAGCCCTCCGACCCCAGTGCAGCCCCCCAAGTCGCCCCGCGATGAGGCCGATTGCGGGATCTATCAGCAGTGCCGTAAGACAGCATCCGCAACCGCAACACTCACGACATTGCTTAGCCCCAAAACATTGATGATGCGGTTCTGACTCCGACATCGTACCCGCTTTACGCACGCTGAAAACCAGTATACTATGTCTGTCTATGCGCCCGCATGCATTCGCCCAAAGCTCCAAGGCCTACGCTAGCAGTCGGCACCGCGCCATACCGTACTTGCCTCGAACCCTACCATGACCATAGACCAAGCACTCCCGTTTGATCTGAAGCTCACAGTGTTCTTCAGTTCACGATGCCAGCAGGAGGCAGAGATTGGGCAAGTGCCCCCACAGGATCTGCCACAGATTCACGAGCGCCGCGGCTAACGCGTCGGGTCTTCTGACTTCCCTCCCAAGCAGCTGGTCCCAACCAGGCATAGAACACCTCCGCGCTTCCACCTTGCACAACGGCGCCGAACAGCACTACAGGCTACGCTGTTCTTCCAGCACCTTGGCCTCTGTAGTCCAAAGCCCTTGCTCCAGTTCCTCCGGCGGCTCACTTGTGGCCGTAGTGGTTGACGGCCTCGTCGTAGATCATTTGCCGAACACCCGTCTCGTTGAGCGTCATCTCATCGAAGTCCAGCACGAATTCGCCTGCAGCGCAATGCGCAGAGCACGATTGCGTTCGCACATGTGCTGTCCGGAGCTACCAATAAAAAACGTAACCCTCGCTGCGGGCATATCAGGAGATGGTAGCCGGTACTTCCATCCCATGGTAGCCCGCGTGAAGGTAGCCCGACGTCGCCATTAAGCCGCAGTGCAGGCCGCATGCTCACCTGGCGCGGCGGGCTCAGCCGCCTCTTCGTGCAGCTGTGCCAGCCAGGGGTGCTTGAGTGCCTGGATGACATCGATGCGCTTGCGGGGGTCGAACTGCAGCATCTTCTCCATCAGGTCAATGGCCAGGGGGTCCGCGTCCGGGAACAGCTTGCGCGCGTTGATTTTCTGTGGACAACATTCGCAGCATTAGCAACTTGTGAGCCCATTGCTGCGCGCATACAGTGGCACCACCGAGCCCTGGGCTCAACGGTTGTGCATCCTGATGGCCTCGGCCACCACCGAAACCTGGTCAAGGCGCAACGTCACGTCACGTCAGCATCTCAGCAGTCTCCCGTGCCCAAGCTCCAGTACTGCCGCCCCGCACCTCTGAGGGCGGTAGAGCGCGGATGTAGGCGCGCGCCTTGGAGCTGGTGATGAAGCCCAGGTCCTCCTCACTGGGAGGCCCCAGCGTCTTGATGATCAGCTTCAGCTGGTCCACGTAGTCCTTGCCCGGCAGCAGCGGTTTGCGGCCCAGCAGCTCGGCCAGAATGCAGCCCACCGACCTGCAGGTTTGCAGAGACGTTGTCTAAACGCGGCGGTGGTACGTCCCCCCGACCGCGTGCCTCTCCGACTCCACCCCGGTATGTTCCTTCTTTGATGCCTCCGCCAGATTGGCCCACGCAAGGGCTGCACCACGCCGCATGACTAAGGCCCAGCCCGAAGAAGACCCGCACGGCAATCCAGAGTCTTTTGCGAATCAGATACGTAGACGCACCAGACGTCGATCGCCGTGGTGTAGGTGTCACAGGACAGCAGTAGCTCCGGCGCGCGGTACCAGCGCGTCACCACGTACTCAGTCATGAAGTTCTGCTTCTCGGTGCTGGAAGGGTTTGGTACGGCAAGCAAATGTATCAGCATTGCACATGGGCTGACGCAGCATAACGGTTACAAGCAAGCTTGCCCGCGTAAACACGTGCACACGAAGCGGGCACACCCGACCCACCCCGTCCGCGCCAGGCCGAAGTCCGCGATCTTCAGGTCACACGACGCGTTCAGCAGCAGGTTGCTGGGTTTGAGGTCGCGGTGCAGCACGTTGGCCGTGTGCACGTACTTGAGCCCGCGGAGCACCTGTACGAAGGGCAACGAGGCGGTCGTGGGGCACGCTGCTCAGGTACCCCCACCCTTGTGTCTTTGCGTGCACTCAAGCCTCATCTCCGAAACGCTATACCCCTGCTGCTTCCACGCCTTCGGCTGCCTGTACCTGGTAGATGAAGTATTGGAAGTGCTCATTCGTGAGCGTCTGCGATGACCGGATAATTTGGTGCAGGTCCGTGTCCATCAGCTCGTAGATAATGTACACATCGTTGAAGTTGTCGCGGGTCGGCGGTTTGAGCACGTCCTGCATGTACACGGGGCAGAAACGCCGGGGTCGGCGTGAGGCGCCGCAAAACTGGGGTCGCATGTGGACATGTTGTGGGCCCCGCGCCGGCATACCTTGACCTGGATGATGTTCTCATGGCGTAGGTGCCGCAGCAGCTTGATCTCACGCAACGTCCTCCGTGCGTCAATCAGGTTCTCAAACGCGTTGCCGATTTTCTTGATAGCAATTTTCTCCCCCGTCTTAGTGTCCTTCGCGCTGCACACCACACCAAAAGCGCCTGTACGCGACAAAAATGCATTCGTTGATGGTGGTGTCGCAGGAGAGGCTCGAGAGTGAGTTCTCTGGTGGGGTCAAAGTGAAGTGCTGCAGTCTCAAGTACCTTTGCCGATCGCCTTGATTGGCACGTATTTATCGTCAATCTCGAACGTGGACCTCCAGAGCACATAGCGGGCTTTGCCGGGTATGGGGCATTCTTGTTTAACGGGGATGTTCGACGACCCTGACGAAGAGCCAGCTGGTGGTGCTTGCGCCATGCTGTCCAAGTTACCAAAAAGCGGGGAATGGAGA
This sequence comes from Chlamydomonas incerta, assembly GCA_016834605.1. NCBI lineage: Eukaryota > Viridiplantae > Chlorophyta > Chlorophyceae > Chlamydomonadales > Chlamydomonadaceae > Chlamydomonas > Chlamydomonas incerta. The sequence goes on along the minus strand of JAEHOC010000001.1, from coordinate 3,343,344 downwards.
GTGTCGGGTCCGCCGAAGCTGTTTGACCCTCGGCGTGTCACCGCAACCCCCATCCCGGGTGTCAGGCCCATGCGGCCCGCACTGTAACCCGGAGCCCTACTGCCCTGCGCAATCTTCCTCCCGTCCCTTCACGACGCGTATGTTGCCGTGTATCAGTGCGTGCTGCCTTATTCGTTGCTCCTGGTTATTGGCGCCTCAAAACCTGCGCCGTACGTCGTGTTAGCGTAGTCGTGGACTGCGCATCGTGGACTGAAAGTCATCCATCACTCCTGAGCGAGCGCATGCCAGGCATTTGACATAATCAGCGGCATGAGCCTAGATTGTGTGGCGACTTGCACGGCGCGCCTTGACTTTTGCCTTGACTGCGGCGAGGGCAGACCATGCATGTAATTTGTCATGACCTGGGTGCTGTTCACCCTTGCTGGTCGGACTCCATCTTGTAATGCCGCATTCGTAAGGATTGTAAGGAAGTGTAAGAGGCCGCTGGGGAGGCCGATGACGGCGGTGACCAGGGGAGGCCACCTCCCCTGGCGGTGACCCAGGCAGGCCACGCATAGGCACCTCCCCCACGCATAGGCACAGATAGGCTACCCCCCTGAAGTGAAGCATCGCCCATCGCCCATCGCCTGTCATTTGAAGTTGAAGATACGTTGTGAGCTGGGAGGTGGCAGGGGGGGGGCAACCGGCAGTGCAATTGGAAGCTTCGGTTTTAGCGATTGAGGTTGCACTCAACCGATTTATTTTGAGGAATCACGCTGTAATTTGGCGCTGTGTTAGATCAAGCTGCCTAGCCGCGCCCGGGAGCACACAAACAACTGTAAGAGAAGAGCGACAATGCTCGCGCATCGTTCCCTCAGCGCGGCTAGCGGCCGCGCCAGCAGGCAAACGGTCTGCAATGTTTACGCTAGCAAGGCCAAGCTCTTCGATGTGCCCGTGAGCAACAACGGCGCGCGAAACCGCTTCATCATTCGGAAGAAGGCACGTTGTGGCTGCGGCTGTGTGTGTCCCTGGGAGCGCCGCTCACCCGAGCTCGGCCGTTACGCCGCCCCTGTCCCATCACAGGGCCTGGAGGGCCAGATCGACATCGTGTCGCCCCAGTCCATCGGCGGCCTGAAGAGCCCCGAGTACCTGGCTCTGAACCCGCAGGGCAAGATGCCGCTTCTTGTGACCGAGTCGGGCTTCCCGCTGCCCGAGTCCGAGGTGGGCAGCAGCACGACCGTTGTCTGTTTATGGAGAGGGATACGGGTCATATGTCAGTACCTGTAATCTAACTGTTTTGATGGTGTGGGGGCGAGTTTCGCCCAATGCAGGCGCCATGGCCGTACCCCAGGCCTGGCGGCCTGGCAATGCCCGAATATTAGTCCACATAGGCGCCTGGCCCCATGCAACGCCGCTGCCCTAACCTGCCACCCCAACCCTCCCCCCAATACACACACACGCGCACATGGCCACACGCAGGTCATCTCCCAGTACCTGCTCGACAAGTATGCGGATCACGGCCCCTCTCTGGTGGCCAGCACCCCCGAGGGCCGGGTGCGGGTGAGGCAGCGGCTGCGTCGCTGGGGCGCAGGGGGGCGCTGGTGCACGGAGGCGGCGGCCCCCGCATACGCCAGGCTGGACTACCCGGCGTAGCTCAAGCACAGCGGCTCACACACGCTCGCGCCCTGACTGGATCCTTCTGTGCGCGTCCCGCGCATTGCCCATGTGCCCCGCACCCCGCAGGCCAGCCTGGCTGCGCGCATCCACGATGTCTACATCGTGCCCATCCAGGGCTCCATGTACAGGTGCGCAGCTGAGGGCAGTCCCCCCCCCCCCGGGACCTTGTGCGAGCCCCCAGCCCCCGAGCCACTGGATATGGCGCATGTGGCGCACCGCGTGCATGCTGCATGCCGTCTGGAGCACGGTGCCCTTCGACCCAGGCCAAGGCCCGCCCAACGCTGCCGCTGTGCCGGGGCGCACACACATACACACACGCACGGTCTTTGCTTGATGTCCGCTAACACGCACACGCGCACACGCACACGCCCGGCTCGGCTGAGACCGTTCCGGCAAGCCAGCTTGCCGCAACCCGACCCTCGTCCCGACCCTCGACACAGGACCATGGACAGCGTTGAGGCACGCGCCAAGCAGATTGAGCAGATTGCCTTCCAGCTGAATGTGCTAGAGGGCATCGTGCAGGTGGGCTGCAGAAGCAGGGGCCGACGGGGACGGGAGGGTGTCAACGGCGAGCGGTGAGGGGGGGGGGGGGGTTTCAATTCCCAAATCAACCATAGCAAACCCAAAACCCATATGCGGAGGAGGGGGGGGGGGGGGTAGCTGCATCGGGTGTGCCAGCAGGGGGTCCCCCTCATATCCAGAGCGACTTGACGCGGACACACACGCTCGCACGCACAACCCCCAACCCCCTGCGTCTGGCCCATCCGCCTCCTGTGGTCGCTGCAGGGTCCCTTCGTTGCGGGCTCGGAGCTGACAGCGGGCGATGCGGCGCTGTTCCCCACCTTTGTGTTCTTTGACTTCATCCTGCCCACCTACTTCGGTGAGCTGGAGGGAGGGGGCCTATTGCCAGGCAGAGCTCTTCCTGACGGGTGCAGCAACCGGTGAACACGGCAGGACGGCCTTTACAATCTCCAGTTGTCACCTTCTCCATTGCTCATGGCACACACGCACACGCAGAAAATTTGCGCGCGCGTGTTTGGCGGGCTTTTTGTCCGTCTGTTTGTTGTTTTTAGCACACGCAGACACGTGCACGCTCGGGGCGCGCATATAACCCCAACCCTGCACGATTGTACCGTGATTGGAAGCCCTCGCCCATACATGTACCCCGCCGCCCGCCCCCATGCCTGTGCAGGCTGGAAGGACGTGTTCGCGGGCCGGCCCAAGCTCAAGGCCTGGTGGGAGAACATGAAGAAGGACCCCGAGGGCGCCAAGGTGCGGCCGCAGCTGCTGCAGGGAATGGACGGGCTGGGCGTGATGCCCGCTGTGGGAATCCACGGCCGGCAGGTCCCGCGCAACGGCTGCATGCACTGTGCCTGCAGCCTGCGCCGCTAGCCGTACCCGCCCCGCGCTGCCGCGCCGTGCGCTCCTGGTTCATTGCCAGACACGCGTGTGCCTGCTCGCAGATCTACGAGGAGGTCCGCGGCGGGCTGCAGGGCTGGGCCAACAACAACCGCTGGAGGGACCAGGGCATCCAGGACCACGTGGCCAACACCGCTTACAAGTGGGCATACTGAGGGCGCGAGAGAGTGTGATAGCGACCGCGATCGCGACCGCCGCAGGATGATGGAGAGGGGTGAGGGAGGTTGCTGGTTAGCAGGGTGGAGGGAGACGCGTGTGCGGTTGAGAGAGTGCACGGACTACAGTAGTGTTTCGGGCTGAGGTGTGGCCGTGCAGGCAGAAGAGAGGGTGGGCTTATCTGGGGAGGGCGGAGGAGCTGCTGGTGTAATGGTAACCGCAGGCAAGTCGGTTCATTATTGATTACCGGTGATACCTGTCGGGCACCCATTCGGCACCGTGCACGGCACACATTTCGGTGACCCTCCATCGTGGCCTGGAGGTAGTTTTGGGGGCACTGCTGCTTGCTATGGATGCAATGTTCGGACCGGGGTTCCTCTCGCTGCGCGAGAGGTTTTGTCTCCGGATTTTTGCGCTCTCGTTGGTGTTCGGGCCCGTCGGCCACGTTGGGGGTGCCGGGAGACCTGTTGCGGCCATGGGGCCCCGCAGCCTGTGTGTCGATGGGCCAGCGCCTTCCCCGGGTGCTTGAAAGGACCATTATATGGCTGGTTATTCTATAATGCGCAGTCAGGTGTGGGTTTCTGGGGGTCTGAATTGCGGTGCATGGTAGGTCGGCACGCTGCGATTGAGGGGCTGCGATTGAGGGGCCCAGCCTTAGGGTTCAGCACCATCCGCCGGTTCTGAATGCTAGTAAATTACCTTTGGCCATGCATGTATTTCGTGTTCAACGCCTTGGCCAGGGACCCTCGCGACCCTGCTGAGACTTTCCTGCAACCTGCAACACCTGCGTCGGGGCCACTGCACCGGCGCGCACATATTAAGACGTCTTGGACCGCCCAGAACTAAATTACTTATGCACAAAGCTGCCGGTCCTTCCAATTATACCAAAGGGCAACACAATGCTTGCACGCACACGTGTATCTGATAGCCGAGCGCACAAGTGGAGTGAATGTGGTGGACCGCCATCGTTGCGACCGATGGGACGGCTCAGAAAGTATGAAACCGACCTGGCGACCAGCGGCCGGCATGGCGTTCGCGCGTTCGGCGACGCCTTTGCCGCGGCCAGCGCGTCCTCGACCTCCAGGTCCATCCCAGCATGCCACGCGTCGAGCACTGATGCCTGCTGGACAGCGCCGGCGCCGGGTCAGCCGGTTGTGTGTGTATACAGCGGGGAGGGCGCCGGGTACCGCAGCGCACGGACCGCCCTCGAGTCGGCCCGGGAATTCCTGGCCCCCGGCGTGCACGTGCGCTTCCTGTCCACAGCGGAACTGCTGGAGGGGAGCTGGGCGGACAGGTGAGACAGGTTGCCTCACGGGGGGGCAAGCGCCGGAGCATGATGCGCGGCTGTTGACGGCGGCATGCGTAACGCCTTCGGGCCGGAGGAGGTCCCTCTTGTCTTGGGTGCTGGGCACCCTTGCTTGGTCGGGCTGTCCATTCTTGTGATGTCGCATTCATAGCGCTCCAACCCAATCGTGCATGCTGGGGCCCATGCCACTGTACTGCACCGCCCCTGGCAGGTGCCTGCTGCTCATCATGCCGGGTGGCGCGGACCTGCCGTACTGCAAGCACCTCAACGGGCGGGGGAACCGCATCATCCGGGGTACGTGCGCGGCAGGGAACCAGGCCCCATGCTAGAGGCGGTATAACGCGCGCGTGTTCACGGTGCATAGGCGCTCTTCATGGCGTTGCCCGACGTAGTACTCGCAAACCACGCTGCCTTAACGGGCAATGGGCCCTGCTCCTATCGCCATGGCCCTGCCATGTATCGCATTGGGGCAACCTGTTGGGGCACCCTTGGGGCCGGGCCTGGGGTTCCTTGCCTCCAACCCAACCCTGCGCGCACACAGGCTGCGCTGCATCGGATGCCCAGCTTTTGTGTGATGATGCCCTTCCATGATGTGTGTCGTGTCCTCCACCCCCGGCGCCCAGGCTACGTGGAGGCGGGCGGCGCCTACCTGGGCATCTGCGCCGGCGCCTACTACGGCTGCGCCCGGGTGGACTTCGAGCCGGGCAGCCGCCTGCAGGTGCAGGGCGAGCGCGAGCTGGCGTTCTTCCCGGGCCGTGCCAGGGGCGCGGCGTACTCAGGTGCGGGCGGGCGGCGGGAAAAGGGGGGGAGGGTGTTGCAGTCACCAGCAGGGGGAGGGTGGCAGGGGCCGGCGGAACGGGGCCGCCCGCGCCCAGGAGTAATGGACAAGGCTGGCTGAGTCGGAGCCGAATGGCTCCGAGCGTTACGGGCTGAGTAGGCGGCGGTGGCTGCGAGTGAAGGGATGTAGTGCGGCCGCCTCGCGCGATGACATCTATGCTTGCAACAAGCATGATTTTCCCGCCTGTACCAACTTGGCCCGAAGGCTTTGACTACCTGTCGGAGGCGGGCTCCGCCGCCGCGCCGGTTGCCTTCCGGCCGCCGTCACCGCAGCTGCTGGCGGCCGTGGCCCTGGACGTCAGCCCCCGTGACGCCCGGCACGGCATGCAGCAGCAGCGCCCAGAGCACGGGGAGGAAGCTCGGGGCGGGGGCGGGGGCAGCCAACCCGTTCAGGCCCCGGGCCTTGCACCCCGGCACCTGCAGCTGCGGCACAAGCCATCAGCGCCGGCTGCCGCACCTCTTGACGCTGCAGCGGCGGCGACAGCGGCGGCGGCGGCGGCAGCGTCAAGCCGGTCAGAGGCCGCCGCAGGGTCAGGGGCAGGAGGTGCGACGACATCCGCCGCCGAGGCGGGGACGCCGCCTCGGTCGGAGCGGTGGGACTACTGCCGGGACTACTCCAATGGCGGGCCGGTGTTTGAGCTGCTGACGCCGCCAGCTGCCGGCGGTCATGCGGGGGCCCAGCCGCAGGCCCAGCCACAGGTGGAGGTGCTGGCGGTGTACCCCGAGCTGGGCAACGCGCTGGCGGCCGTGAGGTGCGCTGCAGGGGCCGCGCGGGGAGGGGGCAGGGCGAGGATGGGCGCATCGTTGAAGCGTCGCGCTTGCGCGCCGCCGCTCAACCAGGGGGCCGGTCTGCGTCACAGGCGGGCAGGGGCGCCACGCGTGCACTGCGCCGGTACGAGGGCCCGCTGTCCTAGCCCCAGCCGCAGCCGTCCACGCTGCTAACGCTCGTGCCGTCGCGCCGCTCGCTCTGCCGCAGGTGCCGCGTGGGTTCCGGCGTGGCGGTGCTGTGCGGCACGCACCCGGAGCTGCCCGCGGCGGCGCTGGGCGAGGCGATGGAGGCGCTGGGCCTGACGGCGCACGACCCGCGGCAGGCGGCGCACATCGCCCGCCTGGGCGCGGAGCTGGGCCGCTGGGAGGAGGCGCGCCGCAGCTTCTGGCTGGCGCTGCTGCTCGCGTGCTGCAGCAGCGTGCCGTGGACGGGGCCGCGGGCGGAGGAGCTCGGCGGGCCGGCTGCGGGCGGCGCGCGGCGGGCGGAGGAGGAGGAGAAGGAGGAGGAGGAGGCGCGGATAGGGCTGGTGGTGTCGAGCGTGCACGGGAGCCAGGAGGTGCGGATGGTTGGGGCGGCGGGGCGCGGCGGCGTCCGCAGGCAGGCTGGCGTGGTGGCGCAGGCATAGGCTGGGATGAGGGCTCGGTGGGGGTGCGGTGTGGGGTCCACATGCAGGCTCGCCTGGCGTGCGCGGGCATAGTCGACCGCGGCGTGCAGGGCCCAAGCTGGGATGAGTCGCGTATGGTACAGGGTAGCTGTAAAGCTGAGTGTGCTGCGCTTGATCCGTGCCCTTTTCTCGACCATTAGAAAAAGATATCTGCAAGATTGGCGACAGCACAGAGTCCCAGCTACTCGCATAGTGAAAATATCAGCTGCCAGTTTGCCCGAAGTCCCTCAGGATGCCCTCAGGCAGCGACGAAAAGGACAGCGGCTACGGCTCGACTCTGAGCGGGTATGACTCGTCGGGCTCGATTCAGTCGCTGCTGCTTCGCGCCGCGCATGAAGTACCGGACGAGTTCGAGTTCGCTGTGAGTGACGACGCGTCCATAAGCGACGTCTGCAGTAGCAGCAGCAGCTCGGGCGAAGAGGAGGCGGAGCGGAGCTGCGGCCAGCGCGCGGGGCCTGCCGCAGGGCCGTTTGACCGCGGCCGCCGCGGCGGCTCGCAGCACGGCGGCGCGGCAGCCGCGGGTCAGCCATCGCACGTGACCGCTGGACCGCAGACTGTCGGTCACGGAGGCAGCAGCAGGAGCAATGGCGGCTACAGCGGCGGGCGGTCAGGGTCAGGTGGTGGCGGCGCGGGGCCCGGCGGCACAGCAGGCCGGCGGCAGGTGCAGTCCTCGCCGAGCCCTTCGCCACCACGGGAGGCGCAGCGCCGGCCGCGGCGCCGGCTCAGCTCAAGAGCCAGTGCCGCTGGCGAGGAGGAGCAGCAGGGCTCGAGGCTCCCGGGGCAGGCGGTGCCAGTTGCGGCGGCAGAGGCGGCGCCACGGCCAGTGCGCCGAAGCCTAGCGCCGTCCTTCGACCGACATGCACCGCGGTCTCGCTCAACTCAGGTCTCGGCCGCCGCTCAGGAAAGCACTTGTGGGGGTGGCAGCGGTGGCGGAGGGCAGTGGCAGGGTCAGCTCGACCCGTGGCTGCTGGAGTCTCCGCGGGGCGCTGGCGCGCCCGCCTCCAGGATCCCGCTGCCCTCCCGGGCGCAGCAACACCCACACCATGATGCGCCCCGGTCACCGGCGCAGCAGGCGCCCCAGCAGGCAGTGGCAAAGCAACATCCCGGATGGAGCCCACACTCGCCAGGGTCGGCCGTGGCAGGCGCGGCCGTGGAACCCGCCACTCCACCGCAGCAGGCGGCAGCCGCCCCGGCTTCACGTCAGCACCCGCCACGCAGCAGCGCGCGCAGCGGCTCAGGCGGTGGCGAACGCACTGTTTCGCCGCAGCGGCAGCAGTATACACCGTACCGTCATCAGCAAAACCAACAACGCTGGGAACCGCGTTGGCAGTGGTCGCAACAAGACACCGGTGCATGCGGCATTTCGCCATACGCCCGCGTAAGCGGCAGTGGAGCTTACGCGACTGACACAGCGCACGGCGCAGTTGAGGACTGGGGCGGCGGCGGCAGCAGCGGCGGTGGCGGCGGCGGCGGCGGCGGCGGCGATGTGGCGGCGGCGGCGCGGCAGCAGGGCGTCGACCTAGTGGCTGTGGCGGACCGGCTGCTGGCGGGGTGGCGGGGTCGGTGCCTGGAGGCCGAGGCGGCGCTGGGGCACATACGACTGGAGGTGAGGGGGGCTGCATGCGTGTGGGCGCACATGTTGGGGACGGAGTTGCGCACACGGCTTGTACGTTACTCATGCTGGTTAGTCCACGTGGCGTCCTGGCAGTCTGCCACGCACCTGAGGCGGCACGCTGTACATTGACACAGCACACTGCCACCTGAGTGCCGCACGCCCCACCCGATGCCGTGTGTGCAGGTGCGGCTTGCGCAGCTGCGTGTGCGCGACCTGACTGCCTCTATGCAGGCGGCGGCGGGGGAGAGAGACGCGGCGCAGGCGCGCGCGCAGGAGGCGGAGCGGCGCCAGGGCGAGAGCGACGGTGGGTGGAGCACGCTTGTTGTTCACGCCTGGTTCCCGCATGCCCAGGGTTGGGTCGGTCATGGAGGTGCTCTCAAGGAGTCCACACGCGACATCGCCACCAAGCACTTCGTTGTTTGGTGTTTCAACATCAAATATCTGTCCGCAACTGCCACTGGAACAGCGACATGGTCGCGTCCTACAGCTCAGACATCAGGCCCTGTCGCAGTGGCGCTGCCTGTTGCTGCCTCACCTGCGGACGGCGGATTAGCTGCTGCGGCTGCAAACGCCGCAGGTGACGCAGCGGCAGGCAGCACCACTGCAACAGGCGCTGATGTCTGCGCTGCGGGGCGCGATGCCGCCGCTGTCCAAGTGGCAGATGCAGGGATTGCGGGGGCTGCCGATTCTGAGCGGGGGGCTTCAAAACTCTGCATGGGCACACAGAAAGTACGAGTCGTGATGACTGCTGATGTGCGCCGCGCGTGCAGGTGCTCTCGCGGCAGCGATGCATCGGGCCGAGGCCACGGAGGCCAAGGCCGCGGACGCAGAGCAGCGCGCAACAGCTGCGCAGGTCAGAGCTGGGAAATGGGCGGTGTAAGCAGCCGGGGTATCCGCAAACCGGCGCCGGGCTTTGCCGTTCCTAGCACAGACAGACCTCGGCCTGCCGACCCTGCTTGTATTGGTATTGTTGCCTGCAGGCGGCGTTAGCAGGCAAAGCTGTGGAGGCGGAGGAGGCGCGGAAGGCCGCCGCAGCGGCGGTGGCCGCCATGCAGACGTCCGAGGCGGCCCTGCAGCAGTCCCACGCCGAGGCCGCGGCGCTGCGTCAGGACCTGGAGGCCCGGCTGGCGGCGGCCGCCGCCGCGGCGGAGGCGGCAGAGGCGCGGGCGGCCGAAGTGACGGAGTCTCTGCAGCGTCTGTGCAACGAGATGGACGCGCAGCGCGAGGCGCACGCGCGGCAGGTTGCGGCGATGCAGGCGCAGGCGGCGGAGGTGATGCACCGCGCTGAGGCGGCAGAAGCGGCGGCTGAGGTGCAAGGGGTGGAGGCGGAGGCGGCGCGCGCTGAGCGGGGCGCGGCGGAGGACGCGGCGCGGCGACAGCGGGCGGTGGCGGCTGACCTGCGCGAGCAGCTGGTGGGTGCGGGGTGGGCTCCGGGGGTTTTGCACCAATGGGCGGTGGCAACGATTTAGGACTGCAACTCATCTCCTGCTGGCGCGAGCGGGCTTCCCGTCGCGGGCCCCGCATGTGGTATTTTCGCCCGCGCCCTCTGACTGTCTCTTGGCGGCACACGCACACAAACTCACAACGCGCACGCGCGCACGCGCCCGTCATCCCGCCACCCGCAAGGCGGAGTGCTCCCGCCAGCTGTCCGAGGCGCGCTCCTCCAGCTCGGCGCTGGCGGCGGCGGTGGAGGAGGGCGGCGCCGAGCTGGCGGCCAAGCGCGAGGCGGTAGCGGAGCTGCAGCGGGAGCTGGCGCGGGCGGGGCTGGCGGCGGCCTCGCTGAGGGGCCAGCTGGCGGAGGCCAATGCACGGGGCGCGGCGCTGCAGGTGCGCATGCCGGCGCGTGCTTCCCTTGTGCGCTGGTGGTACTTACAGCGCTTGTGCACTTGTGGTTAGGAGCACCGAGGGAAATGGTACTCTGCGCCTTTGAGCACGTTTGTGCGTAAGGCGTAGTCAACCACGATACACAACTGGGGGCACCTGATCTCGACGAACAGCCTGGTGGCGGGTGCGTCCGACTGTGCCGCAGGCGGAGGTGGAGTCGCTGGGCAGCAAGATTCTGGAGGTAGGTTGCTGTCGGGTGGTCGGCGTGTCGCGTGTCGTGCCGTACCTGGGACCTGGTGCCAGACTGCAGGTGGAGCAGAGAGGATCCTCGAATTTCACAAGCCCATGCCGGCTGCTCACATAGCGCGGCTGCGTTCTAGTTGCTTACACGGAACCGGCGGCCTGCGTGCTCGCCGCAGGCTGCGGGCGAGATGTCAGGGCTGAGGGCGCGCTGCGACGACGCGGCGGAGATGGCGGCGCGGGCGGAGGCGGAGGCGGCCCGGCTCCACGGCGAGGTGGAGGCGGGCAGCCAGCTGGCGGCGCAGCTGCAGCGCCGCATTCAGTGCATGTGCGGCCAGGTGACCAGGGTGCAGCATGTGGGGTGCGGGCGGGCCGTGGGCCCTGGGTTGCGTGTGCCCATGCGCAATCGCATGCACCGTCCACGTGCACTGCAGTCTGCGCAGCCGTCAGCATGCCGCTCCCCCCCCCCCGCGCCTCAGGAGGAGGCGCTGGCTGCGCAGCCGCTGGAGACGCTGGAGGCGCTGGCGGCCATGTCGGAGGCCGCGCTGCCGCGAGTGAGGCACGCCATCGTGACGGCCAGGTGCGCGCGGGGCGTGTGGGAGGGGCGGCCGGCTCGGGGCCCCAGGGCTGGGGCCAGTGGATAACACGAAAACAGTTAGGACTGCCCGGTTGCCTCGCGATACGATATTGCAGCCCGGGCGACTGCAGCAACCCGCCTTGACATGCGCAAGTGGGGGCGTGCGGGGAGTCAAGGCACCGCGCTTCGCCCTTGGCATGCACGTGCGTGCAGGGTGGCCGCTGCGCGCTCCGAGGCTGTGGAGGCGGCGGCGTGTGCCGTGTGCCTGGCCGGTAGCCGCGACACCTTCCTCAATTGCGGTTCGTATGAGGGCAGGGCGGGTAGTATGAGGGTAGGGCCGGTAGTCACGATGCAGCGTGTTGCTTGGCCCGCGTCTGCGCATGCGGTAATGCGGACCTGGGAGCTCACGTGCACTAGTGCGGTGTGTTCACCGCACTGTTGGCTAGGGAAGAGCTGATGCCCCTGTGCCCGTACACACCCATAGGCCACATAATTTGCCGGGGATGTGCGGAGAGGGTGGAGCGCTGCCCAATCTGCCGGGCATCCATCACCAACCGCTCAAGGGCATTCGTCTGATGCGGACCAGCGGTACTCATGTCCGTGGCGGCGCAGCTTGGGCAGTTGCTCGCCCGCACGCCGTCTTGAATTGGCATGCACTTGTGTTGAGCCTATACCGCTACTGTTTGGCCGGTTGCCGGCTCTACAGGGCCAGACAGGGCTGGCTGCCAGGCGCAGCGGAGTAGCGGACACGCACGGAAGCCTGAGTTGACCATATGATGCGAAGTGGTTCGGCGGTTGATGCGTTGTGCAAACAGATGAGCCGTCCAGAAGCAGACAGCGGTGCATTTTGGTAGGAAGACGGCAGCGGAGCGGCCCGAAAGCACGGGTGCACCGACACGGGTGCGGAGTGAATAGACGCGGCCAAGCTGTGAAGCTGGGCTGTTGCTTGCGCCTCCGTAACAGGGCCCCCCAGACACGTGAGCGAAGTTCTCGTTCAACTCTAGTTGCAGTTGCACGCAGGCCCCCTGCAGTGCCAAACAATGCAATGCAACGCAGCCATTCATACGCCGGCGGCACCGCATGGGTTCCCCACCCACCCACCCAGGCACCCACCCAGGCACCCACCCAGGCACCCACCCTGGCACCTGTCAAGCCCCGTATCCGCATGACTGCATCCCAGTCTGGGCTGCTGCTTGCAAGTGTTTGGGCCTCCGTCTCAGGCCACATTGGTCGTGCGCGACTACCCAGTACATATGAATCATGCAACGTTAGATGCTAGGAGTGTGCGGCGCGAAGGCACGCAGGACCCGTGGTTCCCCAGTGCTGCCCAGTGCGCCGCTGTGTGTCGGCCCCGCGTCGGCCCGCCTCTACCGTGACCAATTTGCTCCCTTCTCCTGAGCTTTTTGATGTTCCTATTCTCACACGGCAAGACGCTCTACAGCCTCCCGGCTGCCAGCGCGCACGGAGGAATCGGAAGCATGTTTGTCGCGTATGCTTGCGCCCACGCTGGGATGCTGCCCGGGCGCGTAGATGAGCGCCACTGACCCTGCGTATCCACTTATGAATTGCTGGGCCTCCCACAGGCAAATGGAGAGTTTTCGGCATGAGAGATCCGCGGTACGGGCGAGATCGAGTCGAGCTTGCCTCCTTTCTCCGGCGACGAGCCACCTCCCGCTTTGTCCGGAGTTACGTAGCCGAACCCTAACAAAATGGCCATGCTGCTGAAGTCTCGTGTGTCTGCCGGTGCCAGTGTGTCGCGCCCCGCGCGCGCCACCGTGCGCGTTTGCGCCTCGACTCGCCCTATGTGGTACCCCGGCGCCACCGCCCCCGCTCACCTGGACGGCTCCATGCTGGGTGACTACGGGTGAGCCAGGTGCAGCGAGTTCCCCTGTGCGAAGCCGACGAGCTTGGCAATCACATCGTCGGAGGGATAGCAAGTGGCGCTCTTGGTTGATCACAGCGCCGTGCGCAACCAGCAACACGATTTACCAGCTGAAAACATATCTGACTGGGCCTGCTGCTGGATGATCGCAGCTTCGACCCCCTCCGCCTGGGCGTGAACAAGGACAACCTGAAGTGGTTCCGCGAGGCTGAGCTGACCAACGGCCGCTGGGCCATGGCTGCCGTTGCCGGTAAGCCAGCAACTTGGGGCGGTCGACAGGGAAATTTGCGGACTCAGGCGTATCGGACATGGCTGACCTCGGTCGGCTTGCGCGACTTGCAGGCATCCTGTTCACCGACGCCGTGGGCCTGCCCAAGTTCTGGCTGGCTGGGGCCGAGGTAAGATTTTCTAGGGGTTATCGGGTTCAAGCTGGATTCGCAGGCAGCGGTCGACGAGGGTGATCCTTGAGGGGCGTCACAGGACGGCGTCGCTGCCGCCAGAGCTCGACAGGAGGCAGCGGAGGGAGTCCATACTGGCGAGCGCGCGGCACAGTGGAGCCGGGGGCGGAGGGACAGCGTACCTGCAGCCTTCGAGCAGCAGCTGGGAGCAGGGGATTTGACACGGGGGGCACAGCATTTGCCGCCGTGCCCCACGGCGGCAGAGGAGTTTTTGATGGCGCAGTACCTCAATTTAAGGACGTCCGGACCGTGGCGCTGGAGCAGCTGCAGCCGGGTTTGCCGGGTTGACTCGGGGTACTGCAGGCAGATATCTTCTTGTGCGCAGTTCAGCACGCTGCGTTAGTAGACGTCTGGGTTTTCGGGTTGTACATGCTCACTCTGCGTGTTCTACCACCGCGGTGCTCACTGTTCCCGCTCCCCATGTGTCGCCTGTGCGTGTGTGCGGGATGGCGCCTGCAGAAGTACGCCCTGGACAACCAGACCCTGGCTCTGATTGAGGTCGCCGTGTTCGCTGTGCTTGAGGGCAAGCGCTACGACATCTACAAGAAGACCGGCGAGACCGGCGTCCTGTCGTTCGCTCCCTTCGACCCCATGGGCATGAAGAGCGAGGAGATGAAGCTGAAGGAGCTGAAGAACGGCCGCCTGGTGCGTGCGGGTGGTGGTGGGGCAGGCGCGCTGGGAGTGCCGGGGAGCTGTTGGCATATATAACTGGCGGGTTCGCAGATGCAACGTGCTCTGTGCACGGGCGTAAGTTGCGCAAAACTAGGCATGAACAGTTTACTCACGACCCCCCGTACCATCCTCTGTGATGTGTGTTTGCAGGCTATGCTGGCGTTCGTGGGCTTCTGCTCTCAGGCCGCTGTGTACGGCAAGGGCCCCATTGAGACCCTGCAGCTGCACCTGGCTGACCCCGGCCACAACAACAGTGAGTAGCATGGAGACAGCAAATGCTGGAAGCGGCGTGCTTGCAACAATAACGGAGGTGTCGCAATGGATGCGACCAATAGTGGCGCTGGGATATATTTGGAGAGATTGTGGAGACTGGATCTGCGTGGATTACCTGTGGTGTGCCTGGCGCCGACGCTGACCCTGCGAACCTGCCGGACCCCTCCCGCAGTCTACACCTCGTCGGTGGGCCCCGAGACCGCCGTGACCGTGGCCGTGCTGTGCGTGCTGCCCATGATCATTGAGGCCACCAAGACCCTGAACCCCGGCAAGGAGTCGGTGCCCTACTTCCCCTGGAACGAGCCCTGGACCAAGGTGTAAGCTGCCCCACCTACGGGCGCAGCGGCACCTGGGGAGCGCTTCTTTGGAGCTATAACTCGGCCGCGACAGCACCAATCACCTGCCCGACAGTGTGATGCTGGTGTGTTTTTTGGGAGCCACGGACGCAGCTCGCGACTTCGTGCGGCTGCCAGTGCCGCCTGCCGCGCCTGATGTTTTGGGCGGCAGCGTTGCTGGTGGCGGCACATCCTGGCGCGGAGCGTTTGTAAATGGCGGCGGCGGGTGGCGACTACGCGTTTCCCCCGCACGGCAGCAACCTGGACAAGCATCCGGGCTTAGCAGCTGTGTGTGTATTATTGGAGCTCAGGACTTGAAAAAAGCCTGGCGCGGACGAGGCGGCTTGGGCCTGGGTGCAGGTCACGGCGACTGCTGCGGCCTGCGGCCGTTAGAGGGCCTCTGACGTCTGGCTGGCGGAGGTTGGCGGATGACGGAACGGGGTGTCTATGCCGGTTACCGCCGGTGTAGCGCATCTCAGGCGGGCGTCCCAAGTTTGGTGTGAGCTGGCCATGTGTTTGTGCATGGCTGGCACTTGGGCGCGTGGAACGTTGGGACTAGATCTCAGGCAGTGATGCTCCGTGATGGGTTTTGAGCGCAGGGTGCGTCCTGTGCGGCTCGAGCCGGAGGAGTGCACAGCTGGAGAACGTGCGTAGTTCAGGGACGGTGGCACAGGCATCACTATGTGTGTGCTACAACTCGATGTGCGCATTCCCATCAATTTTGGCTCAGAGAAGACTAATTACCAATCTAAAATTGCACGGGAAAGCGCGTGTAATTTACATTCAGGTCCAAACGTAATGAGTGAGTACCAAGCAGTACGCAGGCGGCTTGTCCGTCCCAAGTTGCCACCGCAGCCAGGGTTTACCGAGACAGTACAGCTCAGGATCTTCCCGACGTGTCAGATTGGATCCGCATGACAGCAAGCACCCGACCCGGCTACTCACTGTGCGCACGTGTGCTGTTGCTGGTGGCCACTGTTGGAGGGCCTGCCCTCTCTCTGGAACACTCTACATTTTGTGCAGTGGACGATTCCATGGAGCCACATGCGGACGAGCAAGCTCGGGTGCCATCAGGGGAGGCCTTAACGCCATATCCCCTGGCAGCGCAGTGCACACGCATTTGCTCTCACGCACGGTGCCAACATGTTGATGCGGCCCACGATTCCACGACTAGATGCTGCGTGTGCGCCAGGAACATCATTTGGCTAACAGCTCGAACGTCGAGGGGGGGGGCTGGAGCCACCTCTCATGAAGAGGAGCCTGACCGCTTGGGGACAGGTGCAGGTTTGGGGGCAGGTGCGGCGGAGACGGAAGTGGGGGCCACTTGCAACGGGAAGCGGGCACTTCGGGGGCTGTCAAGGCATGCCTCAGATCCATTCGCCCAAAACTTGTGATGTTGCAAACACATTCTACACACGTTGCTGCATATAGGACTTTACCACAGGGTAGCGCGACTGCTAGGCCAGAAATGAACCAAAACTGCGAATCCTGATGTCCACGCTGTCGCCGCGAATGTTGCGGCCAGGACCCAAGAAGACGGGTCCCAAGAAAACAGACGACATTACGTACGACGAAGAGCGTGTCGCTTGCGGACCTGCCTGCCGAAACGAGGTTTTTGCCGCCATGAAAACTCGCCGTGGGACGCTCTTGGTCGCGGCATCCACGCTGTTGCTGGTGCTGCTATTGTTACCTTTCATATTCATGGAATGGACGCTTGTTCCAGCGCATTGCCCGGTACCGGCTTACAAGCGCCCGGACACGCTGCAGCCGCTGCCGCGCTACCACGGCCCCTCAGGTACGGGCTTCGCCTGCGCGAGAGCCTGCGTGGATGCACAAGGACAGGCGCACACATGTAGTGAACTGAGCGCAATGGTATTATAGGTCGCCAACAGCTGCAATACCGGGATTCTGGGAGGGGGAAGCGGTGCGGTGCGGTGCTGAGCGGGTTGCTGCATGACGGGCTCCCGTGCCTGCTGCCGGGTTTACTTGCCTGCAGTGGAGTTCCCAGACCGCTTCACCCTGGTTATCAACTCCTACAAGTAAGAGCAGCGCGTAGCTTGGGGCAGCGGTCGTAGTACGGCGGCGGGTGGGGTGGGGAGCCGGGCTCGGCCGGAGCAGGCCGGAGCCACCTCGGATGATGCTTGTGGAGGCGCACAGGAGGCTGCAGCATCGTCTTCTGCATGCCTGGGCAGTGTGCTCATGATGCCCTTCCCCTGCGCCTCACAATGCACAGGCGGCCGGAACTGCTACAGCGGGCGGTGCAGCACTACTCGCATTGCAAATCCATAGACGCCGTGCGCGTGGTGGGTCCCTCGTGGCGTACTCAGCAGGGGAAGGCATGGTGCCCAAAGGTCGGCCCGGGTCGTTGCTGCTGGGGCCGCGCGGCTGGTGCAAGCCCGGGACCCGACTGACGCTCGTGCCTTGCGGAACGGGACGGCGGCTGTACAGATCTGGTGCGAGGAGGGGCTGCCGCCCACTCGCGCCCAGGCGCCCGAGTTCTTTTCTGAGCTCAAGGAGGTGAGGTGAGGGGTGCAGCCGCTCGCCGCGGATAGGAGCAGGAGCTGCCAAAGTGGGGGCGGCGATGCGGGCAAGGATGGCACGAGAATGGCAGCAGCGGCGGCAGCGCCATGTGTACCGAGTACGCTCCAAGCTGCCGATATGCCGCACCTGCGCGACGGTACCTCGCCTGCGCGCAGGTCCGCTACGACATCATGACCAACTCTTCCCTCAACATGCGCTTCTGGCCGTTGGAGGGTGCGTGAGCGCGGGCGAGGCGGTGGCTGGCTGCATGAGCACGCGGGTGGGAGCAGGGAAGAACCGATGTCCATCGTGAACGCGGACACGGCCGGAAAGGACCTGGTTGCGTGGGCATGAACCTGGCAGTTGGCACGACCGGCCGCGTTGCCCACCCCCCCGGCCGCAACACACGCCACGCCGCTTCCTCCTGCCAGGCCTGCGCACGGAGGCGGTGCTGTCGCTGGATGACGACATCGTGGCGCCGTGCGGCGTGCTGGACGAGCTGTTTGAGGTGAGGCGGGGCCGGGCCAGGGCGTGACGAAGTGATGGCTCCTCACTCACTTTCGACTCGCTGCACGGCGGCGCGGTGCTCGCTCGCTCGGGTATGCTGCGGAACCGGACGTACGGCCGCACGCCGTGTGACCCGACAGCCTGACCTGCATGCTCCGGGACTGACGTCGCCGACCTCCACGCCCCGCCTTTCCACCCCCACGCCTCGCTGCCTGGCCAGGTGTGGAAGCGCGACCCCTGGAACATGGCCGGCTTCTACCCGCGGCTACACCTGGTTGACAAGGACTGCAAGTGGGTGGGCGGCCAAGGCCCGCCGTCGCGGTCCTCGCTGGTCGGCTAGTGCATCCACAGCCCCCTGCATGCGCATCTGAACCGCGCCATGTTGCTTTCGATGCGGCGCCGGATGTGCCGGCCCTCCACGCGCTCGCTGGCCACGTGACCGCCTCCCGCCGCCGCCCCCGTTGAAACCGGGAATATACAAACGATGAACCCCCCCCCTGCTCCGTCGCAATGATATAACAACATCTCATCATTTGTAATCATGCATGCAACCCCTGGCCCCTGCCTCCCTCCGCGCCAGGTACAAGTACCTGCAGGGCTTCGGCACGTTGACGTGGCACGGCGCCTACAGCCTGGTCCTCACCAAGGCGGCCATGCTGCACCGGGGTGAGCGAGCCGGCGGCCGCGCCGGGCTCGGGAGGCGGCGCTCGGAGCCCTGGAACACCGCCTGCGCGGCCGCCGCACGCGCCGCGCTTAGCATCTCCTACCCAGTGCCCCGGACCCTGATCCCCTCTCACCTGTTTTTGCCGCCCGCCGCTCAACCGCCGCAACCACGCCAACCGCTTCCAACCGCCAACAGACTACCTCGAGTACTACAGCAACCACATGGCGGGCGGCATCCGGCAGCACGTGGACGAGGCGCACAACTGCGAGGACCTGGCCATGGCGCTGCTGGTGGGCGCCGCCACGCGCCGGCCGCCCGCCTTCCTGCACAGCGCGCGGGTGCTGGACCTGGGCAAGGGGCTGCTCAAGGTCAAGGGCATCAGCAGCGGCAAGAAGCACGGCGACGTGAGTGGCGGCGGCGGCGGCGGCTGCGGGGCGGGGGCGGGGGCGGGGCCGCGCAGGAGGACAAGAGGAACGCGGGGGAAGGGGACGCGGCTTTGCGCTGAGGTGCTGCCGTTGAGCTGGGCCGGCGCTGCATGCAGCGGCGCTGGCGCTGGGATGCCTGCAAACCAACCAACACTAAGTGTGATGCATGCTCCTGCACTTGCCGCAGATCCGCTCTGGCTGCTTGAACGAGTTCGCCAAGCACTACGGCGGCTCCCTGCCGCTGTTGGTGCGCAGCCTGACACACACCCCGCACGAGGTGCCGCCCGCCACCACGGCGGCGGCGGGCGGCGGGCAGGGCGGAGCGCAGGGCGCCGGTGGCCCCAGCAGCTACAGCGGTGGCGGTGGAGGCAAGTGGTCGGCTTGGGTGCGGCTCAGCCCCTTTACTGACTCGCTGTATGGAATGCTGACGGGTCACTTCTAGAGAAGCTATTCTGTTTCAGGAAGAGCAGTGGTGGCAGCAATGTGGAAGGCCTCATGCGATTGCAGCTTGCGACTATATGCCTAGCTGAGCGATGTAGGTCGCGCAGGGCGATGCCCAATACCCAGCCGGCACGCATGCGACCCATCCATCCCTCCACACGTGAACATTGTTATTGTTATAGGCAGAAGGGTACAGGAGTTCGTCACAATTTAAGTCTGGACCATGAACTCATGGGCGGGCTGCCTGCCGCAAACCTAGCGCGTTTTCAGCGGCCCCTAAGGTGAGATGGCACGAGCGGGATAATCATGCAGGGTGCGGGGCATGTCGTGACGTGGTTATCGTGCCGCAGAGTGGAGGCTCCTTGGTCAAGACCGTTTGTAGCTGGGACCCATGGGGACCGGTCAGCCATCACCAAACGGTTGCATGGTATGGCTTGGTAATGTAAACACCCGTGCGTGCTGAATTGCATGGAATCGGGGGGCGGGGGTGGGGGGTTGCAAGGTTCGTACAGCGAAGTGTAGCAGCGTGGGGGGTGGGGGTGGGGGTGGGGGGCGCGGCGGCGGGGGCGGGTCAGCGGCCGGCTCATCGGACACCGGTCATTCTGCAGCGCCACGCAACGCTTACCGCATAATGCTCTGGCTCAGGATTGCTTCAAACCCCAGAACATAACGAGTAAACGTCGTTCGTGCGCGTCAGAGGTTGGGAGGTCAGTCGCCGGGTCGCCGTGCCGCACCGTGCGCGCTTCCGTATTGTGCGCAGCGCCGTTGTTGCAAAGTTTAACAAGGGCGACAAGGCTGACAAGGCCATTGACGACTCGTCGGTCACCTTGTTGAACCGCGCCGTGAGTCCTCGGGGCGAACTTCGACGCAACGGCTTGGGCGGCTTTGTCGGTCTAAGCCGGCCTGCTTACGCACCGGCCTGCGCTTGTTGAAGTTCGCCCCACGGACATCTCGGCGTGATTCAACGAGGTGTCCGCCAAGACTGACAAGGTGAGCAAGCTGACGGACAAGGTGATCTCGGAGAAGGTGAACCAGACACGCTCAAGGACAAGAAGGACTGGTAAGACCGGCGTGCTGCGCAGGGCGGGCGTGACGGGCGGAGGCTCGGTGCAGCAGGCCGTGGGCCGGCGAGTATCGGGGTATGTGTGTGTGTGTGTGGGGGGGGGGGGGGTTGCGTGGGGTGGGTAAACTATGGACAGGTTGCTGATTGCGCACGGCGCTGTGATCAACCAAGAGCGCCACTTGCTATCCCTCCGACGATGTGATTGCCAAGCTCGTCGGCTTCGCACAGGGGAACTCGCTGCACCTGGCTCACCCGTAGTCACCCAGCATGGAGCCGTCCAGGTGAGCGGGGGCGGTGGCGCCGGGGGTACCACATAGGGCGAGTCGAGGCGCAAACGCGCACGGTGGCGCGCGCGGGGCGCGACACACTGGCACCGGCAGACACACGAGACTTCAGCAGCATGGCCATTTTGTTAGGGTTCGGCTACGTAACTCCGGACAAAGCGGGAGGTGGCTCGTCGCCGGAGAAAGGAGGCAAGCTCGACTCGATCTCGCCCGTACCGCGGACCTCCAGGTCAGGCAAGTAGGCAACTCAGATTGGCGAAGCGGGGGCGCCTACATTAGTTTAGTTGGCCGAAACACGGCAGATTGGCGACCGATAGATCCCCCTCCCCAGATTGGCCGACCCCGCCACATTTCCCACCCTCCGCGTGGTCGAGGCCCTCATCAAGCCGGTCAGAAGGCACCCGTTACTCAAGTTCACTTGGGGCAGTACTCCTTGTACGGCATCTGGCCGCGCTGTTGGCCATGATGCCGTAACTTGAGTAACGGGTGCCTTCTGACCGGCTTGATGAGGGCCTCGACCACGCACCTGGCAACACCTGCCGCATGCCAGGCAACAGCGCTCCCTGTGCAGCTGCCCTGCATCACCTTAGCCACATCTTAGCGCTAGCTGAGCTTGAGTCTGCATCATGACACTACGAACGTGCCCATACCGTATGCATGTCAGAGCATTCTGCTCTCTGCCTCTCTCCCTTGTGCTTGTACACTGTTGACAGGATGGAGCTTGGAGCGGTGGAGCTAGCGTGCAGTCTCAGTTGGTGAGGCACGCACAGCAGTTGCTCCCTTCGATGGCCTGCAAGAAGATGTACCATACACAGGGCGGATGGAACTTTTGCAGGACGATGTTGATGATTAGATATGCCAGTCTGTTTCTATGATTGCGGTGTTACAGGGTGAACAGCGCGCGATGCTGCTGCAAACGCTCCCGCTTGACTCAGTGCAGGGCAAATGCGGGCATATTTGCAACTACACATGCATGGATGCCTGCCAGGTACTTGGCGTGGAGGTTTGCCGGTAATGTTTCATAGGAACGAAGGAGCGTTGGTGTGGACGCAAGACATGCAACTTCACGGATGAGTGTGCAGGCGGAAACGTGCACACGGATGATAGTTAATGAGATTCTGGCCCTGGCAAAGTGTCTTAGTATGTCTTCTGGGTGGTCAAGGGATAGCACGGTAGGCGAGGGGCACAGAGGGCTTGTGCTGTGTGACTGGAACGATACCAGAGGGGAGGGGTTGTTTACAGCATGCATGCATGTGCGCGTGCGTGTGCGGATGCGTGTGTGCGCATGCGTGTGTGTGTGCCCCGATGCATGACTTCAGATGTTAGATCAGGTGGTATGCGGGCCCAGCGTGCCCCAGGCACGCACTCGGCATCCGTGCCCTCCTCTCGCGGCTATTGGCGGACTTGGGCTGCGCGGCGGCGCTGCCGGCCTGCCGAACACCCAACGTCCGGCGTTCATTAATTCCTTAATGCCCGCATCGACTGGCTTTCGGCATGGTGTGGCTTGCCGCGGTCTTTGCAACTGGATAGCTAGTGTGCCAACTGGGTATTGGCCCACCAAGCATGCGCGGCGGCGGGGCGCACAGGCGGCGGTCGTGTTGGCTTGCATGCCTCGTCCCCTGAAGGAAAGGGCGCAGGGGAAACGAAGGCCAGGGGAATGAACGCCCTTCTCGGTAACCAACCGCCAGAGCCCTTCAGAGCCCTCAGAGGCTGAGCGGCTCTGAAACAGCCTATGTCAGGAATGCCAGACCATTTGTGTTGCGCCCACATGCTCCCTTGCTTGTTCAACCGAAGGGCCTGCAGGAAATAGCCAGTGTCAGTAATACTGTAGTGTGTTTTGCTCGATCGGCGCGCGACTATTGCTAGCGGATGAGTGTATGAACCCGTGCCAAACGCCAACTTTCCCCGAGTCCCGCGCCGCCCCTGCGCCCAAGCCTGCGCCCCGCCCGCGCGTGCCCCAAGCGCGTCCCTCCGCGCACCGCGACTTCCCAGAGCACCGAGGATGAGACCAGCACCCCATGCATCTCTCTGAGTTTACACACAGCTCTCATGCAGCTTCCCAAGCGTCCCTCGTACCAACTAGCAGCTCCCGATCGCGCGCCACGCCAATCGTCAGCCTCCGCCGTGCTCCACCGTACTTGTCGCAGCTTCTCACACGCGTACGTGCTGTGGCCGACAAGCGCCCACTCGGGTGCGTCACCCCAGCCAGGTAGCTTCCGAGCCGGGCTGCCGCACAACTACCAGCTCCCAATCGCGCAGGTGCTGACTCCCACACAAACTCCGCTCCTGTACGGCTGAGGGGGTTGGGGTGCCGTACACGACTTAGTGGGGGGGAGTCGGAGCTGTCCTAGAACCTACATGATACCAAATTTTCAATGCAGCCTGCATGCCCCTGTTGATCACTACAAGCCCAAAGCACGCAGCCACACTCCAAGCGGACACAGCCTTCTGCACGTGCGCGGGCCTTCCCAGGCATTCAGGTGCCACGACCCATCTACACGATCAATTCTCTCCATCAGTAAGAATTAGCACTCTCAGCATCACCTACTAAAATGAACAAACACAGCACGCATGGGACCTTATGCAGATATGTCACGTGCACCATGCAAAGCGCCGCCAGCACTTCTCCGAAACGCAGGAGCTCGTGGCACCTCGCGCCAATGATAATGCACACGCTCGCTCGCTCTCGTGTGACTTCTTGTCACAAAAAGCCACGACTGTATGTGAACAAACGCATCACGGCACATTCCATTGCAGTGTGCGCAGTGACACTGCATCAATGACACTCCCGGGCCTGTCTAGTGACAACGCAGTTCATGCACGGTGCCGCACTCAAACCATACACAGTGTACACAGTTCGCTAAATGCATCACGTGCTCTTATGGACACGCAGATATCACGCAATAAAGAATGAATGCCCCATTACGCAACCTGCTCAGTCCGAAGGCAATCCCCACCCGCGCCACTCACTCTCCTGCAGCTCGGCTCGTGCGCGCAAAACTGAAACTGATGCAACACACATCTCAAGACCAAATTAGGCAAGCAGGCATGATGGTCAGAGAAATGATGAACCGAGAACCTGAGAAGTGGCCAGCTGTAATACTCAAAACACAACCGCACATGCAGGCACTAACACATCATGCACCCGCGTAGAATGCAAACGCAACTCAGTTCCGCCACCTGCTGTGCACCACACACTCTGGTCTGGCTCTGAATGCAACGCCCGCCAATGCTGACATGCTGGGCTCTCACAGCGCGCTACCGCCGTCTCACCATCTCGCTCGATCAGCGCCCAGTCGTCTAGCGCCTTGCCATACGTTTAGTTCACACCCAATCTCTCTGCGCCTGCACCGCCGCCACTACCGCCGCTACACCTGGGCCGGCACCAGGCTCGTGATGATGTGCTCCAGGCGCGCCACCACCGCCCCGGCCGACGGCCGCGCCGCCGGGTCCGCCGCAAGGCACTCCGTCACCAGCACGACGAGCGAGCCGGGCACGTGCGGCGGCCAGGCCAGCAGCGCTGCCGGCAGCGCCCCCGAGCCGACGCCCTCGCTGCCCGGCCCACCCGCGCGGCCCTCGGGTTCGGGCTCGCCCCCGGGCGCGGCGGCGTCGGCGGCGTCGGCTGCAGCGGCCGCGGCGTCGGCATCGGCGGCGTCGGCCAGCCACTGCCGCACCGCAGCGTTGGCGGGCGCGGCGAGCAGCGCGGGAAGGGGCTGGCCGCAGGCGAGCTCCCAGACCAGGACGGCCCAGGCGTACACGTCACCCGCCGGGCCCACAAGCCCCCTCAGCGCGGTCTCCGGGGGCGTGTAGGCCGAGCAGCGCCTGCGCGGCGGCAGCAAGCATCGCGTGCAGTAGGGCGGCGTCAGCACCGCAGGCTTGATGGGCTGAGGGCTGGACTCAATGGCTCACAGATGCGACGTGCGCTCCGATTCGTGGAAAGCAGACTTAAAGGCGATACGCATCCCTCCGCGCTTCGCGAATTTTGAGTTCGCAATGGTTGCTTTGGAGACTTACATGAGTTAAGCCCCCCCTCCCATGTCACACACCCACACGCACACGCCCACACGCCCAACACACACGCGTCCATCAGCACACACCTGCACTCGGTGGCGACGACCTCCTGCCCCGGCTGCAGCACCTCGGCCAGCCCAAAGTCGCACAGCTTGGCGGTGTAGCCGTACGACAGCCAGGCCGCCAGGCCGCCACCGCCGCCGCCGCTGCCGGCAGCGCCGCCCGCACGGCGCGACGTGGCCGCGTTGGCCGCGCTGCCCGCCGCGTGCTGCTGCTCCGCGGCGGCACTGGCAGCTGGCGGGCTCGGGGCCGGTGCTGTTGGCGGCTGCGGCTGCGGCTGCGGCTGCGGCTGCGGCTGCGGCTGCGGCTGCGGCGGTTGTGCGGGTCCAGCAGCCTGCTGCGGCGGCTGGCGGTGCTGCTGAGCAGCCGCCTGGCGGCGCTGCTGCCGCATCAGGCGGTGCAGCTGGTGCTGCCGCCACACGCCGTTGTCGCTGAGGCACAGCGAGCTGGACAGGTCCTGCAGGATCGCCAGCGCGTCCGAGGAGCGGGTGGCCGCCGCGCCGCACCCAAGCCCCTGTGCCGCGTGGCGCGGGCTGCCGCCGCCGCCGCCCCCGCCCCCGCCGTCGCCCGCCGGCGCACCCGCATCGATCACAGCATCGCCGACCTCATCCCCGACTTGTGCAGCTGCCGCCACCGGCGCCGCCAGCTCGGCATGCGGTTGGGACATCGCCTCGAAGTCGGCTGTAGCAGCAGACACCCAGGGCGAGGTTTCCATGGCGATGGCTGTCGCCGCCGCACCGGGGGCGGCGGCGGCGGCGGCCTTGTGCAGCAGCACGTTGGCGCTGGAGACGTCGCCGTGCGCGACGCGGCTGCTGTGCAGCTGCTGCAGCCCAGCCGCCACGTCCAGCGCCACCAGCAGTAGCACGTGCGGCTGCAGCATTGTCGCCGCCGTGTCCTGTCCTGTCCCTGCCAGCTCGCCCTGCTCGCTGCCTGGGGCATGGTTGTCCGCCGCCGTGGTTGGTGGCGGCCCGCCGTGCCGGGACAGCAGGCCCGACTCCAGCGCCGCGCGCAGGCTGCCGCCGTCGCACAACTGCAGCAGGCACGACCATGTCACGGCGACGGGACTTTAAAACCTCCTTGATGTCAATAGGAGGCGCGCGCCATGAGAGGGGGCAGCTCCCAAACACACACACACACACGGAACACACACGTCATGCGCGCCATGTGCCCAACCTGTACCCCACACCAAGCCAGCCCAAGGTTCAGTACCTGGGAGATGAGCGTGATGCGCCAGGCGGTCGGGACGGCCCGGCGGCCGCGAGCCACCGCGCGGGTGTGTTCCCGCCCGGCCTCCGGCATCCCCTGCTCCGCCAGCGGCTCCGTCTCCGCCGCGTAAGTCGGCACCACGTTGGGGTGCTGCGACACCGCCAGCGAGATAGCGGCCTCGCGCAGCGCCCGCTCCCGCGCCAACCGCACAGCGTCGGGCCCCGGGCCCCCCAGCTGCCGCCGGCTGCTGCCGCCGCCGCCGCCGCCGCCCCCGCCTTCGGCCGTAGCGCCGCTGTCCTGGTGCGGGTGCCGCGCGCGCGAGCGCTGCAGGCTGTGGGCGTCAACGTGCAGCAGCAGCCGCTTCACCGCCACCGGCAGGCCGCGCCACAAGCCCCGGTACACCGTACCCTGCGCGCCGCGCTCCAGCTCGCCGGTCAGGATGAGCAGCGGCGTGGGCGTGGCCGGCTCGACCCAGTGCTTTGGGCCCCTTGGCAGGCCGTGTGCAGTAGCGGCAGCGGCGGCGGCAGCAGCAGCAGGCTCTCCTGCGGGTGCTGCCGCTTCCTGCAGTGCCTGTGCTGCGGTGTGGCTGCCGAAGCGCGCGAACGGGGCCGGGACAGGGCCATCCCCAGAAGGGCCGGCCGCATCGCCCTCCCACTTGTCTTCCGCACCAGCCGCAGCAGCCACGGCCGCCGCGGCTGGGGCGCCGTTCAACCTGAGGGCCTGGCTGCTGCCGCTGCTGTCGCTGAGGAGCGAACGCGAGGCGGCAGTCTGCGGCGCGCCTGCTACGGCCGGGACACCCGCAGCCGCCAGCTGCGCATCGTTTGCTTGTGGCAGCGCGACCACCGCTGCTACTGCCACAGCTGCTGCTGCTGCTGCTGCTGCTGCTGCTGCTGCTGCTGCTGGGTCGGTCACGGTTGAAGCGGCTGTAGCTGCGGCAGGATGCAAGCCGGCCGCGTCTTCGCCGGGCGTAGATGGTCTGCGCGCATTGCCGGTCACACGCTCCCGCGACACAGCCGTGTGTTTGTCTGCTGCTGTTGTGCTGGCGGGCGCCGCCGCCGCCTTGTTGACCACCTCGCGCATAGCAGCGAACCTGTGAGCGGTTGCGAAGGTAATGGGTACAAAACCAAACCCAAACGATATAAAAACAGCTTGCGGCACACTGGACGACATCAAACACAGCACACACCGGCGGCTTATCCCTTGCCCTTGTGCCCCCAAAAGCCGGGCGATGCCGGCAGCAGCCCCGCAAATGCTTTGCAGCCGACTATCGGTAGCGGCCCTGCCAGCCCAGCTGAGAGGTCCACCGCTCTAAGCCTTGCACGCTCACGTACCTGGCGTGCAGCACCCACGACACATGCCGTGCGTAGGCCGTGCCAGCAACGCCAGCCGTTTCAGAGGCGGTGCCCGCCCCGGCCTCGGCGGCGGCCGCCGCCGCCGCCTCGCCGTCCTGCAGAAGCTGCGCTGCAGATTTGGGGCCCGCCGCGTCGGCCTGCACCTGCTGTGTGGTTGCGTCCACCAGCTCTGGATCCTGCTCGCCGAGGACACCC
This sequence comes from Chlamydomonas incerta, assembly GCA_016834605.1. Classification (NCBI taxonomy): domain Eukaryota; kingdom Viridiplantae; phylum Chlorophyta; class Chlorophyceae; order Chlamydomonadales; family Chlamydomonadaceae; genus Chlamydomonas; species Chlamydomonas incerta. Next base: position 3,315,933 of record JAEHOC010000001.1, on the reverse strand, counting down.
CTTGGGGACCCAGTCTCGGAGGTCGCTCCTGATGCAGCGCCAGCAGAAGGTGCGCCGCCTGCCGCTGACGCGCTGTCGCCGCCGGGACAGGGCGGGGCGGCAGCTGCAGGCAGCTTCTCGCATTTGAATTCCGCCTCTGGGACCAGGTCTGGATCCAACGCCTCGCTGCTGCAATCGCTGTCGTGCCTGCTGGCAGCCGATTGGCCAAGGCGCGCACGATCTTGACTGAAGCCTGGAGCCGCCGCATCGCCAACAGGCCCGCTGGATGAAGCCGCCGCCGCCGCCGTCGCAGCAGCAGCAGCAGCCGCAGCAGCGGCCGCCGACGCCGCCGCGACCGCAAATCCGTGCAACATGAGGCGGGCACTCATCGGCCCGTCACTGGCCACCCGCATGCCGCCGTAGCTGCTGCCCCGGCCGCCGGCGCTGCCGGCGCGCTCGTGAGCGCGGCTACCCGGCTCCCGACTCGGCTGCAGCCCAGCCGCTCCCGCGCCCGTGCCCGTGCCTGGCGGCCTCTTCAGCAGCGTGTCCAGCAGCATGGAGGATGAGGTCTCGGAGGCCTTGCACGCCATCGCCGCCATTGCGCCCGCCGCGGCGGCGGCGTCTACCGCTGATGAGCCGTACGAGTCCAGACCCATACCCATCATCGTCGAGCGCAGCGGCTGCGAAGAGATGACGGAGGTGGAGGAGGGGCCGCTCAGGATGCGGCTGGGGTCGGCGGTGGCAGTAGCGGCAGCGGAGATGTAGTCCATGCTACTGCTGCCGCCGCGCATGGCCGAGGACGACATCGCCGTCGCCGCGCCGCTCAGGGCACGACTGGCGGCGGGGCTCTCGCCGCTGATGCTGATGGTGACGTGCGCCGGCGCGATGGCGCCGCTGCCGCCGCCGCCGCCGCCGCCATACCGGTCGGGCCGCAGGATCTGCCGTCGGGCGCTCACGGCGGCGAAGAAGCCCCGGGCAGTCCCGGCCCTTGGGCTGGGCCCCGCCCAGCTCACGGCGCTCTGCTCTGCCCCTTCTTCCGTCCACGGATCAGTGGAGGGCTCTGCCACAGCCCGTTCGGTCACGTGTGCGGTCGAGTCTGCTGCTAAAACTACTTTCGTGTCTGCTGCTGCTAACTCTGCAGCCGTTGACGCGTCGGCGCCTAGTGGGATCGATAGCTGCGCGCCCGCAGCCGGCGGCGAGTCTTTGTCCTTGTCTGGAGCCCCGGGGCCGCCACCGCTGCTGCCGGTGCCGGGCTGGCCCAGAGCCGCGAGCAGCTGTTTCGCAACCTGCTCCGGCTGCCGCTGCTGCCGCTGCTGCTGCCGGCGGCGCCGCCACGTAGTGAAGGCTATCAGGGACAGCACGGAAAGCAGCAGCAGCCCCGCCACCGCTACCGCCGTCGACACACCGATCACTACGGCCTGCCGGCTGGACTCGCGCCCAGGGGTGTCGGCGGCAGTCAAGGCTGCGCCGCCGCCGCCGCTGCCGCCTGACGCCCCAGACGCCTCCGTTGCTGCTAAGCCCGCCCCAGACGCGGGGCCGACTTCATGCCCACGCGGGTTGGAGTCGCCGGCGGCACTGCCGTCGCCTGTGCTGCCATGGCCCTTGTCGGGTCCCGCGCCGCCGCCGCCGCCGCCGCCGCCGCCGCCGCCGCCGCCGCCGCCGCCGCCGCCGTCCTTACCGGTGCTGCCGCCACCGCCAGGCGCATGCGGCCGCGGGGACCCAGACTCCGGCCCAGCAGTAGCGGCGCCGCCGCTTGCGCCGCCGAACGCAGCCATCCCGCCGCTAGCGAACGGCGTGTCGCCTGGCTGCAGCGGGGGGTCGGGCGTCGATGGTGTCGATGATGATAGCGGCGCTGGTGGTGGAGGTGTAGGTGTTGGAGGTGGCGTGTACGTGACCGGCAGAGACAGCTGTGTCAACGCCAACAGCGATGGCACGCCTTTGGGGCGGTCGGCTTCGTCCTCAGCCGTCAGCCCCTCCTCTGTCGACGCGTCCGCCGCCGCGTCCAGCGGCACCGTGCCCTCGTCCCGCACGTTGGTGATGGTCACCCGCCGCCCCGCGAGGCCGCACCAGGCGAACGTGTCAAATTGCAGTGTGACGGCGACGCCATCCGGCTGCCCAGCGTCTACGTAGGGGTTCACCCGACTGCCGGCGGCGCTGCTGCTGCTGCTGCTGCTGCCACCGCCTGCGCCGGCCGCAGAGGAGCCGGAGGCGATAGCTGCGCGGGCCACTGCCGCCAGCCGCAGCCGCGCCTCCTCCCCGCCGAACAGCGACGACCGCGCCCGCATGTCCGCCAGCGCCGCCGCCACGCCCGGGTCAGTCACAGCCACATATGGTGCCGCGCCGCCGCTAGTGCCCGCTGCGGCGCCCCCCACCGTCGCCGGCTGCTGCTGCTGCTGCTGCTGCTGCAGCGGCTGCGCCCAGTAAGCCGCCAGCGCGGCCGCCTCTGCCGTCGGCACCAGCAGCGTCACCGACTCGAGCCACGCACGGTGCGGCGGCGGCGCCAGCGGGAACACCTCCCCGTCGCCCGGCTTTGTCGACAGCGACCACTGCCCCGCGAGCGGCCTGGCCAGAGACGGGCGCATCGTCGCCGACGCTATCTCCGCGGGCGTCGCCGGAGCAAACCTGCCGCTGGGGTCGGTGCCGCTGGCGTTGCCGGCCAGCGCGTTTGCGGCCAGCGCGGCGAGCGCGGCGGCCGCGCCGGCACGGCGGTCGAAGTCCAGGGCCCAGAGGCAGGAGGTAAAGTTGGCGAGGGCGGGCGGCAGGCCGCCCGTGGCGTTGCGCCCCGGCGGCACCCAGATCGGCCCCTGACCATCGAACACGCTCGCCGCGTCCGTCTCGGCAGCCGACAGGTCCTCGGCAGTGCTGCTGCTACTGCTGGTGCTGCTGGTGCCGCTGTTGCTACTGCTTTTGATGCTGCTGACACGCGCGGTTTCCCGCGGGTGCAGCCCCGCCGGGCCCAGCCCAACGAAGCAGACGCCGCGGACGGCGAGCCCCGCCGCCGGCAGGCGCAGGTTCACCAGCGCGGGCAGGCGTCGGAAGTGCATGTGCGGCAGCGTGGGCACGGCGGGCACGGCGCCGGCGGCCACGGCGGCGGCGGCGCGCGCCTCTGCCAGCGGCTCGCCCAGCAGCAGGGCGGCGTGCGAGATGTAGGCCTGGGCCTGCAGGAAGGTGGGGCTGGTCCCTGTCACGGCACCCAGGTACGCCACCGTGTCGCTTGCAATCATCATGGACCCCTGCAGCGGCAGCAGTGACCGCAATGGCAGTGGCAGCAGCAGTGCGGGCAGTAGCACCGCGGGATGCACAGGATGAGGCGGTAGCAGCGGCGGATGAGCACGAGGCTAGCTGGGTGCACCTGCTGCGTCGGATCTCGACCAGGCAGCCCTGGACCTACACCTCACACTACCCCTCGGTCCTTCTGCTGCTGCTGCTGCTGCTGGTGCTGGCGCCGCGCCCGCTGGTAACTCACCCGCAGGCTGGGTGCGACGCCCGGCGTGAGGTCATCGGCGGACGCCCAGAAGTCGATCCAGGCCACCCGGCTGAGCCACACCGGCAGCGACGTGGCTGGGTCGGCGCCCTCCGCCTGTGCACGTGCAGCCAGAAGCGAGTAGCGAGTAGCGAGGAATGAGGACACACACACGCCACCAGTGGTGGAGTGTACATGGGTGGTCGTTACACATTATGGCGGCACTTGCAGGTGGCGGCAGATGCAGGTGTATGCGGCTGTGCGTGCGCGTGCGAGCCGCTGCATGGCCCCAGTCGCCAGCCCGGCCCGCGTGCATGGGCCCAGCGGCGCTCGCCGCCGCCGCAGCGCCATAACAGTTCGTTATCTAGCCAGCTCATTCGCTCGCACGTTCGCTCGTTAGCCACCTGGCCCGCCCACTCCCTCGCAAGCCCGCTTACCAGCAGCTGACACAGCGGCTCCAGCCGCCAGCCGGCCGTGGCGCTGGCGGCGTCATAGCCAGATGCAGCTGCCGCCATTGCACTTGCCGAGGTGGCGGCGGCGGTGTCCACGCCAACGGCGACGGCGGCGGCGGCAGCGGCGGCAGCGGCGGCACAGCTCTCGCCGGACGACGGCGCCGCTGATGGCTGCAGCCACACCTCTTCCCACACCACCAACTTCCCGTATAGCTCGGCCCCGAACACCCACAGCACGCGCACACCGCTGCTGCCGCTGCTGCTGCTATTGCCGCCACTGCCACTGGCCACCGGAACTTCCTGCTGCTGCAGCTGCTCCGCCGGCACGGCCTGCACCCAGGCGGCTTCGCGCACCCACTGCGGGGCGATGTGGCCTGTGGACAAGGCGCACAGCGGCGCGCCCGACCCCCACCCCACCTCCGTCGGCGCCGCGGCCTGCGGCAGCGGCGACGCGCTCATCTCCAGCAGGTCCGCCTCCCAGCCCGCCACCTCCACCGGCGCCAGCGCCAGCGCCACGCGGCGCAGCAGCAGCTGCGGCGCCACCGGCGCCCCCAGCGCGCGCCGGGCAAACTGCAGCGCCCACACGGGGGCACGCAGCAGGGCGTACGGCAGAATGAAGCGCGGCCCCAGCGGCAGCCCGACCAGCCGCAGGTCCTGGAGCACAAACCGCGTCCTCGGGTCCAGGACCTGGCACAGCAGCGCGGCAGCAGTGCGCAGGGCGGGCGGCTTGGTTGGGGGCTGTGCGCGCGCTTGTGTGGAGGGTTGGAAGGATCGCACACCGACAGCTACTGCTACTGCTACTGCTACTGCTACTGCTACTACCGCATTGCGTCTTGTGCTGCCAGTGCGCGCTCTCTCCTCAAACCGCAGCCCCCCACCCGCCCCCGGCCACCCCCTGCGGCCCCCAGCCAGCCCCGCCCGCACACATGCACTCACGATGATGCCGGTGGTGTTGCCGCACATGTCCAGGCTGACGAGCGGCAGCACCACGTCGCCGCCGCCGCCTGCGCTGGAGCTGGCGGCGGGGTCTGTGGTGGTTGTGTTGGGGCTGGGGCTCGCGGCGCCGCCGGTTGCGGGCGCCACGGCGCGCGCCGGCGGCCCCGCTATCACCACCAGCGGTCGCTTTACGTACACGCTTGGCACGGCCCCGGGCGCTGAGTCGGCGGCTGTAGCGGCGGCGGCCGGCGGCAGTAGCGTCATGGACCGCGCCAGCAGGATGTACAGCGGCGCGCTGTGTGCGGCCGCGGCCGCCGTGTCCACCGCCGCGACGTCGTCCAGGTCCGATGGCGTGTAGGGGTACGGCGCGGGCAGCTGCTGCAGACCGCCGCTCATGCCATCCACGTCGTTACCCCCACTGCCGCTCCCGCTGCTGCTGTCCTCGGTGCTGCTACTGCCGCCGCCCCCGGTGCTGCCACTGCCGCTGGCGTCGGCGCCTGACAACCTGAGCGCCGCCAGCAGCTGCCCGCCGTCATGCGCGACCTCGGACAGGCATGCCAGGGGGGCTGGGGGGCCTGAGCACGTGAATGCCACGCGCTCCAGCTCCAGTCGTGCTGTGCTCCTGCTCGCTGGTGCGGCAGCCCCGCCCGACGCCGTGGCCGTGGCCGCGGCTGCTGAGGCGTAGCGATGCACGTACAGCAGCCCGGGGCGCACGGTGAAGTTCACGGAGGGCGACGCGGCGCAGGCGACCGCCGCGTGCAGGGAGAGCGTGCGGCACGAGTCCACCACCAGCACGGCGTCCGAGATGCGCAGCTTCGCGCCGGGGCCCAGCGCGAAGGCGCGTGGCAGGTATTCTGAGCCCGGCAGGACCGGGTAGCTGGAAGACAAGGAGACATTGAACAGCGTCGCGCGGGAGATGGACAGCGTGGCGTTGGCCGGGAGGGCGAACAGCGGCCGGGGGCTTGCCGGGGAAAACGACACCTGGCTCGGGGGCCACTTGGCGCCGAGCTCCCCGCCCGACCCGGCGTCGGACGCATCTGCGCCTCGCCAGGATGTCGATGGCCACGATGAAATAGCCGCAATCCCAGGAGCCGTAATTGCTGTGCTGCCTGCTGCGAGCGAGCACGCTGCGCCCCCGTCCGCGGCGCCCGAGCACGCTCCTGCCAGGAACTGGGCCGGCGTGCTGTACACTTGCTGTGCATTAAGTAGACGCGGGTAGACGCAGTGCACCAGCACGATGGCCGCGAGCGAGAACAAAATAATTCGGTCACGCTGGTTCGCGCGCCGTGCCATTTGAGGGCGCTGGCAGGCCCTATGGCATTCTCACTTCATTACATTTACGCTCCAATAGGAAACCCCAGACTCCAGAGTCAAGTTGGCGAAACGATTGAGAACGGAGCTACGTTGCGCTCGCCATTACAGTCAACACTCCAAGCTAAGAATGCATTATGCATATGCGGTAAGGAAAACTAGTGCGCTGGCGCCAGGTCCGCGGTGTAAATGGTCACCTGCAATTACGGGATCCAGGCACGACGTGCGGGCGGGCGAAGTTCGCCGGGTTTCCGCTGGGACCGTTTTAGGACCGTGCTTCGTGCTTGCTTCGCAGCTCGAGGGGGGTCGGGAGGTGTTCAAAATGAGAGGGAGAGGCGGGGTTCAGCTAGCGTCTGGCGACCTCCCTCTCAGGTTGCGCGTCGGGGGTGACCGAGTGAGACCGACGTGCTGCGCGCCTGCCTCCACCCAGTTCTACAGCGCCCGGCCTGTGGACTGCCTCACTGCTGCCCGTCCACACCACCCGGCTACTGCAACAAACATGGTTACATGGGCCGGGAGCAGCACGGGACCACGGGTGGCACTGCAATGCTCCAGGTCCACGTGCAGACGCGCATTGCTCTGACTGTGCGCGCGCCCGTGCGTTGGGGCCACCCAGCGTGACATTGTGAGTGGCCCTTGCAGCCGGGGAGTCGGAGTCCGGGCTCCTGGTTTACAAATCAGTCAGCTCAAGCGCACACAGCCTCCTGTTTGCCCTCGCCTGCCGGCGAGGACATGCACTGTGCTTCCCGCCCTGAACCCCTGCCGTTCCAGACGCACAGCGGCCCAGGCAACAAGCAGCCACGGGTTCGAGCACGTCAGCCCGGCCTGGGATGGCGTGACCTGCCACAGGACATCGCATCATGGGATGCAGCCCGTGTGCAACCTCCACCCACACTTCCACGCCCCCGATCTGCGCACAAAGGAACACATTGTAGATCGGCAGCAGTGCCGCGCGCCTCCCTCCCAAGCTCCAATCATGACACCATGCAGCGGCAGAGCGCGCGTCTGACACGTCTACCGGTATGTGAACCCAACACGACGCAGCCGGCGTTCTCCCGCGGCTTGCGGGTGCGCAGGCGGTCTGTAAAGTACACACGCACCCACCAGCACATCCGTATACACGCACGAACACGTCAAACGACTCCAAAGCACATACACACAGCACAAGTCGCACGCGCAAGCTTCAACATGCGCGGTGCCGCACGGGGACTGCCAGTCCCCGTCCTGCTCCGTTTCAACATCCTGCAAGCCATAGCACGACGTCTTATCTCAAGATCTTCTGGTAATCAAGTTGGGGTGGCAGGGCCGTCACATTGCCCACATGTTACCCCGCCTACGTCCACGCAGCCTCATCCCGTGCAAACTGCGGGTGGCCGAGCCCGACATCCCTGTGTGCATCCGAGCCACTTCACTGCATGAATGAAGGTATTCCGCCGATTACATAACCATTCGCCAGCCCCCTGTGTGTAGAGAGAAGCTGGTCTTCTGTAAGCATGGACGAATTGGGCACATCGTAGCAGCATAGCCAGACACCGTGTCCCCGAACCTCCGCACACGCGCAGCCCCATACCGGAAACTAATTCAATAAGGGGTTTTAACATCGCCATGGCCTTTTGCTTTACACCCACCAGGCATGCTATCCGTCGCATCGCACATACCTACCCTGCCCCAGCACTCGCGCAGTGCAGTGCATTCTGTAGTTGCCAGGGCACGTCACCTCCACGTTCAGGCCACCGCGTGCGCACATGCATTCATTCGTAGAACAACATGCTGCTGCCGCTGACATGCCACACGCATATTCATCGCACGGTCGCACCGCACCGCATACACTACTATTCCCTCCTTTCCTTGTGGTCCCTCTAGCACACATTACTCATTCACTTCCTTCCAAGCTTCAAGGATTGAGTTGCCAGCCTCCGCCATGGCTCTTATCTTCCCCATCTGCTTCATTGCCTGCGTAATTTCAGCAGGTAGCCGACACCAACGTCAGCACGCAACCTCCCAGGGAGCTCGGCTCTTCAGCCTGACATACGCCCAGGTAAAGCGCGTAATCTTTACTAAAACACCACGCCAAGGGCCAGATGTACCGGTAGTACGTTGAAAGGTATGTTCCCATCCACGTGCAACCCTGCTAGTAAACGTGAGGATATTCCCCCGGGCAGGAGGCCGCGGCGGCAACGAGCACACGGCACGCTACATGTGACCCACGTCACCGTATAAAAACGCACAATTATCCAAAACCTTAGCAGGCGGCCCCTCGCTGTCTTTTTTATTGGTCATGCTCCGGAGATTGCCGGGGCCTGCCTGCCTGCACGCTCCCACGCCTATACGGCTGAGCGGCAGGCGAGACTTCCTTTTATTGGGTGTCGGGGCAGCGGAGCAGAGGGCGCCCAGCGGCCCCCAGTCCGGCCCAGTCCGTGTGCACTGGAGTGCCGGCAGGCAAATGACATCACGCCTTGCCGCAGCCCGAGTTAGCAACAGGATTCAGCAACGCCGTTGTCAGCAGGAATAAACACTACGTTTTGTCAACAACTGTACCCACACTGGACTGTACATGGCACATCTTGGTATCACCTCACATACCCCATCCCATAGTTGATGGCTGCTTTCCCTGCCCTCCACATCCGTCACATGTGCATACTGTGTTCGCGCCGCGGGACCCCGCACCACATTCTGACTGATTATCAAGTGCGCGCACAGCATGCTTACCCACATGTATAAAGGTGAATGAAGAAATGGCCACGCATCCGCGCATGCCTGTGATGCCGCCCTGGCTGCAGAGGCTGGCATCAGCCTATGCATGCGCCCGATTCAACTGTCGTCACCGAAGGAACCTAGTACACTCCCTGCTGGACTCCATGCTTCGAATGTGCACGTTTTCATGCAGCTGCGGAGTCCACCCCTCGACCGGTAATTCTACAACAACTCCCAGGCACGGCCTGATCGCCATATGCCCCGCAGCCATGCCCAACATCCCGGAAGGTCGGAAGTTCTCGTTGATGCTTTTCGCAGATGGCCCGATCACCCTAACTACGAGGATATCACAATGGATGCAATGACAATGACCGCCACCAGGCGACGGTGGCGGCGGTTGCGTCTCTGGCACACACCCAGCGTGGCCATTTCAATGCCAATCGCTTGCTTTCCCCTTTCCAAGCCATGCACCGCTGCCATCGATACTGTGCATGGGCGGCCTTCCACAGCAAACACAAACAATGACCAATATGTCGCATGCGCGCACACACGCGCTCATGCACGAGCAAGCACCCAAGTGCGTCCCGGCAAGAAGCAGCAGTGCCATTCAGCCGGCAGTCGCCCAGCCGCCGAGGGTTGAACTGGTGACGCCGCATGCTGGGTAGCAGAGCCATACGCGTGCTGCCGGGAGGTAGACAGGCCAGTGGCTGCCAAGCCCGGTTGCACGCACGCACGCACGCACGTACACGCGCACGCACGCACGCACGCACGCACGCACGCACGCACGCACGCACGCATGGCTCTATCCAGCGCACGCGCCACCTGCACCTGCACCACGCCGCGCCACACCACACACAGCCACCCCTACCAGTGGCGCGCGGACGCGACGGGCGCGACCAACCGCGGCGGCACCCACGGCGCCGGGCCCGAGCCCTGTTGCCGCGGCGGCGGCGGCGGAGCGGGCGACACGCTCGCGGGTGAGCGGCTGTGGTGGCTGCTGGTGGTCGAGCCGTGCCGCGCGGCCCCGGCCTCGGGGCTGCCGGGCCGAGAGGAGCGCGCTGCCATCGTCCACACCGCGACCGACGGCACCGCTGTGGACATGGTGATGACGGGGGCGGTCATGTCGCGCGCGGCGCCGTCGCCGAACGCCAGCACCGGCGAGCTCATGTCCATGCTGCTGGCGCTGACGATGTGCGCGTTGGCGTAGTTGGCGGCGGCGCGCGGCGCGCCGCCGGCGGGCGACAGCGGCACCACGACGCTGGTGGGGCGGTGGAAGCCTCCTGCCACGGAGTGGACGGAGCCGCCGGCGCCCGGGGCGAAGGCGTTGCCGCCCGCCGCCGCGGAGGCGCTGGCGCGGGGGCCGGCGGGGCTGGGCGCCAGGACGACGCCCTCGTAGGCCTCGGGCTCGAACACGGGCGAGTAGTTGACCACGTGGAAGTTCTCGATCGGCACCACGCCGTGCTCGGCCTGGCGCCTCTTGCGCATGATGTACAGCAGCGCGATCACGCCCGCCACCAGGATGGCGCCAATGGCCCCCAGCACCGCGGACAGGACCACCACGGTGGGGTCGGAGGGGCCGCTGCTGCCGCCGGACGCGGCGGACTGGTCGATGAACGTCACGCCGCCGCCGCCGCTGCCGCTGGTGGCAGAGGTGGTGGCGCTGGCGGCGCCGGCGTCAGTGGTGGTGGTGGTGGCGGTGGCGGTGGGCAGGGCGGCGCCCTGCGCCACGAGGAAGGACCCGGTGGCGTCGGTGCGGCAGGTCACGCGGCCGGTGGCGGCGTCCAGGGTGCCGGCGATGAAGGCGCCGGTGGGCGCGGCGGCGGCGGGGTCGTAGGCAATGCAGCCGACGGAGCGCGTGGCGTCCACGCCCGGGGCCGGGATGGAGAGCGTGAGGTAGCTGGCGCTGCTGCCGTCAAAGGTGGGCGCGGCGCCGGCGGGCGCGGCGGCGCCGGTGGCGGTGCGCCAGGAGGCGGTGGTGAGGCCGGCGGCGGTGAGCAGGGTGGTGTCGGCGGCCAGGGCGCTGGAGGCCAGGGCGGCCTGCAGCGCGGCGCCGGCGGAGGGCGCGTACTGCAGACCCAGGCCCAGTCCGCCGCCGGCGGTGGCGGCGGCGCCTGTGAGCAGCAATGCGGCGGCGGCGCTGCTCGCGCCTGTTGCCGCGGCGGTGGCGGTGGCGGTCGTGGTGGTGGTCGCCTCGGCCGCCAGGTGGCGGCGGTTGCGGCGCTGCTGCCGGCGGGCCGGCTTGGCAGCGCTGGCGGCGCTGCTGGTGGCGGTGGCGTTGCCAGTGGTATCGGCAGTGGTGGCGCTGGCGCTCGCGGCGGCGTCGGGGCCGGCGCGCAGCAGCGCCTGCACTGCGGCGCTGGCGCCGGCGCCGGGCGCGGGCGGCAGCAGCGCCACCGCGGCCACGTACACGCCACCGTCGCCCAGGGCGGTGTAGCTGCCGCCGGGGACGGCCTTGCCGGCGAGGGTGGCACCCAGGCGGTCGGACACGGACAGCAGGTCAGCGATGCGCGCGGCAGCGGTGGCCGCGGGGTCGTTGTTGTTGGCGGCGGTGGAGTTGGCGTCGGCGGCCTGTAGCAGCGCGCGGCGGGCAGTGCTGCCGCTGCCGCCGGTGGTGGTGGTGGTGCCAGTGATGGCGTTGCGGCCGGCGGCGTGGGTGCTGTTGGCATTGGCATTGGCATTGGCATTGGTGCTGTTGGCGGCGGCGGCGGGCATGGAGACGCCGAGCAGGCGGCAGATGTTGGAGAGGAAGTCGCTGGGCGCGTCAGACTTGATGGTGGCGGCGGCGGCCTTTGCATGGGGGAGGCGGGGCAGTGCACAATGACAGCACAAGAGTCAGCCGCATGGTTGTGGGCTTGGGTATACCACGGCAGACACGATGGCGACAGAGCCAGTCAAGCATGCGCGGATGCGCGCGGGCCCGCCCACCTTTGCGGCGCCGGCCATGACGGCCTTGGCTGAGGCGGGCAGGAAGGCGGCGGCGGAGCCTGCCACGGCGCTGATGACGGAGATGGCCTGCTGCGCGGCCTCGGGGTCGCTCATGGAGGTGCCTGCGGATACGGAAAAGCGGCGGCAGGCAGCGCACAAGAGCCCTCCAGCGTCAGGAAACCGGGAGCCATGGATGGGACAAAGGCTTGCTAGTGAGTAGTGACTGCAGCCCCTGGCCGCCCTAGAGATCCCAGGGTCACCTGTCAGGATGGCGGACACAAGCGCCACGCTCTGCTTGGCGATGGCCGCGCCGACAGCGGGGTCCACGGTCGCAGCAGAGCCGCCGTTACCGTTGCCGTTGTTGCCATTGCCGTTTCCGTTTCCGTTGTTGCTGCTGCTGCCGTTGCCAGCGGAGGAGGCCGAGGTGAAGGACAGCAGGTTGGCCAGGCTGGAGCCGGCCTGCAGGAGCGAGCCCATGTCCTTGCTGGCCACCAGCGCATCCACGTCCAGCGAGGCAGCGGCGGCGGAGACGTTGAAGTCGGCGGAGGGCTGCGCGATCGTCACCACGCGCGCGCCGCAGGTGCGGCTGCCGCCGCTGTCGAGCGCGCAGGCGTAGAGCGTCACGCTGCCGGCGGGCAGGCCCACCAGCGTGGCGGAGGCGGCGACTCCCACGCGCTGCATCTTGTCGTGGCCGGTCGCGGTGTCGTGCACGCCGAACTCGTAGCGCAGCTGCGCGTCCTGGCCGTCCAGCCAGCCCGCGGCGTGCACCGCGACGGCGGCGGTGGGGAAGGTGGCGTCGAGCACCTCCAGGCGCAGGCAGCCGGCGTTGGCGTCGGCGTCGGCCGCGGCTCCGGTTGCGGCGGTTGCGGCGGCGGCGAGGGAGCAGGCGGGCGCCGAGTTGAGCGCGATGGTGGTGGTGTTCATGCTGGCGGCGCCTGCCAGCGACAGGTTGACGGCGAGGGTGATGGCGGCGCGGTTGCTGGGCAGCAGCGCGGCCGGCAGCGTCAGCACGCGCACGGCGGGCGTGGCGGCGGGGGCAGCGACCAGGCCGGGCAGCGCCGCCAGCGCGGCGGCGGAGAGCTCGGGCGAGGACCAGTCGACCGTCGCGGCCTCGTAGCCGGGCGCGAGCGTGAGCGTGACGGTGAGCGGCGAGTCGGTGGCGTGCGGCGCGGCACAGGTGGCGGCGGCACAGGCGCGCGCGAGCACGCCGCGGGGGAAGGGCACGGCCGCGGAGCGGGGGCGCACGGTGATGGCCGCCACAGCCTCGAGCGCGGCGGCGCCGGCGGCGACCTCCTTGGACACGGTGACGGTGATGGTGTGGGCCTTGCCGCTGGCCAGCAGGCCGGCGGGCAGCGACCACACGCCGGGCGCGCTGGCGGCGTCGCCCTGGGCGGCGCCGGCGAAGCAGGGCGCGGGGTGGTCCTCGCGGCGGCACGCCCACCGGTACGACAGGCGCTGCGTGCCGGCCGTGGCGTCGGGGTCGGAGGAGGCGGTGGCGTTGAAGGCCAGGGGCTGCGTGTCGGCCACGTCGCCGCTGGGGCCGGTCAGCGCGGCCAGGGGCGCGGAGCCCACGGCGATGAGGGACAGCTCGGCGGAGCCAAATGCGGAAGCGTCTGCACCGCATGCGGGCGAAAGGCGGGGTCGGTGGCCGGGCAGGCAGGCAGGCGACACGCGGGTCAAGCGCCAGTGAACATACGCACGGTGTAAACGGGCCGCAGCAGCAGCAGCAGCAGCCCCCCAAATGAGCACACACAACTCCTTCCCTGGCGCAATGACACCACTCGCCAAGCCGCGGCAGCGACAGCTCACCGGTGGCGCCCACGTACGCGGCCTTGACCTTGAGCCCGACCTTCTGGCCGTGCACGGCCGGTACGGGCGCCGCCAGGTACAGCTGCTGACCCGCCGCGCCCGCAGCCGGCAGGCCGCTCCAGCCCGCCGGGCTCACCGCCGTCCAGCGCCACTCCAGGCTCTGGCCCTTGCACAGCGGGCCCGACTCGGCGGCGGCGCGCAGGCCGGCGCTGATCTTGAAGGTCTGGCCGGAGGCGGCGCCCGCGATCTGCACGAGCGGCGCGGGGCTGGTGGAGGCCTTGGCGAAGGCGGCCATGGCGGAGGCAGAGGTGCCCAGCCAGCTGGTCAGCGTCACCTGCGGCGTGTGTGGACAGTGGATAGTGGGGTAGATGGGGGGTGGGGTAGATGAGGGGTTGGGGTAGCTGGGGTAGATGGGGATGGGGGCGGCGCGCCGTGGCTTTGAGCAGCAGGCGCAATCCAGGGTAAGCAATGCGCACCTTCAAGCCATAGCTGCCATCCTCGAGGCTGGACGCCTCGGCGGCCGTGAGCGACAGCCGCAGCCGGTCGCGTGCCGCCGCGAAGGCGTTGGTGCGCTCCACCGCCGTCGCAAGCGCGGCGCGCCCGGCCTCGGGGCCGGCCGCCTCCAGCGACCACTTCACGTCCGCCCACTCGGCGCGGCCGGAGGGGTCGGTCGAGGTGGAGGCGTCGAAGGCGGGCGGCTGCGAGGCGGCGGCGGCCAGCAGGCCGCCGGCGGCGCTGGCGCAGGGCTGCGTGATGGTGGCGGGGCCGGCCACGGTGGGCTTGGGCGAGGCGCAGGCGGAGCACTTGGCCACGATGGCGGAGCCGGCGAAGGGCCGCGTGGCGTCCAGCGCGCCCACCAGCACGGAGCCGGCGCTCAGCAGCGTCAGTGACATGCCCGGCTGCAGCACAGCACAGGCACAGCACAGCAGGGGCAGCAATGATGTTACGAAGGCGGGCGGGCGGGTTAGGGTTTGGGCAGAGGGTTGCGCGCAAGGTGTGGGCAAGGTGCGCAAGTGTGGTGTGGTGTGGTGTGGCCAAGGTTGCCCACCCGCGCCCGCCCGCTCGCTCACCATGAGCTTGGCCGTGGGCGCGAGCTGCGCGGTGAGCGTGTTGCCGGAGCTGCGGCACAGCGCGTCGGCGCCCAGCAGCGCCGCGCTGGCGGCGTCGAACACTGCGGCACACGGCACCAGGGCCAGCGGCGCGGCGGCGGCCGACAGCGTCACCTCCACCGCGTCGCCGGCGTCGGACAGCGCGGCGGCCAGCACCTTGAGCGCCTGCGGCTGGCAGCGGCCGGCGCAGGCCACCTGCTTGAGCGACTGGGTGGCGGGGTCGCACTCCCACTGGCTGCAGCCGCCGGCGGGCGCGGCGCAGACCTCGTCGGCGGCGCAGGCGGGGCTGGCGGCGGCGGCGGGGTCGCACACGGCGGCGCCGCCGTTCATGGAGGCCACGGTGGCCAGCGTGGAGTTGAGGGCGCAGTAGCTGATGCAGGTGCCCAGGCTGTAGCAGACGTCGCGGCCGGCGGCGCACTCGCACACCTGCGGCGCGGCCTTCTCGGGGATGGAGCAAACCGCGCCTGCGGCGGTGCAGTCGCTGGCGACGCGGCACGAGTCGGCGGTGCGGGCCGCGGACGGCAGCGGCGTGGGAGCGCCGCCCGTCACGCCCTCAGCGGAGCACAGGTCAAGGTCGGCGCTGGTCAGGGTGGTGCCCGCGGCGCCGATCTTGGTTGCGTTGAAGAGCGCGGGCGCGGCGCAGGAGGTAAGGGAGCAGGCGCCCAGGTTGACGCACAGCAGGCCGGCGCGGGCCGCGGTGTTGGTGGTGCCTGTGCCACGAATGCAGGCGGGGGGAGGCCAGCGTGGGCAGCAGGCAGCGTTGGTTGGTGGGCGGCGGGTGCGGGGTGAGAGCTTGACACGCGTGTCGGAGCGTGAGGCGCGTCCTCTCCAACCCCACCAAGCAAAAAGCCTCGCGCTGCCACCCGTCCACATCAGTCAGAAATAAAGCAAGAAACCTGCACACGCATGCAGCCGCACCTCACCACACCATACCGCACCGCATCGCACCGCACGCACGCACGCACCGGCCAAGATGATGTTTGACAGCGCGCTGCAGGCCGCGGCGCTGAAGGCGGCCCGGGCGGAGCAGGCCGTGAGGAAGGCCGCGGAGCGCGCGTCGGCGCTGGCGCCGGCCAGCGAAGCGGCGGCGACGCCGGACATGACCATCAGGCAGTCGTTGCAGATGTCGCAGGGGTCCGTGAGGCCCACGGCGAGGGAGGGCAGCGGCGAGGGCGAGGGCGTGGGCGAGGGAGAGGGAGAGGGCGGCGGCGGGGGCGTGGAGCCGGGGTAGGCGGGCGCGGTTTCGCTCATGAAGCGCCGCAGGACGTCCTGCACCTCGGTGTCCATGTGGCGAAGCGCCGAAGCTGGCTTGTCGGTGGAGCTGTCCGAGCCGAACAAGTCGTGGACCACGGCTGCGCCCTCGAGGGGCAGCGCATCGTCCCGGACATCGACGGACGCGACCTCCGCGTCCTCGAGTCTTGCAATGCTGCTATAAGCTATTGCGGCTGCTGTGCGGCAGGTGCACGCTAGGATGAGCAGCAGCGTGACGGCCGACGACGATGCGGCGGCCTTGCGATAGGTATGACTGTGCTGCGCCATGTGGGCGGGATGCCGGCACGCGCGTTCGCATGCCAGGCGCGGTCCTGTTGGCATGATGTTGAGACAAACAATGCATGAATGCCACATAGCAATGACGCGTCGGGAGACGCCCGCGACCACCACAAGCAAACCGCTTCAACGCCGTCCTCCATCTGGGGGTGACAAGGTTCGCCTGTTGCGTGCGAACCCCGCGCGCATACCAAATGTGTACGCACTCACCACCTCAAATGATCTCCGGTTGCGGAGCGGCGGTCGAAGTCCTCTAAGCGGCCTGCGAGTCGCAACGAAGTTCAATGGTCGCCATGAAGGCAGCGTGCTTCCGGACGCCAGGACAAACATCCCGAGCCTTGAAGCTTGTGCAAATGACGCACCTCTATTTGCAATTCACTTAGCAGTCGCGCGTCGGCGCAGGAGACAAAGGGAACAAGTGTTCGGCGCGGCGCGGGCCCGTTTCCCCTCTTTCCTGAACGAGGGTTGCTTTGTTGCAGCGATTGTGTTGGTATATGACAGGCACGCGTAGATGCGTGATAGCCTGAGAATCAGAGCGGCTCTTTTCGTCTCGGCTTTTGATATCAGCTGTTTAGTGTGTGGGCGCAGTCTAAAATCTAATTTTGATGATTGTTTGTAACTAGTATAGTTAGGGAGCTCAGTAAAGAAGCCTCGGGCTGGTTTCTTCATTGATTGCCGGAAAGATCGGTACCGCACGAAAGGGTGAAGTACGCCGGTCGGAAGGCCTGGCTCCGACGAACGCCGCAATGCTGCAAACAACATAAATGAATGTTTGCAACTGCCCTGCGCCTGGGGCCCGGGGGCGCGGCAAGATAGCGTCTTCCAGCGGCCTTCCGGGCCGTTTAGCGGCTGGGCCCCAACAGGCGCCCCAACAGGCGCAGGCTGCACACCCTAGCCCCAGAGCCCCGCGCGCATTCCCACGCGCCGTTCTACAAGCGCGCGGCACGCTCGGGGTGGCGCTGTAGGGTTCCAGGCGCAAGGTAGGAAAGCCGTTAGGACGCCAAGAACCTTAGGCTATCCGAACACCGGCACGACGGACCACAACGTGCCGCCTGAATAAGTCGCTAGGAAGCCGCGGCAGCCGAGCCCGACGCTGTCAACGAGCTACGTAAAGTTTATAACAGCGGCAGCTACTGGGATAGCTCGGCAAGATTCGCAGAGGGGCCTATGAGGCGACGCATGACCGACCGCGGATTCCAGTGCCCGTGCGCCCCCGCGCGCACCTGTATGTCAGACCGGCGCCAGGCGGTCTCCGGAACGCCCGGGTGCGCCCTCCCACGGGCTGCGACCCCCTCCTCCGCATGCCGCTGATGTGCAGGGCTGGCCGTGTGGATCCAGGATCCAGCTGGCCACGGAGCGAACCAGAGCGAACCGGCGGGGGCGTGACGAGCGCCGCGACGCCGCGGCTGCACGGGGTGCCACCATGCATTGCATGTTAATAGTCGGCAGGTTCGCGTGGCAGGTACGGTACCGTATGAACACACCGGCGCCCGCAGCCGGCGCCCCGGCCCACGCCTGTGCCCCGCGGCTGGCCCATGAAACCTGAACCAGAGTGGGTCGGTGGCGAGCATGTCCATGACGACACGCCCGCGGCAGCAGCAGGGGGCACCAGCGGTGGACACTACGGTGTCGCGGGCGGAGCTGTATGACTATGTACCGGCTGTGCGCCAGGGGGCGCGGCACCGCACTGCCCCTGGGCACCTGACACCCCAGTGGCTGCGGCGCGGTGGGATTGGGGCTATAGCTGTCGGGAGGGGCTGGAGCCCACGGCGCCGCAATGCCCTGCTGTGCCGGGCCCTGCACGCCTGAAACGGCGGCCTGCCGCCACAGGCTTTGATTACTGGTCGCCGCCAGTGAAGGCCCGCTGGATGGCCGGCAGGCGCCCCCGCAGTGTGCGATTGCTGCTGCCCTGGCGACGCACGAGCCGCATTCCCTGCTGCGTAGGCCTTCGCCCGCTGTGGTACGGGTACGCTCCGCGTGCCTCCAGCCCCTGGCACGCGTGCTCACCCCTACCGTACACATCAGCCGCTTGTACTCACAGCGTGATGGCAGGCGCCTCTGCTCCGCAGAACACAGGCAGCTTTGCGCCTCAGCGCCGCGCTGGCCCCGGCACGGCCCTCCGCCCACGCAGCGCTGTTGTGGCTCGGCCCGGTGCGCCCGCCCCGGCCCAGCGCGCAGCGGTGTGTTCATAGGATCCCTTTGCTTCGAGTGGTTTTATTACTGCCGTCACGCACTTGTCAAGCGCGCCCGGCACTGGTGTCTGATTAGTCTCTAAACGGAACCGTTCCATTTCTTGAGTAGTAAATGTGTTTTTGAACTGCATAGGTTTGACATAACACAAATTGACAATGCCTCTGTTCCTGCAGAATACGCAGCTGTCAAAAATGCCGAAACTTTTTTCGGTTTTGCATAACAGTGAGCGACATTATTATAAGTACACGTCTGAGGGGACTCATTATAACAGCATGACACCCCAACCCATTCTAGCGATGTCGATAAGTCGCCAATCCCAGTCCTGCCCTCCCCCGCTCCAGGCGCCCGCACACGCCCTTCCCCCCCCCCCTGTCGCACCTCCAGGCCATTGACCCTGCCACCAAGAAGCCCGAAGCCCGCCATCGCGGGCCCGCCATAACACTCCCAACCCCTCCCGCGGCACTTGCCCTCCCTCCTCTGGTCCCCTGCAGTCGCAGACATGCCGTCACCGCCTTCGCGCACCCACCCGCCAGACAAACACCACCCCCGCATCAGTAGTACCCCGGCAGGCCTTCCGCGCCGCCGCCACCGTACGCGCCACCGCCACCGTACGCGCCGCCGCCGCCGTAAGCGCCACCGCCACCGCCATCGCTCGGGGCGACGCCGGCAGCGCCTGCCGCCGCCGCAGCAGCAGCCGCAGCAGCCGCTGCCGCAGCGGCTGCGGCCTGCGGATCAAGCACGGTGGGCCCCGCAGCCGCCGCAGCCGCAAACGACGCCATGGCCGCCGCAAAGTCGCCCGCGAGGTGGCCGTATTGGGCCATATATTCGGCAAGCGCGTCGCCGCCCTCCCCCACAAACTCAGCGGCAGCGTCAAAATCAGCTGCCGCCGCCAGGTCTGGCGGCAGCGGCTGCGGCTGCTGCGGCTGCTGCCCGCCGGGGCCGCCCGCGCCCCTGCTGCGGCTGCCGGCGCCGCCGCTGCCGCGGCTGCGAGAGCTCGGGGCGGGCCCTGCCGCGGCGGCCGCCGCCCCATCGCCTCCTGGCGGTGCCGCCCCGTCCGCGCCGGCGCCGGCGGCCTTGCTGCGCTTGGTGCTTGTGCCGCCCGGGGGCCGTTTGGCGCCGCCGCCGGCCGCCGCGGCCTGTGCCGCCGCCGCCAGCTCTTCAGAGGCTTTCTGTGCCGCCTGCGCGTGCGTGGCGCCGGCCCAATCAGGGCCCCTCGATCAATCAGCGAGTCCGTCAGGGGCGGGGGGCGGGCCACAACCATCTCAGCAGCAAGCACCTGCCGTGCACGTAGCCACAGCCCCCACACCCACCGACACCCCAGCACCCACACCCACGCACACCCACACCCACGCGCCCCACACCCCACGCCTCCCCCACGACTCCCACCTGCTCCAGGTTCTGCAGCGCCGACGCGTCCGCCGCCACCAGCGCCAGCTGCGCGGTGGGGCTGTTGCGCGCCGCCTGCATCTTGGTCAGCAGCTCCGTGTCGCCGCGGGCCTGGCGGCAGCCGCAGCGGCGGCGGCAGAAGTGTGCATGGAGGGGGGGCAGGATTTGTGGTGGCTGTTGTCGGGGCGAGGTGATGGCAGGGGAAAGGGAGACAGCGGGTGACGCGCGCGCGCAAGACGCACCTGCGCCTCCGCCGCCATGCGCGGGTGGTTGATGTTGAAGACCTGCGTGATGAGCGGCTTCCAGATGCGCACCCGCGCATTGATGAACCAGTTGTTCAGCTGGGCGGCGGGCGGGCGGGATGGGGGGGGCGGAATGGGGTGGGGCAAGGTGGAGGGGCAGGGGTTGCGGCACTTTAGGCGGGGAGGTCGTGCAGCCTCGCCTTCCTGACACAATACAACCAGCCCAGTCACCCGCTGTCTGTTTCGGATGGTTCATGCTGGTTTGGACTGGAATTAAAACCCCCGCGCCCACCCTCCACCGCCCTGCCCGCCCCTCCTCCCCCACCACCACCACCCGCCCCCGCCCCCGCACCTGCAGCAGGTCCAGCCCTGTGTGGGCGCACAGCACCTCCTTCTCGTCCTCGCTGGGGTAGGGGTGCACGATGTGGGCGTACACCCACTGCTTCAGAGACTGCGGGGGGCAGGGGGGGGCAGGCAGTGGAGAGGGAGCAGGCAGTGGAGAGGGGGCAGGGGGCAGGGGGGCAGGGGGCAGGGGGCAGACAGTGGAGAGGGGGCAGGGGGCAGTGGAGAGGGGGCAGGGGGCAGTGGAGAGGGGGCAGGGGGCAGTGGAGAGGGGGCAGGGGGCAGTGGAGAGGGGGCAGGGGGCAGTGGAGAGGGGGCAGGGGGCAGTGGAGAGGGGGCAGGGGGCAGGGACGAGGAAGGATTGCGTGAGGGGCCCAGGGCGCATGACTGGTGGGTTTGGGGCGGTTCTGACACGGCAGGCAGACCCACCGTCACGGCGTGCTTGGGCAGGTTCTCCCGCCCCTTCTTGCTGCCCGGGCCTGAGCCCGCGCCGCCGCCACCGCCTCCTGCAGCACCGCCGGCGCCTCCACCACCGCCTGAAGCCGTCACCAGGCTGGACGTCGCGACAGCTCCGCCGCCACCACTGCCGCCGCCGCCACCACCCGCCACGGCTCCTCCGCCGCCGCCGCCGCCACCGCCGCCCCCACTCCCTCCAGCCCCGCCGCCGCCAGCCGTGCCTCCGCCGCCGCTGCCACCGTGCGCCGCCGCCGCCGCCGCCGCCGCAGTCGATGTCTTGAAGCCCAGGCCTCGGCCGTTGATCATCCGTGACGGCGCCGCCACCGAAGTGCCGTACGCCAGGGCGCCGGCGGCGACACGGCCCTGCAGGGAGGTCCAGTTCATCGCGCCGGGCCGTGCACTGCCGCCGCCGGCGGCGGCGCCGCCGCCGCTGATGCTGCCGGCGATGCCCAGACCGCTGGCGGAGGCGGTGGCGGCGGCGAGGGAGCTGCTGGCGGCAGCGAAGTCGGCGGCGGCGGCGTGTGGCGGCGGTGGAGCCGCCGCCGCCGCCGCCGCTGCCGCAGGCGGCGGCTGAGGGCCGTTGGGGTCGTAGGCGTTGCTGCCGTACATGTGGGGGTCGGCGTACGGCACTGGGTAAGGGCCATAGCCCGGCGGCGGCGGTTGGTGGTCTCCGCCGTGCCGCGGCGCATCCGCTCCTGCCGCCGCATCATGGCTGCCGTACTGGCCGTACTGGTCGTACTGCTGTTGCTGTTGCTGGTACAGTTCGTACTGCCGCTGCTGCTCCTGGTACTGCTCGTACTGCTGTTGCTGCTGGTGGTACTGCTCGAGCTGCTGCTGGTACTGCTGCCACTCGTAGGCGGCTGTAGCCTGGGCCTCCGCCGCGGCGGCGTCAAGGCCGGCAGTAGTGCCTGCGCTTGCGGCATCCACCGCCGCCGCCCCGCTAGCAGCCACAGCAGCCGCCACCGCGCCGCCACTAGTAGCCGCGCCGCCGCCGCCCCCGCCGCCGCCAATCTGGGTTGTGACCTGCGGCAGCGGCAGCGGCAGCGCCCCGCTGATCGCAGACATGCTGCTGCGTGCAGCCGACGTCGCAGCCGGCCGCGCCTGCGCCGCTGCCTGTGCCGCTGCCTGCGCCGCAGCATCCGCCGCCATCGTCGCCACCGGGTATTGGTGCTCATGGTGCTGGTACGGATAGCCGTACTGCGGCGGTGCGCCGCCGCCCCCAGCCGCGTCATCGGCCAAAAGCTGCTGGAAGGAGGGCGCCGCCGGCCGCCCCGTCGCCGCAGCAGCAGCAGCACCCGAGGCAACGCCGCCCTCCGCCGGCATGCCGCAAGCGGCAGCAGCAATGGGCGCTCCGCGGCTCTCACCGGCCCAGCCGGCAGCCTGCTGCTGCGGCTGCTGCTGCTGTTGCGGGTAGGCGTAGGTGTGCTGCTGTGGGCTCATCGGGTGTGGGTGCGGCGGCGGCGCCCCGTACATCGGTGCTCCTGCGCCGTACGGGTGGTGCTGCTGCTGCCCGTGCTGCCCCTGTTGCCCGTGCTGTTCGTGCTGTCCGTGCTGCTGGTGCTGGTGTGGTGGAGGGTGGTGGTGCGGGTCGTAGGGCAGGTGGTGGTGCAGCTGCTCCGGCGGCCCCGCAGCAGCAGCCGGCGCGTGCGCGTGGTGTGGCTGTGACCCATCCGGCGCTGGGAGGTGATGGTGGTGGTGGGGCGGGTGCTGGGCTGCTGGGTGGGGGTGGGGCAGGTGCTGCTGCTGCGGCGGCGGGTGGTGGTGGTGGTGATGCCAGTCGGCGCCTACCGGCGGAGGCGCAGCCGTTTGCTGCGGCGGGTGCGGCGGGTGCGGCTGCTGCGGCGGCGGCGCCAAGTGGGCGTGGCCCTCGTGCTGCTGACTGTACATGTGCGGCTGACTGTGCCGCTGGTGCACCCCGTAGGGCTGCGGCGTGGGCATCGGCGGCAGCGGGTGCGCCGCCGTCGCCACGTGCGGTGGCGGCGCCATTGGCGCTTGCGGCGGCTGGGCCTGATGGGGAGGGTGGTGGGGCTGGGGTTGGTGGGGGTGGGGGTGCTGCAGGGTGCTGCCCGCGCCGCTCTGCGACCGCACGCGCTGCTGCTCCCCAGCCGCTGCCGGCACAGGCAGGGGCAGGGGCGCCGTCGCCGGCTGAGCCACCGCCGGCGCCCCGCCGGCCGCCTCCGCCGCCGGCATATTGGATTCCGTCACTGCGGCCGCGGCCGCCGCCGGCGGCACAAGGCTGGAGAGCTCCTCTAACACGGCGGCGGCGGCCGCGGGGTCCATGCTGTGCTCAAAGAGCGCCGTCAGCGCCGCCAGAGTCGCATGGTCCACGCCGGCAGCGGCGCCGCCGCCGGCAGCAGCGGCGGCCGCCAGCCACGGCCATTGCGGCGGCGGCGGCGAGCCCGCTGCTGCTGCTTGCGGAACAGTGACAGCAGCCGCTGGGGCAGCGCGCGCGGCGGCTTGGTGGTGCGCCGCGGCACGGCTGCCCGTTTCAGCTGCCACGGCTGCATCAGGGGCAGCGGCCACCGCAGTAGCTGCCCCTGCAACCTCCGCCGCGGACAGGTCAGCGGCTCCGCCACCAGCCGCGCCGTCGTGAAGCTGCAGCGGTGGCGGCGGCGGCGTGCCTGCTAGGTACTCGTCGAGTGACGCCAGCAGCGGCGTCGACAGCATATCTGCCATCAAGCTCAGTCCGCCGCCGCCGTCACTGCCGCCGGCGCTGGCGGAGGCAGGCGTATACTGCCGAAACACCGGCCTGCCACCGCCGCCGCCAGCGCCGCCAGCGCCGCCGCCGGAGCCGCCGCTGCCGCTGCCGCTGGCGCCGTTGCTGCCACTGCCGCCGCCGCTGCTCCTGAACAAGCTACCCAGGCTGTTGCCGCGCGCGTCGACGCTGGTGCGCCGCCCCACCGCCGCCACGGGCACACGGCCTGCATGGGCACCCAGCGCCGCCGCCGCGGCGGTGGCTGCCGCGCTGGAGTGCAGGACCGCGGTGCTGCCGACGGCGCCGAAGGGGAGCCCGGCTGCAGCAGCGGCGCCGGCGAAGCCGGCGGCGCTGGAGTCGGCGGCGGCGGCGCCGCCGCCGCCACTGCCGCTGCGCGCCGCGCAAGCGGCGGCGAACGCCTCCGCGGCCGCCCAAGATGAGAAGATTTCTGGGGACTCGGCCGGCAGTAGCGGCGTGTTGCGGCCGGACAGGCGGCGCACCACGTGCGCTACAGCCGCCGCCATGTCGCCGGCGCCGGCGGCGCCGCCCTGCCGCCAGTGCCGGCGGAGGCTGCTACTGCCACTGCGGGGGCGCATGCCGCCGCCGCCACCACCCGCCGCCGCATCCAGCCCGCCGCCGCCGCCACCGCCGCCGATAGCAGCATTGACGTCGCCACCAGCGGTGCTGGCCGCCGCGCCGCCGCCGTCGCTGTCTCGGCCGCCGCCGCCGCTGCTGCGCAGCAACATGGCAAGAATTGGATCCAGAAGCCCGCCGCTGTCGGTGTTGTTGCTGGAACGACGGTTGACTTCCAGATCCAGCGAGGCGAAATCTGAGTCATCGAGCGGCGCTGCAGCCGCCGCCGCCGCCGCGGCGGCTGCCGGCAGCAGCGGCGGCGCACCGGCGGCGGGGCCCCCGGACTTGCCAACGTCAGCGCCTACGCTGCTGCCGGCGGCGGCCTCGGCTGAGGCCTGGGACGGCGGCGGCGCCATCGGTTGGAAGTTGCTGCAGCTGCCGGTGAGGCTGCCGCCCGCCCGGTGGATGTAGTGCGGGGGCTCTGCTACTGCCTCCATAGCCGCCGCTACAGAGCCAGGCGGCCCACCAGCTTGGCCTGCGTTGGCGGCAGTAGCAGCTGCAGCCCCGGCTGGTGCTGCTGCTGCGGCTGCAGCCGAGGGCAGCTGGTGGCTCCGGGTAAGTGGCGCAAAGGTGAGGGGTGGGTACGGCACCGGTGGTGCCCGCGCGGCAGCGTCTGGGGGCGCCGCCGCCGTAGCATCAGCCGAAAAGCCGTAGGGCCACGGCTGTAGCAGCTGCTGGGCACCTGCCGGCCCCGGCCCCGCCGGCGCCGCGGCCGCGGCCGCGGCGGCAGTAGCAGCGCTGCCGGCCGCCGCGGTGATTGCTACTGCGCTGCCGACGTGGCGGCTGCCGGAGGCGGGGCCGCCGTCGTGTGCGTCCAGGGTGGTGCAAGTGGACATCGGTGTGAGCGGCGGCGAGGCCGGCGGCGCCGCCGCGGCTGTAGCACCACCCAACTCCCTGTTAGACTGCGACCGTTGCTTGAGCTGTGGCTGTAGCTGCGGCTGTCCGTACCCGCCGCCGTACGGCGCCGGCGGTTGCCAGCTGAAGTGCTGCTGCTGGTACTGCTGGTACGGGGTCTGGTGGTACGACTGCTGAAGCTGTGGCGGCTGCGACCCCAGGCGTGCGCCGCCGCCGCCGCCGCCGCCGCCTCCTGCCCCTGCTGCAGCGGACATGCCTGCCGCGGCGACGGCGGCGGCGGCGGCGGACGCGGCGGCAGTAGCAGCCATGGCGGTGCGGTGCTGCAGCACGGCTATGTCGGACTGGGTCTTGCGCAGGCCGGCCACGGCAGTGCTCTCTGGCGTGATCGTCCTGGCGGCGGGTGAAGATGGGTGGCTCGAATAGTTGGAAAAGGGGATGAGCGTCCGCAAACATTAGCATTCCCACCTGGCAATAACCAATCAAGCAACGAC
Organism: Chlamydomonas incerta; assembly: GCA_016834605.1. Classification (NCBI taxonomy): domain Eukaryota; kingdom Viridiplantae; phylum Chlorophyta; class Chlorophyceae; order Chlamydomonadales; family Chlamydomonadaceae; genus Chlamydomonas; species Chlamydomonas incerta. The sequence goes on along the minus strand of JAEHOC010000001.1, from coordinate 3,290,414 downwards.
ATCAGCAGAGCCAAGCAGCGGCCTAGCACTAGACAGGCGGTTAGCCCAAGCCCACGAGCAGGCCATCGCTAGAGGACTGCTGCTCATGCCCAACACGCACAGCAACCGCACACACAGCCACCCTCCGACTGCCGGCATGCTCACGCACCTCGCCACCAGCACACGGACCAGCGGCGGCTGCGGCCACACGTGGTGTGCCGGTTGCGGAGCAGCCGGCGACGCCGAACCCGGCAGCAGCGGCGTATCCCCAGCTGCACCCCCGCCGCCGCCGCCCCAAGCTACAGCCCTGGCTGGTGGCGCCCCCGCAGGCGAAAGCAACCACGGCGGCGGCGTTGGGCTGGGCGCGGGTGGGCCGCCACCGCCGGCGCCGCTGCTGCCCCAGCCACCCAGCCACGACTGCAGTGGGGGCTGTTGCTGCTGCTGCGAATGGAACGGTTGCAGCTGAGCCGGACCCATGCAGGGTGACAGCGCCGGCAGCGGCGGCGGTGCTACTGCCGCTACTGCCGCGGTGGGCGGCAGCAGGTGGGCGTACGCGGACAGGTCGGAGAAGCAGCGGCCGCTGAGGCCCGGCGGCGCGGCCGTCACCGGCGATATGAACCAGGACTGGTGTGGCTGTAGCTGCGGCAGCCCTTGGGGCGGCTGTAGCAGCCCCTGGGGTGGCGGCTGCGGTTGGTGCGGCTGCGGCTGCGGCTGCGGCTGCTCCGCAGCAGAGGCCGCGAGGGCCGCGTGTGCGGCGGCGGCCCAAGGCAGCAGGGTTGCTGGAGACGCTGCGGCGGCAGCGGTGTTGACTGGCGGAGCCAGCGGCAGTGGCGAGAGCCCGCCGCCGCCGCCGCCCCCACCACTGGTCTCATTGGTCATCCAGTGGTGGTGGTAAGCCGCCGCCGCAGCGGCATAAGGTGGCACAGGGGGAGCCTGCAGTGCGGCGGAGGTGCGTTGTGGCAGCAGTCTGGGTGTGAGCGGGGGGCGGGTGCGCGGTATGCCGTGTCGGATTGCATCGGAATGTAAACAGCATGCAGCTGCCCTTCCGTGCTCACACATGCATATACGGTACACCTGCTCACAGTTTGAGCTTGATGCCCAGCGTCGCCGCCGCCGCCAGCAGCAGCAGCGCCACCATCGCCGTGTCGCGCCGTCACGGCCGCGCCGGTGCCGTCTCCGCCGTCGTCATCTCCGAGGTGTAGCAGCTGCATGGACGTGGCGGCGGTGCTGCCGCTGCCCCGGCCGCGGCCCCACTCGCCGCCTCCGCCTCCGCCGCCAGCTCCTGCCACGCTGTCGCGGCGCCGGCCACCGCCGCCGGCGCTGTGGCGGCCATGCATCAGCCGGGCCATGCTGTGCGACGTGCTGTCATCCGACGGCGTTGCGGCGGTGGCTGTAGCAGTGGCTGCAGCCAACGGGGGATGCACCGGCGGCAGCGGCTGCCCTGACAATGCTGTTGGCTTGACAGCGACGGAGGCCGGGGACGCGGTCGCTGCTGTGCCGCTGGTACCGCCAGCGGCAGCGTGCTCAACAGCTTGCGGCGGCGGCAGTGACGTCGGCAGCGGTGCCCCACGCCACGACAGCTCACCCCCACTCCCAGCGGCCGGGGCCGTCCCGGGGCAGACGCCACCGCCGCTGCCACTGCCGCCGCCGCTGGCGCCACCACTGCCACCACCGGTACCCGCCCTGCCGCCGCCACCGCTTCCGTCCACGCTTCCGCCCATGACCTGACCCCCGGCGGCGCGTGTGAGACTACTGACAAGCGAGTCGGGTGCTGCTGCCGGTGCTACAGCCGAGTCCAGGCCGGCTGTAGCATCCCAAGCCGTTGGCACGCCTGTTGCTATGCCCGGTGCCACCGTCGCCATCGCCATCGCGATCGCCGCTGTCCCGGCGGCGGCGCTCGCCTGCTGCGCCCGCGCCTGCGCCGCCGCCTCGGCCTCACACGCGGCGGCGGCGGCGGCCAGCGTGGCAGCGACGTCTTGCGGCGGTGATGGCAGCGGCAGCGGCGGCGGCGGCAGGGGCGGCAGCGGTCGCGCGCCCGCCGCCGGCGCAGCTACTGCCGCCGGGCCGTAGCGACGGTGTACGGCAATCCTGCTGCCTGCCACCCCGCCCCCGGCCCCGCCCCCGCCCCCGCCCATGCTGACGCCAGCGCCGTCCCGGAGCGTTGCGTCATGCGGCGGCGCCGGCTGCTGCACTGCCCCTGGCGGCGCCGCCGCAGCCGGCCCCGCAGCTGACCCCGCTAGCGCCGCGAGCTCGACCTCGTTGGACGTGGCGGCGGAAGACAGAGGCCGCTTGCGGGAGCTGGGGCTGCCTGCCGACACCGGCAGCGGCGGCGGCGGCGGCGTGGTGTCGGGCGGCTGGAGCTGGAGCTGGCGCTCTGGCTGCTGGTGTTGGTGCTGGTGTTGGTGCTCGTGGTGCTGCTGCCAACCTGCGTATGGATGCGGGCTATAGCCCACCTGCGGTTGCTGCTGGTGCTGGTGCTGCTGCTGCGCCTGCACGATGGCCCAGTCGGTGCCCCCGGCTGCTGCTGCAGCGCTTGCGTCCGGCGGCGCCCAGGCCATCAACGAACGCAGCTGTCCGTGCGGCGCCTGCGATGGCGGCGGCGGCGCCAGCTGACTAAAGGTGTAGGTGCCAGGAGGAGTGCCGCGCGGCGGCATCGCGCGTACATCGCTGGCGCGCGCTGAAGCCGTCATACTCCCGCCGAGCGGCGACTGCTGCTGCTGCCGCGGCGGCGGCGGCGGCGGCTGATGAAGGCCCTCGCCGCTGCTGCCACCTGGCGCGCCCTCGGCGCCGCCGGGTGCACCGCCTGCATCCGTCCCCGCCGCCGCCTCAGCTGCATGCGCCCCAGCCGCCACCGCTGCAGCTGCGGCGGCAGCAACAGCGGCGGCGGCGGCGGCGGGGTCGCTGTACTCGGCCTCCATCCCGCCCCCTCGCTCAAGGCTGAGCGGCGCGTGGGGCGGAAGCCAAGGTCGGAGCTACCTGCGCGGCGGGTGCGGGGCGGTGTCAAAGCGGACTGTGATGTGGGCCTGCCGCAGAAGGAATGGGCCTAGACACCCGCCTGCACAGCGCCGAGACGCTGATGAACACAGCTTGCGCCTGCCTGCCAGCTCGATCGTTTTACGGATCGTGAGCTGCGTCAGCAGGTCCCCCTTGCAGCCAATGCAATCTGCCTGCAGCTCGACATGCCCCAACACGTATCAACATGGCAACCCTGCTCCCCTGATGCCCGGCAGCTCACCCTTTATCTATTCCGCAGGAAAAAGCCGGCGGCAGCACCCGCGCGGTCCGGGCGCCCCCCGGCGTGCGCACCGCGAGTGCCCCTCGGCTGCTGCAAATGAATGTGGCTGCTGCGGGCCCTGGCTGCGGCGCATTCCGCTGCGGCTGCCCGCGCCCCTCTCAATTTCTGTCCCGGCTGTCGGCTGCCGGTCCAACTTCCCTCCAGCGCCGTGCAGCAGCTGCTGCCGTGGCCCAATTCGTCAGCAGACACGCCTGGCGCCTGGAGAGCTGCCGCTGCTACTGCTACTGCTACTGCTGCTGCCTGCGTTGCTGCGCATGCCGACTGCTCTGAGAACGTGTTACGTGTGTAAGGCAAGTTACGTAAGGTTACGAAAGCGCCTGGATTCTGCGGAGGGACCTCCCAGAAGCTGGACGGCGCGGCGCGTGGACCTGTGGCCCGGCTGTGCGTGTGCGTGTGCTGGCCTCTGCGCTAGCCAGCTAGTTAGCAATCACAGAAAAGCGGCGCAGGTTTGGCTGCTGCTGCAGGGTAGCGTGCCCGGGCGGTGCCGGGGACGCGCAGCGCAGGTAAGGCTTGACGGCTTTTCTGTGCCTGCGCTACTCGCCGCTTGGCAGGCCCGGCCTCACGGGAACGCAGAGGCTGCGCGGCTACTGTGGGTGTGGCAGGGCAAGGGCAACAACGGGCGTGTGTGGGGCGCTTCGGGTGTTCCTCGGCGGGTTCTCGAGGCAAGCGACGCGCGCTGCGCGCGCGGCGGTGGATCTTACGGGACGGGCCGCGGGCACGCGTTTTTGCGCGGGTTTCGTGGGACGGGCCGACGGGGCCCGGCGTGACTTCGTGCTCGTGTCCGCGTGCTGCGCACGCTGCGCTGCCCGCTGCCCGCTGCCCGCGTCCGCCACTGATCTGCCAAGGTGCCGCGTGTGGGGGCCGTGGCGCGTGCTTTGCTGGGTTACAAGCAAGCGCGTGACCTGGCAAGCACCTGGCTGCGGGCAAAGGACCGGACAGCAAATGCAACCCCAACACAACCCCGCGAACCTCGCCTAAAAGCGGCCCTCGCGACGGTGGCGGCACCCCGCCTGACAGACGACAGGCTTGGGCCTTTCTGTCTCCCACCCATCACCCACTCGCAACTCCCGCAACTTGCGCCGGCGTGCGATGCACTCGCCAATGGCGAGCTAGACCGACTGGCTCAGGGCGCCTCTCGTTGCCCTCTCTTTTGCAACTCCTCAACTCACAATCCCTCCGCTGCGTGCCCTCATTAGGTGGTTGCAACATCGCCTCCTAAACGTAGTCCCCCTCGCCCATACGTGTTTCAGCCGGGGCCCCAAGCTCGAACAAACATGCGGACCCGTACACACCCGCCACCCTCCCGCACACGGCACACACCACTCACATGCACACACACGCACACGCGTCGCGGACCTCAAGCCTATCGTCACGACGCACGCACACGAGGGACAGCAACGTTCACACGCTCTGCAACACACACACGCGGTGTTCTTCAGCACAAAGCAATGCGAGCTTCTCTCGCAGCGATTTACGGGCGTACTGCACGCCCTTGAACCCGCCCCCGCCTCCTGCAGCCGCCCCAGCCCCCCCTTTCGCCCTGGCCCCCCCTTTTCCCCATGCTCCCACCACACCGCTAATCTCAACGGCCAATGCATATGATAGCAAGCGCGCAGCCCACAGAATGCCGCTTTGATCTGACAGCAACGGTCCCCACGCTACCGACAACGATGGTTTCGTTGGCGTGAACGTCCAAGTTCAGCTAGGCATACGAGTTATTCTTCGCTCTGTGCTACTCCGGGTGTGCGGCCATGGGGCAACGCCATGCGGGCCACATGCTTGCGCGCCCGTGCCATACACATTATTCATAAGGACAAGCCAGCGTCCCTGTCGCTCCCGCCGCTCCAATCCACTGGTTGTTTGTACCACCGGCCCCGCACACCCATTGGCACAGCGGCTTCGGCTCACTTGGGTGCCTTGCCGCCAGCCTGCCCGCTGCCGGCCGTCGCCGCCGCCGTCAGCTTTGCCTTGGCTTCCGCCGCCCGGTGCGCCTCCTCCTCCACCGCCTGCGCCGCGCCGCCCATGCCGCGCTTGCGCAGCGCCTCCGCCAGCGACAGGACCTGCGCGTGTTTTGCGCGTGCAGGTGTACCGCATGTGTGCGTGTTAGACCTACGTATTTTTTGTGTACCCGTACGGTATGTGTGTGGGGTGCGGGGGGAGCAGCGAGGCAGGGGCACATCAATACCGCGCGTGGTGCCAGCGACAGCAGCGGCGGTGCAACCGTGCAAGACCTAAAGTGGGTCAAGACCGAGCCGAGGGTCGGGCGGCGCTCGTGCACCGCGGCCCACCGTGTCAGCTCGTGCTTCACCGCTCCCTGCCCCACGCCCCGGCACCCTCCTCTCCCCCCAATCTGCTCCGCTCCGCCATCCCCCATCGCGACCGCGACCGTTCGCTGCCGCGCTACATCCCCTGCTGCCCCGCACCGCGCCGCGCACCTCGGTGTGGGAGATGGTGTAGGGCGAGAAGCGCGGCCCTGGGAAGGCGCGCGCCTCCACGTCCTGCCGGTACTGCTGCAGCGCGGCGCTGATGGTCTCGCCCACTTGCGCGTACTGCTTGCAGAACTTGGGCGTCACCTGCGCGGCGGTGGGGTGGTGGTGGGGGGGGGGGGGCGCGGGCGGGCGGTGGCAAGGTCAGCGAGGTTGCAGATTATGGAAGGGCGGGGACCACTGGCGGGAAACGGTCGGCGGTCGGTGTTTCGCACGTGGAGCAACAGCGCCGGCGTGTCTCGCCGTGCTTGCAATGACGGTGCTTCAAATTAGGCCGAGGTGCGTGTGTTGCCCCCCCCCCTTGCTGTCTACTCTGCTACACCTGTATGCGCCATCTTTGCACCCCCCCAGCCCGCGGCCCACCTTGGCGTGGTGCGGGTGGCTCATCATGCCCAGCAGGTCGTGGTACACCAGCACCTGCACGGCGTGGCGTGCGGCGTGGTGTACGGCGAGATGCGATTTCAGTTATCATTAGGATAACATAACAACGGCGGCGGTGTACGGCGTGTACGGCGGCCGAGATGCGATAGCAGTGATGTGAACAAAACACTGAGCGGCTGGGCGGCAGCGCGCGCCACGGTGGCATTGTGGAGACCGCGCCGGTCGGCCGAGCTGAGCACTGAACACGTCAGCACCATGCGAGCATGCACGCGCGGCACCGGCAGCTGCGCATCCACACACCCGCGCCACCGTCCCCACCAGCGCCCCCTCCAACACACACGCACACACGCCCTCGCACCTGGCCGCTGCACTCGCCGCCGGCGCCGATGCCGATGGTGGGTATGGTGAGCGAGCGCGTGATGGCGGCGGCGATGGGGCCGGGGATGCACTCGAGAACCAGCGCGAAGCAGCCGGCGCGCTGCAGCGCCTGCGCCTGGTCCAGCACACGCAGCGCCTCCTCCGCCACCTGCGCCTGCGGCCGAAAGCCGCCTGCAGCGAGGGGGGTGGGGTGGGGGCAGGAGGCGGGGTGGGCGGCCAGCAAGGTGCAGGGGAGGGGCACCGGTACGCACGCCTCTACCCCTGCTCCCTACCACGTCGCTCACCATCCTTGCAAAACCCAAATGGTTGCAACGGCCCCGCCCCGTGAACCGCCCCACCCCCCGCAGCCTCCTCCTCATTCCTCACCAATGACGCTGACGGACTGGGGCGTGAGGCCCACGTGGCCCATCACCGCCACGCCCGTCTCCACGATGGCGCGCGCCGCCTCCACGCGCGCGGGGCTGCCGCCCTCCAGCTTGACGGCGTCCATGCCGCCCTCCTTGAGCATGCGCACCGCGCTGCGCACCGCGTCGCGCACGTCCGTCTCGTAGCAGCCGAACGGCAGGTCGCCCACCTGCGGGACGTGGGCGGGCAGGATGGGTGGAGGGAGCAGGGGGCGGGAGGGAGCGGAAGGTGGTGGGGCGGGCCGCAGCCACCGGCCGCTTTGCCGGCGTACGACTCGGCCCCTCCACCCATTCCAGCCCAGGCCAGCCCACACCAAGTTGTCCCAGCGCAGCGCCAGCCCCAGGCCCAACCCAACCCCCAGCCCCCAGCCCCAGCCCCGACGGCCCAGCCCCAGCCCAGAGCGGCCGGCACGCACCAGGAACGCCCGCCGCGCCCCCCGCGCCGCCGCCTTGCAGTGCACCAGCATCTCGTCCAGCGTGATGGGCAGCGTGGTGTCGTGGCCATGCACCACCATGGCCACACTGTCGCCCACCAGCAGCAGGTCGATGCCGGCGGCGTCCACCTGCGCGGGGCGGTGTGGCGTGCGTGCGGGGGGCAGGGGGCGTACTGGTGCCGTTGGCAACGGGGCGAGGCCGCGTGCGCGCGTGTGCGCGCGTACATGCGTGTGTGTCAAGCGGAGTAGGGGCATGCACAAAGCATCGATGGGAGACGTCGGCGTTGCGGGCCGGTGCCGGATGGAACGGACCCGCACCCGGCCCACCCCGCCCCGCCCTTCGGCCCCCTGGTTGGTGCTGACGTCACAAAACTCACGTGCACCGCCGAGGGGTAGTCGTACGCCGTCACCATGGTCAGCTGCTCGCCCTGCTCGTACTTCTTACGAATGGTGCGCAGCGTCACGCGCGCCGGGTTGCGAGGCGACGGCCCCGCATACACGGCCGCCTCCGGCTGCACCGACAGCTGCCGCACCGCCTGCTGCCGCACCGCCTGCTGCTGCTGCTGCTGCTGCTGCTGCTGCTGCTGCTGCGCCGCCGCCGCCGCGGATGAAGGGGTGGTGGGGGCGGTGCCGGTGGTGGGGGCGGCTGACCTGGCGGGCGGTGCAGGCGCTGCAGGCGCAGCAGGTGCGGCCGACGCCGCGGCGGCCGGGTTGGAGGGAGCCGGCGGCGGCGGCGAGGACGCGGCGGCGGCGCCGGGGACGCGGTGGAAGGACGGGATGATGGCTGAGGGCTGGCGGAGGCGGTTGGCGGCGCCGAGTGCCGCCTGGAAGCCGCCGCCGACCGCGGCGCCTGGGGCCGAGCCCAGCGGCCCGGCGGGGCCCATGCGCGGCCGCGGCGGCGGCGCCGCCTGCCCCAGACCGCCTCGTGCTGCCGTCGCTGAGCTCCTGGCACCGCCCCCGGCGACGGCGGAGCTGAAGCCCCGTTCGTGGCGGCCTAGGCTAGGGCCCGCCACAGACTCCAGCCAGGGTCGCCGCCGCTGCCCCTGCTGCTGAGGGAAAAAGATGGCGCTTGAGATGGAGGCGGAGGAGGTGGAGGGCTGGGCCGAGCCGCGTGCTGACAGGCCCCCGACCGCGCCATGCGGGGCCGTTGATGCCACTGCCACTGAGCCACCAGCTGCTACTGCCGACAAGCTGGACGCGATGGGGCTGCGGGCTGGGGCCCAGAAGTGTGGGGCGCTGGTCAGGGCCGCGGCCAGCACGGTAACAGACGCAGGCGCCGCCGCCGCGCAAACGCGTGCCACTGCACGTGTTACAGAAGGCCAATTCAAGCATGTGAATGCAGCGCTTGAATAAAGGGATGTATGGGTACACGCGAGGTGTGTCGGAGAAGCCGTGCTGGTGCGCAGCAGCACGGCGTGAAGTGCGCTGAGCGAGACCCCTGGCACCCCCCGGTCCCGCCCGCTGCAGCCCTGCCTCGCGCGCAAGCCCAGTTGGAATGGATGCAAGGAATGCGCGGTACACGCTGCTAGGGGCTGGCCTACGTCGTCGGACGCAGCCTTAAGTATGCGACCCCGACTGGGCCCGAACGAGAATTGCGTCGGCGGTGTGCGTTGAAGGTTTTTTTTATGCGTTCATCAACTCGGACAGGCGCATTACGGCATGCATGCAAAGGACGCGTCCATTCATACGCACCTGCCGCGCCCAAAGCCTGCGAGCAGCCGGCGCTCATGCTCGCGATTCTAGTTGCGCTCAGAATGCCGCTTGACAGCCTATCTTTTCTTGCTTATGTTTGCGTGGATTATCTTACGGGCACATTTAAGGATTTGGAAATTCCCTGGAACTGTTTAATACTGCTGCAGCGCTGCGGTGTTTGCGGGGGCCTGGCTTGAATTGAGGCAACTGCAGCAATTATATTCGTGCATATGGTTCTGAAGCAAGGCAATGCGGAAGGTGGATTATGGCGTTTGGGCCGCGAATGTGCATCAACCCGGGCCCAGCGCCCTAAATAAACCACCGCAGTGAAATACCACTAGGTCCCAGCAAGTATGTGAATGGGCCGCGTAGGCGCATTCGGGTCCGCTGGCAAAAGGCGAGTCTCTGCGACTGAACCTTGGGTCCGACGTAACGCTTTCGTCTTCGGGAACTGTCGGTGACACCGCAGCGCTGCTTGGCGCGCCGCTGACGGCTTTGTTTGTCCTTTTTTTAGCTTGTGTGTGCTGTTAACCTGGTGAAATTTGGCTGAAGTTGAAACCGGATGATTCATTGATCGCCAATTAATTTATGCTGATTAGCCCCCAAGTTCATTGAATCATTTAAGTTGTCACTTAACAAAATGAGCGCCCGCGGGCTCGGAACCGTCGGGTTTGTGGCCTTATTCGCCGTGGGCCTGCAGGTGGGCATCCTCGTCAAGCATTCTCTGAACGTGAAAGCTCCTGAGGCGCCGGAGCCCGTTGCATGTGAGAGACACCAGAGGGCCTAAGTGACGAAGGGAGGCGAGCGCAATTCGGGGGCAGGCGCAGTCCGGCCACGCTGGCTGGCCCAGCAGCGTGTGCGGTGCAGCTGCGCCAGCGGCTGAACACATGGGCGCAACCCTACGCCACACGAGTAGAATGCAAGCGGGGCCTGGCAACGTCGGGGAGGAAGGGGGGGCGCGAACTTCGGGAGTTGCAAGGGGCCACCACGCACCCATCCCACCCGCGCGTGTGGCAGGCCCCGCCTTCGACCACGGCGCTGCGCTGGACCGCTTCCGGCGGCTGCTGACCTTCCCCACCGTCAGCAGCAAGGACACGGCGGACCATGTGACTGACCACGAGGTAGGGGGGCGGGGTAAGGGGGGGCGGGCGGCACCGAGGCGCCAAGGGCCCAGGGCACCACCGGCGCGGGTGCAGGCCGGGCGTCTCTTACGTCCCGCTTTCCGGCCGGAGCCCCGCCCCGGTTGCATCGGCCCTACGTGTGACGTGACGTGACGACACGTGTGTGTGGTGTGCGCTGCAGGCGCTGCGCGGGCTGCTGGCGCACCTGGAGGCCGCCTACCCGGCCGTGTGGCGGACCATGACGGTGGAGGAGGTGAGGCTGCTGGGGCGGGCGGGCGGGCGGGCGGGCGGGCGGGCTGCGGGGTGTGGGGGCTGGAGCGGGCTGGGGAGCCGGAGGGGGAGTGACACATCGCGGGGGCCTCACGCCACCGTGCTGAGTTGGTGACTCGCCCACCTGCTGTGCGCGCCCATGACATGACTCGGCTGCGCTGCGCCGCATCGCCGTGCGCCGTGCAGGTGGGCGCGGGCGGCTACAGCCGGCTGCTGACGTGGCGCGGCTCCGACCCCTCCCTGGAGCCGGTGCTGTTCATCTCCCACTACGACGTGGTCCCCGTGACCCCCGGCACCGAGGGTGCGGCGTGCGCCCGGCCGCAGGGTTGAGGGCGGCTGCACCCAACTGCAGCGGGGGCGGGGTGGGTGCAAGGGTAGGGGGCCGCTTCTGTTCTTGTGCTTCTGTTGGTGCGGCTTGGGACTGCGGGGGAGCTGTCACTGGGTCTCGCCACGTCCTGTCTGATGTGCGCAATGCTGAGTGTGCTTTTGCTCTTGCTGGCGCGTGTGCCGGTGTGTGTCATCCCAGGCGAGTGGAAGCACGGGCCGTTCTCAGGGGACGTGGCGGACGGGTGAGCGGCCGAGTCGGGCAGGGCGGGCGTCATGCCTCCGCAGCAACACGGCAACACGGCTGCTTTCCTGCACTACTGGACGCAGCATCCATGCCTGCATAAATTGCATGTTGTGTACCGGTATGCGCTCAGCAAGCTGTGGTGTTGCACTCGGCAGGTACGTGTGGGGCCGCGGCACCATCGACATCAAGTTCAGTGTGGCGGCGCTGCTGGAGGCCGCCAGTGCGCTGCTGGAGGGCGGGCTGGCGCAGCCGACGCGCACGCTCATGTTCGCATTCGGTCACGACGAGGAGGTGCGGGGTCATTTGTTTGGGGATGAGGGGGGGGCAGAGGTAGGACATTCGTAGCCCCGACACCCAACCCTTTTGAATGGGGGCAAGTGCGGCCCAAGAAGGTGGCGGGTTATGACGGAGGAGGGCCGGCAAATCTAGGTTGTGCTCCCATTCCCCCGCCGTCAGCGGCAAACCGCCGGTGATACGCCCCGATTGGCCGCTGACGGCGGCGGAAGGGGGGCACCACCTAGGTCCGCCGTCCCTCCTCCGTCACAACCCACCCCTTCCCGCCGGCACCCACCAGGCGCCCCTGCCGTAGCCAGCAGCGCGCTTGCGGCCGCCACTTGTCCCACACTTGCTCCGGTGCTCGAGCGCGCCTGGTAGCTGCGGGCAGCACCTCCCTGGGCCGGGGGGGGGGGAGCATCTGCGGGTGGAATCCTGGAAAGGCCCCTTCCAGGTGGGGTCGGGTGGGGCGCAGTGCGGTACGGCTCCGGCGCGTCCACAACGCACGCGACGTCGTGGGTTCGAGCCACACCACACGGTCAAATCCCAATCCACCACCACCACCACCACCACCACCACCACCACCACCACCACCACCACCACCACCACCACCACCACCACCACCACCACCACCACCACCACCACCACCACCACCACCACCACCACCACCACCACCACCACCACCACCATGTGTGTGGGCCGGGCCCCCACCAGGTGGGCGGCGGCCTGGGCGCCAACGCCACCGCCAAGCTGCTGGCGGCGCGCGGCGTGCGGCTGGCGGCGGTGCTGGACGAGGGCGGCGCGGTGCTGGCGGACGGCATGCGGCCGTTCGTGACGTCGCGGCCCGTGGCGCTGGTGGGGCTGGCGGAGAAGGTGAGGGGGCTGCGTGGGTGCCGCGTGGGCATGGGCGTCGGTTGGGTGGGTACGTGGGTCGGGAGGGTGCATCGGGAGGGCAGGCAGGGCAGTGGCAGCGCCCGTTCCTGCATTGGCCCGCCTACAGCGCGTTTGAGAGACTGTTGTGAGTGGCCGTATGACTCATTGCCTGCCTGCCTGCCTGCCTGCCTGCCTGCCTGCCTGGCTGCCGTGCCGCGCCTCGGCTGCGCCTCGGCGGCAGGGCTACTCGGTGGTGCGGGTGGTGCTGCGCTCGCCGGGCGGCCACGCGTCCATGCCGCCCATCGACGGCACCGACATCGGCAGCCAGGTGCGGGGTGCGTGCGTGCGGGCGGCCAGTCGGCCAGTCATGCACCAGAAACAGACAGGGCGGCACTGTGTGGATGTTCGGTATTCACGGTATTTATGTGTATTTATGAGGCTGACCGCGTGGCCCATACCGGTACGGCCGTATGGCCCCTATGGCCCCCGCCCTGCCCGCGCAGGTGTGGCGGCTGTACAGCGCGCTGCTGCTGCTGCAGCCGCCCACGCAGCTGGCGGCGCCGGTCACCGACATGCTGCGCGAGCTGGCGCCCTACGCGCCGCCGCTGGTGCGGCCGCTGCTAGCCAACGCGGACGCGCGGCAGTCCTGGTACGGCCGACCTCCGCACGCCGCCAAACCGTTGCGCCAACCGTTGACACGTGTACAATGTGTGTGACACTGAGTGCGCCCGCGCAATGGCTCGCTGCCCCGCACCCCCCGGTCATCGGTACGCACGCCTCCACGCCTGCTGTCTACGTTGCTACACTTCCATGTACCATCTTTGCAACCCCCCGCTCTCCGCGCCCCGCTCCAGGCTGGTCAACCGGCTGCTGGGCTTTGCGTTCCGGCGGCTGCTGAGCCGCGACACGGCCGCCATGGTGACCGACACTCTGGCGACCACGCGCCTGATCGCGGGCGTGGCGGACAACGTGCTGCCGCAGGTGGGGGGGGGGCGCTTGGGGGCGGCGGCGGCGGCGGCAGCGGGGCACTTGGGGGCGGTGGGGCACTTGGGGGCGTGGGCCAAGAGGGGTGGGGCGCGCCGTACACATGCCGTAATACAGTGTCGCTGCACGTGCGCGCCCTGGTGATCTCCGAGGGCACGGACCGTGACTGACACGGCCGATATCTCTGCCCTCCCGCTCCCCACATCAGTACCCCAACACATCTTTGCGCCGCCCCTCCCCCGCCGCCGCAGGAGGGCGTGGTGTCGTTCAACGTGCGGGTGCTGCCCGGCCACACGCCGGGGCAGGTGGTGGAACACCTGCAGCGGTCGGTGCGGCTGGCGCGGCTCAGCGGCGCGCAGGTCCAGCTGGAGGAGGTGAGCGTGCGAGCGTGTGCGTGTGTATGTTAGTGAGTGTGTGTGTGCGCTTACAGCACGTGGTCCAGATCGTGCGTCTTGGGCACGCATGAAGCGAGTTGCTGCGCCCTATACCCACCCCGCGCCCACTGTACCGCCTTTATCCAACCATCCTTGCAACCTCGCCCTGCGCGCCAACCCGCCCGCCCCCAACCCACCCACCCGCGCACTCCCGACACCCCGTCCAGGAGGGCGCCTGGGGCGGCTCGGCCGTGACGCGCGCCGCCGGCCGGCCCTTCCAGCTGCTGCGCCGCGCCATCCAGGAATCCTGGCCGCGGCCGGCGGGCCAGCCCGGCGCCGCCATCCCAGTCATCCCCATGCTGGTCATGGGCGGCACCGACTCCAAGCACTACGCACCGCTGTCGGCCGGCGGCGTGATGCGCTTCATCCCCTTCGCCCTCAACAAGACCGCCGGCGACCTGGGCCTCATCCACGGCACCAACGAGCGTGTGCCGGCGGACGACTTCCGCAAGGCGGTGTGCGTGTACGCGCGCGCGCTGCAGCTGCTGGGGTCGGACTGGAGCGAGGAGGCGGCGGGGCAGGGGCGGCCGGCGGCGGCCGCGTAGGCAGGCGTGGTCTTGGCAGCGACAGGCGCGGGGGTTGGGGTACGGTAGTCCTTTTCCGGTTCCCAAATCAACCATTGCCAACCCACAGTGGGCGTATGGATGCCGTTCCCAACTGAAACTTTGAGGGGTGTGAGGGCTGGAGTTTGTAGTTTGCTGATGTGGAGGGGCAGGTGTATCAGTGGCGGTGTACCTGCACCTGTCAGAACCTTAAGTTATGGGAATGGGACACATCCATTCTGAACTGCAATCGGCGAGACCAATTACCAGAAACCCAATATGCGCAGGGGAGCAGGACATTCTGCATCCCTTCCACCGATCATGTGTGTTACAGTTGTGAGTCGACCTCTGATCCAAGCCCGGAGCACCGCCGCTGCAGCGTACTGGGACTAGGGACTTGCCAGAGCGCCGACATCAGAACGGCGCTCACAAACCACGCCGACGGCGCTGTCGGGTCGTGACCAACTGCTATGTCCGCACAAGCCCCGACGCGCAGCCGGCTGTCCTGCAGCCGCGGTGCTCCCCATGCCTGACCGCCACACCGGCCCACAGGGCAGCCATGGCCGTACCAGGTCGGCTCGCCCGCCCGCCCGCTCGCCCATGCAACACGCCCGCCACACGTGCACATGGCGTCAACGCAGCATCCCTTCCGCCCGCCCTGCCAGAATGACACGTGATGAAAGCCGCAATCCGTCGGCACTCAGCAGCATCAGTCCAGCTCTGTCAGGAAGCTGTCCGCAATGGGCCCGGCGGCTGCCGGCGGTGGCGGCGGCGCCGGCGCCGCCGCAGGCGCCACCGCGGGGGGTCCCTCCTCGCCGTCCTCGCCGGACGCCAGCGCCGCCGCCACCGCCGCGGCCTCCGCCTCCTGCTGCGCCTTCCACGCCGCGGCCAGCGCCGCGCACTCCTTCTTGTGCCCGTCGCGCCAATGGGTGCTCTGGCAGTGCGCGCTGCAGTACACCACGCTCTTGCACGCGCCGCAGCGCTTGAACGCCGCCCCGCCGCCGCCAGCACCGGCGCCACTGCCGCCGCCGCCTCGCCCCGCTGCGCGCAGCTCTGCCACGCCCTCCCGCTGCAGGCAGGAGGGGTTGGAGCACTTGCGCCCCAGCGCCGCGGTGGCGCTGTCCAGCTGCACCGCGCCGCGGCTGCGCGCCACGCCCGCCGCCTCGCCCATAGCCCGCAGCTGCGCGCGCTTGGCCGCCTCCTCCGCCTCGGCGGCCGCGGCCTGCGGGGGCGGAAAGCAAGCGCGGGCGGTGTGGGCGAGGGGTCCATTGGGGCAGGGGGGCGAGGCTGGTGTGGTGCGTGTGTGCCCGCGAGCCCATGTGCGCCGAAGTCGATCAGTCGAGTCACAGATGGCGCGCGTGGCGTGTGCACGCAGCTGGGGCACCACCGCTGTCGGCCCCCCTCCCCGCTGTGCCACTGGACATCGGCACTTCAAAACTGACGCATGGACGGCTACCCCACCCCTTGCCATACCCCATACACCCACACGCACACGCCAGGGACACGCCGCCTCCCCCGAACCCAGCCCACCTGGTCGGCCGCGCTGCGCTGAGCGCCCTTGATCGCCGCCTTCATGTTGAAGGAGGAAGCCTTGGGGTCGGCCGCCCCCTCGGCCTCCGCCGACTCGACCTCCTCCTCGCTCGCGCTGGCTCCGCTGCCGCCGCCGTCCGCGACGCCCCGGTCGCCGTCGCCGCCGCCGTTGCTGCTGCTGCTCTGCTGCTGATGCAGGTCCGCCGCTGTGAGCTGCTTCCGCGGCGGCACGAACGCCGCAAAGGCGTCCGGGTACTCGGCCGCCCGCCCGCACACACCCGCGCCGCCGCCGCCTGCCCCGGATCCCCCGGCCGCCGCCACCTGCTTGGGCGAGCGCGCGTCAAACCAGTAGTTGTACTGCGTGACGCCGGCCGCCGACCCCGACCCTGGCGCCGTCGCCGCCTCGGCCCGCTCCTGCTCTGTGGGCCGCGAGCTGTGCCCGGCCGCGGCCTGCTCCTCGCTGACCAGCACCAGCACCTGCACCTGGCCCTCGGCGCCGCCCGCCACCAGCGCAACCTCGTTCACAGCGAGCGACGTCACCTGCCAAACAGGGCAGGCCAGGATACACGGTATCAGGGGCGGGACGGTGTGCTCGGCCGGTGCTGAGCCGACGCTGGGTTGGGGCTCGGGAGCGGATACGGGGTGCAGCCGTACAGAGCACACTTCCTGCTTTGCTGGTGCTGCTGAAACAGCAACCCCTGGAACCTGCCGATCGCCACCTTCGCGCACACCCCTCTAGTGCGCTGCCCCTCCAATGCACAGCCCGCGCACCCGCCCCGCACGCACCTGCCAGCCCAGCCGCGCCACCGCCAGCAGCTGCCCGCTGCCCATGGCCCACAGCTTGACGCAACCGTCCGCGCCTGCGCTGGCCAGCTGGCCGCCCGGCCGGTGCGGCAGGCAGGCCACCGCGCCCACGGCGCCGCGGTGGTAGCCGCGCCAGTGGGAGGTCTCCGGGGCCGCGGGCGCGGCGGAGGGCGGCGGCGGCTGGTAGCTGTGCAGCACGCCCCACACCCACACCTGCGCCGTGTTGACATGTGTTGACAAGCGTTGACATGTGCTGTTGACGTCGGGTCGCAGGTCCCCAGTGCCGCCATACCACATGCAACAGCCTGCCGCAAGCCGGCTGAAGCTCCCGCCGCGAGCCGCAGCCGCGCTGTGCTTTCGGCGCCTCCCCGCCAACCCCTCGCCGCCGGCCCCTCCTCCCCCCCCCCGCCGCTGCCCCCCAACGGGCTGCCGCCCTCACCGTGCCGTCCTCGAAGCCCAGGGCGATGGCGTTGCCGTCCGCGTCGCAGCACAGCGGCCGGCTGGTGAGCGCCGCCAGGTGCTGCGACACGCCCGGCACCTCGCTGCCGCTGCGGGCCAGCGGGTTGACCTGGCGAGGAGGGGAAGGAGGGGAGTGGATGTGGCAGCTGGCAGCCGAACGACATGACGCGTGCTTGGTGATACTTGCAGTTGGCCCTGCTGTAGGCCGCTGGCTCTGCCCTCATGCCTCGACCTTCAGACCAGGCCAACACAACTTGTCGCCAGCCCACTGGGCCAGGGTCCCCCTCTCCTCTCCTGCGTCCTGCGCTGCCCTTCCCCGTCCGCCACCAACGCCAGCCCCCAGGCCCGCAACCCAGCCCCCATACCCCCATGCCCGCACCCAACGCCCGCCTGCCCACATCCTCCAGCCCCCACGCACCCACTGCAGCAGCGGCGGGCCGCCCGGCAACCAGGACGCGGTTAGCAGCGTGCCGTCGCGGCCCAGCACCGCCACCACCACGTTGGCGGACAGCAGCGCCTCCGCCTGGGCCGGCGAGCCGGACGCGGGCGGCGGGCGGCCCAGCGTGCCGATGATCTTGGCGTCACTCTGCGGCGGCCGCGGCGGGCGGCGGCAGGGAGGGTGCGTGTGTGCCCGGGCAGTGGGTTCCAAAGCCAAAGCAAACCGGGAGAATCCAACCTCATGCCCTGGTGGTGGTGGTGGTGGTGGTGATGGTGGTGGTGGTGGTGGGTGCAGCGTAATGCCAGCGCGGCAGGATACAACAGAGCACTGCGATACCGATATCCCTCCCTCCCTCCCTCCCTCCCTCCCTCCCTCCCTCCCTCCCTCCCTCACCAGGCGCCAGGCGCTCACGCGGCCGTTGCCGCGCGTGTGCACCACCATGACGCTGTCGCTCGCGGTGGTACCGGCGCCGCCCTCCACGCCCGCGCCCGCGGCCCCCTGCTGCCGCAGCGGCCCCAGGCGCACCGTGCAGATGGGCAACGTGTCCTGCGGCGGGCAATCAGTCGTGGCGCGATGCCGCGGTTTCAGGAGCACCTAACGAGTGCTGTCTCCGGCCTTCCGCTTCCTTGTACTGAGGTTGCGAACTGAACCACCTCTTCCAGCTTGAATGCATATAAACGCTAAATGTTAATCAAATCAACACATGCTGGAAGCGTAGCCCCTTCGGTAACAGCATTGCAAACCCACCAGCTGCACGTCCGGCACGAAGTATTGGGTGAAGGTGGCGTCCGCCGCCGACTGCCGCCGCCACACCCGCACGTAGCCGGCGGCAGTGCCGGCGGCGATGTAAGTGCGCGAGGCGTCCAGCGCCGTCACGGGCGCGCCAGCCTGCAAGCCGGAGACGGAGACAGGGGCTGACGCTGATTGCGCGTGTGTCATCAAACGACGTGTGTACCGGCGTATGTGTGTGCATGCGAGCATGTGTGCACGAGCGGAGGCTGAGCAAAGCGCTCCGCGGCATCCGGCTGCACGTTGAAGTACGGAGGGGGCCCCCAAATGCACACAGGATGCTGACGGCACGCATGGAGCCCCCCGCCCTTGGCCCCCTGCTGCCCACCGCCCTGCTGCCCCCCGCCCCGCCCGGCGCACCGTAACGGTCTGCTGTCGCTGCCAGGTGGCTGTGTCCCAGATGCTGATGCGGCCGCTGGGGCTGGCGTCGGCGGCCACCAGCAGGTCGCCCTGCGCGGCGGCGTGTGGCAGGGGAGGGGCACATCTCATTTCCCCTTCGCGACGCCCCACAGCATTGCGCGCCTGTGCCTGCGCACGAGGCGCCCTGCGCCGCCCCGCGCTGCCGGCCCCCAGCGCGGGCGCCGCACCTTGACGGCCACCGCCACGAAGCGCTCCCCGTCCACCTCCAGCAGCTGCTGCACCGGCTTGAACTCCGGCTCGTCCTGACACGGGGTGCAGAGTGGTTCGCAGGCAGGGGGCTGCTCATGCAAGGCGCGTGCTGTCGAGGCAGAGGTGAGCCGTGCTTAAGCGCCCGGCATTAATGCCGCGGGTTCCACCTGACGCGGAGCCTCTGCAGGACGGATGCTTCTGGACACTCGCCCGCGGCACGGAGGGCAGTCCTAGCGACCTACCCGCGACGTGGGAGCCCAGGCCCGGACGCATGGCGCATAACCTGTGGGCGTAGAAGGTGCGGTATCACTCCGAGTGGTCATGCATGCCAGGGCAACCGAGCCGGCGCCAAACACCGTGCCGATGTCACCCGCGTTCCAGGTTTCCCGCGCGCTGGAGCGGCTCACCCGTCACGGCGATGATGGGCGGCCAAGTGACTGTGCATGCTATCTGAGACACCGACGCGTTGCACAGCCAGAACCTGCGCCAGCGCGGCCGGGTCAATGTGGTAGTCCATGTGGACGCGCGAGAGCACGCCGTTGGATGGAGCATCGACAAAAATCATGCAATGGCACCACAAATTGGTAGATGGGATTTCAATCACCTGAGCGGTGAGTCTTCGGGGAAGAACGTTTCCATTCTTAATTTATTACAGCCTTGGCTACGGAATGCACCTATCCATTTGATGCTTCTTAGTACAGAACGCAATATGTTCTTGCCGGGTCAGCGACTGGCCCACCAAATGAAGAATACGACCCTGCGATGGGCATGCTAAAACCAGCTGGCTCGTTTCGTCTTATTTTTTCGTCTCCCTCGCTAAGTCAACAGCATGTCTGGCAAGAAACCTCCAGGGCTCAGAAGCGCACCGGAGCAGACCGCTGCACGCATCGGCCGGGCCTTTGCCGCGTGCTCGGCCAAGGCAGAGCTCTACGGCGCATGCATAAAGAAGCTTGTACCAGAGGTGAACCCATGGGGCGGGGCCAGCGGGACTTCAGCAGCTGTCAGTGCACTCGGGCCAGTGCGTGGGCGTGTCACTGGTTTGGACCACCACTTGTTACCGCGGGGCACCTCTTCCCTGCACCCCTCCTGCGCGCTTATGCTTGCAACTAGGTGGACGTGGGCGTGTGCTCCAAGGAGTTTCAGGAGCTGAAGACCTGCTTCACGAGAGCGGTACGGCGCGTGGTGCTGCAGTGCGCGGGCTCCTGGCTCCTGGCTCCTGGCTCCTGCGCAGGGCCGCCACGTAGCATGGCGGGACGCAAACCGGGGGGCATGAATTGCTTCTGCGCCGATGTCTCACGCCTCGTACCTGCCCTGCAGATGCGTTCTGGATCCGGGCGTGCATGAGGCGCCCGGCCTGCGCCTTCCCGGCAGGCTCCGGGTTCGTGCGGGCCAGCACTTCCCCACCGGCCGCTGCTTGCGATCTGGAGGAAAGAGGGCAATATATGATGGTTGTCAAGGCAGATGCCCTGGTGGAGACATAGCAGAAATTTACTATGCTGATTGGTGAAGTGGGGATGTGAAGCACTGCTGGCGGCACGAGCACTGCAACATGTGCTGTGGAGAGCCAGCCATGCCCCCCCTGGGGATGTTCGTACGAAGGGGTGGATGCAGGAGGAAGCTGGCGCACAGCAATGCGCCACGGATGCAGTTGCGATTTGAGTGTGTACATACGGTAACTGAGGACTGACTTGTCGTGAAAGGTATGATAAAGCATGTTGCATGTGGGGCGTCGGCATGGGATGTAGGACAAGGGCGCGAGGAGGTAGGGGAGGGGGCTCGCACCACGACTGCATGGGAGGGGGCACGCACCACGACCGCTCGGTCTGCAGGTGGCGGTGATGCAATTGCACGCTGAGGGGCAGTCGCGCGCCAGGGACGGAGGGACAGAATGACAGATGACGTGCCAACGATATCAAGTGGATTAAAGGGTGAAGGACAAGATGGAACCGCTGGCTGGTGAAAGCAGTAGACTGCGCAGTGGCTGCTGCTGCTGCTATCCAGGTCACGGTGAACCTGCGGTACCTGGGTGCGCTTGACGTGCGTGCTTTGCAAAATCAACATGAATTCGAGGTCTATTCGGGGTACATCTCCCATGATGGCCTCACGACCAGGCCTGCATCCGCCACCTAGATTGCAGCACCGTTGACTACCTGACCCCCGCAGCGCGCTAGGCCCATCGCAAGCTTCAGGATGCGTTGCGCATTCCACTGCTTCCCGACATTGACTTCTGTTGGTCCGTGAATATGAATGCTTAAATCCGAATGTGCCCAAGGCACCTGTGCTACGCGCTTTGCACACCGTACATCTCACTCGTACACACTCCGCTTTGTCCCACCGCCGCGCTCCTCACAGCCCCGTTCCTCGCTATCCTCACCATCCGCCCCCACCCCACCCCACCCCCCACCCCGCCTCCGCCCCTCACGCGCTGCCCGTCAACCCCTCACGCCTTGCCCGCCCCCGCGGCGCCCGCCACGGCCCAACCCCTGCGCAGGCAGTGCACGCGGGCCAGGCTGGCCATGTAGTCGCCCGACAGGCGCGCGTAGGGCGTGGCCACGGCGGCGGTGATCGCCTTCTCCGCCTCGGCCTTGTCGCCCTCCGCCTCGTGCCACAGGCCCACGTACTACGGCGGCAGGCGGAGATGGGGGATGGGGGATGCGGGTGTGCACAAACACACGCAGCGTGAGGGCGCGGGCAGCACCGGAGAGGGGCCGCGGCACACCGATCTATTGCAGGGCCCCAGTGTGGTGACCCAAGCTGTGGTGACCATGCGGCACGAACACTGGACCGCAGGCACACACACACGCCCGCCCCGCCGCCGCCCTCCACCGGCCCACAGCCGGCCGCGCCGCGGCCTTACCAGCAGGCCGTAAAAGGTGTCGTGCCCGCCGTTGTCCGTCACCTGGGCCATGATCTGTGGGACGGCGGGGAGAGGACGCAGCAGAGGGAGGCGAGCGGTTGCGGGTCCAAGGACACCGTGCACAAGTGGGCGGGTGGGTACCTGAAATACCATCGTCTCACAGCTGCCGATGGACAAGCCAGCCCCATGAGCTCTTGGCTGCAGTGGTGGTCAACAGCCCCGCCAGACACCCACCTTCTCAGGCGGCTGGCCGGTCTTAAAGCACTCGTAAGCGGCACGCATCACCGGTCGCGAATCACGGCCGACCTGCGCGTGGATGTGGCCCATGACTCCATGAGCAAATGAGTGCATGAGAGTTTAGGACCCATTCCTTCGTACACACACACGCTGACGCTCAATGCCCAGCACTGCCTGCACCCAGCCGGCCTACGAGCAGGCAGCGATGCCAACCACTCGGCCGGGCATGCCGAATACTCGCCACCTGCCGCGGCGCCGCCTCCTTATACCCACCCCTCACCTCCCCACCGCGCAACCCTCACCTCCAGGAACTGCTTGCGCGCCTGCTCCGGCCCCACCAGCTGCGCCTCACACAGGAACGTCCAAATGGACTCCTCTGCGCGGCAGCCAACAGCCAGCAGTTTCAGCAAAGGCAGGCTGCTGGCACGCATGGGCGCACAGCGGCACAGCCCGGCACCACGCCCGCCACACCACACCAGCCGGTGGTGCCGCCTGCATGCTGTCCCGGGGCCGCGGAGCACCCGCCCCGCCACAGCCGTCAGCCGTGCCAGCCCTAGCACGCCGACAGGCCCGCCGCCCGCCCATCCGCCCGCGCACCCGTGTCGTTGGGGTTGACCGCCACGTCGATCCGGAACTGCTCCGCGCCCTCAGTGAACTTGCCCAGGTAGTACAGCGACAGCCCGCGCTGCCACATGTAGCTGCGCGTCGGAACGGGGCCACGGTGCCACTCAGTTACTCAGAACCACGGGCGAGGCGCAAGGCGCGCATAATGCCCTGCCCCCCGCCCCGCCGCAGGACCTGCGCCACGCCGGCCCTGTGCCCGGCCCCGCCGCTGCCGCCACCGCCAGCACCCCGGGGCTCACGGCTTCATGGACGGCGCCAGCTGGATGACCCGGTCGAAGTCCTCAACCGAAGCCTCCACCTCATTGCGCCGGAACTTGTCCATGCCCGTGCGAGTTAGTGTGCGGGGGTCGCCGCCGCCGCCGCTGCCACCACCGCCCAGGCCGCCGAGGCTGGCCGCCAGCGCCACGCCGCCGGCCGCCAGGGCGCCAGCCACTAGGGCAGTGGTGCTAAGTGCGCCTACGGCGAATGCGCGGCTGCGGCGCGGCACAGGCGAGCACGTGCCAGGTGAGCCGGCGCGCGCTAGAGAAACCGAGGGGTGCTCAGGGCAGAGGTAGGCTCTACAAGGCGCCGGAGGGCGGCAATGACGCAGCGCGCAATGGGCGTGGCCCGGTATGAATGCGAAATTACAAAGACCGACCGACCAAGCAAGGGTGCCCCGCACCCAGGTCAAGGGGGACCACTCTCGTGGTCTGGTGGGCCAGCGCAGAGCAACACCCATATGTGTCACGTTGCAACACGGCGCGTCGCCGGTTCCTCCGCCTCACCGAGACAGCGGCCCCGTTGACTCATTGGTCCCCGATACGGCGCAGCGCGGCTGTGCTGGGCGAAGGCCAGCGAGGCGCCAAGAGCTTCGAGTGCATCGTGCGCGGCAAGCAGGGTTCGAGCTTAAAGTGTAGGTCGCCGCCATTCTTTTGCGAGTTAGTAACTCCTGCGCTATGCAAAAATGCCCAAACGACTCGCTATTCGGCATACTACGGCAATTTCGTGCTTCATTCGTTGCTTGCTGCTCCATGCAGCTTCGACCCAGAATGTCGCGAAGCGTCAATTGTATACATTAGTTTATTTAAGAATGCAGGCCGCTCTAACGCCCCTCCGTCGGCTTGCCGGCGTGCCACAAACTTGCCGACTGCCAGTCGTCTTTTCACGCAATGTCGTCGTTAGTGCTTCGGGGGAACCATCAAGCAGCGGAGAAGACCTTTCTTGCTCAGGCAAGCCCAAGGGATTCGGGAGCTTGAGAAAGAACTTCCAGCCAAACACGCAGAAGAAGAAGAGCGGACCAGGCGCGAGCGGGCCAAGTGAGTTGGCATTTTCCCTACTTGTTGAATGGGCCAAAGGATGCGGTAAAGGATTTAGCCGCGCGAATGCGGCCAGTCGCG
Source organism: Chlamydomonas incerta (assembly GCA_016834605.1). Taxonomy (NCBI): domain Eukaryota; kingdom Viridiplantae; phylum Chlorophyta; class Chlorophyceae; order Chlamydomonadales; family Chlamydomonadaceae; genus Chlamydomonas; species Chlamydomonas incerta. The sequence continues at coordinate 3,266,573 of JAEHOC010000001.1, read as the reverse complement.
TGCCGGCCACACATTAGTGGGACGGAGGGTCAGCACGCCGGCCGGCCACGCACAGCACGCTGGCCGGCTGTCGGGTGACTGTGCCGCATTGACGCGATGGCATCAACTATTGTGTGGTGTACACCGAGGGCTCCCATTTGAAGGAGGACTGAGCAGGCGCCGGCGTCGCAACGTCCCAGCATGCTTTTAGTACAGGCACCTTGCACCCCCATCCCCATCAGCGCCCACCAGCGCCCCCAGCAGCGCCCCCACCAGCGACATCGTCTTACGCGCAGGCGGCGCAGCCATACTCATCTGTAACCCCCCCCACATATTTCCTGCTCCTGCTCCTATTCCGCGTCCGCAGAAACCATGAACGGGCGCGACAAGGCGGAGGTGCTGGCGCAGACCAGCGCCGAGGTCATGTCCAAGCTCGCGGCCGCCCGGGCAGCGGCGGCGGCAGCGGCGGCCGGTGGCAGCAGCAGTGGCAGCAGCAGTAGCTCGGACGGCGCCAGCGGCACGGGCAGCGCGGCCAGCGCGACGTCGTCGCAGGACTGGATCGAGGACTGGCGGCGAAGTGACGCCAAGGTCAACAAGTACCCGGACATGCGCGAGTTCACGGTGAGGGCGCGGCGGCGGCGACGGCGGCGTGTCAGTTGAATGGACGAGGAGGAGGGTTGGGGAATCAAGGGACACTGTGCAGCGGAAGTGTGGTGCAGGCTGCGAGGCAGGGCAAAATGTGGTAATGCGCGTCTGAATGGGGTACGCGTGGGGTGACTTGGGAGCACCGACGTGGGTTGGCGGCGGCCGTGGCCAACCGGTGCAAAGCAGCAAGGGTGAACGGACGACTGCATATATAGTGCTCGCACACTCATGGCGCTGGCGCACTCGTGTGCATGTGCAGGCGGTGGGAGCCGGCGGCGAGGACTTCAAAGCGGCCATGGTCAAGTGCGTGGAGGACGTGGTGGGCGGGCCGGCGCCGGTGACCACGCGCGAGAGCAGCGGCGGCAACTACGTGTCCGTGCGTGTGGGGCCGGTGCGCGTGGAGAGCCCCGAGCAGGTGAGGGAGCTGCGGTCAGGGGCCGTTGGAACGGGGTACGCAGGCGGGGACGGGCGCGAGGCGGCAACGTGAGACGGCGATGTGTGCCGTCGAGGCGTGCAGGAGCTGACACGTTAGTGCAACGCCCCTAAGTTACCTTACCCTGGCCGTGCCGCATTCATACAGGTGCTTTCCGTGTTCCTCGCCATGCGCAAGGACAAGCGGCTAAAGTTCCACCTGTGATCGGCTCTGGCGCGGGCAGAAGGCCCTGCAGGCGGCGGAGCGGGCCCATGGCAGCTGGAAGTTAGGGAAAAAAGGATGGGATGGGGGTGGCTTCGGGGGCCCTGGGTGTGCGGAGACTTGCGGCAGCCGAGTCGTGGGGGCATCTCCGTGCGCTGGCGTGAGCTCCCGCAGAGGGGAGGCACGGGCGTGCAAACCGTGAACCTGTGGCGTGCGTGTTTTGCATGGAATGCAGACGCGGTTTAACCATCGCGTGCGTGTGTTGCAGGCGCGATTTGATCAGGGGCAGCAGGGCGCACATATTGTGCTACCGTAGTGTTACGCTAAGTTGGTGACACCGGATTGGTGAAATTCACCAATTCTGTGGCACAGCACAATGTGGACTGGGGTAGGGGGGCCTGAAAGGTTGCATCTTTCATACAAGCCGTCACCAATTCGGTGCTGGGTGCCTAATCCCAGGCTCCAAAATTGCCGTCACCAATTCCAAAATCACCAACCTAGCGTAACACTACGGTAATGTGCTGCGTAGGTTGGCAAACGGGCTGGATTGCGACAGGCTCCAGCACGCTTAAATCACGTGAGCCTGCGTGAGCACTCTGAGCAGGCGTCGGGGGTGCTGCGCGTGGCCAATGTTGCAGTCTCCTACTCTATTAGGAGTACGCAGGCGGGGACATCATTAGAATGGAACCAGGCATCGGGCGCAAACTTGCACGCGACAGGGGTCATACATGGCAGTCTGTGCAAAGCGGCGCGGCGTGCTCATGTCGGCATTGTCGCCTACGAATGCAGGATGCACGGCACGACTGTCGCTGTGTTTGCAGAGTCTGGACTCTGGAGGCGCATTTGCTGCTGCACTGCTTGCTAGTTGCTAGTGAATGCAAATGCAAGTCTCAAGGCTCTAACAAGTAGTGGTGTGCGCTAGGGGTATCTGAATGCAGCCCTGTGGGCCGCAGTCCAGAACGGCCCGTATCTATCAGCCCGTGTAGGGGTGCCCACGTGGGGTGCCCAGGGGTGGTGGCCCCCTGAAATGCGACACCCGCGTGGGGTCTTGGTCCATGGATCTACCGGTGCTTCGATCAGACCCGCCCGTTGCAGTAGTAGGGGTCAAGGCCTGGCGCACCACCGCCACAACACGAATCGGTCCGGGGGGGTAGAGGCTGGGGCAGTCCTGCTCAATGCCCTTCTGTCCAGATCGGTGTCACGTCATGTCACAGCGGCCGGCGTGTTACATGACAGCGTACAGCCAGATGTGCACAGCGACTTTGCAGCGAATTGAAGCAACTCCAAGGGCCCATGATTCCTGCGAAAGGGGCGAGAGGTTGTGGTGAGCAGGGGAGAGAGGCCCGGCCAGGTCCAGCCGCGTGATGGAGCGGCACGAACCCACGGCGGATCCTTGGCTCCGGCGCTGCATTAGCGCAGGTACATCGCGTTTCGTGCACTTACTCTCTTGTACCCAATATATTTTGCCGCTGGTCTTTGCGAAGGCGCAGATCTTGGCTGCCCAACGGGCCTCTGGCCGCTGTGCTTGGCTCGAGGCTTCTTTAAGTTCATTCAAGACAGCATCACTCCATTGATTAGCTTAATTTTGCTCAGACCGCTCCGAGGCGCACAGCCTGGCACAAAGGCATCGCACGCCGCCCGCAGCGTGTTCCCGGTAGCCCCAGAACTGGACATGTTGAGGCAGTAACAGCGTTTGGCAGGCGTGCAACGACATGGGGAAGGACAGCAAACCGGCGGGCGCAGAAGGCGCGAAAGACCTGGCGTGGGCTCAGCAGAAGTATGATGAGTTCATAAAAGACAAGGACAAATTCATCAAAGATGAGCTCAGCAAGCTGGAGCAGCTATGGAAGGGCACTGCCGTGGACAGTGCGGAGACTGCGCTCGCGCGGCTGCTCTACGCGCGCATCCAGCTCCAGGCCTGCTTCATAGACCATGTAAAGCTCAAGGAAAGGGCCAAGGACATCGAGGCGTGTCTGCAGCCGCTGGTCGAGGGCAGCGGCATTCGCAGCGCGACCGCGCTGTGCCTGCTTGCGGTGTGGTACGTGCGGATCCTGAGCTATGAGCCCGCCGAGCAGGCTGCGGCACGCATCACCGCGCTCTGGGAGAAGTTCCCGGCCGCGACAGACGACCTGGCGGGCTGGCGGGACCCCGTTGAGGAGCTCCTGCTGCGGGGCAAAGGGTCCCTCTTTGTGGACAAGGACGGCGCGATCGGGCAGGACAAGGCTGAACGGATAGCAGCCCTCCAGAAGGTGAGCCGGTTGGCAGCCGTAGCGGTGAGCATGGGAGCGCGGGGGACCGGGGGTTGTGGTGGGCTGGCTGGGTGGGCGGGCGGCGACACGAGGGTCGCCCTTTCTACTCACCCGCGAACTCCGCCCGCACATGACAGGGCTTCCTTGACGCTCCGCTTAAGCAAGCGAAGGACAAGTCCAAAGCGCAGCCAAAGCTGACCAAGCAGCAGGTCGAGGCGGCGGAGAAGGAGGCGAAGTCGCTGGCGACGTCGAACCCCGCCATCCTGCAGCAGCGCCGTGAGCGGGAGGCGGCGCTGGCGAGCTGCTGGAAGCAGTTCACGGGCACGATTGAGGACATGGACGAGGTGGGTGACGTGGTGGCGCTGGCGTTGCAGCGGCGCGGGCGGTTTGTCGTTGGCGCGGCGGATGCATGTCCGGGGCACGGCTAGCAGCCTATCACTGATGCCTCCGGCGCTTCAGGCCTGTAGTCTGACCCTCCCATTGCGGACTTCACTTGCCATGGCTGCGCCCAGCTAGCCACCTATCCATCCATCCGTCCATCCGTCTCACGGTCCCCGGGCACTGTTTCACTGGAACAGGGCTCCAAGGCGCGCATCGAGAAGATGCTGGAGACGGTGCAGTGCGACAGGATGGACGCCTTCTTCGACGGCATGGCGCGGGCGCTGGACTTGTGGACCGCGAACAGCTTTGGCGCCAACTCGGTGAGTGGCTGGCGGGAGGTTGCCCACGCGCCGCTTGCCCACATGCCCGCAGCACGTGCATTGAGGCCGCTCAAAGTGCCAGCCTGCTCGACAGGCAGGTGGTTGCCCTGCGCTGCCTCCTTGCTGGCTCACAGCCCCGCCCTGCCGCTGCCGCTGCTTGTCTCCCCGCACGCAGGCGTACAAGCAGCCGTACGTGGAGCGCCTGGCCGAGACGATTGCGCGCTTCCTGGGCAGCCGCAGCCTGCTGGCGCTGCAGCGGCCGGACGTGGGCCACGCCCTCCTGGGCATGCCCGCAAAGCGCACGGAGGAGGCCGGCGCCGCGGAGGCATCGTGAGTGCAGGCGTGGGGCTGGGTGGACAGGGGGTCAGCCGCGACTGGTTGCGGGCGGGAAAGCCCGTGGGCGACCCACACGAATGCGGGAGGGGGCAAGCGTAACGGCGCCGTGTCATGTGCTTACACGAGCTCACTGTGATGGCGTCACTTGCCGAACACTAGGGAGTCCAAGGCCGCTGCCGGCGGCGGCGGCGGCAAGGGCAAGGGCGGCAAGGGGGGTGGCGGCGGCGGCAAGGGCGGCGGCAAGGCGGACACCACCGCCGCGACGCTGCAGTCGGCGGTGGAGAAGCTGCTGGCCAAGGACGTGGACAGCCCGGACGTGGACACGGTGCTGCAGGACCTGGAGGCGCAGCTCAAGGTGCGCAGCGGCGCAGCGTGGGGTGGGGCGAACGCACGGGAAGGAGCCGTGGTGGCGGCTGCGGCCGAGATGGGCGCGGCGCGCGGAGCCGGGCGAAGGCTGTGCAGCAGTGTACGCTTGTCGTGGCATGACGGTGGGGAGCGCACCACGTCCACGTCCATTTGGCACGGTGCGCCCCCTGCTCAACCTCATATTGCCCGCACCTGCGCCTGCACCTGCGCCTGCACCCCGATGCGCTTGCGTAGGAGCACGGCGGCGTGCTGTGCACGCAACTGGCGCAGAAGGCTTTGACGGCGCTGGAGGTGAAGGAGAGCGAGGAGCCGCTGCTCAAGCAGCTGAAGGAGCGGCAGGACCTGGGCGACCTGCTGGTCAAGGTGCGGACTGCGGCGGGCAGGACACGGGGTGGCACAGCGGACGAACGCAGTGCGCCGAGTGGGACTGGGGGAGGGCGGTGGCAGTGAATGCTGGAACCGGCAGGCCGGGGGGAAGGCGCGGACTCCCGCAGCTTGCTGCACCAGCAGCGGCGCTGACGGGATATGGGTCGGGCGCACAGTGGACTCGGCGCATTTGGACTGTCGACTGGCTTCGTCGCCGACAAGCAGGATTCCCGCCGCGCCGCAGGCCATGCACGTCAAGCTGGGCGCGGACGGCGAGGCTGCAGGCGGGAGCCAAAGCGAGCTGGACAGGTGAGCGCGCCGTGCGGCGGGCAGCTTATGCCGTTTGGTGATGGGTTGCCACCTGTTGCCCGCAGTTGTCGACGGCCAAAGGAGTCTGTCTGGCCGCTACCAACAATCGTTTTGGTGTTGAGACCGCCTCTCGCTGATCCGCACTGCGCGCGTGCTTGTGTTGCGCAGGATCTTTGCGGAGGTGATGCTGCGGCAGCGCACCGGCGAGGGGCTGCTCTGGGCCGCAGACGTGGAGCCGCTGCAGAAGGTGCGTTGGGGTGCTGAGCGGTGCTGGGTTGGTCGGGGAACACCCGCGCGATGGGGAAAGAATGAGCACGCGGAGACCACCGAGCGCTTCAGCGCTTGCACTGGTGCGTGCTCCTGGATCGTGGGGCTGATGTTGTGAGCGTGGCGGGGCTCTCGACACCTGCTGTGTGCGGTAGGACCTCGTAACAGCCGTGCCACGCGGCGGCGCTGCTGCCTCGCCCACCGTAGGAGCACGACACGAAGACGATCCGGGTGCTGCCGCGTGACCTGGACGCCGGCGCGCGCCGCCGCGCGCGCTTCTGCATTCAGCTGAACGCGCTGTCCGCGCTGCACCGCTACGACGTGCTGGACAGCATCGCCCTGCGTTTCGCGATCCGTGAGTGGCAGGCGGAGTGGCGGACCTGTGTGTCATGCAAGGCATTGCGCTGTCGCGGCTTTTTTCTTACCGTACGGTGCTGTATATCGTTGTGGTGGTTGCTCGCGCCGTGCCACGCGCAGCGGCGACCGTGGACGACACCGACGAGGCCCCGCAGAAGAACCCATACGTGGTGGTACGTGTCGCGTGCGGAACATCGCCTTCGCCGCATCCCGTGCCTGTCTGTGTCTGTGTCTGTGTCTGTGTCTGTGTCTGTGTCTGTGTCTGTGTCTGTGTCTGTGTCTGTGTCTGTGTCTGTGTCTGTGTCTGTGTCTGTGTCTGTGTCTGTGTCTGTGTCTGTGTCTGTGTCTGTGTCTGTGTCTGTGTCTGTGTCTGTGTCTGTGTCTGTGTCTGTGTCTGTGTCTGTGTCTGTGTCTGTGTCTGTGTCTGTGTCTGTGTCTGTGTCTGTGTCTGTGTCTGTGTCTGTGTCTGTGTCTGTGTCTGTGTCTGCGTCTGTGTCTGTGTCTGTGTCTGGACTAGCACCCGTGTCAATTGTATCCACGCCTGCTGTGCTTACCGTGTGTCGCAGTCACTGCCGGACGCCTTCGACTCGCCGGACGCGCCCGATGAGGTTTTGCAGCGCCTGGGCGACCCCCTCACCATCTTCACGGTGAGTGGAGGTCCGCGCAGCATGCAAATCAGGTTGTGAGGCTGGTATGCAGGGCCGGCTGAATGCCAGCCTCGGGGATCTGTCCATGTACCCTACCGGGTGTCCGGATTGCCGCCTATTTGGTGCCGCTCAAACCTGCCCCGATGGGCGCGTGCTCACAGGGCTACGCGCACCTGCTGCGCCAGCGCGGCGTCCTGCCGCTGCCGCTCTCGGGCGCCAAGCCGGGCAAGGGCGCGGGCAAGGCGGCAGCGGCGGCGCTGGAGGGCATGGACGAGACGGGGCGGCGCGTAGCGCGGCTGTGTAACTCGCTGCTGCACGCCACCGACGGCGTGCCTTTGGAGGAGTCCATGATGGTCCTGCATCTGCAGCACACCACCAAGCAGGTGAGCCCGCAGCCTCTAGGCGCTGGGGGAGGGGCTCCTGGGGGCAGGCCGCAGCCGGCCAATCAGCCTTCATGTGCTCGGTATCATGTTAGGATTGGTTGGGTCTGTTGCTGGGGCCGGCGTGCCATGCACCCGCCTGTGAATGCGCCTGCTCCCATGTCTATGTCCACTGCAGGAGTACTTTGAGGTCATCCGCCAGGTCACCGGCGAGCTGCCCCTGCAGCTCGCGGAGCGCTTGCAAGCTGTCAAGGTGCGGCAGTTGCGCAGCAGCGCCTGCTAGGCGCTCAAAGCAGCGACGGGGCATGCGGTACATACCCTGCCGGGTTGCGGGCTGCCTTGCGTGGCAACATGGGACACAGCTCACACGGATTGGCATGGATCCCGCCGCCGTGGTGCGCAGGAGGGCAAGCCGCTGCCCGAGGTGCCGGAGGACGCCGAGTCGGACCCCATGTACGGCCCCTTCCTGGAGTTCGACTGGCGCGAGTCGCTGGCGCCCGAGGCCAAGAAGCGGCTGCACGCCGAGTGGCGCGACGACATCGTCACCGCCCTCCAGGCGCTGGAGGTGCGTGCCGCGGCGGGCGGCGGGCTGCAGCGGCGGGCGGGCGGGCCAGGCTAGGCTGGAGTGGGGTGGGTTGGGTTGAACGTGTTGATGATGCCAGCTTGGCCCAAAGCGCTGCAATGCTCAGCCACGGGCGCAACCCCATCCATGGTGTGCAGGAGGGCGACTGCGGCCTGGGTCGCCGGCTGGTGGCCACGCTGAAGCTCTTCCTGGCGGATAAGTGCTGCACCAGGTGGGTCCTGCGCTCGCCGCGGCCCCGCCGCTGGGCCTGCACACCTCCATGGCTGTGTAGCCGCTGAAGCGCTCGCACGCGTCCCTCCGCTTCCGCTCGCAACACACCGCCGCGCCTGCGCCGCGCAGCCCGCTGGAGCTGGACGTGTCGTCGGACCGCATCGGCGCGCTCCTGGCCAAGCTGACGCATCAGGACCTGGTGCGGCTGCGCCTGTTCCTGCTGGAGCACCTGGGCACCCGCGTCGCCGCCACGCCCACGCAAATCCGCGCCGCCGTGGCGGAGTGGCAGCGCGGCGTGGAGGAGGAGATGTGGGGCCTGGAGCTGGTGACGGAGGGCGGCGCGGCGCACGGCGGCGGCGCCGGCAAGCAGGGCGGCAAGGGCGGCAAGGGTGAGCGCGAGGCAAGGCGGTGTCTTTCTTTCTCTTGCCGGCTTCTGTCATTATCAGCGCGATACGGTATGTTGATGGCGCGGTGTGACATATGCTCATATTTGCGCCGGTGCACAGGTGGCGACTCGGGCGCGGCTGCGTCGGCCGGGGCTGGCATCCCGCGCGCTAAGGTGCGCATGTCGGTCAAGGCCTATGAGGCGCTGTGCCGCAAGAACGAGGAGCGCACCCGCCGCGAGGAGCTGCACAAGCGCACCGCGGTGACCCTGGCGGACCAGCTCAAGGCCGCCGGGAAGACCATCGCGCCGCCGGCAGCCGCCGCTGCCGCCGCCGCCGCCACCGCTGGTGCGGCCCCCACAGCCGCAGCCGCGGGCACCGGCAGCAAGAAGAAGGGCAAGGGCGGCGGCGGAGGGGGCGCCGGCGGCGGCGATGCGGCCGCGGCCGCGGCCGCACCGGTCGATGTCGACTTTGCCAGCCTGGTCAAGGACGTGCGGCCACTGCCCATGCCCTCCGGTGCCGACCCCAAGAAGGCGATCGACCTGCTGAAAGCCCCGTACACGGACATCGTCGACTTGGACAACCCCGCGGCGGTGGACGCGCTGCTGAAGGCGCTGGCGCTGCTGGAGACCCCGATCGTGGTCTCGACAGCCGAGTACAGCCAGATGCTGGAGCGGCTGCTGGAGGGGCCGGCGGAGGGCGCGGCGCTGAAGCTGGGCACGGAGAAGGGTGAGGCGCGCGCTGTGCGCAGGCGGGGTGCAGGGGCTGGCGGCTGGCTGGCCTGGTTGTGAACTAGCACGCTTGTTGATGGGCGACGTGCGCCCAGACCAGTCACCGCCCAATCCCGCCAGTCACCAAAAGACGGATCCGCTCGTTGCCGGGTCGTTGCCGCCGCATCGCTTCCTGTCCGCAGCGGAGAGCGGCGCCCTGTACGAGCTGGCGAACCTGGGCACCGCGCCGCCGACCACGGCCGCCGACATGGCCGAGGCGCCGGTGTTCAGCCTGCGGGACGCGGTGGAGGAGCTGGTGCGCGCGGTGCTGCTGGAGGAGCTGCACAAGGACGTCGCCGCCGCGGCGCGCAAGCAGCTGGAGGGCCTGCTGGCGGTGAGCGGCCGGCGCCCTCGTGCTCTGCCAGGCTGCATGTGGGCCGCTGTGTACAGTGTGCCCTATGCATGGGCACCCGTTGCGGCGCCGCGGCATGTTTGTGTGTCGGTGTGCGTTGTATTTCCGACCATCCGGCCGTCCCTTGTTCCCGCTGTCCCTGCTGCCCCGCACCGATCGCCTGGTCCTGCAACCACGCCTGTGATGCACGCAGGTGTGGGGCAGCATTGTGGAGCACTCGCCGGCGGACCGGGAAAAGCTGTGGGAGCTGCTCGAGCAGCGCATCAGCCCCTGGGCGCGCTCCCGCCTCCGGACGGTGCGCGTTGGGCGTCGCCTTGTATACCGTATCAAGGGGTTGCCAGCAGCGCCGGCTGTGCAAAAGAATGGGATGTCGCATTTACACTTTGCGTGCGTCACCACGTGCAGATGACGAGCGACGTGCCGACGGCGAGCTGGACGGGGCCCGAGGCCGCAGGCAAGAAGCTGCAGGAGGCGCGGCGCGAGGCGCTCAAGTCGTCGCTGACGCTGCAGGCGCGCTTGGTGCGCCTGTCCGTCCTGTCGGCTGCGGTCCGGCAGAAGGTGCGGTTGGGTGGTGTATGGAACAGCGCCGTGCGGCGACGCGGCGGCGCATCGGAGAGCCGTGCCGCAGCGCCTCGACCAGCATTGAGAGGTTGCTGGGGTCACACTGTCCCCTCACTTGTGTTGCCCTGCATAAATGCGCAGGACGTGGAGGAACTGTCGCAGAGGCTGCTGGCCAAGACCCGGGACTTGAGGACGGAGCCGGCAAAGGCCTCCAAGGACGAAGGCGCTTCGGCGGCTGGCGGCAAGGGCGGGAAGGGCGGGAAGGCGCGGAACACCAACAACGCGGCGGCGGAGGACGCGAGCTCCAGCAACAAGAGGCTGCTGGAGAGCCTGGAGGCAGAGTACAACAGCGTTGTCGCAGACGCCACGTGGCAGCGCGAGACCAACGCGCGCGCGAGGAACCTGGCCGAGGTGCGCTGTGCAGCTGGCGTGGTCGGGGCTGGGCGCGGAGGCTGGTGGCCATGCTCGCACCTGCCCATGCTTTCATCGCGCAGTTGGGACTCAGCGCTGCTGTCGCCACCCCCCTCTACCCTGTATTGCAAACTGCATTGCCTGTCCCTTGTCTAATTCAGCCTGGTTTAGACTGGGATGGTATTCACAACCCCCTCTCGCCTGCTTGTCCACCCCCGCAGCGCTACATGAACTGCGCCAACAGTACGCACCTGTGAGTCGCGCCGCTAGGTGCCCCTGCACCGCCGCCACCACCGGCCCCCGCCGCATTGGGCTTCATTCATTGCATGCCTATATATGGGCGCTGCCCTCATCCCGGGCGTACACACCGTAAGGTCTTGCTTCACCGCCCGTGCTCACTGCTGACTGCTTCGCCCTTCGCCTTGCGCGCCCTGCCTCCTCTCATATGGCCTGGCCCAGGCTGCCGGGCGGACTGGGCACGCCCCCGCCGGACTTGTCGCCCGCGGCCCTGGCGGACCTGATGGTGGACGCGCTGGAGGGGCTGCAGGTGCGGCTGGCCGGCAGTCGCCCGCCACCCTAGCGGCGCAGGCGTCGGCAGCCGGATGCGCGCTGGCCGCTGCCGCCTTCCCCCGGGGCGGCAGCTTTGTCTGCCAGCCCTGTCTGCTGCTTGTCGCCGGCCACGCGCCGTACGCACAGCAGCAGCCGTACCCCCCACGCTACCGGTGGCCCTCGCGCGATTGTGACTGCCCCCTGGCTGGCTGCTGGCGGGCCCTGATCCGCGCCCTCCCCCTGCTCTGCGCCCGCGGCTGCTGTGCGCAGGTGCTCATGTACCACCTGACGCTGCTGGACAGCGTCATCGAGACGGTGCAGGTGCAGGCGCGCGTCGCGGTGGGCGGCGCGCTGCGGAACGACCTGCTCAGCGCCGGCATCGCGGGCACGGGCGTCATCCACCTGTACCTGGACAGCGCCCTCAAGGACTTCGTGGCCGTGCAGACCACGGTGAGCGCGGGCGCTTTGGTTGGTTGGGGGCTGCACTCGCCATCCACGTGCTCCTGCTGGCGTGGCGCCTGAAGCACCCACCCCCACGGCCCCACCTGTCCTTGCCGCGGCCTTGCAGCACCTGCTGACGAAGCAGGCGGACTCGGAGCGGCGGAAGGAGGAGGAGAAAAAGCGCAAAGAGGAGGAAGCCAAGGAGGCAATTCGGCGAGAGAAGGCGGAGAAGGAGCACCGCAAGAAGGAGGAGGAGCTCCAGCAGAAGAAGGAAGAGGAGCGCCAGGAGCGGGAGCTGAAGAGGAAGATGGAGGAGGAGCTGGCCGAGAAGAAACGCAAGGAGAAGGAGCAGGTAACAAGTTTGCGAGCGGGCGTTACGCTGCTTTGCACGCGTGCGATCTGCGCTTCAAAAGCCGTGTCCGCGCTGCAGCTTTCCTTTACGGTGACCTACCCCGTGCCTTTACAGGAAATCATCTTCTTGCCTGACGACGGGGAGGACGACGCCAAGGCCAGCTCCGGTGACCGCAGCGCTGGTGGTAAGGGCGCCAAGGCGGCCCAGCCGCCGGCGGCGGCGGCACAGCAGCAGGCCGCGGGCGGCGGCGGCACGAAGTCCCGGCTGCAGGAGAAGCTGCAGCAGCAGGGGCAGCAGGGCGGCAAGCAGCCGCCGCCGCTCCAGCAGCAGCCGGGCGCCGGCAAGCCGGGCAAGGAGAACGCGGGCGCGCCCGCTCCCTTCGCCGGCAAGGCCGCGCCCGCCGCCGCGGCTCCGGCCGGCAAGGAGGGCAGGGAGGGCCCCGGCAAGCCGGCGCCGCCGCCGCCAGGGCCGCCGTCGCAGCAGCAGCAGCAGCAGCAGCAGCAGCAGCAGGCACAGGGGCCTCAGGGTCACAAGGGCGGCCAGAAGTACGAGCTCATCGGCGCGAAGGACGGCAAGGGCGCGCCTCCGCACGGGCCGCAGGGCGGCAAGAGCGGCCCAGCGCAGCAGCACCAGCACCAGCACCAGCAGCAGCCGGCCGGCGCGGGCAAGAGCTCCGTCAAGGGCGCACAGGTGCCGCCGGCGGCAGCACAGGGCAAGGCTCCGCCGCCGCCGGCGCCGGGCAAGGCGTCGCCGCAGCCGCAGGCGGTTCCGGGCTTCCACCACGACGAGCCTGCCGGCGGAGAGGGCGGGCGCGGGCGCCGCCGCAGGGGCGGCGGCGGCGGCGGCAGGGGTGGTGGCAGCGCCGCGGCGGGCGGCGTGCAGGTGGAGCCGCCATCCGAGCAGGCGCTGGAGGACAGGCTGTATCCCTTCAGGTACCCCTACCCGTACGCCCCGCCGAGGGGCTGGCTGGTGATTGAGGGCTTCCTGCTGCCCGACAACGCGAGCGTCCAGGTGCGGCGCTGGGGTGCGGCGGCCCGGGCTTGCTGTCCTCCATGCAGCATCACTAGTACCACGAAGCATCGCGGTGTGGAGCGCCAGTGGATGCTGTCTGTCAAACGCCCACGACTCATCTGTTGTGTGCTCTTCTCACTATGCTCACCCATGCTGCGTCGTAATGCTCACCCATGCTGCGTCGTAATGCTCACCCATGCTGCGTCGTAGGATTTTGTGCGCACTGCGCAGGAGACCGACCTCACAGACGCCAGCGTCCGGCAAGCCTTCTGGCTGGCGGCCGTCGACAACGTGTACAACGACACGGTCGCTGTTGACCTGCCCGAATGCCCAGCGGACGTGTACGCGGAGCACGCTGAAAGGGTGGGCGAGAAGCATGACGCCCGCCGCGCAGCTGCACAGCCGCAGCCGCCGCAGCCGCAGCCCCAGCAGCAGCAGCCGCACCCGCAGGCCGGCGAGGGCCAGCAGCTGCCGTTCGCGGTGCCGGCCGACCTGGGCCAGCCTGTCCCGGCGCCCCCGCCCGGCGGCATGCCGTACGGCGCGCCCGGCGCGCACCTCAACCCCTACGGCCCGCCCGGCCCGCTGGGCCCGGGCTTCCCCCCGCCGCCGGCGCCCGGCATCCTGCCGCCGCCCATGATGCCAGGTATGATGCAGTTCCGGCCGCCGGGCATGCCGCCGCCGCCGCACTTCCAACCCTACGCGGGCGGGCCCATGCCGCCGCTGGGCATGGCGCCGCCGGGCATGCCGCCGCCGGGCATGGGGTACCCGCCCAGGGCCATGGCGCCGCCGCTGGCGGCGCCGGCGGCGGAGGAGGAGGAGGAGGAGGACGAGGACGAGGACGACGGCCTGCTGGGCCTGCTGGGCGTTGCGGTGAGCGGCACTGCTGAGGCTTGCGTTGCGGGTAGTTTCTTCGCTGTAGGGCCATGTTGTGCAAGGCAGCCACGCCGTAGCATGCGCACTGCGCGTGTTGACGTCACCGCCATCCCCGCGCCCGCCCCCGCGCAGTCGGCCACCCCCGCGCCGCCCAAGCCCGCGGTCATGCCGGTGCACGTGCAGCCGGTGATATCCGCGGCGCCGGGGCCCTACGGCGCCCCGGTGCCGCCCTATGGCGCGGCGCCCGGTGGCTACATGCCGCACATGGCGGCGCCCGCGCCCTCCTACGTCTCCGCGCCGCCCGCCGCGCCTGCCGCGCCCGCGCCGCCCGCCGCGGACGCAGGCGGGTGGGGCGGCAGCATGGCCGACGTGGCGCCGGCGTCGGAAAAGCCGGCTGCGCCAGCGGCGACGCCCAAGCCGCTGTCGTGGGCGGACAAGATTAAGGCTGCGAAGAAGCTGGAGGAGATGCCGGAGGCGGAGCGCCCCGCCGCCCTGCCGCAGCCAGGTGAGCTGCTGACGCCTCGCGCCGCCGTATCGCGTGTCCTCCGTTGTTTGCACCCCGGCCGTGGCGCCCGCCGCCGTGTCGTATCCGGCATTGCGCCAAACGCCAACTACTGTCCCGCTGTCTCAGCGCCCTCCAACCGTTCGCACTCCTTAACTGACGATGAATGTAATCCCGCCGGCTGGTGGTCGGCTCCAGTTGTTCCCGGCGTTCCGTGTTCTGCAACTCCTTGACCTGGCAACCCCTTGCATTTTCCCAAGAAAGGTTAGCTTAGGTTCAGCTGCGGCTGGTGTTCACAACCCTCCCCCCGCTTCTGCCCCGCTCCCCTCCTCCCCTGTCTGCCGCCCTGCCACAGCCTATGAGGACGACGGCAGCGATTACGACGATGACGCGCACTACCAGGCGGCGGTGGCGGCGTCTCTGCACGACAACAAGGACGTCGCCTTCCCCGCGCTGGGCGCGGCGCGGCCGAGTGCCGGGCGCGGCGCGGCCGGCTGGGGCGTGGGCATGGGCATGGCGGCGGCGCCCACGTCGGACGCGGCCACCGGCGGCGGCAACGCGGCGGGCACGGGGCTGGTGAACCGGCAGGGTGAGCGCGCCAGCTGCGGCTTGCGGTCGCGTGCGGCTCGGCGGCGGTGTCGTGCAGGCTGTGCAGCTTCACTGCTTGCAGTCCCGCAGCTCCGCAGCCGCCTTGTGTTGTGACGCTCGAAGCCGCAACAGCACGCAACATGTGATGACATCACAAACAGCTTGCGCAGCCCACACCCACCTCCACCCTGGCCCCCCCGCTCCTGTTGCAACGACCTGTCCTCATCGTCTTGCCAAGACAATCATGCACGGAATCCGCACGTGTAGCAATCATGAATGTAACCCCCCCCCCAGCGGTTGGCAATGGTTGATTTGGGAATTGGAGAAAACTACACCCCCCCCCGCCCCCCGCCCAGGCGAGTACAACTGCTTCCTGAACGTCATCATCCAGTGCCTGTGGCACTGCACCGACTTCCGCGCCGCCATGGCGCCGCGGCGGCCGGAGGACTACGAGGCGGGCCACCCCGTGGTGGCGGCGCTGCTGCGGCTGTTCAAGGCGCTGGACAGCGCCGACAGCCACGTGCACGGCGGGGCGGCGGGCGAGCGGTGGGTGGAAGGGCATGGGCGCGGGTGGAAGGCGCGGGCGTGGGCGCGGGCGCGGGCGCGGGCGCGGGCGTGGGCGTGGGCGTGGGCGTGGGCGTGGGCGTGGGCGTGGGCGTGGGCGTGGGCGTGGGCGTGGGCGCGGAGTTGGTGATGACAAGCAGGGAGGGCGTGGGCGCGGGTGAGATCGAATAGGCCGCATCGTGCGTGGGGCTGCGGCGTGAGGCGCGCGGTGGGCGGGCGCCAAAGTGCTGGACCCCTAAACATATGTTGACCCCACTCTGCACTCGGCACGCCCCACCCTCCCCGCTGTGCAGGCAAGTGGTGGACCCCTCGGAGCTGCGCATGGCGCTGGAGGGGATGGGCATCCGCGCTGGCGAGATGAACGACCCGTCGGAGGTGGGCGGCGGCGGCAGCGGTGGCGGTGGTGGCTGGGCAGAGCGGTGGCGGTGGCGGCCGCGGTGGCGGTGGCGGTGGCGGTGGCGGGGTGCTGTATGCAATCTGGGACCCCAGCATTCCCCCACCTGTTCCGTGTCCGCGTCACGCACCCTTGGCCACCGGTATCAGCCCTCCGCGCCGTGCCCCCAACCCACCCGGCCCCAACCCACCCGGCCCCAACCCACCCGGCCCCAAACCCCCACCCAACCCCCAACCCACCAACCCGCCCAACCCCACCCGACCCCACCCTCAACCCCCGGCCAGGTGCTGAGCACGGTGTTCGAGTCGCTCAACCGCGCGCCCGGCCTGGCGGCGCCGGGGCCGCTGCCGGACATGGGCGCCATGCAGGGCGACGCCGACATGAGCCGCGCGCTGTCCACCGTGGACCGCCTGTTCGGGCTGCTGCTGAGCGAGGAGGTGCGCTGCACCGCCGAGGGCTGCGGCAAGACCACGCACAAGCTGGCGCCGCACATCGAGTACCACGTGGTGGTGGCGGCGGCGGCGCTGCGCGAGACGCGCATGGTGCTGGTCGTGTCGGACGAGGTGCCAGGTGCGCGCGGGGGCGCGGGTTCGGGGGTGGGTGGGGGCGCGGGGGCAGGGGCGTGCGGGCGCGCGGAGGAGGCTCCAGGGGGCGGCCGCTGCCTGGGTGCTGCGCGGCGACCCCTGAGGGACACGCCGCGAGCCGGGCGGCTGTCGGATGTCGACTGTCGACTGCGGCTGCGCGGTACGGTCTGCACGGGTGGCAGCCAGCCTGCTTCCCACCATTCCTTCTCATTGCTCACGGCTTCCTGCCCTGCCGCTCCGCAGAGTCGGACATGACCACGGCGCGCATCCTGCGCGAGATCGAGAGCCAGCACACCAAGCGCTGCGACAAGGACGCGCCCTTCCACGGCTGCAACCGGTCCACGCACGTGACGCGCACGCTGCACAACGTGCCCAACGTGTTCAGCGTGCTGCTGGCCTGGGAGCCCGACGTGCAGGGCGACACCATCGCCGAGACGCTGCAGTGCGTGGACACCATCCTGCAGCCCACGGTGCGTCGCTGCTCCGCCGCACGCGCGCGCACGCGCGCTGCTGCCAGCATGCGCGGCTGCGCGTGCAGCGCGTGTGCTGCTGTAAAACGCGACCCTCGAATCTTGTACCGCATAACAGCGCGGTGCCCGTCTGGGTGCGCTGTGCCCCCAGCCCAGTGCCCTCCCTGCCCCAAACCCAACCCCGGCACCGCGCTCCACCCGCCCGGCCCCCGTCGCGCAGGAGATCTTCATGCCCGGCAACTGCCCGCACAACCTGCCCAGCTACGCGCTGCACGGCATGTTCTGCTACTACGGCCAGCACTACTTCGCCTTCATCAACCGCGGCGGCGTGGAGGAGGCGGACCAGGTGCGGCGCCGGCTGTCGCTTGCGTGCGTGCGCGTGCGTGCGTGCGTGCCGATGCATGCGTGCTTGCTCGTTGCGCGGTTGCGCGCACGGCGCCTTTTTGCGGCGCGGGGAGGGGTTGCCAACGCAGGTGGCGAGCCGGCCGGATGCGCAATGCTCGCGCTGAGCTCCTCGCGGCTTCGTGCGCCAGCCCCGGCCGGGGGGGCCCGAACCGCGTTGTGTGCGCACACGCTCGCTCATATCTAACACACACCCGCTCACCTCGTGTCTTCTGACGCTCTTTTCAACCGCAGGAGTGGGTCATGTTCGACGACGCAACGGTGTCCACCATCGGCGCCTGGTCCGCAGTCATCCAGAAGTGCCGCGTGGGCCGCATCCAGCCCTCGGTGCTGTTCTACCAGAGCTTCAAGGCGCAGCTCGCCTACCGCTGAGTGCGCCGACGGGCGGGTCCGAGGACGGCTGGAAGCAGGAGTTGGGGTGCAGGAGGGGCAGTAGGCCGGGCGGCATGCTGCAGCGCTGGTGCGTTTTTTGTTTGCTGGAGAGGGGTAGAGGGGGCACAGGTAGTTGTGGTTGCAGCGTGTCCGAGCGCGCCAGCTGCGCAGGCAGGAGGTAGATCAGGTAATGTGGCAACGCGAGGTCAGGGCGCCGCGACCATGTGCAGGCACAAGGCAGGCAGTGTGTGGAGGCGTTGAGGCGCCAAGGCTAATGGATAACGCCCGACTTCACGCGAGTGGTGCCGAAGGGCTGAAGCCGCGGAAGGGGCTGCGGACCTGCGGTGTAACGGGGACAGGGCGTCGAAGGTTAAAGCAGAGCACGCCGCAGTTTGAACGTGCCGTGAGGATTGTTGTTGTTTGCTGTGTGGGTTTGTCGTGGAAGGGGTAGCGCACGCCCACAACGACGGCACAAGGCACAACGTAGGGTGCCAGCATAGGATGTGCTGTGGACCTGTGGTCTAATGTCGAGCTGCGGTTACACACGTGTAGTTGGAAGCCGTGGAAGGCTTGCGTGCCAAGTTGGAAGAATGATGAAATCTGCAATACCAGCGACTACCTCCAGCGCCCGTCTGTTGGCTCACTTTCCTGCAGCGGACTGCACGACCTGCGACGCGATGCCGTTGACTGCCAGCCAGACCACCTCCGTGCGGTTGGAGGAACAAGGCAAGGGACGAGAGGTGGCATTCCCCAGCGGTGACAGACGAGAACGTGTATGGGGGGGGGGGTGGCCGGGGTTCGGGGGAGCGGAAGTTACTGATTTTACTGGAACTGGGTGCCGCCGAGTGCTGCGGAGCTGTACGGAGTGCGCATGATGATTCCTGTACCCAGCCTGCCCCCACGCCATGCCCCGTGCGTGACAACCTAGGCAAGAGTCGTGGCTGTGCGACACGGTTACTGTACTGGTGCTGCGCGCTGGCTGGCTGCCTCAGTTGGCTGACACGCAGTCCTGGCACCCCGGGCGCCGGCCAAAGCAGCACGCTGACGTGATGTGACGCAGCACGCCACCACCGCCGTGCGCTTCACCTCCCAGCGTCGCACATGCATATTACAGTGCCCTCCACGAGTGCGACATGCCCCCACGGTATTAGGGCCATTCGTGGCTCTCGCCAGCGCGGCGTCCCCACACGCCCAAGCAATGTGTTGAGCTTATGCCCAGAACAGACGACCACTCCGGACGGTGTATTGGGGCTAGCGCTAAGACAGGGTACCACCGTGTTTTACCAGTTACCACGTACCACCATCTAAGACAGGATTAACCCAGCTAGCTCCTCAACGGACCTAGGCCGGGCGTCTGGGGAGGACAGAGCTGAATGGAGTGCTGGCGTCCGGGAAAAGCACGGCAACACAGACACCAGCACGCAACCTGCAACGCGAGCAAGCAGAACACCAGAGACAGGCAGAGCGCCGGAGAACCCCTGCACCACCCGTGCACCACCCCTACACGAACCCCAAAAAACAGGCGAAGCAACCACCGAACTCGCTTCTCGCTCCGGCCGATTTTGACCTGCCGCCTATTTGAAGTCAAATACACAGTCCCACAGAGCAAGAAAAGAAAGGAGGCCGAAACCGAAACGGAAAACCAACACCCAAGCCCAAAACACCGCGAGAACGGAAACCACCACAGGCGCCAACACAACCGGGCGCCGGCACACCCGCGCCACCACACCCAAACCGGGCTGCGGACCCCAAACAGGCCACAGCGGCGACCCGACTGCCACAGACGCACGCACACCGCCACGCACGCGCTCACCGAGCAAGCAACAAAGCAGACCAGCGGAACCCCACGGAAACCACCGCAGGCGCACGACCACGCGCAAGTAAACACGCACCAGACCGCTGCAGACCGGGCCACAGGCCCCACGCAAACCTGGGCACTCAGGCATCAGCGAACCTGCCGCCACAACAAAGCAGACCAGCGAACGCACGGGAACCAGCTCAGTAGCTCACGACCAAACGCAGGCTCACACGCACCACCATGCCGCCAAACAGCGCACTAGAGGGGCCACGCAGCTGGGGGTGGCAGCGTGTACCGAGGGCTTCAATCGCATACGCGTGCAAGAACTATGGCAATGAACGCAACGTCGCCGAAGTCTAAAGGGCTAGCAAGCAGCTAGCTGGGGGCGGGCCAGGGCTGTGGGGCTTATGGCGGCGGCGGCTGGGGTGGTGGGTGCCCCATGCTGTTCAACAGGCAGATGCGAAGGTGCAGGCGGTGGAATCCACTGCAACCCAACATACCAGTACCTGAACTTCTATCAAATCTACGTCTCTGCAGTGCCCAATCAATGTCCTCGGGAGCACGGACACCCAGAATGGCCACTTGCAACCGCGCAATCCATCCTGTAAACAATGCCTTGAAGAGCGATGCAAAGTCGATAGCAAGCCCACAGAAAAGCGCCACCGCCTTGGCCCATTCCAAGTAAAAGCACCCTAAGTTCATTAGGACGGCCTGCTTGCGCGCATGTAAAGCCGAGCACTCTCCATGGCATTGAGCGCGGCCAGTGCCACCACCTCCCATATCTCCATACGCAGTGCTGTGTCTGCGTCGGGTCCGGGCTCTCCAGCAGCCAGACATGATAGCGAAGTGCTTTCGAAACGCGAATGCGAATATGATGCGATGATGCCACCGCACGCATGGGGCTGCCAGCGTCGGTGTGGTCCACATTGCTGGTGTCTTGCAGCAACTCCGCCGCTCTCTGCACGATGGGGCATTCCCAGGAATGATGCGAGGGAGTGAGTAATACAGGTAATCCCTTCTCGGGTTCATGGGTGAGTGATGCAGTCGAGGCGAAGCCGGTAGATGGTGGTGGGTGGTGGTGGTCCGGTGGTGCTGGTCTGGAGGTCGGGAGTATGTGGTCTAGTGGTTAGGACAGCAGACTCTGAGTCTGCTAACCTGAGTTCAAGTCTCAGCAGGACCTCTCATTTTGCTTCGTTTGGCTTCGTATTGCGGCGGTTGGACGTCTCACATCAGCTCACACAGGTCATGGGACGCGCAATGGGGGCGCACGGACAGGGGACGGCTGGGGAAACCGGCGCAGTAACGGGCGGGAGCCTCCCTGGGTGAGGGTTGTATAACGGAGTGGTTCGGGGGAGGCAGGAGGCGGGCGGCGGGAGGCAGCAGGGGTTCCTGGGAGGCGGCGACGCGTGGCGTAAGCACGACGATAAAATAGGGGTGGGGCTCATGCTTTTGTTTGCGAAGTCTCCCAGTTCCCAGCGTCCGTACGTCTTTTCATCCAGCTGCGTGTCTCACTACAGCACGGCAATGACTGAGGATTAGGAGGCACGGTGGCGGGACATGCCTGGTATGTGCGCGAAAGTGGAGGGGTGTGCGGCAGGGGAGGCGACCAGGGGAGGCGACCACTACTAGGCCCGGCAAAACACTGGGCTGGTGTAACCGTGTTGCACCCGAGCTGCTGCCACGCGTGAGTGTTACACAGGTGGTCCCTTCTCGGGTTCGCGGGTCACTCCCCTGACCATCATACCGGGCAAAGCTTGCTAGCCGAACGAACTGTCCGACGAGACGTTAACCCGCACTCAGTTCGGATGGATTGACTCCCATTGTCCCCGCCAGGCTGCACCTGAACTCCGGTGCAATGGGTCCATATATAATAAATTTCAGAAGTTTGTCATCCCCTATCTCAATCAAAGCGGATAGCTCGGCGACGTGGCCGAGTGGTCTAAGGCGCAGGATTAAGGCTCCTGTCCGCAAGGGCGCAGGTTCGATCCCTGCCGTCGTCATTTTGCCGAAGCTACTGTGACTTCGCAGCCCACTGCGGCACAACACAGTAAAGGCACATTTTGCTGTACTGCAAAGCCTTCCACTGCCCTCGCGCTTTGCGGGTAAAGGGCTGCGGGCAAAGGGTGGGGTTATGGGAGCGGCAGGGCGGGGCGAATGTGCGCACGGACGTGCGGCTGAGGAAGCGGCTGGAAGCGGTCTGGCAACAGCCTGACCGCTTGGCGAAAACGCTTGGTTGCCTCAGCCCCTCAACGGCATTGTCAACGGCTGGCGCCACACATGCGTTAGCCCCCTCCCCCCTTGTACGTATCGCGGGCAGCCAGATACCAACCCTTTGAACGATCGCACACATTCCTGCGCACGTTGCCAGGGTCGCGGCGCTTGCCACCAGGCTTGCCATCAGGTGCACCCGCCCTGGTCGCACACTAGTCTCTGGCCCACCGCACCTTCCACGCAGTGCTGGGATCGCGACGATGCGTGCGACCTGGTCAGTCCCAGCACCGCAGTCGCGCCTTCCGCGAGGCAAGCGAGGCAAGGCGAGCACCTGCGATACATCATGTAGGCACCAGAATCCCGGTCGGACTCATTAACAAACGCAAAAAGCGCGGGTACAACTGCCGCACTTTAAAATGCTCCGCGCAAGGCTCACTGAAAGCCGCCGCGGCATCGACGTGATAATCGAACAATGAACATCCAGACGGGAGGTCATCCAAGGCGGAGCAGCGTATGCGCGCGGACCGCAACGTCATTGACAGCGCGCAGCCGCGGCCCGATTTGTGGTGTCGGTGTTTGAAGGCGTTTGGGCACCCTATGTGTTGAATGCTGCGTTGAAAGCCCTTCATCGCGCTTCAGTTTGCATTCACCGACGACGATCATCCTGCCGGGTGGCATTGAGTGGTCGCCTCCCCTGCCGCACACCCCTCCACTTTCGCGCACATACCAGGCATGTCCCGCCACCGTGCCTCCTAATCCTCAGTCATTGCTGTGCTGTAGTGAGACACGCAGCTGGATGAAAAGACGTACGGACGCTGGGAACTGGGAGACTTCGCAAACAAAAGCATGAGCTCCCCACCCCTAATTTCTCGTCGTGCTTACGCCACGCGTCGCCGCCTCCCAGGAACCCCTGCTGCCTCCCGCCGCCCGCCTCCTGCCTCCCCCGAACCACTCCGTTAAACAACCCTCACCCAGGGAGGCTCCCGCCCGTTACTGCGCCGGTTTCCCCAGCCGTCCCCTGTCCGTGCGCCCCCATTGCGCGTCCCATGACCTGTGTGAGCTGATGTGAGACGTCCAACCGCCGCAATACGAAGCCAAACGTGGCAAAATGAGAGGTCCTGCTGAGACTTGAACTCAGGTTAGCAGATTCAGAGTCTGCTGTCCTAACCACTAGACCACAGGACCATTTCGGTGAGAGAGACTTGAACCAGGGTTGCCATAGTCAAACTACTATGGCTATCCGGGTGCTTGACAATTTCGAAAGTAATAACATTACTATACACAGAAATAACAAAATTGTTCAATATGGCACGGCCATCATCCCCGTCGCAGCCCCCGCCCGCCAGCCCCAGCCGCTGCCATTAGCCGGAATCCGTCCGCAAGTGCCCTGGGTGTCCCCTTCTTGCGAAGTGCTTCACCAACCCGCCCGCCGCCTGGACAAAATCAGCCACATGCATCTGTCCATGTTCGGGCGAGGACCCATACGGCGACATACGGTACCATATGATTGCGAGGTTACAAGAAGGGGACAGTGTAAACACCATCACGGCTACGAGGGAAGCCACCATTCCGAAGAACGCAGCAAACCGCAACCCCCGCTTGGCTGCCAACCCAACTCACAGCTGCGTAGGTGCGTCGAAGCTAAGCCGCAGCCCGCCAAAGCCACACCAAACAGCAGCATCACAAAGCACGCGGCTCATAAGGCACCGCAAATCTGAGCAACAGCCAAGCAGACAGACCACACGAAAACGCGGAATCTAGCGCCAGCAGACGCAAGCTAGGGCGGCGAAACAGGTGGGCACGCCCAAACACTCCCACAGACGCACAACACCAACCTCATGGAGACGGCGGCGGAGACGCATCATCCCACGGCGGAACCAACGCCACGCCACCACCCGACCCGCGCGCCAGGAAGGGGTGGCCAGAGGGGACCGCATCCCACCCACCAGGCCTGACACCCAAACTAGAGAAGGCCTGCAGGCGCCCCCAGAAATCCGTAATGACAGCAACACCAATAGCTAACACACGCGCTGACGGGAGGGTTGCGGACACAGGCAAACCGTGGCCAGCCATAACCACCCGTTGCCGCCCCAAGTCCATGGCCGACAACGCAGCAAGACACACAACATCCCACACCGGCTGACACAGCCCAACCGGCGGCTGGACCAGCCACAACTCCGACCGGGCAAGGGCATCCAAAGAGTCACAGGGCAACGCGCCCATAGCCATACCGATAGCTTCACGCAGCGCCCGTGCCACCACGCAATCCCAGAAGTAGTGCCGGCGATCCCCGTGCGCCATCCCCTCGCCACAAGCCTGACAAACATGCACTACGCCCGCAGCCCGCTCACTGGCACGTTTAGGGAACGCCCAACACGCATTGGCGGACAAACGCCACAAAGCCGCTTTATGCCGATTCTCCCACTTCAAGGCCCACAAGCGCGCCAGTGTGGCACGGAACGCACCCGCGGCCAACAGCTGGTCCGCGTCAGGCACGCCAATGACACCGGCCTCACGAACATACTCTAAGTGCTTCGCGCCCAACCGCTCAAGCTGTGGCGCCAGCTGCATAAGCGTACCAATCTTGACCGTATACTCCAGTAACAGCACGGGCGGCCCCGCCACTGGAACCCAACCAAGCCCTCGCACGACATGCTGCACCGACGCATCTGGCGGTGGAGCCGCAGCAACGCCACCGGGATCCGAGCGGGCGGTACGCGCGGCGGCCTCCCACCCCCCGGGCAGTAGGGCCACGGCGGCGGCCACCCGCGCCGCTGCGAGATGGGCAGAGGCCGGGCCCGGGAGGGGGGCAGGCAGGGGCCGCCGCGGTGGCCACCCTAACACCCGACGCCACACCTCGTCAACGTACACACGCGTACACTCACTATCAACGTTCGGGCAGCCCCCGCCCAGGCAGGCGTACGCGTCGCGCACACGGGTCAGGCCATCATGCACCGCCACCAGTACGCCCACACACAGCAACCCCGGCAGGGCAAATAAGTCAGGAAAAGCGTCATAAAAAGTGCGCGCGCCGTCCCGAAGCGCCGGGTTGCCCCACAAGGGCACGTTGTATACCCAGGCGCCGGGCGCCGGCGGTGCTACCAAAGCAATTGGAGGCAATTCTGACACCGCCCCAAGCAGCCGGATAAGCGGCCGGGAGGCAGGGGCCACAGGCTTGTCCAGCACACGCGAGCCACCCCCAGGGCACAAGACACACAGCACCGTGGCCGCGGGATGGCGCCGGCGCAGCCACGCCGCCACCACCGTCACCCACGGCGGTACGTACGACAGGAGACCACACGCGCCCAGCACACAACGCACAGCCAACCCCGCATGCCGGGCGCGGATATGGGGCACCAGAGGCAGCAGCCCCAGGCCCCCACACACAGGCGGCAGCTGCATAATCTCTAGCGACACCCCGGTAGGCCGAGCGTGGGGCCGGTCCGCGTACTGCGCAGGCGACAGGCGCCGGTCCACCACCGCTGCTACCTTCGCGAGTAACTCATGGACCAAACGCACAGGGGTGGGGAAGCCCGCAAACTCCAAGTGGTACAGACATTTGCCCAATGCGTACGCGGAGGCCGCGGACGCCCGGCCAAACATGGACACAGGCATGCGCGCAATTTTGCCCAGGACCGTAACCACGCCCGCAAAATCAACCGGGGGGGTGTCAGCACGCCAGTCGCCAAAATGGACACCCAAGGATTTGGCTTGTTTCACCACGCGCCACCCAGGCGGCAGCGGCGGCCCACTGACCGCGGCCGCCACAACCCCGGTCCCAGCGGACGTACCCATCACCAGCAATTCTACTTTACTCATGTTCAAACGTTGGCCAGACGCATACCGAAAAACATCCATGTCCGCTAGAAACGCTGGCACCGCCTGCACCCCCGCTAACAGGGGCGTACAGTCGTCCGCATACTGCGATGCCAGTACGGACGCAATACCCGCCAGCACACCATGGCCCCGGCTGCGCAGCCACGCCAACAGAGCCTGTGCCACGGCGAGGTACAGCAAGGGCGCGAGCGGGCACCCCTGCCGCACGCCCGCCGCTAGGGGCACCCACCCCGAGACGTGGCCGTTAACCAAGGCCGCACCCCGCGTATCAGACAGCAGCCGGGACACCCACGCCACAAAGCCGGGCCCCACGCCAAGCTGCTCTAAACAGGCGAGAAGGAAAGACCGGTCCACCGTGTCATACGCTTTATAGAAATCCAAGAAGGCGGCCACACCCGGGGACTGCCCTGCCGCTTTCAGCAAACCAGGAGTCAGCTGCAGCAGCATGACGTTATCGGCAATGCGGCGCTCTGACAAAAAGGCAGTTTGTTCCGGGTCGATGACGCGTCCAAACACCGGTTGTAAACGCCGGCACAGGACACGTGCAAGAGTGCGGTAATCCGTGTCAGTCAAAGTGATCGGGCGGTAGTTGGAGGGCTCAGACGCATCCCCGCCTTTATAGAAAAACGTCCACACACCATCAAGAAAGCCACCGGGCACGCCCACACCTTGCCCGACCGCAGTAAACACATCGGCTAACACCGGCGCAAACTCAGATTCGTAATGTTGGTACAGTTCAACGGGTATACCATCCGGGCCGGGGGAGCGCCCCGGCGGCGCGGCAGCTAACGCCGCGCGCACCTCCGCCGCCGTGACTGCCAGCTGACCAAGCTGCTCTGCTTCTGCGTCGGTGCACCGCCGCCCGTGCTGCTGCATGGCGCCTAACACCTGCGCGCGCGCGGCAGGGGCCGGCGGCGGCACCGCACTCACGTCTCGCCAGTATTGTGCCATAACGGTACCCATGGCGGTCGCGTCCGTGGTCACGCGGCCATCGGGGCGCTTCAAGCGCGCGATGGTGCAGGGGCCGCCCGCTGGCCGCAGCATGCGCGTGAGGAGCGGGCAGGGCTGTTCGCCACCCCGCAGCCACGCATGCCGTGTCTGACGTGCAGCCCCCGCAGCAGCGGCCACGGCGGCGGCAGCGGCGGCACAGCGCGCACGCACCGCCGCCGGCGCCGCCGCCTGGACAGCCCCGCCCGCCTCCACCAACGCCACCGCGGCGGCCTCGGCTGCGAGCGCGGCGGCTTCATGCTGGCTAGCCACCACGCGCCGCCGCACGGCTTCACGACTAAAGCGGTTGGCAGACGCAGCGGCCGCCCGCTTCAGCGCGGGCCACCACACCAGCAGGTCAGCAGCTGTGCTGGGGCGCGCAGCCAGAGCCGCACGCAGCCACTGGCCATACGCCGCATCCAAGTCCTTAAAGTCCCAAAAGCCTGTGCGGGCTTTGGGTAGACCACGTGCCGCGGGAAGGGCGCCAGGGCAGGCGCCCAAGGAGAGAGTAACAAGCTTATGGTCCGCCGGTGCGCCTGGCGCGACACCACACTCCACCACCTGTACTGCCAGGACGCTACCATATGGAGCACTCAGATTGCCGCCGCCTGACACGCTCGTGGCGACCGCTTTAGCGGATCAGGTTCAAGCGATCGCCATCATCGCCGCGTTGCTGTGGGACGCCAATCCATCTTGGGCTCCTGCTGCACGCCGACACCTACTGGCCCGCCCAGCGAGCCGCACGTTCCCTGTTAGCGCACCCCATCACCGGGTATTGCCGGCACCCACCACCAGCGTCCTCAGGCCCCAGCAGTCACCCCCGTAGGCGGCAGGCCCCGCAGCCCTGGCCGCCCAAAGGTGGTGCCGTGGCGGTGGCCAAGCTGGTTGGTCGCAACCAAGGCCCACTCAGGCCGGATCGGTGGCTCACGGCACAGACGCACCATGTGCGGGGGCGCGACGGCAATTCGTCAAGCCCATAGACAGGGGCAAGGGCGCAAGGAGCCTCGCTACACAATGCCGAAGTCCGCGCACGTCCGGCAGGCCCAAAAGTCCTGCGCTGCGGACATGACATCCACGCAGCAGCCCTCTCACCGCCCGCCTCCCAGTCCTGCTGCATGGCAGTCCACAGCAGCTCCGCGCTTTCCCCACACGCACCTGCGGACAGCCCACGCCACCCCGCACCCGGCCGAGCCCCTGCGCTGCGCCGCTCCTGCCCGCCAACCGTCCATGCCTGCTAGTGCCTGCCAGGAGCCATGTGCCCATGTCCGCGGTTACCACCCTGCCCTACCAACTCCCCTGCTGTCCACCGCAGTCTGCCCAACCCGGCCCTTTCCTGTCTCGTCAACCCCAGCCACTGATCATTTCCCCTCTCTCCGCCCCTTGCCCTCGCCTTTCCGCTTGCCCGCCGCCTTGCCGCCACCGCCCATTCCCTCCATGTCCACCTCGGGCGACAAGAACGCCGCCGCGCCCGCCTGCCGGCCGCCCGCCTCCACCTTGCCCGCCCCTGCGCCGCTGGTTTTGGCCTTCTTCTTGAGCGACTCGGCCAGAGCCCGCACGTCCTCCCCTTGACCCGCGCCGCCGCCGCCCGCTGCTGCCCCCTTGCCACCGCCTGCAGCGCCGCGCCCTGTTGTGGACGGGCCGTCCTCCTGTGCGTTGTAGCGCCATGGGATTGAGAGGGAAGGGAGAGGCTGTGAGCGGGAGCACAGAAGGAGCGGAGTGACTCTATGGCGCCATGGCGCCTATGGCTCGCACCCCGCCTGCGCATGGCGCAACCCTGCACCCGCATACCTGCCAAACCCCTACGCCCGTGGACCTTCCCTTCCTTCCCCTTGCCCTTCCCCTGCGATGCTTCTCGGACCATCCTTACAATCACCCTCCTCCTCCCCCTCCCGCCCGCAGCCATTCCCAGCACGCCTCGCACCTTGGGCGCCACAAACGCCGCCTCGCGCTGCCGCTTGCGCTCCGCCGTCTTGGCCTCCTGCGCCGCGTCCTTGGCGGCGCGCGCGCGCTCGCGCTTCTGCTCCTCCGACAGAAAGTACTCGCCGCTCTCCAGCTGCAGGTCCATCTTGGAGGGCGGCATGGGCGGCGGGAAGGGCGTGTACACCTTCTTGGGAGCCTCCTTGCCGCCCGCCTCGTCCGAGGCCTTGGCGTCCGGCTTCTTGCGCTTGACGTTCTTCTTCTTGAACTTGGGCAGGAACCTGCCAGGCGGGCCGGGGCAAGCGGGACAAGGTAAGGACAAGGTAAGGTGGGGCATGTGTCCGGACGGGACGGCAGGCAGCGAGGCGCCGCCTCGTCCCGTACAACCCTGGGAGGCCCAGTGGGCCCGGGTTGATTGCCACAGAGGAATGCACCATCACGTGCATGCCTAGGCTGACACACCGCGGCGTGCGTGCGAAGACTGGTTCGGCTTGGCCGCACGCCAGCGCCCGCGCGCGTTGCGCGCCCCCGCCGCGCTCACGCTCACGCTCACGCCCACGCGCGCACGCACCTGTCCCAGTTCTCCTCCGCCAGGGCGGGGTCCTTGGCCAGCTCGCGCTTGATCATGAGCGTCTTGATGTGGTAGATGGGGTGCACGTTCTTGATGCAGTCCTCCACGATGCGCCGCAGCTGCTTCAGGCCCGTGTAGGGGCCCATCGCCGACACCGTGTTACCTGCAGGCGGTCGCGGGAGGCGGCGCCGGTGGTGGTGGTGGGAGGTGGCGGTGGTGGGAGGTGGCGGTGGTGGGTGGGGTGTTGTTGGTGTTGGTGTTGGTGTTGGTGGTGTTGGTGGTGTTGGTGGTGTTGGTGTTGGTGATGGTGCAAGGTAAGAAGTTAGCCGTAGGCGGCGGTGACTGGAGGCGGCGGTGGCTCTGGTGCGCCCTGCACACACGCCATGTGCGGTGTGGCGACAGCGCGCGGCGAAGAAACGCCGGTGGTCACCATCGCGCCCACGCCTCGCCGACCCCACGCCTCGCCGACCCCACGCCTCCATTGAACTGCTCCGCCTCCTCGCCCCCCGCCCCCTGTTACGTCCCCCGCCCCCGCCCGCCACCCACCCTGCACCAGCATGTAGCAGCCGGTCAGTAGCTCCAGCGCCTTGAGCGTGGAGCCGTTGGGGCCGATCAGGCGCTGCCGCCGCTTCACAAACTTCTCCTGCGGTGCGCAGGCGGTGCGAGGGTGCGGGTGAAGCAGGCAGGCACGCACATGACTGTCAGGGCCACGCAGGCCCAGTTGCAGTGACGCGCCTCGTGCAACAGATGAGGCACTAGGCAATGCCCATGCAGCAGGCTGTACCTCCGGCCTAACCAAACAAGCTCCTGACGCCCCGCCGCCCCTTGGCCGCCCACACGCGCGCACGCCACAGCTTCCTCCAAACGACCTCATTTCTCCCCTTCCCCACGTGCCTGTTTCCCGTCATCGCCCACGCATTCACTATGCAGCCGCGCTGTACACGCACACGCACCTTGTTGCGGATGATGCCGGAGATTTTGATGATGTCGCACTGCATGTCGTCCTGAGGGTGGACACAGCACACACGCACGCACACACGCACGTACACACCTCAGCCTGCGGTACCGCACCTCAGCCTGCGGTGTGGTCTTGGTCGCCCAGGCACGCTGCGTTTCACGGCTTTCCCGCCTGGCCC
Organism: Chlamydomonas incerta; assembly: GCA_016834605.1. Lineage (NCBI taxonomy): Eukaryota > Viridiplantae > Chlorophyta > Chlorophyceae > Chlamydomonadales > Chlamydomonadaceae > Chlamydomonas > Chlamydomonas incerta. The sequence goes on along the minus strand of JAEHOC010000001.1, from coordinate 3,236,508 downwards.
CCAACAGCGTCCCCTCTGTCCCAGCCCCCGTCCCACACTGCCCCCGCCTCCTTCCCACTTTTCCCTACTACCTCCGCCAGCCCTCCTACATTCCCGTGCCGTGCCTCCTCCGCCTCGCCGCTGTCATACCCACCCACCCACCCACCCACCGCCTTTTCCCTGCCCCCTCCCCTTCCCCCGCCTCGCCACCCACCGCCTTCTCCCCGCCCCCTCCCCCACCGCCGCCGCCCCTCCCCCTCCCCCGCCCCCGCCGCCGTGGGCTCGCCTGCAGGATCTTGAGCGCCTGCGGCGCGGGCACGGAGCGCGCCAGCAGCTTGATGAGGTCGCGCGCCTTGATGATGGCGTAGGGGTCCCACGTCTTGCGCGTGGTGCGCACCGTCATGCTGCCCTCCACCAGGTTCAGCTCGCAGCCGATGCCCATGTCCTGCACAGGGGGGAAGGGGGGAGAGGGGCAGGGGCGTGGGCGTTGGGTGTGTGAGTGTTTGTGTGTGGGTGTGGGAGTGTGGGCGACACAGGAGTGAGGGGACACAAGGAGAAAAACGGTGTGCGGGCGTTTGTGTTATGTGGGGTAGCTGTTCATTTGAACGGGTGGCAACGAGCCCACGCCCGCATTCGGGCCCCTCGGCGGTCCGCAACAGGTCCGCTGCCGCGCGCCTCGGTCCCCAGATCGCCACCTCTGCCCGCTCGGCCTCAGGAAGTTCCTCCGCCTCCACCCTCCAGGCTCCGGCAACGCGATATGGCGCACCCGTGTGGACGTCCCAGCCCCAACTCCACCCGACCGAACCGCACCCACGCCAGCCGACACCTCTCCCGCTCCTGCCGTGCACGTGCCGCCACCTCCCCAACCCTCCTGGCCGACCCCACTCAGCTCCCTCCGGGCCAACCCAATTCCTCCTTGCCGCCATCCGCTGGTGCGCCCCGCTCCCTGCGTTTCCGCCCCCTCGTGCTACCTGGACCCCTCCCCCTGCCCCGTGCCGCTCTCACCTTGAGCGCCTTGGTCACCGCGGGCCACACCTCCCGCAGGTACTTCTCTGCAGCGGGGCAGCGGGGCAGCAGCACATCGTCAGTCGGCAGTGCACCGCAGGTGACGTAGGGCCACTGGCGCGCGTGTGTACGGTATGTGTCGGGTGGTCAAGTAGCTTCCTGGCGCTACGCCACCGCCAGGTCATGCATGGTGCGCGTTGAAGTCCGCGCGCAGCGTCCGCCACGCCACTCCTCAGCACGGCACTTGACCAGGCCACCGCCAGCTGCCAGCCCTTGAGCTGCCCACCATCTACCACCCACCACCCACCACCCACCACCCACCACCCACCACCCACCACCCACCACCCACCACCCACCACCCACCACCTTCCATCCACCACCCGTCGCCAGCTGCTCAGCCACTGCGCCCGCTCGCGCTGCCATCGATGCGGCGCGGCACGGTGCCCCGGACCCGCCGCTCCGCACACGCCTCACCCTGGCGCCGGCCGCGCAGCCGCACCTGACACTCACTCCCGGCACAGGCGCCTACCTAACCTATCGACACAGCCCCCGCACCCGCCCGCCCGCCCGCCCGCGCCCGCCCGCCCGCAGGCGCACCCGCCCGCACCCGCGCCCGCCCGCCCGGCCCCCACCTCGATACTTGGGGAACAGCGTGGCGAAGGAGCTCTCCTCCAGCAGGCCGTTGGGGTTGTCCTCCGGCTTGAACGGCTCCACCTGCAGGCGCGCGGGGGGGGGGGGCGAGCAGGGTATGGGGGTGGGGTGGGGAGAGGTGGAGCAGAGCGGGTTGCGCGTGTAACGTTGGCTGTAGCCCACGCCACCTGTGCCCCATGGCGGCCCGCATTGCAGCGCTGTGCGGCGGCCCGTGGCGAGACCCTGCCCACAGCTCCTGGCCCCTGCTGCTGCTCCTGCTCCTGTCGCTCCACCTGCTCACCTTCCAGTGGTCGATGCCGTCATGGTCCCACGGCTTCTCTCGCCGGTGCTGTTGCCGGGCACAGCAGAGGAGGGGTTCGGCGGGTCAGCAGGATTAAGTAGACAGGACGCGTGCGGAAAGGCTATCTACATAGCACGTACATCGTGGAGCGCCGCGAAGCCCTGGGGCTAACCCGCTAACGCGAGCGGAGTTCAGGTTGGGACTGAGTGCCTGTGCTGGCGCCAGGGAAAACCCTTGCACCTGTCACCGAAGCCCCGAGAGCTGCCCGCGCGCGCCGCAACCTCCCCCGCTCAAGCCATCGGACGTTTTAACTACGACATATGCACGCGTCTGCAGTGCCACCCGCAGGTTCTTGAAGCGCTGGCAAAGCCGCCGACGGCCGCCCTCATTTTGTCGTCTTCAGGCGCGCCCAAGCGTCTACTTCACATGATATATGCTGACGAGGCGTAATTAGGATGTGAGAGGCTCACCTTGCCCTTCTTATTGCCTCCGCTGGGTGCAACCACTCCAGCAGGCTGCTCCGCCGTGTCCGGCTCTTCCTTCATCCCCGTTGGTCTACTCTAGCAGCAAAAAGAGCGTTAAAGCTATAGATTGAGCTGGAGCCGCACCGTTTTTGGCACAAGTTTTTGTTTCGTGTTAGTTACTGTGGCGGATTCGCGAGACGCGGTCGGAATGATATGAAGCAATATATGCGGGGTTCAATTATAACCAATGAAACTCGGGGCCGGGGCTGCACAGCTCTATCATTCGATCGGTAGGACAATTCTTGACTCGACAAGCACGCCCCTCGTTCACAGTCTAGGGGTCTGCAAGTGATTTTTTTACCGCCCATAGGGCCTGTCAGCAAGCACTTGGAAGGGGTCCGCGAGACTTGAAAGTCGTCTCGGTCGCGCCCAGCGCGCCAAAAATGTCGCTGCTGGACGATCCAAACTTTGTAGGGCAAGACGAAGATGACGACGTGGCCAACCAGGTTCGTTTGGTGCGCAGATGCTTTCGGCCGCCCGCTCGGGCGCTGTGTGGGGCCCGGAAAAGCCCGGCCGGACGTGGCAATATCACGGCATTGGCATGTCGTGATGGGAGCGAGCGGAGAGGGCTTACCATGACCCCTCCCGCGCTTCTGCAGCTGGCCGAGGAGGACACTCAGGACCAGGCGGAGGAGGAGGACGACGACGACGACAGCGTGAAGACGGAGGATGTGGACTATGAGCCGGAGCTTGGGGTGAGGCTAATGTACACAAGGGTGTTCGGGGGCCGGGTCACAAGGTTGCGCATTTTTCAGAACTTGGCGCCCTTTCACTCCCGGCCGGGTCTATGCAGGATGACGCGGTATTGTCACCTACCAAGCTGGCTGTTGCCAAGGCGGAAACAGAACGCCTCAAGCAGCAGGCAAAGCAGAAGAAGGAGATGCTGGAGCGCATGCGCGAGCAACAGAACCAACTGGCCACGATGGGCGACGTGAGTTCAGCGACGCTGCATCCTTGCATGCTGCTGGAACAACGCTGACGGCGGGTCTCTCAAATGCATACAGGCGGAGCGGGCTCGGCACCGCGTGAATTTCCTGCTGAAGCAGGCGGAGATTTTCCAGCACTTTGCGTCGGACACGGCAGTCAAGGAGGCCAAGAAGTGCGTAGGGACTGGGGAAACGCCAGTATGCTAGGCGGGGTGGCCTGTGGGCCGAGCGGGGCTGCGCCGGGTGGCGGGGCCGGGGTGGTTGTGGCACGCTGCGTGTCAGGGCACCACGGTGGCGATATTCTCTTGCACAGCCTTAGCACAGGCGAGCGCCGCGGGATTAGCAGCCTAGTTCAGCACTTGTGGGGCACGCCGTGCCGTGCTGCTGACGCGTGCGCAGGGCGAAGGCCAAGGGCCGCGGCCAGCGGAAGGAGGAGGATGAGGACGCTGAGCTGCTGAAGGACGAGGACGACGGCGGCACCAACGCGGGCCACCGCCTGCAGGTGCAGCCGTCTATCATCACGGGCGGCACGCTGCGCGAGTACCAGATGCAGGGCCTGAACTGGATGATCCACCTGTACGACAACGGCATCAACGGCATCCTGGCCGATGAGATGGTGCGTGGCGGGGCTGCAGGGGCGGGGGCACAACGTGTGCGTATGGGAGTTGATTGGTTAGGTGTGGTACTTTGGGGGAGGGGGCACGCGTGAGGCTGGTTGGGTTATGGGTGCCAGGGGTGCTGGGACGAGGCGCGGACAGGTCCCGGGCTGGCCTGGTGGGGGGGGGGGTAGCTTGGAAAGGATGCGGTGGGAGTGTTGCGGGCGACGCAGTCACGCGGCGTGCGACGGACTTCCACGGAGCAGCCATGCACGCTGGCGCTTTGCCGGCGGAGGAGCAGCTTCAGGCGGACAACGGTCGAGGCGGTGGGGCTTCGAGGTGGTGCAGCAGCAGCAGCAGCGGTGGCCTCAGCAGCAGCACCCGCGCGGGCAGCAACGCACGGCGTGGAGGCGGCTTTGCCGGTGTGGCGGCTGCGCAGGGTGGGGAGGGTGGCACAGTCTCCATGGCTAGCGGCAATGTCGCGGGCACTGCGGCCGCGCGGCCGGCCGGCTCCAGCAGTGTGCGTGGGCGGACTGCTGATGGCGTTCGACCCCACAGCCGCGTGGGCGCGCAGGAAGCTCCTCTGTGTCGCACGGAGCAGCAGCAGCAGCAGCGGGCTGGCGTTGTGTGCAGCGAGGAAGCCGGCTGCTGCGGCCGGCGACCCAGCTACTGGCAGGGCGGCCGGCCGGCCGCATGGCGGCTGGGCGGGAGCGGCGGAGGCCCAGGCGGAGGCGGGAACGGGCCATGTGAATGCCGCAGCCAGGGCCGGCGCGCCGACTGAATCAGGGGCCGGGTCAGCCCACCCGGTTGCAATTGTCCAGCACCCGGGAGACACTGCAGACGCGCAGCAATTGCGTTACGCGAGCTGCACACCGAGGTCGAACGGCGCCGTTTGCTTTCGCGCTGCATTCTGACGCCATCGCACACCGCCCCCACAATCCCGCTCCACGAGCCCGCCCCACAGTCCCGCTCCACAGTCCCGCCCTGAAACTCCGCCCCGCCCCGCCGCCCCATGCTTGCCACGCCACTGTAGGGTCTGGGCAAGACGCTGCAGACCATCTCGCTGGTGGCCTACCTGTACGAGTACCGCGGCATCACCGGGCCGCACATCGTCATCACGCCCAAGTCCACGCTGGGCAACTGGGTGAACGAGTTCAAGCGCTTCGCGCCCATCATCCGCGTCACCAAGTTCCACGGCAACGCCGAGGACCGCGTGAGTGCGGCGCGTATGCGCGCGGGGAGGTGGATAGCGGGTTTGAGGGGTTGCGGAAGGGGCGCGGGCGCGCCGGCGAGTGCGCTGGGCGTTGACGGCAGGCACCTTGCTGCATGGGCCTGGGCTGGGGCTGGGGCTGCGGCTGGGACTCACCGCGCACCCCTGTTAATCCTGCCAACCCTGCCTTGAGCCCCGCTTGCACGTGCCTGGTGTGACCCTCGGCCCACAGATGGTCCAGAAGGAGACCACGTGCGCGCCCGGCCGCTTCGACGTGGTGGTGACGTCGTACGAGATGGTGATCAAGGAGAAGAACCACTTCAAGCGCTTCCACTGGCGCTACATCATCATCGACGAGGCGCACCGCATCAAGAACGAGAACAGCCGCCTGTCGCAGGTGCGCGACAGATCGCTGGCTCGCCCGCCCGCTCGCTCGGGTGCTGACGTCCTCCCGGCCACGTGTCTCATCCTTATTACCACATGCCTGGAACCCACCCTTGGCTTTATTTGGTTTGGATGAGCTGGGGCTGTTATCGACGACCCTCTCCCCTCTCTCCCCGACCCCGCAGGTGGTGCGCCAGCTCAAGACCAACTACCGGCTGCTGATCACCGGCACGCCGCTGCAGAACAACCTGCACGAGCTGTGGGCGCTGCTCAACTTCCTGCTGCCCGAGATCTTCAGCAGCGCGGAGAAGTTCGAGGAGTGGTTCAGCCTGGGCGACGGCAGCAAGGAGAAGGAGGCGGAGGTGGTGCAGCAGCTGCACAAGGTGGGCGCGGGCAGAGAGTGTGGGCGCCTGGGCTTGAGCTGAGGCGTTGGCAAGGCAAGGCAAGGGGAGCTCGAAGGGGTGGGGCCGGGTGCGGTGAGGGCGCGGAAGAGGCTGTTACAGTATCGCACAATAGCGGTAAGCAATGCGTGGCACGCCCACGCGCCCGCGCAGGTGCTGCGCCCCTTCCTGCTGCGCCGCGTCAAGTCGGACGTGGAGCGCGGCCTGCCGCCCAAGAAAGAGACCATCCTCAAGATCGGCATGAGCGAGATGCAGAAGAAGTGGTGCGTGCGGGAGGGAGGGCGTGGAGGGAGGGCGTGTGGAGGAGGGCGGGGGCGGTCGGGAAGCTGGACTGCCAGGGTCGCCCTTTATTAAGGAAAGGACACTAGCGTCTTGCGCAACGTGTGTCCAGGTCGCCGACGAACCGTTCGCATGGACGGCTCCTCACCTCCACCGCTACCTCCACACACCGCCTGTAGGTACGCGGCGCTGCTGCAGAAGGACGTGGACGCGCTGAACGGCGGCGCCGACCGCGCCAAGCTGCTCAACGTGGTCATGCAGCTGCGCAAGTGCTGCAACCACCCCTACCTGTTCCAGGGCGCGGAGCCGGGCCCGCCCTTCATCACGGGTGCGTGGGGCCGCGTGGCGGTGGGCGTCTGGGTGGGCATGTGTGGGGGCACAGAGGGCATGCTGGTGGCCGGGGTGTCGTCGCCCCAACCCCAAGGCTGCCACACGGTGGCCGAGCTGCGTGTCGGGCTCTCCGGCGCGAAGCGGCTGGACAATGATTGCGGCCGGACGGGCTGATAGGGCTGTCGCCACCCAAACCTGCCAGCCAATCTGTCATCAGCCCACACGCACGCGGCACTTCTGCCAGGCGCGCTTCTCCACATTGCAAACAGTCATGCAAAACACACGCGGCCCCCAACCCCGAAACGCGCCGCTCGCCGCCCTGTCGCCGCGGCCGCAGGCGAGCACCTGGTGGAGAACAGCGGCAAGCTGGTGCTGCTGGACAAGCTGCTGCCGCGGCTCAAGGAGCGCGAGAGCCGCGTGCTAATCTTCAGCCAGATGACGCGCATGATCGACATCCTGGAGGACTACTGCCTGTACAGGTGGGCGCGGCCGGGGGGGTGCGGGTTGCGGGTTGCAAAGGTGGTGCGAAGTAGTGTAGCAGGGTAGAGACAGCAGGGGGTGGGCAGGGCGGAGCCTGGGGGATGGGCGGGGGATGGGCGGGGGAGGGGAGCGGTGCAGGTCGGAATGTGCGCGGCGAGGTGCCTGGGATCATTGGGGTTCAGGGAAGGACGGCGTCAACGCGGGCGTGAGCGGTGGAAAGGAAGAGAAGGCAAAGTGTTGGCGACCCAGCTGTTCATCCGTTGTTTTCATGCCGCCGCCGCCGCCGCTTTGGCCTGGGGATGCCGACAGGGGCTACGGCTACTGCCGCATTGACGGCAACACGGACGGCGAGGCGCGCGACAACATGATTGACGAGTTCAACCGCCCCAACTCCTCCAAGTTCATCTTCCTGCTGTCCACCCGCGCCGGAGGCCTGGGCATCAACCTGGCCACCGCCGACATCGTGGTGCTGTACGACAGGTGCGTGCTCCAGCTGGGTTCGTGTGTGCTGCGTGTGTGTTTGGGGTTCGGGTGGGGGGTGTGGACCCGGCGATGTTGTGGGGGGGGGGCGTGGCGCGGGGAGTGTTTCCCACCTTTGGGGAGGCGTGGGGAATGGGGCATGAATACAACTGGCTTTGACGGAGGCGTGGCAATGAAGATGAAACCTATTGTACCATCAAATTCTGACGGCACGTGGAGTGCCCTGACGACTACTTTCAGCCTTGTCTGAGCCGCGCAAAATACACGCACACATGCATGCATGCACAACGCTGGCGCAACGCCGGCGGACGCATCCCCATCCACCGCACGCCCACGCTATCACATTGCGCGCACCTGTGTTGCCGGGCCTTCACCCCACGGCTCGCTCTCCGCATCAACCTTAATACCCTGGACACCCATCGTTTCCTCCTCTGCCGCCGCCGCCTCCGTCCTGTCCGCCCCGCAGCGACTGGAACCCGCAGATGGACCTGCAGGCCATGGACCGCGCGCACCGCATCGGCCAGAAGAAGGAGGTGCAGGTGTTCCGCTTCTGCATCGAGAACTCCATCGAGGAGAAGGTGATTGAGAAGGCCTACAAGAAGCTGCGCCTGGACGCGCTGGTCATCCAGCAGGGCCGCCTCACGGAGAACTCCGCCACCAAGGTGCGGCTCGCGTGGGGTGCGGGGGAAAGGAGGGGTTGTGGCAGGGCGCTTCAATCGCATTCGCACCGCCCCCACCCGCCACTTGGCTCCGTCACACCCAACACGCCCGCGGGCGTTTTCGGTGTGGGTTAGGACAACGGTTAGGACAAAGCCTGCGCGCGCGTGTGTGTGTGCCGGCCGAGTGCCGCGGGCGTGTCGGGCATGACGGAGCAGGGGGTCGGCGTAGCCGCGCTGGCCGTTTGCGCGGTGCCATCACAGCGGTGGAGGTCCGGTACGGCTCGGGCTGAATTTCGGCACAGGCATGGTGGCCGGTGGCGCCCACTGCCCAGCTCGCGCGCAGTGCCCGTGCCGAAGGTCATGCCGTTGCCGTGCCGGGTCTCTACCGCCGTGATGGCACAGCGCAAACGGCCGGTGGCGCGACAAGTGCTCGCCCGCCTGTGCGTGGGATGCCAGCGTCGCGAGCGGTTCACGGCAGTTCACTCTCGCTGGGTCTCGTCCTCCCCCCTTGAGAGATTATTCACACACACGCACACACGCACACACACGCACGCACGTACCGTACACACTCAAGGCTTGGGGTAGCGGGGGCTTGCGCGATTTCCGGGTGGTCAGCCAGGTACGCAGGTAGAATCCGGAATGCTGCTCCGTCGCGTTTGCTGCCCTTTCCCCTTGTTTCTAACACACGCACACACGCCTACCCACCCAACTGTGTGCCCAGGTGAACAAGGACGACCTGATCAACATGGTGCGCTACGGCGCCGAGCTGGTGTTCAGCTCCGACTCCTCCAACATCACGGACGCGGGTGAGGCAGCGGGCAGGGCGAGGCAGGCACAGGGGGCAGGGCGATGCAGGCACAGGGGGCAGGGCGAGGCAGGCACAGGGGGCGAGGGTGGTGCACGCCTACACCAACACCAATCGCATGCGCCGTACCGAGCCAGCGCGGAGCAGGAGCGGAACACGCATGCAGGCACAGGCAGGCCACAGGGCTACCACGTGCTATAGCAATAGCAGGGCAGCCTGGCAAGGGCCTCTGGAAGAATGCAAGCGCCCGCGGCACCCCACCACTCTCCCTCTCCCCCTCCTCACCTGCTGCTGCTTGCTGCTGCTCTCGCCGCCGCCGCCCGGCCGCCCGCGCAGACATTGACGCCATCATCAAGAAGGGTGAGCGCGACACGGCCGACCTGAACCAGAAGATGCAGCAGTTCACGGACAACGCCATGAAGTTCACCATGGACGGCGGCATGGTGTACGACTTCAAGGACGCCGACGACGAGCGGGCGGACATCGGCGACCTCAAAGCCATCATGGGTGCGTCGGAGGCTGCGGCGGCTTGGGGCGGCTTGGGGCTGCGGCGGCTTGGGGCTGCGTTAAGGAGCCAGTTGGCTCGAGGCACAGGCAGGGCGCACGGCCTAGCACCCTCGTGTCTGCCGCAGCTCTCGCCTCACCTGCGTGCTATCCGTCGTTTCGTGCAGGCTCCAACTGGATCGACCCGCCCAAGCGCGAGCGCAAGCGCCACCAGCTCAACTACAATGACGCCGACTACTACAAGAACGCGCTCAAGACCGGCGCCAAGGACCCGCGCGCGCTGCGGCTGCCCAAGATGCCGCAGCTGCAAGACTTCCAGTTCTTCAACGTGAGGGGGGTCGCGGGGAGTGGGGAGCGGGGCGGGCGCGTGTTGCCGGCGGGGGCGTGCAGAAGGTCGCGGCGCCCTGCACGGATCACACTGGGGCACAGCAGCAGCAGCAGCAGCAGCAGCCTCACTGCTTTACGCCTTGCCTCCTCCGCTCCATCCTCCGTCCCTGTCTCCCATCTTCCCAATGCCACACCCAACACACCACACACACCACTCCACAGGTGCCGCGCATCCAGGAGCTGTACGAGAAGGAGCACGTGCACGAGCAGCACAAGCACGCGCTGACCAGCAGGGAGCAGGCGCTGCGCAACCAGGGCGCCAGCGACGAGGCCATCGCGGAGGCCATGGCGGACAAGGAGGACGACCCCACGCCGCTCACGGAGGAGGAGCTGGAGGAGCGCGAGAAGCTGCTGGAGGAGGGATTCAAGGAGTGGACCAAGCGGTGAGGCGCGGCGGCGCGGGCCGGAGTGGGAACGCGGAGCGGGGGCGCGGAGGGGGGGCGCGGGGCTGTGAGGGGGTCGGGGTGCAGCGGCGAATGAGCTGGGGTGGATTGGGGCCGGGGGTTTTGGCTTGGCAGAGGTGGGAGTCGCGGAGAGCGAGCAGGCGGGAAGGGCGCACTGCGGAGCGGCGCGAGTTTGTTGTGTTGCGAGCAACACCGTGCTGACCCCCTCTGGTGGCTTGGCCGTGTGCGCACGCAGGGACTTCAACGCGTTCGTGCGCGCCTGCGAGAAGTACGGGCGCGAGAACATCCCGCAGATCGCGGCGGAGGTGGACGGCAAGACGGAGGACGAAGTGCGGGAGTACGCCAAGGTGCGCCCGTGGCGCTGTGTCGGCGCCGTACTGGCCCGGCGGTGTGCGGGCGGGCGCGAGAGAGGACCACACCGGAACCGGGGCCAGGGAGGCAGGCGGTACTCCGTCCCGCCAAGCGGCCGACCTTGTAGCTGACGACCTGCTCTGCTTCCTGTCGTGTTGTAACGATGAGATGCTTTAGAAGGAAGAATAACAATAACATCGCACGGTGCCCTGTGTCGGTCGTGCCCGCAGGTGTTCTGGCAGCGCTACCGCGAGCTGGCTGACTACGAGAAGGTGATCAAGAACATTGAGCGCGGCGAGCAGAAGATCCAGCGGCAGCAGGACATCATGAACGCCATCGCCGCCAAGCTGGAGCGCTACAAGAATCCCTGGCAGGAGCTCAAGGTGCGGCCGCGCCCCTGGGCCCCCTCTGACTCCTTGGGTGTTGTGCGCGCATGTCCAGGCTCCCGCGGTGCCGTGGTTGATGCAGCCTGGGGTCGCTTTCATTACATGGGGGCGTGGGAGCAGGCAACCATGTTTGGATGCGCCCCGCTCCAGCCCTCCCGTGCCCCGACCTGCTTCCCTGACCCTGGTCCGGTGTGGCGCCCTCCCTCTCCCCCCCCTGACGCGCGTTGCCGACACAGATCCAGTACGGCGCCAACAAGGGCAAGGCCTACACGGAGGAGGAGGACCGCTTCATCCTGTGCATGGTGCACAAGCTGGGCTACGGCAACTGGGACGACCTCAAGGCCGAGATCCGCAAGAGCTGGCGCTTCCGCTTCGACTGGTTCTTCAAGAGCCGCACGCCGCAGGAGCTGGGCCGCAGGTGCGAGACGCTCATCCGCCTGATCGAGAAGGAGAACGAGGAGAACGCCGACGCGCCGCCGCGCACCGGCGGCGGCCGCGGGGGCGGCCGCGGCGGGCGGGGCGGCGGCCGTGGAGGCGGCGACGGCCCCGGGCGCAAGCGTAAGGGCCAGGTGGCGACGCCAGCGGCCGGCACGCCAGCGGTGGGCGGCACGCCGCAGCCCGGCAGCGAGGATGGGTCACCGCAGCCGCCGGACCGCAAGAAGGGCCGCATGGCGTAAGCCCGCTGCGGTGTGGGCTTCTTGTTACTTCTGCGGATGTGGCGGATGTTTGGCCAGGCCAGGCTAGGCTGGTTATACGTAGTGCTCTGGCCGATGGAAGGGGTGGGCGGTGTGTGAGGCAATGCGACTGCCCGTGTTTTTTGGTTTTGTGAGTTTGTACCAGTTGACGCTTCGCCATGATTGTTTGACGTCTGGCGGTACTGGAGTCGAAATGCGTGTGCGGAATCACCGCGGCGGCCGACTCCCTCGGCATGACGCCCTGGAGACGTTATTAAGGCTTGGGGCACCGTGGGTTTAGCAATCTTAGCATGTCGCACGCATGCAAGATAGGCGAATTGGGAAGACGCGCCGGAATTGTGCGCCGCTTCCCGCCGCGGGTTAGGGCGGTGTACAGCAATGGGGCGCGCTCGCCAGTACAGGAAGAGCAGTGCGCTCAGCAGACTGCGAGCCGAGAAGGATGGGATGGAGCGGCGAGGTGAGGCGAGGCGAGGTGAAGCATCAAGGAACCGGAACGCGGTGACACAGGACGATCGTGACAGGGACGGGGAGTGGAGGGAAGTGGTGTAGGCGGAGGCAAGAGGCCAATGCCTCAGCAAATGTGTGCCAAGTGTGTGCCACTGATCAGAGCCAGGAAGAGCGTTGACGCATAGCGGACTAGGTCGCGGGGGGCTAGGTCACGTGGCACTTGTGTTGCTGTTTCTGCGATGTTGTGTTGGGCACTAACTGAGACACAGACATAAGCCGCACCTGTAACTTAAGGATTGGACAAGAAGAGGTGTCTTTCCCTTGGGGAAAAGTGGGCTGAGTCCACGTCACGTCTTCTGTCTGAGGCCGAAGGTTGTGTCGAAACTACCTCATCTCCCGGACAAAGCCGGGGTCGGAGTGAACAGGCACCGCCAGCCCAATGCCCAGCCGCGTCAGCTATTCAAGCACAAGCACAGCAGCACGACGTCCTGTAGCCGCAACACTCCGCTAGCTGCTGCAGCCGCATACCGTGTTATGAATGCGACATTACAAAGATGGGACAGGCCGACCAAGCAAGGGTGCCCCGCACCCAGGTCAGGAGGGACCATCTCCGGCCCGAAGGGAAACCACCCTCCCCCCAGCTGGCTGCCGACCTTCCACCAACACGTGCATTAGGTCCATGTCTCAGCTGCTAACCTCGCAAGTCGAAGCCAAGCGTAAGCCCGCCAAAGCCCCACAAAGTGTAGCAAACCGTGTCGGCGCACAAAGCGCTGTCTACAGCACCAGACGCAAAACCAGGTACACCAGGCATATAGTCCGGCGACGCCCAATCTAACGCAGCACTGCTTTCTCTCGTGTTATGCTCGCCAGCCAAGACGGCCAACCAGACACCGGCCGGTCTCAACCTGCGCGCCTGAGCCGCTTCTTGGGCGGCGCCGCGCTTTCCTCCTCCACGTGGGCCTTTCCCGCCCCCTCTGCACCGCACATGCTCGCCGCCGCCGCCGCTGCTGGGCCCGGGGTCGCCGCCGCTGCCGCTGGGCCCGGGTCGCCGCCACTGCAGGGCCCTTGAGGATTGGAAAATTGCTACGTTGTGGCCGTGTCCTGTCCACCCCAGCTCTGTCCACCCCAGCTCTGTCCTGTCCACCCTGCCTCTGTCCTGTCCACCCTGCCTCTGTTCTGTCCACCCCAGCTCTGTCCTGCGGAGGGCATTGTAACTTATCTGCCTGGCGCGCGCAGAGCCGCGGTTGCTCCTTAGTCTGGCAGATCATCAAACGGCATGAGGCATCAGTATATCGCACTGACTGGGACAGCGGACTGGAATCAGGCCTCGAGCCCTGTACTCAGGATACGCCCGCCGTTCTGAAGTCATTCAAGCCTGAGCCCCGGTCAACGACCGCCTTTGACACGAAGTTTGAAGGCCACCTGCACTTGTGGTGGCATTCGACATCTTCACACACTTCAGCTTTCTTCACACTGTCCACAGCTCTAGCCTTGGCGTGACAGGACAACACCCGTGACCCGTCAGATCATGCATAGTAACCACTCACGCACATGCGCCCACACCTGCCAATGGATTTGGCAGCTTCCACAGTCCCACTCTAAACCAACGAATTACAACACGACAGTGAGGCTGAGCTTGCTCTTGTCCACCTCCGCCTGTGCGCCCACACCCAACGTGCTGACTCCCACGCGGTACTGTGGCCCCGGCACGTGCTCGCGCTTGTCTTCCCGCCAGCGGCGTCCCATGGTGAAGCCTTTCTTGTTACCACACGTGGCGCCACACGTCCCAAAGCCCTGCAGCCATGGTAACGAGCACGCAAGACGCACGGTAAAGATTGCGTTGCAGGAGAATACTCTTTGGCAGTTGACCCTTATAACTCTTATGACGCGCGGAGTGGCCTGCACGGCCGCGCTGCCAGCCAAGACACATCGTCCCGTGCCCAAACACTCACCACGAAGTCTTTATCAGCGTAGTCGTGGGGTGCGGGGTTGTCAGCAAAGTCGGGCGGCACATCGTTGCGAAACTTGATCGAAACGGGTATTTTGCCGTCCACCTCCTTCGCGTCGTACTGCGAGGTGTAGGAGAAGGTTGGTAAGTGGTGATCCCAGGTGCACATCCGCGCCAAAACCACGGCCCCAACGTGTTGCGTTTCCGTCTGCTCCTACCCGTCGCCTGCCCCACTCCCATGCCCAACACCCCGCATCCCGCGTTCCACTGCCCAGCCACTCGCCCTGCCACACCACACTACAACCAGGATCCCCGCCGCGCCCCCTGCACACACGCACGGCCCTCGTCTCACCTGCCCCGGCCCCGGCCGCACTTCCTTGCTGCCCGGGTCCTCCGGCCGCCACGCGATGCTGATGGCGGGCGCGCTGGACCGCACCACCTTGTCCGCCCGGTCCGCCGTGTACGCCCCCGGCCCCGGCACCTTCTCCCGCCGGTCCTCAATGGTCGCGCCGCGCAAGCTGAACGCCGGTTTGGTGTTGCGCCCCGGCTCCGCCGGCACACCGTAGTCGGCTGGCCCCGGCCCGAGCGGCGGCCGCGTGCTGCCGGGCCGGCCGCCAAAGGTGTAGGCGGGCGCGGAGCGCGAGTCGCTGCCCACGCTGTGCCCGCCGTCGCGCGGGATGACCGGCTCCCGCGCGCTGTAGGCGCCGGGCCCGGGGACGCCGTTGGCCAGGGAGCCGGCATCGCGTGAGGCGCGGCCGATGCTCCAGGAGCTGCGGTGGGGGCGGTACGGGTCGTAGGGGACCCCGTAGGCGCCCGGGCCCGGCACGCCGTTGTTGAGGTGCCGGTCGCTCCGTCCCACTGTGTTGGAGAGGGGCGGGAGGAGGAGGAGCGGGTGTTGGGCCGCAGTCCGCGCGCAACCAAGACGGGGCGCTCACACGCAAGGGTACTAGGACAGGCGTCGGGCCGGTCGCCCCAGCGCCGGCCCCAACAGCCCCTCACATGGGGAACAGCCCCGTGCTCCGCCTTCGCCACTTGACTGCTGCGCGAGGCGCATCCCCAGGCGCAAGCTCCGCCCCCATCGCTGCTCCGCGTGGCCCCCCACCCCACCCCAGACCAGACCAGACCAGCATGGGCACATGGCTGACCCTACGACCCACCTCCAAACGTCTTGCCATCCGAGTGCGACCGGCGCGGCCGCGTGTCGTACTCGCCCGGGCCCGGCGCATCTGCCGCCAGCGACGGCGCCGTGTTGCGAAACTTTATCGTTGCAGTGTGCACCTCCCGCGGCCTGTGGGTGGTCGCAGCGTCTTGCCTTGTGAGCTCCACGTCAGGCTCTGGACATCTGCTTTTCAAACACGGCTTGAACGCCAATCCCTGTCCCCTGACAACGCCCGCCCCTTGTTACCGCCCCCCCTGCCCACCTGAAGTCAGGGTCATAGGCGCCCGGCGCCGGCTTCCGCTCCGCCTCTTTGTCCGGCTCCGTGCGCGGCGCCATAGTGAAGGCGCTGGCTGAGCGGCGCACCACCTTATCCGCCGGCGAGGAATCATATGCGCCTGGTCCCGGCATACGGCTGGCTGACGAGTCTGCGTTTAGGTGTGTCCAGAATAGCGGAGGGCAGATGCACAAAACTTTGCTGTTGATGCCGGGTGGTGACGGCAGCGGAGCCACAGCGCGGCCACCAAATGCATGCTCTGCTCGTTCCAGGCCCGGGCAAATGAGACTATGACTGACAGCCCAGCACGTGCGTGTTGCTAGCGCCGTGCTGCGCAGTGCGCACCTGGCTTGGTCTTGCCGCCAAAGGAGAAAGCAGGCTTGTGAGTCAGGACCTGAGCGGTCTTAGGTCGATAGTCCGTGCCTGCTGGGCCGTTGTTGGTGGCCCAGTTCGTGCGCGAGCTGGTGCCGAAGCCGGTGCCCTTAGTGTTGGTTCCCCACAGGGGCCCATACTGCCCGGGTCCCGGACCGGGGTCGGCTGCGCAGCGGCGTAGTGTGCGGACAAGGCGGGCCAAAGTGAGGCGAGGAGACGCAGCAGCGGTGCTAAGGAGACGTTTGCCCAGCATAATCAGATGACTTGCAAACGCGTGGAATTATCGGGGACCAGGTTGCTGTGGGCCGCGCCCATGGGAGCATGGAAGGCTTCTTCCTCGATTGCCTTCCCCAAGCTGTGCCTTATGCATCCGCTGCATGTATACTAGACTGAGAATATACTACGAACGTGGGTTTGCCCAAATTACCTGGTGCACGCTCGTGCTTGCCACTAAACGAGTACGCGGGAGCGGTAGGAAGGGTAAACGCCTTCCCAAGCTTGCGTGATACCTTGTAGTCCTCGCTCATTTCAGTGTGAGGCTCTAGAGGTGAAAACCTTGTCTTGGCCTAGACTGTGCCACTCATAGCAAAACCTGCTATTCAATATGAGTTGTAGCTAGTGAGAGTAAGCTTATTCCTGTGTGCCGAGGTCATTTGGTTTCGGCGAGGTTCTGTTCAGCCAAGTACTTCGAGCAGCGGTCGCTGGGGCATGGCGTGTCGCCAATCCAAGCGCCGTGTTTGCAAAATTGCTCTCAGAATTCATAAAGCATTTACAGGCGGCGACGGGCAACGCAAAAAGGCTTGGACTGCTTCGTCTTTTTGGGCACGTCGGGGCCGTGCCCGTGGGCCATTTCCCCTTCCCTGCCCCCCTCGCCCTGGACTTCACCAATGCCCCGGAATCGATTACACAAGGCTCACTCACACAACAACTACGTATGATATTAAGCAGTTATCAGAGGCCGTGTATGTCCTCAACACGCCTACTATGTCGCTGTCCCATCGACGCTCGCCCAGCCTGAGACCGGCGCGCGCCGTGCAAGCCTGCACATCGCCGCCTGCTGCAAACGGGCCTTCCCCCCATCCCCCCTCGCATGAAAAGTGCAACCCGTGGCATTTTTGACTGGCCAATGATTGAACGCCTTGACCAGGCTCTGACTCCACACATCAGACCACCGCCCGCTCCCATCGTGCAGCATCCCAACGCTAAGTCGGCGTCGGAGTTTCCGTCATGTTCAACGCCGCTCCAATGCATCTCCTCGCCGCAGGGACGCCTTCATCACCGCATGCCTGCACGAGCATACACATCGTCAGCTGATTGCTCTATGACACGGCGATACCATAGCACGCTCACCTTGCTGCCATCCACCGCCACCGCCGCCGCCGTAGCCCTGTCCTCCGTAGCCCTGCCCGTATCCGCCGTTGCCCTGTTGTTGCTGCTGCTGCTGTTGCTGCTGCATCAACAGCTGCTGCATGCGCACGTCGTTGCCACCCTGCTGCTGCATGCCGTAGCCCGCCGCCTCACCTGCAGCACACAACGCAAGCAAGCAAACAATGAGTACGGTACGTGCGAGGCCATTCTGCAATTGCCGCCGGCCTAGATACGGTACTGTACTATCGCAGAGTGCGCCGGGATTCCAAACTCACGCTTGACGGCCGGCACGGCGCCGGGGACCTCCAACAGGCGGTCCAGCGGCGGCAGGCGGTTGGTCTGCACGTCCGTCTCAAACTGGCCGCTGGTGACGTAGTCCTCGAAGTCCAGCAGGCAGCGCTCGTAGTGCGCGCGCAGCGCCGCAGCCGCGGGCGTGTTTGGCTGCGCGTTGCTGGCGGGCGTCTACACATGAGCCATGCATTGATGGGGGGTGGGGCGGGGTGGGGGCAGAATGTCAGGAAGCCGGTATAACAACCAAACATGCTTGTTGTCATGCGCATCAGACACAAACGACTGCGCAGGGTAGGAATTGCCGCGCACCTGCGGGTGCACGCCCTGGCTGGCGCACAGCTCCGGCCAGAGCTGCTTCAGCACGCACACATCGTAGCCGCCGCGCAGGTGCACCTCCAGGAACAGCTGCAGCACAGCGAACAAGGTGGGCAACGTCAGATCCAAGCACGCAGGCCCGAACCGGACAACTAGTTGCTGGCAGGCCTAAGTGCGCCTGGTGCTCCTTGAGGGTGCGGTCCCCACCTTGTGCAGGTCCACATCCCGGCCGCCCAGCTGCGGCAGGCGGTACCGCAGCACGCCGCGCTGGCGGTACCAGTTCACCAGCATGTAGTGGAAGGGTTCCCGCTGAGGCATGGCCTGCAGCAGGTGGTGCGGCACCGCCTGGCGCCGGCCGCCTGGGTTCCGGCTCTGTAGCGGCTGCGAAAGCAGGTCCGGGGCGACCGGGCGGCCATTGTCGTCGGGATCCGCCATCGCCGCCTGCTGCTGCTGCTGCGCCTGTTGTTGCTGCTGCTGCAGCAGCAACTGGCGCTGCTGCTGCTCGCGCTGCTGCTGGAGCAGCAGCTCCTGCTGGCGCTGCTGCTGCAGTGCCTGCTGCTGCGCCTGCTGCTGTTGCTGTTGCTGCTGCTGCAGGATGACCTGCAGCAGCTGGCGCGCGAGGATGCCCTGCTGCGAGTTCTGCTGTGCAGCGTTCTGCAGCACCTGCACCTGCTGAGCCAGCGGGTAGTGAGCGATCTGCTGGTAGATCTGGCCCAGCAGGGGCTGCTGCTGGATCGCCTGCGCTAGCAGGGTGTTGTTGCCCGAAGCCTGCCGCTGCTGCTGTTGCTGCTGCTGCAGGAGCTGCGCCCGGCGCTGCTGCTCCAGCATCGCCTGTTGCGACGACGCGTTGCCTCCCGCGCCGCCCTGCTGCTGCTGCTGGCGGGGGTCGTCATTGCCGCGGCCGCTACCGCCGCGGGCGTTGCCACGACTCTGCTTCTTCCGCGGCGGCGGCCGGCCCCGGCGGCGAGGAGCACCACTGTCTTCGCTGTCCTCGCTCACGTCTGAAATGCGCAAATGCACAGGCACCAAGATAGGAGTAAGGGACTTGTCACAGGAGACGAACCATTACACCAGTACCATCTACGGGCTAACGACATGCAGGCACCGTGACTCACCGCTGTCCGAGCTGCTGCCGTCCGTGGGCACGTACTCGTCATCGTCCTCCTCGCCGCCCACCTCCAGCTGCGCCACCACCTTAGTGGCGCGGTCGCGGGCCTGCTGGCGCTCTGCGCGGGCCGCCACCGCCGCCGCTGCCGCGGCCGCCGCTTCCTCCTCAGCCTTGCGCTTGCGCTCCTCTGCCAGGCGGCGCTCCGCCTCGGGGTCCACCTCAAGGTCCCACGGGCACACCTGCAGCCAGTACAACAAACCGCATAGTCCGAGGAGGAACAATCAGCTAGGGGCGCGATAAAACCGCTCACGCGAAGCATCGGTCAACGCCATGTATCCTCTGCACCAGGCCGCACTCACCCGCGCCTGCGTGTTTTCCAGGCCCTGCCGGTCCCACTCCACGACGACGCTCTCCCAGGGGTCGAAGTCTTGGTGCTCCGGTGCAGTGGGCAACCCCACGTGGATGACCTTGCCCTTGTACCAGCTGCCGCTGACCTTGGCGCCCTGCTTGCCGCCCACGTACATGCGGCAGCGGTCGCCCGGCTGCCAGCCCTTCTCCCTGAGGCGACGAAAACAGCGCGCGTACGCCCAAGTGAATGACATGGCACACGCA
Source organism: Chlamydomonas incerta (assembly GCA_016834605.1). Lineage (NCBI taxonomy): Eukaryota > Viridiplantae > Chlorophyta > Chlorophyceae > Chlamydomonadales > Chlamydomonadaceae > Chlamydomonas > Chlamydomonas incerta. The sequence goes on along the minus strand of JAEHOC010000001.1, from coordinate 3,216,898 downwards.
GAGGACAGTGCTGAGTACACGGCGCTGCACGACAGATGTCTGATGCCACCTCTGTTAGACCTACCGGGCCTTGTCGAAGATGTCGCCTCGGATGACGAAGTTGGGCAGCGTGTTCTCGATGTACAGGGGCAGCACCACCTGGCCCTGCGACCCAAATTGCCGGCGGTAAACGCATCAGCAACCCGCATGTTAACCCTGCATTTCTCATCACTCGCCGCGCCGAGCGCTGCGTGCCAAGCGCAGGGAAATGCCACAGCCGTGGCTTACCTGCGCCTGCTCAAACCGCGGCAGCGGCGCGCGCAGGGGCGTGAGCAGCATCCACATGCACGGCGGCCGCGACGGCGGCGCGTACGGCTGCCCCGAAGCCTCCGGCGCCTCGCCACCCTCCGCCTGCGCCTCCGCCTGTGCTGCCGCGTGCGCCGCAGCGGCAGCCACCGCCGCTTCGGACGACTGCTCTAGGAGCGGATACCTGTGTGCAGTCGCAACGCTGGCGGTCAGAACCTTCCGAACCACCTTCATGACCACGGAGGACCTTTCGACAACCACATCCATCGTTGCAAGCGGCATGCCAACTCACGAGCGGTAGGAGAGGCACGCCACGCGATACCGCTGTGCGCAGTTCATGTTGTTGACCCGCGCCCGCATCTCCGACAGCTCGTTCAGCCACTTCTCGTCCTTGTGCGACTGCAACGTGCAAGGAGGAGCGCTTGCGGTCAGCAACATACTTCTGCACCAATCACGGACAAGGCAGGCTGAAGAGCCTTCGTGAAAGTGGCAGCCGCCTTCCACCCACCCGCGCCATCTGCGAGAACTTGTCGATGTGGCTGGAGATGCCACTGCGCATCACCACGACCTCCTCGTTAGGGCCAGGGAAGTACAGCGGGCACCTGCGTTCAAAAGGCAGCCATCCCCCTGTTCAGCAAATCCGTGCCCACCGACAAGCACACGGTGCAAGAGGTTGCATGTCAAATGTTGCGCGCCCGTAGCTGTGGAGTGATGCCCGCCCACCTGGCCTCGTTAATGCGCTTCTGGAACGCAGCACGCGTCAGGACGAACGGTGACTCCGTGGTCGTGAGGAACTGCTGCAGCGCCAGGACGTGCAGCGACACCTCGCGCGCCGTGAGGTTGGGGTTGCGCAGGCTGGCCTGCCACGCGTCCCGCAGCTGCACTTGCCACGTGTCGTTGAGGGCGCCGACCTGCACACACACATTTCACCGTGAGCTCCACGCATGGTGCCCGCGTGAGGAGCGCGAAGGTTGATGCGGTATTTACTGCTTGCTGCCAGCGCTGCGCAAGCCTCACCTGGAACAGCATGTCCTCCAGCGCCAGCAGCACCTCCGCGCCGCTGAAGCGCGCCAGGGCCTGGGTCTCCGCGCTGCTGCACTCGGGGTCGTCCTCCAGCGCCTCACGGGCGGACTTGTATGTATACTGCAAGTGCAGTAGGCCGGCGCGTACCGTGAGCACAGTGCACACGCATACGCATAACAAGACGGAGCCACAGGCGCATTCGGCCATCGCGGGCCTTGCTGCAGCTCACCCGCAGCAGATCCAGCAGCTCGCCCAGGTTCTTGGGCCAGGCGCTCGACTGCATCCACCAGTCCACCTCGCCCATGATCGCCTCCATGGCGTTGCACACGCGGTCCTCGATGATGAGCGGCAGGCGCGGGATCCCGGGCTGGTGCGGCATCTGCAGGCGGGAGCAAATAAGCGTTGTTGTTTTAGTGGAGCGCGGCTTCACACGCATGCATGCGCGCAGCCTGGGATTTGGGTTCAGACCCACCTTGTTCAGGTCGCCCTTCAGCAGCGGCGCCGTCAGGTGGCGGTAGCCGCTGGCGCGACGGATCTCCATGTCCTCCGGCGTCCACGGGATGGCGGCACGCGCCAGGTCCGGCTCGGCCACCTCGCCCGGCTCGTGCACACGGCCTGTCCATGAAGAAGTAGGAGTTTTGAGCGACCTGCTCCATGCCAGCGAGCCGCTGTTCGCGATTAGAGCAGCTTCCGGGACCAACCCACCGTGTGTGAGCTTCTTGGGGATTTGGATGCTCTCCAGCACGCGGAGGAGCGGCGCCTCGCGGCCGATATTGCCGCGCTTGAGCCAGTCCACCAGTTGCTCCAGCTTCTCGCCCTCGTACCTGCGTTTCATGCACATCAGCAACGTTACGACCGACCCACGACACATGCGGCAGCCAGCGTAGGCGGCCGAGCATCGTGGCAGCGGCAAGCTACTTTCCGCTTTTGCGCCCCTCCGACCCACCAGCCCCAGCTGCTGTCGGTGGGATTCTCCACGAAGATGCGCCATGCCCCGGCGTTGGCACCGAGGGCCCAGTAGCGCCGCCCTCGGTAGTCCTTGCCCACGGGCTTGCGCAAGCCAAGCCTGGCGTGCAAGAGTTGGGAGGGAAGGATTGGTGACCGAAGATGGTGCCTGATGCGCGGACAAGTAACGCCGAGAGCCACGTGCACCTACACCCCGGCTCCTTTGCCTTCAACAAATCCAGAGAAACTCACTTGACGCTGTCCATCCAGCGGATCCAGAAATCCGGGTCCTCGGCTTCCACAGGCCCGGACGGCAGGAGCGGCTGGGCGAGGTCATCCACCGCGCGCCGCGAAGCGCCGTCGTCCCCGGACACCGGGTTCAGGCCACGAGCTGCGCGTTCGGCTGGGTTGCGTCAGCAAGAAGGTCAGGGAGAGGAGTAGGTTATGCGCAGTTCGAGCTAGAAGTGATGATGCACAGCAGTTCGCCCCCCCCTGGTGAACTGCAATGCAAGCTCACCGGCCAGGAGCTGGTTCTTGACGGCGAACATCTCGACGCGCGCGTTGATGTGCTCGCGAAGCACGTCGGACGCCAGCGCCATGTGGATGAGCGCCCGCATGATGGTCAGCTTGTGGCGCGGCGGCAGCAGCACATACTCGCGCGTGCGCAGCGTTTCCGCGATGGCCTGTGCGTGCATACACACACGCGCGCGCGTGTTGTTCTTTCATTGTGCTCTCCACATACGCGCGCTGATGATGAGCGGTGGAGAAAGCGCCAACGCCCGCCCCGGCGCCCTTATCCTGGACACAACGCCGATTCCACTGCCCCCATTACCTTGGCTTCCGGGCCGACCAGGTCAACCGGCGCGTTGTGGATGGCGACGACCGTGCGCTCCACCCAGTTCTCCACCTTCGCCTCGTCCGCCATGAGCTTGGACTGGAGGCACATGAAACCCAAGGAGTCATTCCTTGGTCAGGTCGAAGCAACCATACCACCATACATCCGCATCTACGCCTGCCGCCACGCGCTTTTGTGCCACGTGCGTTTGTGCCCTGCGCCCCAGGAATGCACCCTCACCTCCTGCGGCAGCTCCTGCTTGCGTGGCGCGTGGCCGTCCACCATGCGCAGCAGGCCGGCGTGCAGGTCGCGCAGCAGCGCCGCCGACGCGATGTAGTCGTAGTCCACCATGTTGTTGGCGTCGTACAGCACCGCGGGCTCCTCCGCCTTGTCAGCCTCGCTGCCCTCTTCCGTCTTCACCTTGGTCTCCTCCTCGACCTTTGTGTGCAGTGGCTTGCCGTCCGCGGACCGCTGCGGCAGCGGCGCCGGCATGATGGCCGCCTCCAGCGCACGCAGCGGCATCGCGGGCAGCTGGAGCATGTAGGCGAACGTCTGCACGGGAGGTGTTCGGAAATCAAGGTCGTCCGCTGGTCGTGTACGGAGGAGCCGCGGCAAGACTGCCTTGCGTTTGTGCAGCATGCATCAACTCACCATAGCCATCTCCCACACCGCCAGCACCTCGGGCACCATGTCGGGGTCGACGCGCCAGTCCGCCACCGCTTTGGGCGGGTCACCACGGTCCGAGTCCGCCGCGGCTAGTTTGGCCAGGTGCTCCGTGCGCCGGCGCTCCCACTTTGCCTCCTGACGCTGGCGCTTCAGCTCGCCGCGCTCGTCCGCACTGAGGCCGGCGTCCATAGCCTGCGAAGGATTAGGCCATGTGTGCTAATCATACTTATGCAAGAGTGCAGACGCGTGACTATGCCGCGAAGCCATTTATCAAAGCGCACCTGGCCCATCTCGTCACCCTCCTTGCTGAGGTCGCTGTCGCCCTCGGCGTCGTCCTCCTCCTCGCCGACGTCGTCCCAGTCATCGTAGTCGTCCAGGTCCGGCTCCTCATCACCAACACAGCCGTCCTGCTCCAACGCCGGCCCCGCGCCAATGGTGAGCGGCCCGCCCGGCGTGAGCGAGCGGGTGCGGTGCGCGTGCGAGCCAGCCGCAGCCTCCTTGTCGGCTGCCGTAGCTGCTGCAGCAGCAGCCGCAGCCGCGCCGCGTCCCCTGCCACGTCCCCGACCGCGCCCCGGTGCCTGTGCGTTTCACGGCACAACCGACATGGGAGTGTGAGGCAAGTACCAAGCAACGTTTCTCAAGTTCGTGCTGACTCCTTGGGTTTGGCTTACCTTCTCGTCGTCGTCCTCGCCTACAGGCACAAGGATGAGGGGCATCGGAGCACAGGCTGAGTGAAAGATTCCGCAGGCAGTGTTGTCAACTTGTCATTCGCAAAAGTGACGCCCTTATCCAACCCATTACGGCAGTAGTGCATTCAGACACAACTCACGTTTGCCGCGGCCACGACCACGACCGCCACCACCACCGACGTGCACAACAGGGGGGTTTGCAGCTAGCAGCGCGGCCCGCTCCTGCTGTGTCTGCTGCTGCTTCACAGCAGTCGCGATGGGCAGCAGCTCCACCAGCAGCGGCGGCGTCGCCAGGTTGTTGCTCTGTGAAGGCCAAGGCGCGTGGTCAGTAGACGCATCCGTGCCAGTCACACCTCAGCGAGCCCCCGCCATGCCCTGCACACTGACCTTCACCCATGCCACGAGCTGCGGCAGCACGAAGGGAGTGTCATGCTTCAAGTCATCCACGTTGTACACGGTCTGGCTGTCGCCCGGCTGCTGCCCGGCTTGCAGCAGGGCCGCCACGGAGCCATGCAGTGTAACCGTGGGGTTGCTGGCGATGCAGGCGGCGGCGCGCAGGCAGAAATCTAGCTTGCGCTGGATCGGCGCAAACAGGGCCTCATACTCTGGCGCTGGCTGCTCGAGGCGGTACCTGCGATGCCAGGCCCATTCCTTGCTTAGCTTGAACACATTGCTAGGGTAGCAATAAAAAATGAACGACACCGGGGCGTAGCATTTGACCCCGGCACAGCCCACCACTGCCCGAACGTCGGGGGAAGCACGCACCAGGCCTTCTCCGTGCAAATCCACACGCTGGCGGGGTTTCCGTACGAGATCACCCAGTCCGTGATCGGCTGCGTCTGAAGCGTTAGGGACCTCGTGGAGCCTGTACATAATGATGTTGTGTCTGGGTGTCAGTGCGTGTCTGTTCTACTGCAAGTGGCCATGGCCTGTGACGTGGGCGGGTGCAGTTCGCACCTGGGGATGCGTCAACCGGAGGGCAGCTCCCCACCGCTATCACGCTGCCCGGCGGTAGCGTTGCAAGAGCATCCAAGCTGACTGGCACATTTCCTGACGCAGTGTTGACGATGGTAAACTCGGTCAGAGTCCGCAGCGGCACGTCTGTCTCCTCGGCAGCCCCTGCGTGTTGGGCACACGAAGTGTTGGGTGGCCGGGGGGGCGCCGACCGAGGTTCTCCGCCGAAAGCATGTTCCACAATCTGGAAGCCGGAATCGTGTTGATGGATACAACTACACCGCCTCTCAACACCGCCCCGCCAGCTGCAGCCTCCGCCGGGTGCCAGGCTGGTCGCCGGTAATCGCGAGCATGAGGCCGAACCCCCACCCAGCACGCCGGAATAGGATGCCATGGATGCAGACATCACACAGCTGAGGAGCTTGGGCACAGGACAGTGTACCGTTCGGACAGTTCGGGCGGTTCGCGTTGAGATTGACCATTTTCCCCGGTGAGCCCCACGCGCCGCGATTTGGCCGCCGCAGCCCCCACTTGACTCAAATGCTTGTAGAGACTTCATGTTCCGAACCTGGCATCTAGGATTGACCTACCGTCCGCGTCCACGACCGGGGGCTGCTCCTCCTGCGTCTCCGCCATGCTCCGGGCTCCTTACAGCGCAGACAGCGCAGAACACGGAAGCGAAATGTCGCTAAGTTTGACCGAACTTTCTGTCCCGGCTCAGCAGACGGTGCACGCGGACGTCAAGTTCGAGAGACCATAGCCCGCCTGTGAGGCTCTGCGTCTATGCAGCTACTAATTTTAATGTGCACCAGCTCTGGCGCGGCGTGAAGTACGAGAGTTTTGGGGGTTCCAGAAGCAAATCAGTCGCAAAGTATAATGTCCCAGCCTTGAAAGTGCATCTAAAGCGTGCAACTAAATATGAGCATTGGCAGCGGGGTCCGGCCGACTAGAGGGAACTTCCAAATTGGCTGCATGCGCGGTGGAGTGGCGAGAGCCCCCCTCCACTTGCCCAGCCCCGTCTGAAATTCCCCTGCATTCCCCCCTTCTTCCCTCAACACATAGCTGACTCTTAGAGGCGGCTGAACTGGTGAAAATGCTGTGTTCCCGCACAACCGCCCCCCGGGGATTCGGGAAGGCCGCCCCTGCTCTGCCCGCACGCGCTGTCATCAAATGCCGGGTGGTGTCAGGTTAGCATATTGGGGTATTTGGGGCTGGCCCATCACGGGGCAAGGCTTCGCGTCCAAAATGCGCGTGCGGGTCGGCCCAGACGAGCGCTAATTGGCAACGTTCCCTCGGCATGCAGGCTCTGATCAGCAGCAGGCGGTGATTACGCCCGTTGAAGCCGTCGCAGCGCCTGCGGCTGTGCCGGTCGCGGGTGCGCCGCTGCCCCAGGAGACGACCGCGACGTATGCGATGCCGCCCCCGGCGCCCTACTACCCGGTACGTGTAGAGTATAACTATTATGGCAGCGATGAGTCGGTCGCGAGGCAGACCGCTGTGCTTTGGGGGTTCGGCGCGGAGAAGTCGACGATGGTTCTAATTCGCGCACGCGCAGGGTATGCCCGCGGACGCCGCTGCGCGCCAGCAATACTACATGGCGGCCCCCCCTGCAGCCTACTATCCGCCTCCGCCGGCTCCCTACAAAGAGGAGCCTGCCTCGAGTGGCGCGCCTTGGTGGATTTGGCTCGGCGCGGGTGTGGTTCTGGGTCAGGTCCTGGCTAAGGTAAGGTGGCGCGAATCTGGCACGTGCCCGCTGGATACCGATGGAAGCTGCTGGGCTGCGCAGGTCCAGGAGTTCATGAAGAACCCGAAGACGCCGCAGCAGATAATGATGGAGATGGCGATGAAGCAGATGTCTGGCGCTATGGGCTCGGCGCCTGGAGGCGCGGGGTGAGTCTGGTGGAGGCAGAATGGCGAGGACGGGGGGTAGCATGAGGGCAAACAGGGGCTCAGTGAAGCCCACGGGAAAAGCCGCGCCGTTGGCGCCAGGGGCGCTAGGGCGGGAAGCAGCGTGCCATACTCCGGTAACCCTGACCGCCTACACCTTATCCTCACCTACCACTCCATGCGCTGCACACATGCGTGCGCGCACACATCACACGCACACACTGACACACATACCGTGCACACACACATTCAAAACAGGATGCCGCCCCCGTTCGGTGGCCCCGGCAGCCCCTTCAGCGGCGGCGCCCCCGGCGCCAACCCCTTCGCCGGCGCCGCCCCTGGCGCCAACCCCTTCGCCAACTTTGCGGCCGCGGCGGCGGCGGGCCCCTCCACCGTGGACACCACCGCCTCGCCTGCCTCTGCGGCGGCCAGCACCAGTGGCGCGGGCAGCAACGAGCGCAAGGGCGACAAGTTCGCCTCGCGCCTCAACAGCGAGGGCCGCGAGCCCCGCAAGCCGGAGCCGGCACCCGCAGCGGCGGCCGCGGCCGGCGCCGCGGCGGCGGCGTCCGGCGCTACCAAGCCTCTTGATGTCGTGGTGAGTTTCAGCAGGGAGGAATGGAGGGGCTGATCTGGTGGACGGGGATTGTGCGTGACGCATTGGTGGTACGCATAGCTGGCTGGGCGGGGCAGCATAGTGGTTGCGCCAGAGCTCTCACCCTTGGGTGCCTGGCGCTCTGCCTCTCTGTCTCTCTCGCGCACCCGCAGGAGCCGGTGGTTAAGGAGCCGTCCAGCAGCGGCGGCGGCTCGAGCGCCAGCAGCAGCGGCCGCTCGTCCTTCTTCGCGGACGTGGACGCCGAGGCCAGCAGCCGGGCCGCGGGCGCCAGCAGCAGCGGGTCTGGTGAGCCAAGGGGGAGGCGACAGGGCGAGGCTGCCATAAGTGGAAAGCCGTGAGAGTGGACAGACAGCTCGCGGGCAGGGGGTGAGGAGGTGCCGGATGCCGTGGCACATGTGCGGCGTTGGCTGGCGATGCGTCGCCAGACAGAGACGGTGGGGGCTGGCGGGGTGGTAGCAAGTGAATGGTGTAAATAGTTAGTAGGGAGGCCGGGACTCGTGTTGCGCGTGGGCGTGTCGGGTGGCTGCCATTGTGGGGCCGGTTGGACGACAGGGTCTGCCGGCAGCCCCCCGGACTGCGGTCTGCGGCATCGGGCTGAATGCCCTCGAGGGAGGAAGTCACCGCCGGGCTTTCCAATCTCAATGTCAGCGTCTCGGGCGAGGATACCGCATCGCCCTGACGTACATGCACCCAGCCGCCCGCCGAGCAGCATCCCGCGCTCACACGGTCCTCCCCCCTGCCCTCCATCACACACCCGCATCGTCCACGCCGCAGCAGCACCCCAGGACACGGGCGTGATGTCGGACATGATGGAGAGCATGCTGCGCAACCCGGAGATGCAAAAGATGCTGTACCCCTACCTGCCGGAGCCCATGCGCAACCCGCAGTCCATCGAGTGGATGCTGTCCAACCCCGAGGTCAAGAAGCAGATGGAGCAGATGTTCGCGAGCCAGGTGGGGCGGCGGAGGGGGTTGCGTCAACCAGCCCGAGCTGGGGGGGAAAGGGCAGGGGGCGCGGGGGTGGGAGTAGGGCCTGGGAGCGCGGGTGCGACGTTCAGGGCGGGAGCGGAGGCCGTTGCGCAGGCGGGCGGCTGTGTTGGGTGTTGGGCACGCGCACTGGCTCCGCTCGTCTGGGCGCCGCGTGTGCGCCATTGCGCCTCTTTTGCACTTGCCGCCTGGACCCTGACCCGACCCCCCGCTACCTCGCTGTCTCCCTTGCCTTCCTTGCCTCCTGGCGCCGCTGCTTCGCAGAACGTGATGTCGCCCCAAATGATGGACATGATGAAGAACATGGACTTCAACCAGGACAAGGTCAACAAGCAGTTTGCGGAGCTGGGCCTGAAGCCGGAGGACGTGATCAGCAAGGTCATGGCCAACCCCGACCTGGCGGCGGGCTTCTCCAACCCCAAGGTGCAGGCGGCCATCATGGACATCTCTCAGAACCCCATGAACATCATGAAGTACCAGACCGACCCCGAGATCATGAAGGTGAGCGTGGGAGGGGCGCACGGCATGCGTGGCGAGGAGGAGAGCGGCGGGCAGGAGGCGGGCAGGTCGTGCCAAGCCCGGATGTAACGGGCGCGAACACAGTGTGAGGGGAGGGGAGCACGTGCGCGGCAACGGCCGGCCGGGGTCAGGCCGCACTGGGCGCTGCGTGTACGTGCTGCGGTGCGCGCTGCCTGGCGCTGGGGGTCAGCGCGGATGCAGGAAGGAGCGGCAATGGAGGGCAATGTTGTTTACTCCAAGGCAATGTTTGAGTTGCGTAGCATGCGCCTGACCTTACGTTCTTGCCCGCTTTCGAACGCGCAGGTGCTGGAGAAGGTGACGGAGATCTTCCAGCCCCAGATGGGCGGCCAGAAGTAATGAGGCCGGCCGGGTCCGTGCGTAGCGGTGTTCTGACAGTTGACGTGTTGACGTGTGGTTCAGATGCAGATTTCTTAGATGGGGGCGGAGGGGAGAAGGGAAAGGTGGATTTGTTGGGGATGGATGAGGGCTGGAACTTGAAGGCTGTCCTCGCGAGGCGGGTGGATGCGGGTCGTTCGACGCAGGCCGCGCGCGCGATGAATGGTCGCTGAGGCGGGCCTCGTGGGCGGGCCTCGTGGGAACATGCAAATGGTGGAAAGGAATGCCTGCGAACAAGGCAGATGCTTGGCTAGTGTTATCACCACGCGAATACCCTGTGCAGCTGTGCCCATCACAGGTTGCGAGTGGCGTGCAATGCTTACGACTCGATGCGAATGCGTGTATGTGTCATGGAGGGAGACTACTGTAAAAACACGTCAATGCACTACCCGCGCCAGCCAGTAAGGGTGCGTCATCTGGCCTTGCGATGCCTCACTGCAGCCCAAGCTGCAGCCTGCTGTGCAACCGAATCAGCCGCCTCAGTGCCTCGCGGCCCTCACCGCTTGGGTAGCGTCTACGAGGATGTTGGGCGTCGCAGTGGCACCAGCAGTCGAAATCCGTTGGAAGGCTCGTGAACGGTCATGAGGGCAGGCGGCGGTCATCGACAGGGGCCAGGGCGGACAGGACAAAGGGCAGGACAAGGGGCAGGGCGGACAAGGGACAGGGCGAGAGCCACGGATGACCCTAATACCGTGGGGGCATGACGCACCCGCGGCGGGCACTGTAATCTGCATGTGCGAACGGCGGTGGTGGGGTGCTGCATCACATCATGTCAGCGTGGTGCTCTAGCCTGGCCGGGCGCCCGGGGTGCCAGGACTGCGTGTCAGCAAGCAGAGGCAGCCAGCCAGCGCGCATCATCAGTACAGCAACCGTGTCGCGCAGCCACGACTGTGTATGTTGCGGAGGGGAATAAATGTCACGACTTCATGCATGTTACAGGGCAAGCCTCCAGCGAGTCAGCCTTCGTTCCCGTCGCGTGTGGAGTCCATTCGCTACATCCTGGGGTCGCCGCGGCCACCCATCTTCGCCCGCCGCTGTGCGCTTGTGACTGCCCCGTTCCCCCAACGCAAACCAGTTCTCTATGCAACACCGGTACGGCGTCACTACTTACGTTTCTCTTCGCAACACCAACACGCTTGAGGACACATGTGCACTCTCCCCGTCACACGCTCCAAGGAAACCATAAATGTACAATTGGGGCTGTGGTTGCCAGCCCAAGCTAATACGGGGGCTGGTATCTCTCATTCGAGAGCCACTGCACCCGAGAGCCACTGACACATGCTCGAAACCAAACGACAAAACAGACGACTCTGAACACACGGTTCTTCAGTTCCGGCCCAGGATGCGCCAGTCGCGCCCTCCCTGCCCGATGCAATCTCTCTCAATGCAAAACAGCACAGGTCAGTCCCCGTCGGCGCAATGCAGCCGGGGGCGTCACACATGACAACAATCACGCCAACATAAAACAATTAAACCTTGCATGAAGACGCAAGCACGCGCCGCCCGCTTGAGCCGGGCCGTAGCCCTGTCGCTGAATAGGCGATGCTAGCTCACCCACACCGCCATTTTCGCACCAGGCATCGGAACGTGACCACGTGCATACTTTCCCCCAATCATTTGCCTGGCCCCGGGTAGTACGCCCCCATCCCCAGTCCGTGCTGATACGGTACGTGGAAACGCCCATCCCTCGCCCCACGCCTACCGCATGAGCGTGCCCACGCTCCTCGTGCTGTCCGGGGGTTTAATATCAAGCACGGGGCTGCTATGGCCACCATCTGGGGCGTATTGGCCCCTGTCTTTGACCGCCTCACTTCCGCACCGACTGCTGCACCGGCTGCGGCGCCTCCACACGAACCGTTGCCGGCGTGGTCGCGGGCTGCGGTGGCGCGGGCTTGTGGTTGATGGCCCACACCGCCGACAGTGTCACCAGGCCGCCTAGCAGCTGCATGGGGCTCAGCATCTCACCTACACGTCAGGGGGGGGGGCACGGCGGGGCGCAGGTCAATCCCCGCCTTCCAATACCGTACCGTTCACGCCTTAGCGCCCTTCATCATTACGGTAGTTCATGCCGTGACGACGTCACGGCACGCTGGGAGGCAGTTATCAAACCCCCAACTCACCGAATGCGTAGAAGCCGCCCAAGCTCGCAAAGACGGGCGTGAGGAAGGTGAGCGAGCTGAGCGCCGTCAGCGAGCCGCGCGAGGCCTGGTAGAAGAAGGCGCCGTAGCTGACGGCGCCGCCCAGCACGCTCACGTAGGCCATGGCCGCCCAGTCCTCGGCGCTCAGGTGCGTCAGCTGCTCGCCGAAGCTGGCCACTAGCTCCGCCGGCGGCGCGAAGGCGAAGGAGCCGTCGGCGCCCTGCGCGGCGGCGGCGGCCGACAGCACGATGCCGCCCAGCACCATGTGCCAGCCGGTGGCGATGACGGGGTCCACGTGCTTGGTCACGTAGCGCACCATCACCGTGCCCAGCTGCGCGCGTGCGGGTCGGGAGCGGCAGGAGACGTCAGCATGCACGGGCCCCGGGAGTCACGACTGACAGCGACAGCGGCCCCCGGCAGCTCACAAACACCCACGGCGTGCCGCGCCGCACCCCTTGCGCTCCTCGCGACGCGCGTCGGCACCCGCGGCCGCACGCACCCAGCCGCGCCCACTCACCGCCATGGACTGGGCCGCCAGCAGCATCCAGAACTCGCCGCTGCCGGCCAGCCCGCCGTCGCCGGCCAGGCCGCCGGGCAGCTCCGGCCGCCACGCGCCGCTGGCGATGAGCGACACCGTCTCCGACACGCTGTCGCCGGGCAGCTCCAGCATGCACAGGCCCAGCACGCCCAGCACCAGGCCGAACACGCCCACAGCTGCACGCACACACACACGCCCGAGGAACACGGCCCAGCGAGGTTAGGAAAAGACCAGGAGCGAGCGAGGCCAGGCAGGCTGTCGTACGTGAAGCAAGTGCGTGTAGCAGCGGGCAAGGCGCCAGGGCGCGGGCCAGCACGCGCGGGCCAACTGCCGTTTCCGGCTTGTGTCGGTGCACACCAGCGAAGCTCGGGACCCCTCACCGTTCAGGCGCTCGCCGAACAGGATGGAGGCCAGGACGGCCACGGTGAGCGGCTGCGAGTCGATGATGACGCTGCCCAGGCCCGCGCTGGTCTTGGTCAGGCCCTCGGCCAGGAAGCCCTGCGCACACCAGAAACCACCAGGCTTGATGCAGGCTTGGCGCGGGCTTGATGCAACGCGCCAGATTATGTGTACAATCATAAGGATCCGAATTGATACATTTGCACTCCCACTGTCGCCCGCATGCTGCCAAGTCGGCACAAGCTGCGCTCCCCCCAAAAGACGACGCACCTGGAAGCAGGCGCCGTCAGCCAGCGCAAACGCCAGGATCCAGGCCCAGGCCTTGAGCGTCTTGGGCTGCGCGCGGCCCGTGGACGCCGCCCACGCCACCAGCAGCAGGCCGGCGGGCAGCAACCGCAGCGAGCCCAGCAGCAGCGGCGAGGTGTGCGTCACGACGCCCTGCAGACAGAGAGCCGCGGCACAGCGCAACACCGGTCAGCGACCAGCGCAGCGCGACGGCACATGCTGAGGTGTAAAATAGCTGTCATCCCACGTTCCGGGGCAACGCTACACCCGGATCGTCGCAGCACACGCACACTCTTTCCGTTGTTACTTTCAACACACGTCTTTCCCCCACGCACCTTCATGGCCACCTGCAGGACCGAACCGTTGCCGTCCAGTTGCAAAGGGGGGGAGGCAAGAGGGCGGGAGGTGATGCAATTGCGTCAGGCGCCGAAGCAAAGATAGCACTTGTTCCCCGCAGCCGTATACCGGTAGGTTCCCGCCCGAAAGATCCCGCAGCCCGCGTCACGCGGCGCGTGCGACGCCACGCCAGCGGCGCTGCACGCCGCATGCGTGGGCAGTGGTTGCAGCGCTGCGTGCAGCCCGTCCACTCACCATGCTAGTGCCCCACAGCGCGAAGGGCGAGATGAGGAAGGCCGTGTGGAGCAGCTGCCCCATCAGCGTCCCGTCGTGGCCCATCATCAGTCCCTCCATGTCAGAGCCGCTGCTGGACGCCAGCTGCTGGGGCTCCTCCCCCTCGACCTCCTCCAACATGCACTGAACTCCATCCAGGCCTGAGGCCAAGGTGGGGCAGGGGTTGCGGTCAAGGTCACGGTCGGTGGCTGGTGCGACTCCAGCTGGCCGGGGCGCCCTAGCGGGGAGGAGACTGTGCGCTTGAACCCGCTCTCCCCGTGGCGTCGCGTGGGCAGGTCGACTGGGCGCGTGGACGACTGGGTGGCCGACGCGCCACGCGTCGCCAAAAAACCCAGCCCGTTCAACCAATGCAGACGGCGCATTTACATTCTTATGGAAATGATTGCATGCTCGCCTGATCCCCGGGCGTCGCGGTGACGAAAGCATATTTGTGCCGGCGAGCCTCGCCCTCACGATGAGGATACAAGACGCATCTGCCCCTCACTCGGCATTGCAACCAGACTCACCTGATAGAGTGCACACGACCTCCGTGTGCGTAGGGGGCGGCTTTACGTCGTCGGGCGACATCGACCCTGCGCCCAACGATGCCTGCTGGGCGAAGTGGTGTAGCGTGGATTTTCCCAGATGTGCGTGCGATGCAATCAAATCTGCTGCTTGAGCTGCGTTGATGAGGTCATCGGGCGTGGCGCGCAGTGTCGGCCCCAGCAGTCGCGGAGGAGCCAAAACGTGCCGCTGCTTTCTCGCGTGGCAGCCGAAATCCGCTGAAGCCTTGTGGCCGCTACAAAGGGCGCGTCTATGCAGGCGGGCGAGAGCCATTTTGCGAGGTGCCGAAAGGGCCAGGCTGGGGCGGGTCCAGGCGTTGACAAGGTGGTGTGCAGGTGTATGCGACAATAGATTAAGGTGTAGATTTTAGAACATATGGTAAAACTTGCAGACGTTTAGCGACCGCGGGCGACGTGGCTGCGAAAGCGAATGATGAGAATTGCGCAATCGGCACTTGTTGCCAGCCTTAGCTGGTTTTGCAGGATCCGCGTGGCCAGGCAACAAAAGAATGCTACACCTGCACTGAGCTGCTTTCAGGGCTGTCTGTGGCTCGCGAGCCCTCTTGACCGACAGCCAGCTGAATGGATGTTGATACCCACGGCCAAAGCCCAGTTTTACACATGCGACCAGGGACCTTAGGCAACTGTGGCTATGCTGGCCCATACTAACCAATCGGCGTAAGCTGGAGCCGAGGCTATGCACGACGCCGCGCGACAGCTGGTCGGCGGGCCCGGTCGCACAGGTATGGGCGCAAGGAGAGGCCCGTTGCCGAGGCCACTAGTGGGCTAGACGTGCATAGCAAAGCACAGGACGCTTTTGGGGCGCACTGCGCCAGGCTCAGCTTGCCCCCGCTCCTTGTTACTCCTCGCGCCCCGTCGGTGCCGCAGGCGGCCCGCTCACGCTGCTCTCCCCAAACCGCAAGCCCATGGCGGACTGGCGCTCAACCCTGGACGCAGCTAAGGCTGCCCGGCAGAACCGTGAGCGCGGCTTGGCCCCGTGGCCTTTACAGGAGAAGGCGCTCAACAGCGGTGGGCTCAATGCCCAGCATCAGGGCAAAGCGCCTCAGCAGTCATTTGCGCTTACGGCCCATAGCACTGTGACAGCACAGGCTGCAGAGCTGTTGCGTGCTAGGGCATCGCCAGAGCGTGATGGCAGCGGGGCTCAGGCTGGGGCTCTGGCGACCGCCGCGAGCAACCCGTTACCGCAGCTGCATGCGGCACCGCCCCTGGCTGACCCACATCAGCACGCGGCCCAAGGCGTGACGCTGGCGCAGCGGCAACAGCCGCAGGACGAGGTATTCCACAGCGCGTCTGGCTCCGCATCCCAGGCGACTGCTGAGGGGTCGCAGGCAGCAGCTACCCAGGCCGCAGCGTCACCCACCAGGCCCGACCTCGTTGCGCCAGCCCCGACTGCGCCCGTACCTCCCGCACAGCTGCCGGCGCCGGCACCAGCGCCGTTTGCGGCGTTCGGCATTGTGTTCGTCAGCTCACCGCGGCTGCACGCGGCCCACCAGCCGCAGCACGCCGTGCAGGAGCCCTTGCAGAGCACCACGCCGCAGGCAGTGGGGCTGCCGGCAGGCCACGCCCACCGGCGTGCCGGCCAGCACGCCTCCCACAACGGCGATGGCACGGGCGGAGGCGGCAGCAGCAGCAGCAGCCGCAATGGCAACGAGGATGAGCGCGACGGGTCTGGGCGGAGCGCAGCAGTGCCCTCCGCCGCGGCCGGCACGGTGCCGGGAGCCCCCAGCTGCGAGGACGCGCTGCGGCTCAGCCGCCGACGCAGCCGGTCATACTCGGTGGTGTACGTGGAGGGCGTGGTGCCGCAGGCACCGCCGCCGGCAGCCGCCTCCAGTCTCTCAGGCGCGCCCTGGCGGCCGGCTGCAGACGGGGCTGTGGGAGATGGAATTTCGGTGGGCGCTGGTGTTGGGTCTGGCGGAGGCTATGCAGACGTTGGGTCCACTGGCCCAGTTGAGTTTGGCCGCGACGACGCTGTCCCGGCCGCTGCGCCGCCGGGACCAAGCGGCAGCGCTTGGCCCACGGCCGACAGCTCAGGACTGGTTAGTAGTGGCCTTGGCAGAGCAAGGACCCGCAGCAACAGTAACGGGAGCAGCCCCAGGAGTAGCAGCAGCAGCCGAGGCATCAGCGAGGCGGGCGCAGGCGGCGGTGGCCGCGAGGGCGGGCACTCGAAGGTGCCAGATCCCCTTGCCTCTGCCACCCCCACTGCTGGCTCTTGCGACACGGACAACACGACTGCCGCACCCACCCCTGCATCGGCGCCGCCCCCCGCCGCATCCCGGTCACTCGACGAGCATACCGAGGCCACGGCGCCCGCCGTACTTGAGGAAGATGCGGCAAGCTCCCGTAGCAGCGCTGGCGGAGCCACCAAGCCCCTTGCGGCGGCTTCTCGGGCGGCGTGGGGCGCCGGGTCCGCACCAGCCACTGAGGCGCGGCCCGCCCATGCCAGTGGCGCAAACAGCGGCGCGCAGCCCGGCCGCATGTCTTCTGCGCCGTCCTCGGCGCGCCCTCGCCAGCCCCGGCAGCGCCTGCACGCCGAGCTGGCGGATGCGGCGTCGCCCGCCTCTGGCAGCGCTGGCGCCTCAGCCCCAAGCGGCGATGTGCAGCAGCCGGTTTCGCCGGTGGCGTCGAGGCCGACCATGCCGCAGGTGCTCTTATCTCCATCGGCGTCAATGGTGCCGCCTGCCGAGCAGGAGACACCGCGCGTGCGCTGGTCGCCGTCTCGTGCGGAGGGGTTAGCTGAGCCGGGCGAGGACAGTGCCAGTGTCGCCGACAGCGGCAGCGAGCACAGCATTGGCCGGTCGCGCCGCCGTCGCAACAGCGGTGGCCATAGCCACAGCCGGAGCCACAGCCGGAGCCACAGCCGGAGCCACAGCCGGAGCCACAGCCGGGGCCACAGCCGGAGCCACAGCCGGAGCCGCAGCAACCGCAAACGGCCGCACAGCCACCGCCCCAGCGCGAGTCAGAGCGACCTCGAGTCCGGCCGGCTGATGCGGAGGCCAGAGGGCCCACGAGACGCCGCGCCGCCCGCTCACAAAGTCCGAAGGGCCGAGCTTGCCTCACCCCGCAATGCAGCTGACGGAGTGCGTGGCCGGAGTGGCAACAGCGTTGAGAGGCTCCGGAGCCGCGGGCATACTGACGCGCACGACAGCCGTCACAGCCGCAGTCGGCAGGGCGTGCGGGGCCCCGCGCAACGGCACGATGTGCCCCGTGCTTCCCCTCGTCGCCCCGCGGTAGCGGCCGCGCAGCCCAGCCGTGGCCTGGTGAGCCGCCGGCGTGCCGCCCCGACAGCAGCGGCTACAGCCGTGGGCGGCCCCAGCCCGCGGCAGCCGGTGTCTCCCGTGGTGCGGGCGCTGTACCGCGCCTCGCTGCAGGGGCCGGAGCGGCTCAGCCCGCTGCGCAGCCGCCTGCTGCGCAGCAGCAGCAGCAGTAGTGAGGGCGCGCACGGCGCTGACGACCGCTGCTTCGGCGGCGGCGCCGCAGCCTACGCGGCGCACCACCGCTCCGGGGCTTTGGGCGGGCCCCGCGCGGTGGGCTCCGCGGCGGTGCGGCCTGGGCTGCAGCGCGGACTCCGGCAGGACTCCAGCGATAGCGACAGCGACAACTCGGACCCCTGGTACTGGCTGCTGAAAGCCAACCTGACCGACCGCGTGGGCGGCGTGGTGGGCGCGCGCGGCGGCGGCCTGCCCTCCACCACGTCGTCCTCAGACGGCGGCGGGGCTGCGCCTGCCGGCGCGCGGTACGGCGCCAGCCGCGATCGCGCTGGGCCTGGGGCTGCGGCTGCTGGGGTCCGCGCCCAGGTGGAACCAGAGCAGCCCCCGGGCGGAGATGAGCCCGGGGGGCGCCGGGCAGCCACACCGCCGCGCGTCTACCAAATCGCGGCTAACGGGCCGGCCTGGATTGCGCCGCGCAAGTATTGGGACCCCGCCGCTTCGCCCACAGCTGCCTCGCCTCGGGCGCAGCCACACGGCAAGGCGGCCGGCCGGGAGGCGCCGACGCGGGCGGCCGCAGTCGCACCTGGGGTGCGGGAACCGCGCAGCCGCCACGCCCCCAGCCCCTCACAGCAACGGCGATCTACGCAGGCAGCGGCATCACATGAGAACACGCCGTCGCGCCGGCACCACGCCGGGCCCCGCCGGTCGAGTCGCAGCCGGAGCCGCGAGCCGCGTCGCAGCGACAGCGCTACCGGAACCCGACCGCGCAAGGCGGAAACGGCGCACACTAGCGAGCAAGGTAGGTCACGTCGCCTGTAATGTGTAAGGGACGCGTTGCTGTCTGGCCCGGCGCTGGCGCTGGCCACTTCGTCACCCAGGCTGGCTGACATGTGTGTTTCCTTTCGCAGGTGCTCGCGGCTCCCGTGAGCGCCGCAGCCCATGCGCGCGACGCCCCGACTCCAGGGAGCACGGCAGGAGCAGCAAGACCACGGATGCAAGCCATCCCCACCATGCACGCCAGCCACCCGGACGCACGCACGCGCACACCGACGCCCAGGAGGGTGGCGGCCGTCGGCATGGCGAACAGCCGGGCCAGCGGAGCACAGCAGCGGCGACTGATTGCGCCGTCCCCGCTGGAGTCGCAGCCCCGATCCTTCCGGCGGGTACCGGGGCGACGGCTGCACAGCAAGCCGCCGCTGCAGGAGCGGCCGACCCGGAGGCGACCGCAGCTCCTGCTGTGGTGCAAGCTGGCTCGCCGGCGCTTGACCAGGCTGGAGGCGCCGCGGCAGTAGCAGTCGTCGGAGAGCGGGGGCACGAGGGCGTGCTGCAGCAGGAGCAACTGCCACAGCACCCGCCGCAACACCTGCTTGCGGACATGGCCGCGCAGCCAACGCCTACGGGTGCGCTTTTGGGTGCACACCTTGCGGCAGCAGGGGCGGGTGACGGACCGGGTGCGCAACGGGCTTTGGGCGCGTCAGGCGGGCACACGGCGGAAGCTGCCAGCGGCTCTGAGCAGGAGAAATCTGCGCCCGACCCCAGGCCAAGTGCAGCAACAGCCGCTGTCGCTACTGTCGTCGCCGGGGCGGCAGGCCTATCGAGCGCAGGCTCAGAGGCCTCGCTGTCTGCATCTGCTCGTGACCAGCATGCGCAACCTCAGTCGGGCCAGGCCCCGGTCCAGGGTTCGTGTGCAGGCCTGCAGGAAGACCCTGCTCGTGCCGCGGCCGCAGGCACTGCAGCCAACCAGAGTGGCGTGGCTGCCGGGACCGGGCCGGCACCTTCACAGGCGTCGATCCAGGTATGCCTTCATTTACTCAGGCACTAGCAGCTGGGTTTGCTCGTGTGTTATAGGTTTGGTTTTTGACGCGGCTGTCGTTCGTGCGCTGTGCCGCCTGCAGGTCATCATTACCGGCCCGACCACCTTCGTGTCGGCGGACAGCAGCAGCGCCGGCCTGTTGCGCAACGGCAGCGCTGGCGGCGGGGTCGTGGACCTACGGAGGCTGCAGGCAGCCCTGCAGGACGGCGTTGCCTCTGAAATCCGCCGTGCAGCTACCGCCACGGGACCAGGCGCAGGCAGTAGCTCACTCGCTATGGCGGCAGGTCCGGTGGCGTCAGCGCTGAGGCGGGGGTTGGCGCCCATGCCGCCAGCGGCACTGGCCTCAGCAGCTGCTGGCGTAGAGCGGCCTGGGTCGCTGGCGGGACGAACCAGCAACCACAGCAGCGCCGCCAGCTCTGTTTACGGAGACTTACACGGTGTCGGGGGCAGCAGCGAACGGTTCGCGGACGGGTGGCGCCGCGGCAACGGCAGCGATGGCAGCGACGGCGGCGGAAGCAGCAGCCGGGGTGGCGCGGCTCCGCTGCACAGTGCTGCCAGCGGGGCGGCGTGGATGGGACCTGCCGCCAGCAAGAGGCCACAGCCCCCGCCCTCGAAGCCGCCAGCGCCGCAGCTCCGGCAAGCACCCTGTGCTACGCATGTGGCTGCTTCGGGCCCAGGCAGGCACGGCCCAGCATCCGGTTATGATTACTATGCTGAACAGCGGCAGGCAGGCGACGGCGGTAGCACTGACGTCACGGCGGCGGAAGCAGGCAGCAGCCAAGGAGCGCGGCAGTACAGGTCAAGTGCATTGGGCAGTGCGGAGCATGCGGGACCTAAGCACCACCCGCACCACCTGCATCCTCCCGTCCAGCACACCATGGCAAGCTCGCGTCAACCCATGCATCGAGGCGAGGCGACACCGGCGGCGGTCGCCGCAAGGAGTAGCGGCGGCGGCGCAGGAGGCGGAGCAGCATGGGCGCCCCCCTACCTCTCTGGTGCCGTGGACACTCGCGGAAGCGTCATCAGCATCATCCCGCTGCAGGCCACCGCGCCCGCAGATGGTAACTACGGCAACGGCGCGGCTGGCGCTGTGGAGGTCACGGTTCGGCTGCTGGCGCCGCCGCCACACCCGCACCAGCAGCCCCAGCACCACGCCGCGTGGCAGCATGCGGGCGTGTACGGTGGGCACCTGCCGCCGCATAGCGCGGGGCAGCAGCACGAGGGGGCGGAGCACTGGGTGCGCGTTGCCGCCGCAAATCCGCACGTCGCTCTGGGCTACTTCAGCGAGCAGCAGTCGCCACGCGCCGCAGGCGAGCAAGGAGGCGGCACCGCGCTTGCCTCGGAGCAGCAGTTGCGGTCGGCGGCGCAGGCGCGAGCTGCATCAGGCGCGGCCACGCGCCTCACAGGCAAAGGCGGCGTGGCCATGGGGCCGGCGGCTGTAGCGGAACCGGCGGCCCCGCTTGAGGAGACGCTGGTCTGGCGCGCGGTGAGAAACGCACGCATGCACAAGCTAGATGCGGCATTGATCCTGCCATTAAAAGAGCTGCCGGTACGCGCCTGTGCTCACTCACATGCCTCTCTGTTGCTGTCTCCACTTCCAAAATTCCTATGTGACACAGGGCCCCCGCGAGTCTGGCTCTGCCGTATGGGGCCCACCATCGGTCGCAGCACCATCACCGGCACCCGCTACGGGACTGGGCACGCTGCGGCAGCCTTCGTGGGCCTCCCAGGCTCCTGGCGGCCGTGCACCGGCAGCTGGTGCTGCTGCTGGTTTCGCCCCGCCACCCAGCGCCCCTGACCATGATCGGAGCCGCAGCCGTGCGGCGCCGACGCTGGCGGCGCCCGAGGATGCGTCATGGAGCAGCAGCCGTGGCCCGCCCGCAGCGGCGGCGGCCATGTATGGCGTGGCGCCGCCAGGGGACGCTAGGGGCGCTCCCACCGTGGCTGCGGAGCGGTCGTCGTCACACGGCCGCGGCGGCGTAGGCGGCGGCGGCAGCGGCGCTGTCCGAGTGGACCTGAGCCATGGCGGCGTGCTCGCCGTGTTGCAGGCTCAGCAGCGTGCACGGCATAGCCACGGCCAGAAGCCCTGAGCGCAGCGGTGTGGGTCGTGTGGGGCTGCTTGGGTAGCTTGGGCAGCGGCTAGCGACGGCGGGATGCAGGGGTCACGCACCTCCGTCCCGGGAAAGCGCACGTTGCACGGTTGCGCACAGCAGTCTGGAATTCGACCGAAGTACGGCTGCTGACGGACACGGCGCCGCAGTAGCAGCTGTAATTACATTAAGGTATGCACTGAAGGAGGACACGCGCCGCGCCTTGAGGAACGTGGCCACCCAAGCGCCGCTCGCACGCCCAGCCAGTTGGCCTTCGCCTGGGGCAAATTAGGCGACGACGCGCAGGCTGGCCTCAGCGCTCCGCTCGTCTTCGCCATATATTCTTGACTGCAAAATAGAGCTCAGCAGGTGCTTTCGCGGCAAAAGGCGCTCTCTGAGCGGAAGTTCGCGTTCCGCTCAGGACGTGCCGAAGTTAGAGCTTGACTTCTCGCCGCATGCGGGCCGGGACCGGTGTGAGAGCACACGAATTGCCTGTGAGACCGCTACTAGGTCATATATACAAGGAGCATCTCCCAATATAAAGTAAGAGTTATCATATACACGCTGCAGTGTGGCAAAACCAAAGTGCTCAACTTGTCTCGCGCACACTCATACTGCGGCCCCAGGGCTTGTGCAGCTTTGCATGCGTGTCTGAGCCCTCGCAAATATATCTGTGGTACACGGTCGTGTCTAAAGACCGCGTGAAAGAAGGAGCCGTTCAGTAGTCTCAGGTCCGTGGCTCCAAATTCGTGCCGTCTTTGGTTGCTGCCTCACAGCAGACATAAGTAAACAGCAACCCATGAATTTAGAGGCTTATATGGAAGCCTGCCGGTCTCACCTTTCGCAGGGGTTTGCGAGTTCCTCGTCCGAAGTCCCCGAGCGCCCGATGATGTACACAGACGCGTATTCGTCACATGAGTATAAATCAACATGGCAATACGCTGGTGAGGCTAGTGCGTGCGGCCGGGCGCGGGGATGGGCGGTTGCTTTGGCGCGACTCTCGCTCTCATCAGCAGCCTGTGTATGATCATTTTGTGTTGATAGAACACACACATGACTGCATTGGCGGCCTAGTGAGGCAGGCGCAAATTTATGAAACCTGCTGGCGTCATGCAAAGCACGGCGCGCTCTCGGCGGTTCAGCGCATACCGCCGCTGATATGTGACCCGCAACGGGATAGTGGACTTGAACAGCGGCTGTTTCACTGAATGCCTTAACTTGTCGCGTGGCGCGCAAGGGAAACACCCACTTCCGCTCCCGCCCAGCCTCCCAACCCCGCGCGCCCGCACCCGCAGGACACAACCAAGCTTTGAGCGCTAACTCCGCAAGTTACGGCTGGCAGCTGCCGGAGGAGGCAGCAGCGGCCTGCACGGGTATGGGCGGTGGCATTGCGACCTGGAGCACCAACACCGTGCCATCAAGGGGCCTTATCAACAACAAGATGCCTTCGATGTGTGCTGGCGGCTCCGCTGCAGTGCCTGCCTCGGTAGCCTCGGCTGCGGGGATTCATGGCGCGGTTGCGCATGCTGCTAGCAGCTGTGGGGCGGCCGCCGCGCCTGTCGTGATGTACTCGGCGGCTGCACGCCCTTTGCATTCTCCTGCAGCGGCGAGTGGGGCGGTGGGTCACGGCCTCGCCGGTCCAAATGGTGGCACCATGATGAGGGACGTGCCCATGCGCTGGTCGCCCTATCCCGCCGCTGTTGCGACCGCAAGCGGTGGAGGCAACGGCGGCGGCGGCGGCCCATGCCGGCGCCGGCTCATGCGGCGGCTGGTGGTGGAACCGCTAGAGCTCTCGGCGCCCCTCACGCCGTCCATGCACTTTGCCAATCCTGCTCCGGCACACGTGGGCGCCGCCATCGGCGGCGGCGGCGGTGCAGTGGCGGTGGCATCGGCTGGAGGAAGTCAGCAGCACCTGACTGCAGGCGGCGCGCTGCCAACTGCAGCTTTCGCCGTTGTGAGCAACGCATCAGCGGCGGCAGCAGTGCCGGGACCCACGGCCGCGGGGCTTCAGGGCCCCAGTGCCGCAGCCAGCAGGAGCGGCGGGCTGCTGATGGTGTCGCCTGTGTCTCCCGAGGTCCAGGCGTGGGCTGCGGAGCAGCTGGAGAAGCGGCAGCAGCATCAGGCGCGCATGCTACAGCCACCCGCAGCTCCCATGTCGCTGATGCGTCCCATGCTACCGGCGGAGCAGGCGGCGGCGGCCAGCGGCGGCGGTGTAGGCGGTGCGGCGGCGGCCGCTGGCTGGGGCCTGATGAACGCAGGCTCCGTGCAGCAGCGGTACCCAGCAATGCCGCTGGCACCGTCGCTGCAGCACCACCACCAGCAGCAGCAGCACCAGCAGCAGCCGCAGCAGCAGCAGTGGTAGCAGTGGGCTAACTGGTCTGATCACGCGCAGAGCGAGACCCTGCTCACGTCGGTCTCCGTGCCCCAGCAGCAGCAGCCTTCGCCCATGGGACTTGGCAGCTCTTATCTGGCGGCGGCCCGCGTTGCTCCCTCCCCGGGTGCCGCCCAGGCCTCGGCGGCCCCGTGGGCTCATCAGCTGCAGCCGAGGCGCGAGGTGCAGGAGGGAGGGCAGGAGGGGCGCCAAGACAGCGGGCCCCTGGTCCTGCGCATGGCTGCTACTCATGAGGCCGCCACGTGGGGCGTGCCGCACTGGCCGGCGGCGCCTTCGTACTCAGCGGCGGCGGCGGCGGCGGGTGCCAGCCCCGCAGCCGCCCTGGATCCAGCGCTTGCCATGGGCCTCACCGCCCCCTGGCAGCCCCTGGCGGCGGCTTCCGCGGCTTCGTCCCCCTCGGCGGTTTCTCTCTCCCTCTTCGACGACGTCGAGTTGTCCCCGAGGTCCTCGGCTGGCGCAGCGCTTGGAACGCTGCTGGCGTCCAGCGGTAGCGTCGCCGCGGACGGCGGCGGCGGCGGAGCCAACGTGACTCACGGCGGCCCCACCATGGCCGCGGCTGTGGGCCTGGTGTCTGCTGCTGACCGCACGGCTGACTGGTTTGCGGGCCTTCCGCCGCTGGCGGCCGTGGCGGGCGACGGGCAGCTGCGCAGGAGCAGCACCACGGGTGCACAGATGCAGGTGCAGGTGCAGGCGGACCCCATGGCAATCAGTAAGCCCATGGGCGGATTGACCAACCAGCGGCGCCAGGAGCTAGAGGGCGGCACAAACCCACTCGCGTACGAGCAGTACGCCGCATCCCACTGCCAGGTGCAGTAGTTGCTTGATGGACACGTACGGGATTGTTAGTGGCGGGAGCTGGATAGGTCACGTGCGTGCAAGTAACGTACGCGGGCAGGCCACGCGCGTGTGTGCGCTCACTCCGTGCTGGCAGTAGAGCATGGCGAGCATCTTACAACACAGGCGCTCAGCGTGTGTCCATTTTTCCGGGAGAAATAATGGGGCGGCGGGGGGAGACTGTGGCCGGCATGCATGGGGTTGGGTGCACGGGGGCCATGCGGGTGTCCCTGTTGGAGGCATTTTCTGGAGCCACAACTGGAACCATCTATAAATGAGCGTACGGTGCAACGGGGACTGCTGGGGGGGGCTTACATACGGTGCGCACCGCTGTGCGGCTTTTGCACGTGCAGATGTGTTCTGCCGGCTGAAGCTTTGGCACCTCAACTAATACGTCACTGATTATGTTCTGAGGCGGGAAGGCAGTGACCAGGTCTCTGTGTGCTAGACTGACAGCTGCTTCGAACAGCTTCACTAGCGGTATTTATCATGTGAAGGGAGCGAGGCAGGGTTGCGGGCCTAGCTTGCAGCGCGCGCAGTTCATGTTCGGCTGCACGCCTCCCTTGCCTGACTTCATTTTGTCCATTCGTGCATAGTTTACATACCCTGGGGTGTGATGCGAAGTGCTTGCTAGTGATGGTCACGGGCGAGCCGGGGCGCTAGATAGCAGCATTGGGGGCGGGCGGCGATGCTTGCGGCCGTGTGTTTTGAGAGCCAGAGAGCTTGTTTGATTAAGAACCGTGGGCATCAAAGGCTTCCATCATGAGGATCTGACGCTTTGGAAACAAGACTGCGGGCAGGCCCGCTGTCAACCCTCGTGGCTCATAAATAGGGCCGGTACGGTGGCGACATGCATTGGACGGCGCAGGTGTGAGTTGCATATGGGGGGGGGCAAATTTGGGGGGGAGGGACGGCGAGCGCAATGTGGGCGCAGGCGTGTGTGTGTTAGGGAGGGGCAACTGGGGGAGGAAGGCGAGCGCAATGTGGGCTCAGACGTGTGTGTGTTAGGGATGGCCTTGGGGGATGACGAGTTGCGGTGGTGCCCGCTTAGTGGGCTCTTTGGAGAGGTGTCAGGGAATCTGCGGGATGGCTCGTGACACGGACACCCCCCATTCAACGTATTCGGAACGGAAGGGCATGACTGCATGACCCCGTGGCAAGACCCCTACAATGGGTCCAGGACGCACCGTGCGTAACCGTGGAAGACTATCGTAGCTCAGGACGCACCGTGCGTAACCGTGCAAGACTATCGTAGCTTTTGTTTGCTTGTATGGATTGTGGCATAAGCAGCGGGGCAGCCAACACCGTACGCGTGTTAGCATGCTTTAAAGGCAGCATGCATATGCACGAACACAGGCGATGGTTAATGAGTCATGGGGCAGCAAGACTTCGTAGTTCGTACTTCCAACGCGCGCTCCAACTGGAACTTTTGGCCCATGGCCCATGGTTGACCCCCAGCGTACTGGCTTTACACCAGGCATAGCCCACATGCGCAGTGTGCATGCAGAGAGGACATCGCCACGCTGCCAGCCACCGCCGGCCAGGAGTCACAGCCGGGGAGGGGGGGGGGCAGGAACCGCGCTGCCTAAGGTCTAAGCAGGATAGCAGCGCGCCTGCCGAAGCAACGCGTCCAAATGTTCTCGCTCCGTGTCGCAGTCGAATGAATCTAATACGTGCCGTGATATGCAGAGCAACTAGGACTAACAGCGCCCGCAAAACCGGGGCTTGTCTGGCCCGGTCGGGCCCGCCCCCCGCCAGGAATATGAACCGCAACAATGTCAATGATCGATTTCCGCAAATGCAACCAGTTCACTACTTAATACTTATTCACTGCCTACCTTGTGACAAGTTTTCAGGGCTCCTCATGCGTGTTTCGGTGATGTGCCTTTTCCGGACACACAATTCGTCACCCGCTCGAACTGTCGAACTAGCTGCTCTCACAGTAGCACTTGATGTACTCATGCTCATATTAGAACAATGCCTACGCAATAGGCACGCCAGCGCTGCAGCTGCTGTGCTGGGCGTCGCGTTATTTGCGCGCCCCTAGGGCAGGAGCTGTGTAACTTTGAATTCCAATGCATTGAACTTATAGCGATGGTCTTCTTCACGTCAGTTTGTTTCCGCTCGCGCTGGGCCTGCTGCGTGCCAGCGCTTACTCCGGAACACTCGCTCTACCAGCTTTTAATATAATATTTGTGCGATGAATCAACAACACGAGCCTGGAAGCTTTACGAGCGGCCTGTAATCCCAGTCGCGGTCGATGAGTGTGCATGACGAGTTTCTCCAATAACAGCGGCGCGCTGTCGGGACGCACGCCAATGGTGTAGCATCTACGCTATAAATGAGCCAGACTCCTCCGGGGCGAAAGAGGAGGCCGAGCCCGCCTCCGCCCGATGAAACCCCGCCACGCACGGACCCGAGTGCACACGCGCCCGGGGACTGCGAGCCCGGCTCTGGTGAGCGACGTGCTAGCTGCCTTTTATCAAGACAGTGACGTGAATCCCAGGACCGTAGAGTTTATGCCCCCAGCTGCTTCAAGCGCAGCAACATGGCTGCTCTAGCTCACCCTGCTAGATGTTCGCAACCTGGTCGCGCTGCGCCTCACATTACTGCTCATTCCGGACTGGTCGTCTTACGACTGCTCTCCACAGAGGGCTACTGGTGTGGGAAACTTGCCAATGTGGATGAGGTGTTGCGCCCGTCAGGCGCCGCAGTGGCGGCTGGCGCTGCTGCGGTCCAGAACGTGACACAAAACCCAACGGGCCGCCGGGCAGCAGCCCCAGCAGCAGCGGAAGCAGCCCCAGCAGCCCGCACCACCGCCGCCGATGCACCGGCAGGTGTCAGCGGTGGGGAAAGTGCAGCCGGCAGGGTTCCGCACCGTGCCCTGCTGCCGATGGCGCTGCTGCGGCCCGTGGCCGATGCAGCGGCTGATGCGGCGGGAGCAGAAGTGGGAGGTGCGGCGACGGCCGGGCGCCCGGCACCATCAGGCGGTGCCAGCCGCCGCGGCGTGATTACGCCGCCGGTACAATATTGGC